>OX344749.2:1202500-1802500 GCA_947034885.2 Thuidium tamariscinum
TCTCAAAATACACTAAAATGGCAAATTTTGTCATCCGTTTTCTCTAGTTACTTCTCAACTACATAAAAACAAACATTAGTTAAACTAAAAACTCAATTGGAGACTCTTTACAACTCAACATGAAAGGTCACTAAAATAAAATGAAGGGAAAAAACTACTGTTTACGTCGTATTGGGTCCCTTTGAAGCCTGCCGAACGCCAAAAATTGGCGCCGGCGGCGCTTAGGGGTTAAGCGTGTGAAATAGTGAACACCATTTTCGAGCCTCTCCTATAGATACACAATCGGTCGAAATTGTCAACTAGATGTCTCTTCGTCTGCCTGTGAATTAGGGTTTCAGTTCCCCGAGCTTATATTCTTGTCTTCAACCACAACTCTCGATCGGACTCACAGAATAAACCTCCGTCTGTGAATTAGGGTTTCGAGACCCCGAGGTTTTATTCTTTTCTTTAACGACAACTCCCGATCGGACTCACACAAATCAACCTCCGTCTGTGGAGGTTTTCAAGGCCCCGAGCTTGCATTCTTTTCGTCAACAATATCTCTCGATTGGACTCACTCACACGAATCAACCTCCGCTGCAGCAGCAGCCGCGATGTCTACCGCGGGACCTGTTCTGGGCATTATCCGCGCGTCACGACCTTCTCTCCGCTCTACTCTGGATCGCGCTGCTTTCGCCGTGCACGCTACGTTTTTATCGGCTGGCTATTCCCTCGTCGCCACTGGCACCAAAGCCAATTCCACCGCTCCAGGTTCTGTCTCTGCTCCTTGCTTGCTTCTGTCTTTCTGATCTCTGTGTGCCTCCAATTCGCATCTGGCCATTCCGAGCTGTGGATCTATTCGTTTGTGCCTCAGTTACTGGAAAACGGAATATTCTCGGTCTCGGGTTTCTAATTTAGTGACAATTCGAACGTTTTTCAATGTTTGTATGTTACGTTCAGCTTGAGAACAGAGTGATAAAAAGCATAGTGGATTATAAACGCAGTGTAGGGCAATTGGAAATTGGTGTGAAGTAGGATATTCCGTTTTCCAGTAACTGAGTATTGCACTCTTTGTACTCTGGCAATGAGTTGTTCCATTGGAACGATCAATTGAACGCGACGATTGCAGTCTGAAATTCGATGTTGTCGCGATTTAGCAGGAAGAGAGGAGGAGGCTGAGGTTGGAATCGATGGATGGGATGAGATGGACGGCGCCTATGCATTTCGGTATTCCGGAAGCGGTCAGGCCGATCTCTTGCCGACAGTTACAGTGAAATGCATGGCCATGGGCGACTCCCTCATGGTTGATGCCGTGTCATCGGATTCGGATACTCCTGTGCATACTGAGATTAAGTAATTGGATCGACCTTTATTCTTTTCCCATGGACTCGCGTAATTGCCCTGGCAGCAGAACCCTTAGTATTTTGATCTACTCTTGCGCGTTTTGGGCTTCCTTATTAGAAGGAGAGCTTTCTCTTGTTTCTAATGCACGTATTGTCGAACTAATCGCAGGGCAAGCCTCTATGCAGCGGATGGAGATGCAGGCACCTACAATCAGCAGTATACTAACCTTGACGGCTTGGTGAATCTTGTAAACTCGTCCATTCTGGGTAAAATTTCACCAAAGAAAGAGAGTGCACCTGCAGCTGCTCCAAGAACGTGTGTCTAATCCCTTCACTTCTTGATTTTGCCTTGATTTCCCACTGTTAGCGCTTAATTTGTTTCAGATTGTGAAATGCACATTTGATCTTTTGCGTCGCTCCTAACATGTTGAACTGTTTTCAGTATTTGCTGAAAGAAGCATCCCACTTTCGTGTAGACATGGCACATATTAATTGTGACGCCTATCTGCTGATAGCAGGACTACTCACGAGCAAACTGGTGAAGCTGGGCGTTCATCGGAAATTGGTAGTTCCCTCATAGATGATCGGCAGCGACCTGGTGGTCCTGGGTATGTAATTTTATCTGTTTTCTTAATTAACCTGTCGGCTGGGCTTTCAGCGATCTGGTGTTAGAACACGTGCTCTATGTTACATGGAGTTATTCTGAGCAAAGACGCGTGGCTATGTATGATAATTCCTACCTTTCGTTGTGAGCAGATTTGCGTATCCTCAAGTACCGGGATTTGATGGTAGCGATCTTTTTCCTACACCAGGAGCAGGAGTTTTTGTTCCACGGTGAGATGATTACTTGCTTAATCTTCTGCTGCATCCCTTTATATCAACGGTTAAAGGTTAAATTGGTACAATTTAGGATTATTCCTTATGGGCCTTCACTTGTGAATATGTCCTTGTAGCATGTATATTTGGCGTCTTACAGGATATTTTTGCAACGCTATTTGAAATCAACAAGGGCATTGTCTAGGTCGTTTTGGCGTGCAGGATTAGTCATTCAGGACTGTCTTACTATATTGTTCGACAGTAGTGTGTTTTTATGAATAAATTTTGACAGTTAGAAGCTATGCAGTAAATTGAGGGTGGAAGTTTTGTGATGAACCTTTGTGCATTTCAAATGTTGCTGAACACCGTAATGATTTTGTGCAGTGGGAACCCCTTCGGAGGTCCTGGAATGCTAGTCGGTGCGTCCCTCTTTCCTCCTTTGCAGTGCGCTGTTGTTTCTCTAACATTTTTTTATGTGTTATTTTCAAATATTGGATCAGAATGGTATGTCGTCTGACCAGGCTTGATCTAAGATATGATCTGGGTACTGATGTGTAGGCCCAAATGACCCACGATGGGGTCCAGTGGGGGTGCCTCGACCAGACCATCCTTTTACCGGTGGTGTTCCGTACGTGATATTCATCCCTTCTCTGACTTCTTGAAAATAGGACTACTTTTTGTGATAAGTGCAGATGGCTTTAATGACAATGGACAAACTTGGTGGTCTTGTTCGTTTTTCAATATTGTCTGAATTAAGAGCCACTACACCTATCTTTGGAACGAAGTGGGATCAATGTGTTTCTTAACTCCGACTGTCTTTTGCCTCGTCCCGTGTCTTGTTGAGTATTATATTATATTTCCCATTAATCACTTGAATCCAAATTTGAGCAGGCACGATTGAACATAGCTGACATTTTTGTGGGGATAAAATGTTTGTTCTGCAGAGGTGTGCCACCGGGGGCTCGGTTTGACCCTTATGGACCACCAGGAGTTCCGGGCTTTGAGCCCAGCCGCTTCACTAGGTAGTGTATCGTTTCGTACCTTCTCGAGATGCATGAATCACCTACAGATCCTTATCTGATCTCTTTCTTTTATTGGTCGAGCGTATAAGCTGGTTAATGTTTTCATACTTGGCCAAGGTGCTAATGTGGAACACGTCCACATTTTTAAGCGCTACTGTTTTGTTCTTAGTTGCAGTTAGCTATAATGACAATGTACAAAGTTGGTTAGCCTGTAGGAAAGTAATTATTCTGTGTATGCCATATATAGTTAACTTGATCATTTGGAAGTCACGTTCTGGATTTTTTGTTTTTTAGCCGAGACTATTTGCCCAACTCTTTTCAAGATTTTAGCCGGCAGAGTAAATTTGCTTTGGGTTAACTCAGTGTTCGTGCTCCACTACATGTCAGTTTGGAGGAGGTTTGCTTACCCATAAGATTTAAGAATTTCCTTGATAATGTTGATATGTGAGACAGGTTTTGTGGAAAGAAGAAATTATTTGGTCATTGAAGTAGTCCTTGATTTCAACCACTTGGTAAAGTATCCTCAAGAAATGGTTTGTTGTGCAGGGATCCAAGGAGAGGGCCGGGCGGTCACCCTGATTTGGAACATTTTCCCTCCGACTTCTAGGTCTTTTTCCAAAGTGAAATGAATATCAATCAAGTTTCATTTTGGTATCCTTTGTTGCGTTATTTTCAAGCGGCACGATACTGTAGTATCAGTTTAAAATATCCAGGAAAGGTCCAAGAGTAGATATAGATCTGGAATTTGGAACTAGATTTTTGTAGTGATTGTACAGCTTCACAACATGTGAGGAATCTGTGTCTTTTGATCACTTATTTCTTACGTGATGCGAGTAAACTAGTTATTTTTTCGTGAGGTTGATAGTTCCCTGGATATTTTAGCAATTTAGTCCTCATGTCCTTGTGTTGACAGAGTGAATGGAATGTTGCTAATGTTGGAGCTTTCTCCTTGAAAAATATTTCAGCATCAATTCTTTATTGAATGAAATTTGGTTCATCGCAACCTCCACTATGAAGTTAAGGTTGCAATCGTGATTTTGAGTCATCTGACTTACCCAAAGTTTAGTAGAAGAACATCTTTGGAATTGTATGTAAACAAAAATCTTAACTCATGACAAGCCTCATTCATACAATCAATGCATGAAGGGTGCTTATGGGTTACATGATTGGTGAATATTTAGGTGCTAATAAGTACTTAAAAAAGTGGTTATGGATTATTGACAGAGTATTCATGACTACTCGATGGACAGATTTGTAAATTCAGGGTTAGATACTTCAAATTTTTTTTTAAATTACAATTTTGATTGAAAAAATATAATTCTTCTTGGATTTGACTCATGAAACAAGCGCACCTTTTAAAAAAATATGTACCCTTCTTAGTATTCATTGGTCCTAAGATAATTAGATTACAAATCGGGATGTCAATAGGCTTTGTCTTCCTTCTACTTCACAGTGTATAGCCCAATTAAGGTAAAGGTGCCTATAGTTTATTACTTTAGCAATTTTCAAGGAGATTGTGAGTAATATAAAGCAAGTGAAATTTTTGCCAAGTAGAAAGATAGGAGATATGGAGATTGCTAACTTTTTAGAATTTTATATGAAAGATTGAAATTACTATGATTTTTGGAAGCCAAAAAGTTGTCCAATTTTCAAGGAGATTGTGAGCAATATGAAGCAAGTGAAATTTTTACCAAGTAGAAAGATAGGAGATATGGAGACTGCTAACTTTTTAGAATTTTATATGAAAGATTGAAATTACTATAATTTTTGGAAGCCAAAAAGTTGTCCAGACGAATAGCCAGACTCTTCCAATTCCAATCATAGATTAAGTAATTGTCCACTCACTACTTCCTACTTTTTTGCTCACTAATTTGAAACATGTGTCATGATCTTATTGGATCCAACCTTGAAATAACGGAATAAATGCATTCCAAACTTCAGTTTGAAAATATATTCTAGCCTTGGTTGGAAATAGTTGCAGTCTACAAGTTAGATATAAGTTCTTGGTGAGGAATGGGTACCTCTACTTTATGGCACATAATGATTGACCTATAGGACCTTGAATTTTGCAAACCACCATTGATTGGAAATAGGACAACCTATGTGACAAATATGTGACAAACAACATCTTCACCCAAAAAACTTATAGTAATTTTGTTTTGGGAAATGAAATGGTAAAAAATTATATAATACTTCTAAAATCTATTTCTATCTACAAGATAATTTTTTTCACTCAACATACCCATAGTCTAGATATGTTCAATTGCTCAAGTAGTCAACAATGTGTGCTTTATCTAATTGATAAATTGTTTGTAGGAGATTTGATGCATTCTTAATTCTAAGACTTTAATGTCCATTTTGATAAATTAGTGGTATATTTTACAAACTACAAAATGTGATATATGGCTTCTCAAAGGTCTAATTTTAGTCTTAAAACTTGGACAATTATAGATTTTGGTTTAAGGCAATAAGGCAAAATAAAGATGGGTGTGGTCTAAAATTCAAAGTATATAAAGTGCTAAAGTTTGACCAAGTGCAACAAGGAGTTGTAAAAAACTTTCATAAGTGCAACAAAGAGCATTATTTTGTTGGATCGTCAAACAACTTAAAGACAACTAGTAGAAGTGCCAAGGCTAAAATCTTGCCCTATCACAAAGGCGCCAAGTAGAAAATTATAGTTGGCTACACTTAGTTTTATAAAAGATAGTGTCAAATAGAATAGCTTATGCCTAAACCACTAAAAATATGATTCCAAGTACTGACATCATGTGCAACCATAGAACAAAGTATAGGACTTTGTCGAAAGTATCCATATCTAAAATAATTGGGAGGCAGACCCCAACTACCCTAATAATTCAATATATGTGGATTTATGAGGTGGTGTCTAATTTTCTTGGGCCACTCAGAACTCACTAGTTTAGCATGTTCCTGATGGTGCTTGCACTATGGAATAGTGCAGGTTCTTTCAATCCACCTATCTTGACAAGCCTACTAAAAGTAAGCATGTGTGGCCCTGAGGGTTGCTATTTTGTGAGCTTGTGAGCATGAGCTTGTAAGCTTGTGAGTATGAGCTTGTGAGTTTAAATTTTTTTTAAGATTCCACATTAGATGAAATCTAAGGCATCTAAAGGTCCGTTTTAGGACTATTCCCAAAACGGTTGGAAGCTACTAAGCCGGCATTTTTTTTTAATTTAAAAAATAAATAAATTGGAGGGTCTTGAAATGTAAAAAGAAGTCCAATTTTTTTTTAAATAAAAATAATAACTATGTGGTACTATCCTTGCCATATCAGATTCCTACAATTCTATACTTGACTACATTCCCAGACTATGGGAACTCATAGTTTCTTCCACCCCTCAAATCTTTTCTAATGTCTAAAGTTTTTAACCAAATTTTATTAACTTTAGTAAATTTTAGTACCTAATACTATGGGCCTATTATCATGAACCTATTATCGTGGTCCCTTGAACAACCTTGCTGTGCCATTTATTGTACTTTGCTAAATTTTAAGATGAAGACAAATTGGTTTCATTTAAAATTAAATGAAGTTATTCCATTTAGATTTAGATTTTTGTAATCACTCCCATCCGTCTTGCTTCTTAGTACCTCTTGGCACCGAGAAGTACTAAAACACAACATTAGATGAAATTTGATAGCATTAGAAGACTGCAGGTTTCGGACTGTGGAAATGCAGTTTTTGCCATGGGAATAGGAATCCTACATGGTCAAGAAGCTACCATGTCATTAAAAAAATTGAATTTTTTTAGACTTTTTTTCATATTTCAAGACACCTCCCCCCTATTTTTATTTTTATTTATTTTTTGGTTGATGTTGGTTGACAATGGCTAGCAATATCAAGAACTGTTCCAAAACGGCCTTCTATTACCCTCAAATTTCTTCTAATGGAAGGAAGTAATCAACTAAACAACCACTAGATTAAGAAAGAAGAGGTGGATCGTACGATGGATTGTATGATGGATCTCACAAGAGGACAATGATTAACTAATCAATAATCTTATGTAACTAAGTTCATTCTTTATTAAATTAATCCCTATCAACCAAATTTCTTTTATAAATCTTAACAATTTTGATTATTGATACATTAAGACAAAAGTGTAGGTGCCCACATAGGCCTCTAAGAAGACCTACACTACAACATGATGGTCATGAACAAAATGAAATTTGGTATAACTAAGCTCTTTCCACATATAATAAAATCCTACGAACAAATCTATTTTCCAAAATTTAATCAAGCCCATTGATTTGCAAATGAAGAGGAAATAATTAATACCCTCCTATTTGACCCATGGTTGCTAGTATGTGAGTATAGAAGTGTGAGCTTATGAGCCTTAAAGATGATGCACCTATATTATAAGTGCTTATACTATAGAAACCTTCTATGATAAGAATATATTTATACTATAGGTACCTATATTATAGATATTTTTACTATAAACACCTTCAAAGGTGATAGTATATCTACTTGTATACATATTACAAGCTCACATGCTCGCATATTCATGCTCACACACTAGCATCGTTGCTATTTGGCCTTGAGATTGTGTATGTTTTAGTAAACACAACAATGTTGGGTCAATTATATTGACTTTGATTATGAAAACGTAGAAATTTGCATTTGAAACGCAGATTTCTACGTTTCAATACCAAAGTCAACATAATCAACCCAACATTGTTTTGTTTACTAAAACATACGTTTCTGGGTGATTGCAAGAAACGCCGGTCCTATTTCCCGTCACAATCGGAGTTTCGTTGTTCTTTTCTGCTATAACTTTTGAATAAAAATATTTGAGAATATGAAATAATTATTGGACCTCTCTAACTTGATGGTTTTTACATCCATTATTTTTCAGAAATTTAAAAAAATCATTTTATATTTAAAATTAATTTTTGTTAATTTGTCACAAACTGAGGTTTAGGGGTTTTTACTACGTTAGGAGTACCCAAATTTAATGATCTAAAGTTGAAATTTTCATGGTTCATTTGCGTAGTAGCAAAGTATATTCCTACCAAAGAGAATCTAAAAATATATTATTTTATGTCCTCCACATGCATGTAAACAACACTCCAATTGCACGCAATTCCTGACCATTGACATTAGTACTAAGATTATTTTTTTGGTGAAATCTCATCACCATCAACTCTTCTCAAATGGCCAATTTTTAGATTTGAGAAAAAGAGTTTTTCCTATTTTTTACAAATTAAAATGTAATTATGCCCACTTTCATGAGATTTTCCACTTTTCTAGTTCTCCTACTTAGAGAATTTTCCTAAGGTTTTCCTCTATAGGGTACCTTCTTCTTTAAGGTGTGTACATTGTACATATTTTTCATATTTTTTAAAAATTGTTTTTCTAATTAAATAGTACTCCTAAAGAAAAAGGGGGAGTACTGTGAAACGCTACGCTTTTTGAACGCCGTTTCTTGCAATGACCCTTCTACTAGTGAGAGGATTTAGAATGCTAGAAGACGATGATCAACCAAAGTAAAATTTAGTATAGCAAAGATCCTTATCAACAATTTTTTTCTAAAATCTAAACAACTCTAATAATAATGCATCAATAGAAAATTATTGGTACCTTTTCCTAAACCCCGAGAGGATCTACATTATTATAGGACAACGATCAACCAATATTCTATACAAAATTAATTCCATCTCCATTCATCTTTCATATCAATTGAGTTCTTCATCTTCATAGTATATACTTCAAAGTAATAATGAAAATTCGAATTTTCATTGGAACTCAACACAACCATGGTAATACGTCTATAGTAATAGCTCCACAATAGCAAGTACTAAAATTTATTATGAAAAAAAAATTTGATCCAAATTTTAAGATGTGGTCTCTTTTTACAAATAATATTAAGTTTTCTAATGTTTTTTCAAATTTCTAAGCTCTACGCTCATAGGCTCCTACTCTTAGGTATATAGAATAGCACCATTGCTTTTGGTTCCCTTGGGTGGTGAGTGTTTAAAAAGTGCTTGCTATGAAGATAATCTTGGGATTTGGGAGGCTCAAATCAAATAATCATACTAGGTGATTTTTGAAAAAGAAGGAAGAATATTTAAATGTTCCTCCAATGCTCATTCAATGAAGAATGGTGCATAAAAGCAATGTGTGCCTTTAGTATTTGAAAGGCAAGGCCATAATAGTGTTCACTCATTTTTAAAGATAAACCTAAATTTCTTAAAAACACCATAGTGTGGTTAGAAGGTAGGTTGTATTGTAAGTACAATGAAAGTAGCATGGAAAGTGAAGGAGATGAAGGCAATTATTAGAGGAAGAGCTTGTAGAGATGAAGTTACATGTGCATTTATAGAAAGGGAGATCTTTGAAAAGCCCCCTTGGTAAGAAGACCTATATATCAAAGGGAGAAGATGATACATGAATGTACAATACACTATGTTGTCATAATGCTATGGGAATTTTTCCAACTCCTTGTTCTTATATTAACAATTGCTTGCCTTCAATTGAAGATTGCTAAAGCATTGTACAACAAAAATCAACCTAACTTTAGCTATATAGAAAACTAATAGTCGAGTCCATAAAAGAACAATAAAAAATTTAAATGTAATGTGAGACTTTACCAAAAATTTGCAAAGTTCTACATTTGGTAGTAGTTTTGGCAAGTGAAGTTTGATCATGAAATGTTCTGTAAGGGTTAAGAAATCAAAATAAGGAAATACGAAAGTCAAACAAGTCAAGAAAAATGAGATAAAGGACATAACTTAAAGCATGCATCTAAAAAAATTGACAACATGGTGTGAAGAGAAGCAGAAGAAATAAAAGTGGAGACACCTGGCTGCATGTTCAGCATCAATGTACTGACCAAATAGAAGAATTTACAGCATTTCGGACTGCAGGTGATGGTGTAAGGTAAGGGGCTCAGAAATGGACCATTTAACAACAAATGAAGGTCTGTACACAAATGTAAGAACTAGAAAAATATGGGGATAATTTTCATAGGAAGGCAAATTACAAATTGTAGGAAACCTTATTTTTCCAGAATTTTGTACCCTGGTTTCAATTACTTATGATTTTATGAAGTGAAGGTGCACTAGGGAGGCAAAGTTGCTCAGAGGATGCATCAATAATGGACCTAATGAAGCTATGAACCAACCAAGTCAATCCAAGACTTGTTTAACAGACATGCTGAAAATGGTGAAGTCATAGTGAATTATTATGCATGTGAATTCAAAATCAGCCCATGCACATAGTCAACAAAGAGTACCATTTTCCTAGAAAAAAGTTGTACAGAATTGAACATTTATTGGCCACTGCTAATAAAACTTTAATGCATTATTTTTTGGACATTCATTCTGTCTTATAATAACTCAAAAATTACTTAAGATATAAAATGAAATGTCATAGTCTCATATTTCACTACCTCAGTATCCTTGTACCATGCACATAAAAGCCTCATTTACCACCATTCACAGATTGCTCTATATTAAGATCTATGTGCACGATTTTAAATGCCTCTTTAGGGGCGATTCTTAATGCCCGAACTGCTTTCGAGCCCTCTCCTATAGTTCACATTTGAGCTTACGACAAGTATCCACTACCCCATGAAAGGAGTCCAATTCTGTCCCATTCACTTTTCTGTTTATAAAAGTGTGATTGTCAACTGCATGAAAGAATAACGGAGGAGCTGACCAAACAAATCCACATAAGATCCACATATTCACTGTGCTAACTTCTTGTCCTCATATAATCTGCTTTACTCATACAATCATTTTTACAGTACATACACAATCTTCTGTTCAAATGATTAACAGTCGATGTAAATGATATGGACTATACAGCTCTCTTACAAAGACTACAGCCGGGACTTCAAATCTAACTTGTGTACAATTAATTCATCACATTTCCCATCAATCAGACTTGACGGTTTTAGGATCCAAAACCTCTTTAACTTTGCGCACACCTTCGGTGGCACTATCCACAACCGTGTCCCCTAAGGTCTTCACGGACCCCTCCGCAGCTTCGACTTTGCCACCCACGTAGTCCAGAGTTTTCAAAGGTGGTACACTCCAGCTGCTGGAAGCTTCAGAACTCACACCTGGGTTGCCTGAACTTGAAAGTCGTCGCAATCTCGGACCAGTGATGGTGCTGGTGGATTCAGCACTGCCAAGTAGAAGCTCCCGCTCCTTCGCAGGATCTCGTATAACTCGAGCAGTCGGAAGCTCATCAGAAAAGTTAACACGGCGACCAGGTTTACTGGCCCTCCTGGTAACTGTTTCTCTGACTATGACTTCTGATTCTCCAAAACCTTCTGTTATGCCCTGAAGGAGTTTTGATGGTAGCAGCACTTGGTGGCAGCAACAGAGAACAACTATAACCTCAAAAATGAAGAGACTAAGACCACTCCAAACATAAAATGTCCATTTCCATCTTCGCAGTATGTCCTTTGCCCAAGGTAGCACTGACAGGACTTGTGCCTCAGCGGAGTAGACTTGGGGTAGACCCTGTCCACGTGGAAAGCCAGCTTTAGGTTCTAGTATGAATCTGACTCCAGCTGTTGGAATTTTCAACTCCTCTTCATTCTCGAACAATCGAAGGCCCAACATCTGCGATTCCCTCGACATACCCATCAGCAAAGGAACTCCAAGGATCACCTGCTTAGCATACCGTATTGAAGAGCTTTGAAAACGTAAGATGCATGGCCAGCTTGTTCGTTTCAGGACTTGGCCTCTCACTGACAGCAACTCCGCGGATACCTGAAAGTCATGAAAGAAGGACAAGCTATTAGCATTTAGCTGCTTAGAAATAGAAAGCCTGCACCCCTGAGTGAACCGCAGACTGCGTAATGATCTTGAGAAAGACATCTCTAAGAGCCGCTTTAGATAGCACAAGTTGAAGCAACAAGCTTGAGATGAGAAGACGTCCTACACCTAGAGTGGTCCGAGATTAGTAGACACATCATGCTGTTTTCCCTCAATATGTCCAATATTGACTTCACTAGTCCAAGGAACAACAATGAGCAAAAAGGAAGTGGTGCTTACACGGGTCCTAGGTGGCATGCTAAAAAAATATAGATAACAAGGATTGAAGCTTGTTACTGCGACATGAGCAATCAAAAGTAGCGTGATAGTCAGCTTAAAAAATTCTTGAATGGCAGCAGGGAAAGAACTAGATATGTAAACCTGAAACATGCCAAGGTCCAAGTTGTAGTGAGACTCCGGGAGGGTGAGGAAGACTGTGACCTGCAGCTTGTGTGAAGAAGGTATCGCACGGAATCGCAAGACTTTGTCAGGGTATACATTGTCTTTAATCTTGGCTAGAAGGTTTGGTGGCAGAAGAGATACTGTTGCGCTTGGATGCTCCTGGGAAATAAGGACCATTGTTAGTGCCAAGGTTAAATAAATTCATAGGTAGTAAGGAAAATTTGATCTCAAGAGATTTGACTCTTGTACCCGAAGTGCTCTCTCCACAGCACTATACTGATCTCCCAAGTATCAAGTATTATATGGAAAGCAAAACGACGGCAAAATAATACATCCCTTCCCGTGCCCACCCTTCTTGTCCGCATTGTCAAGCTCATACCTGCCTGTAGTCGAAGTGCAGGACCTCTCGAAACTCTACAGGCTCCTCAATGATCCTATGTACGAGAAAGAGATCCAGAAACAGGGCCGGAACGAGGAGAGACCCTAACATGAACATAACATAAGCTGCAGCGAGACAACCGAATCCCAATTTCGTCGTCGTCCGTCTCAGCATGGGACCCGCTTGCGCAACGCCATCCTTCACCATGGGTTTAATTTGCGAGGCTAGAGTGTAACCATCCACAGCAGTCGTCATGGCTACATTCGTGGCCTTCACAGACGCCCGAAACGGAAACGTGAACGCCGCAAGGCTTAAAGTACAAATCCAAAGTGAAATCGAAGCCATCTGCAATATGAACTTCACTTGGAACCCTATGATTTCAATGGCAACTCCAACAGGCCACGCAAGAAGCTGACTCCCCACTTCTGGAAGTGTCTCATCCTCACTTCTAGGCAAAGTGTACACCCGCTTCGAGCCCAAATTCGTCGTTTTCACAGGCGTATACTGAAAGTCATGCGCGACAGAGCTTGACGCCACATCTTCATCAACCCCCAGCCATCCGTCCGGCAACTCCTGCGTACCATATTCCCCCTCTCGAGCCCTCTCGTTGCCATTGACCACCGACCCCAAGCTCGACTCTGCCTCGAGATCCAATTGAACCCTCTCCGCCTCCTCGTCACTCAACAAGGCTCCCAATTCACGTAACGCCGTACTATCCACCGAATCCGCCCTCGAATTCTCCAAATCCTCCAAAATCTCCTGTTCAAGCATATCTTCCTCCCCCTCCCCAACCCCATGCCCTAATTCTACCAATTGCAAAACCTCCCCACCGTCGTCCTCTCCATTCCCAACAACATCCTCGGAAAACTCTCGCAATCCTCGATCTCTGCCCGAAAGCTCAAAACTCGATGAATCCCGTACTGGCGTGGCGTCGTTGTCCGAGTCCGACTCGGAGACGGACGGCCAGACGTGAGAAGCAGACGATGCAAGCACGTCTTGGACGGGTGGAGAGAGCGCGGGCGGGGCGTCGTCAGTTGCACCGTCGTCGTCGTCGTCGCTTGAGAGCGGAAGCACAGCGACGAAAGCCATCACGGGAAGATCAGAAAAAACTGGCGAAGACGCTGGAATGCGAGGAAGACCAAAATTGCCTTCAAAATTCGAAACCCTAAAAATGGGATGAAATCTGCAGAGCGGAAGCAAAGTGGAAGACGGGACGTCACTACGTCAGTAGATGGAGGACGACTAGGAACTGAAGGAATGGGGAATTGATCTGGAGGTGCCATTGGGGGGATTCACATTGGGAAATCCGCCTTCGTGAATTTTTACAAAATCGGGAACTGAAGTAACTAAGGGGCGGTTTATACTTGGGGCCGGATTGAAGGCCGGCCAGAAGCCTCCAAGTTTGAACCAATAGGATCATTCAATTTCTCCAAATCCGGCCCAAGGGGTTTATACTTGGGGCCGGCCGGAACTACAACTCATCCTACATGTCGCCTTAGGTGGCATGGTTTTGGCACCAAACCATCCGGCCCCAAGGGAGTAATCGGGACGAGGTTTGGGGTGGCCGGAACTCCCATCTAGGACCGGATTTGAACCAAATTGGACTCCTCCGTTGGATTGCACAAATCGCAACAGTTGCTCAATAGAATTTATTTTTTATTTTATTTATAATTATAATAAGCTCCTTCATCTGTTTCTTGAATTTTCATTCTGTGTGTCACTGTGACGTCGCAGAGAGGTACTTCATCTGCCTTGATGCGTCGCGTGATTGGGTTTTTTTCCTGCTTGAAGGGTTGTGGGATTTACAGTGTTCAAATAGTTATTTAAATAATTTTAATTCAAATAGTTATTTAAATAATTTTAATTCAAATGGTTATTTAAATCATTTTAATTCTAATAATAATAACATGATAATAATTTTTCAAAAATTCAAAAATTCAATTAACCTCAAATGGTTTAATTTTAAAATATATATTTTTTGTTTAACTATTTGAATAAATTTAATTGTTTACTTGCTAAAAGCTACCATTAAAAATAGTTCATGTTTCTCTATTTCTTTGTTTGGATGTGAAAGGAAGTTCTTATAGACTAAAGAACACGGCATTTGAATATTGTATTATATTTCTATATTCCAAAATAGTTTAAGCAAAATATGATAGTCTCCTTTTCAAGCTACCATTTAAAATCTTGTTGACTTTTCAAGGAAGTTGAAGTCTTTCAAGTAATTTTCAAAAAATTGTAAAAAGAATAGAATTGAATTTGGCATTAACCTAAGTCATTATATATTTTGGCATAAATCAATTCTGTAAAGTAGTAGCACATTAAATCCTCCCTTTCCCTTTTAAACATCTAAAAGCTCTTTCTATGGCCATTTTAATGCTAGATTGTATGAAATTTCAATGAATTTTTTTCCGTAATAGTCCATCTTATACATCTTTGAATGGACTCATTAGATTTGTAGCACCTCCAACTAATTTGCAATGTAAAAAGTTTGTAGAAAAACATTATTTTTATTTTTGAAGTAAAATAAATAGGAAGAAATTTTTTTAATAATTTTTTTCGTTTATTTTCAATAAAGATTAGAGGATTTGAAAAAGATAAACGTGCATATTTTAAAGTTTTTTTTAATTTGTTAATTGATTTTATTGAGCACTCAGAAAATCCAAGAGCACATGAATTAGAAATTGGGCCCTAGAGTCCGGCCCAAGGGGTTTATATTAATTGGGGCCAGATGGGAAAATTGGGGCCGGATTGAAGGCCGGATTGAATGCCAATCCGGTCGACCTTCCATCCGGCCCCAGGCCCAATATAAACCGGCCCTAAGGTGGGTACACCCAAAATTGCACCTCACCTAAAAGCGCCATCTATAGTTGCTGTACATTTCTGAATTCCATTATGTACCTATTTGGCTAGAGCGCTTTTAGAAACAAACTTTGAACCTTAATAACTCTTGCATACTCTATCCAAATGCTGCTTTTTTGGTGCATTGGAATGTGCTTTCACTTTCATTTTCATTATATGAAAATTTGATCAGACCAGTAATAGTTATTAGGCACAATACCAAAAAGTGGCACTTTTAGGTGTACCCACCTTAAACAGACTGAGCCTATTCACCTTCTTCAGTTGTCAAAGTCAGAAACTCAGAATTAGTGATCTCAGAATAGATTTAGGGTTTTTAGCCCAAGGTTCATTTTGGGAAGTTTTTTTTAAATTTATACAAAGGGCATGAGAAGATTAAGTAGAAAATGAGCAAAATTTAGCCAGTTTTGAGATCATTGCTCAAAATTGATTAACCTTGAAGTGCTACAACGTCCAATTTTTGACGATGTACAAATTAAAAATCAAATTTCAATTCTTTCTCATTACAGATCGGATGAAAGTCATCCTAATTTTTAGAGATATTTTACGAAGTTATTGTCCTATCCAAAGTTGGATTTGGTGTTACTAGAGTACATCTATTATATTAAGTATAGATGGTGGCAATCCCATCACAATCCAATGTCACAAAATGGTCACATTATCATCTAAAATACTTCATCCAAAATGTTTTTCATTTAATCCATTTTCTCCTAAGTTCAATCAGTGCAACAATTCTATGCTAGTATTTTTCTAAAATTATAAATACAAAAGTATATCAAGTGGTTGACCAAGTCGAAATTGCATTGAGTCTAATTCAAAATGAGATTTGTATAGATGAGGTCATAGAGTCAAAAAACACAAAAATTCCAAAAAAATCACCATGTCAAGAAAACCTCATTTCAAATCCATTCCAACAAAACTTACTTAGAAAATGACAATATTTCACTTGTAATTGAATTTAGAAGGAATTTTGATTTTTTTCATTCAAAATTTATAAAAAAATATTGGTGATAGCATTGGTGAATCTAATTGTATGGATAGAATCTACAACTTTGATTTGCATTTCAATTCCAAAACATTCTTTTGAATAATACTTTATGATTTTTTTCCCAAATTGTCAATTCTAGAGATGAGTCTAGATGCTTAGTGGTTCATTTGTATTGATTAACCTTTGCCAATCCGTCCTTTTAAGAATTAGACATACACTAGTAAAAAAACATTCTTTAAAAAGTAGAAATGAAAGGATAAGAATCTATGGATATTTCAAAAGGTGAGTAGACTATACTAGAATTTGAATTTAAAATCAATTGATTTGGGGTCAAAAAGTAGACCTCAAGAATGGATGGAGGTTTGGAAATGGGGTGGAATGGACATGCACTCAAAACTTTCTTCAAAAAGTAGAAATTCAAGAAATGAGAGTCTAGACATCAATGTTTTGATAGGTGATTAGACTTCATTAGAATTGAATTATGAATAGGTTGATCTGGAGTCAAGAAGTAGCACTTAAGAATGGACAAGGGAGGTTGGAATGGGATATTCTACCTCATATGTTGTCAAATGGCAAAGTATACAAATAGAATGCGGTCATAAAATTTCTTTCTCTTGACAACCTAAAAAATTGATGAGATTTATTTAATAATCCAAATATTAAAACAAAATCATATATACACCATTAATAGATCATGTTCTTCTACTTGATCTATCATGATTGCCCTAATGAATATCCATAAGATAACGTGCATTTGAATTTTTAAAAATTGAATGCATTCAATTGAATTGTTGTAATAAAACACAATGGTACATACTAAATTATTGTTTACTATGTTGAAATATGCACTTTTGTATAGAATCTAGAATCATATGACACTCATCTTTAATGTTGAAAAAAATAGTGATTCTTGAATTTCTTAAATAAGAGAAAATTTGTAAAAAGAGCTTTGAAAATCCATACTACACAATTGTTAGGAAAGAGATTAAATTTTTAAAAAAAATAATTGAGTAGTAAATTGAATTCATGTCTTTGAATAAATCCGAAGTCTGCATCAAAGTAAATTGAATCCAAACCAAACACCAAAGTTAGCAATAGTGTAAGGACATTAACAAACAAGAATGTACAATAAACATCACAATAGACTCATACCCGCAAGCAAAGGGCCAAGAGAATGTAAGCGTATTACCCTACCTTCACGTACTTGAACAATTTACACCTCAATTCTCTAACTGCACTTCATTGCGACATGAAGCAATTCCTCGGTTATCATACACAACGTAACAGATAGATTGAGAAGGACGGTGTATGCAAATAGAGAGACGGTTGCGTGTATGCCGACTGTAACCAAGTGTAACAAAGAATACTCCCACTCTCATGTATTAAAATTTGTAATTTACAGACCATCGAAGGCCAAAACCCTGGCATTTGTAACACCTTCCACTACCATCTCCCTTCGACATCGCCAATAGCTGGTCAAGAAGCCAATGCACCGTATTGCATCCAAACTGTACAACTTCCCCGGTGTCTGGTTTTGAACCAAAATTGATTGCAGTATAGGTACATAAACAATGCCGATACCACAAGAATTTTTTTAAACTATTGCAGGAACGGAAACTACGATGACATGCGGATTCACTTTACAGATTGATACTCTGCTGAAATTTACAAAGTAGCGGCTTGAGTGAGAAGGAGAAACCGCACTGCAGGCATTCTGCACCATGAATCCACAACTATTTTCATTTTTGCTGAGCGTGCTTGGTCAACTGGTACACAAATCAACGTTGCAAACTACCTTGTTTGGTAAACCCTCAGCCTGGAACATAAAAATCCATCTTTTCAACAGGAAGATTAAGCATCGACGTGTCAACCTGCAGAGGAAACAGGGGTAGAATGACTTAGATCCAGAGTACTATATTAATTGACCCATCAACTTCACCGGTGCCTAAAAATAAAAAATTTACCCTCCACGTACAATGACACTCCATGCTTTTGACATCACTCATTTGTATCTGAAAATCTATAACCAACAAGAGGAGGACATGAACACAAATAACAGAGAAAGAAAAAACAAAACTAAGGTCAATTACCTCTTCAAAAGGGATGAACACAAACGGTTGCATGCCGCGGCGATGGGAAACCGCAGGTATATCTGGATCATGCGTCTCATTCTCTTCCCATCCTTCAACAGCAGCAACAATGTCTTCCGTTCCATTTGACATATCATTCTCATCCACCCCACAAGTCACCAAAGAAAGCAAATCTAGGCGATTGTAGGCCCCAGCAATTGTTCCGCGAAGCCTGAACAACAAATAATGTGCAAAAATATAGATATTAACACCCTACATACTTTCCTTGCTGTCCACTAATTAGCAACCCACACGCAGCGAGTAATATATCATAAACTATTAAAGTTAAACTTAAAGCCCTACTAAGAATATGTAACATCACTTGAATACAGAAACAAAATAAATCTGAAATCTGAAAATAAACAAAGCCAGATACCTGAGGCGAATCCTCAAAACTGTAGGTCGTGAACCAGGGTATATAACTGCTCCCTCAACCTGCTCCCGCCGTACAAGATCAACAGCATCGATAAGTGACTTGTGCTGCTCAAATTTACGTAAATTACCAAGTACTTAAACAGTAGCATCCATTGTTACAGTTGAACAAAGTAAAATGAAGGTGAGAAGGTGACAAACCTGTGTGCCTTCCAGAGTGCACCGCCCACTGAACAATCCTTCTGATTTCGTAGGTCTTCCTTGCATCGACTTTGCTACCTCCTTCACGCGCAATGGTGTAGTCTGCATTCAAGTTAGGCAATCATAATTATATTATTTATATTCATGACATTCTGTCTACAAGTACGTAATGCTTCAAAGACCTGCCCTGCGTAATCACGTCTAAAACCAGAAACGCAAGCACGCTACTAGTAACAGTAGCACTTCTGAGCTCTTCAACGCTGGTCTTAAATTTTCAAAATACAATGGTCCGATACAGTTCCATACGTCTCAGAATTGCAAAGAAGACAGATCCCTTTACTTCTAGATATCATAAACCTCGACAAAACCTAAACCTCGATAATAGGAACAACTTGTACCTTGTAAAGAAATTTCCCGTTTGGAAAGAATCTAAGATACCGGTAGTAACAGACCTGATCCAAACCAAAGATGCAAGTCATTAATGGATCATTAATTGAACACTTCGATTTACAGCTTCATCATTTCTGAAAGAGAAGAAGCTACAATGTGAAGGCGATCTGCATACCAAATGAACTGGATTGGTAATCTTCCACTCAGCAATCCCTGTACGGATGTAAGTATTCCGGCTAACATACAACCCTGCGATAACGGTGAAACTTATTCATCAAAATCATGTTAAACAAGGATCGAATTCAGAACTTTTAAAGTCTGCTATAAAACGAGTTACCTACTCAAACCTAGTCTTAGAATTGATACACAAAATTCACAGTACCATCGAAGCGTAAACGAGGACGATCGTGCCACATAGCACGCCACGAGCCTCCATACTTCTCAGCGCACAATCGCTCGTTCTCTTGCCGCCCAGTCACCTACTCATGCACAAAAACCATTAGCACTGTAACATGACATATGACACACTCGCAGAGAGCTCTAGTGTATTAGGAACTAGAATCAGAAGGAAACCAACTGAGGACTGTTGTAACAAACCCACCCTCCCAAAATGCCCTTTCAAAACTTGACTTTTAGGAATTGTCTAATCAGATGTGCACACAATCTCAGGATATACTGAGAATGTGCAACTACAAAGTGTGCAATTAGAGAACGTTGAACATATAAGGATTTAGTAGAAAGAGTACATGCTTCCTAATCGTGGCTCGATCTGCACCACTGAGAGAACAAAAAAAATTGCAAGTCGGCAGGGAACACTACATACTTCGTGTAAAATTTTTCACTACGCTTGCAAAAGTGGAAAGCCATCTTGAGGATGTAAAGTGGAGCATACCTGCCATGTTTTCAAGCAGGCATTGCGCCACAGGCTTGGCATCCGAGTAGAGTATCTCCACTTTCGACACACACAAGCTGCCCGTCCTAGCCAGTATGGACTCAAGCGCATGAACACCTGCTCTTCCCAATCCCAAAGTGGTCAGAAACTACATCGCTGCGATATGAACATTAGCTCTGAATGCTCATGAAAAATCGTGCCACCACAATTCATTACTGGACAACACCTCTGTAGTGGCCCAGAAAGGCGCACCTCTTGAAGAAGTTCATCGGGGAGAGATCGATGCAAAAGAGAACTCTCGAACACAGGCTTGCTGCTCGTGCTGCCGACTGGGGCCACAGGCCTCACCCTAATTCCGTACAAACCTGTCACACAGAGTTATGAGCACGCCCTTGTCGTAACAATCAGATGGAAAACAGAACCTCCTTGCGACGGAACTGGTAATTAGGAGGAATCAGAACTCACTGAGCCAAGGCCGCTTGGTTTCTAGGAACTGGATATTGTCATATCGCAAGGATCCGCGTTGCGCAGGTAACAGCGTCGCCATAGAGCCCGTTTCAGCTGCGCAACTGGCAATCGCAAGTACAGGTCCTAGTTCAGTGTCTTCCTTCTCAAACCGTGAGAATTTAACGACCACAGCAGCGAGGAGATCCACAAGTGGAAGTGAAATTGAGGAGATTGAAAGAAGGGAAGCTCACCGGTGGTTGAATTCCGAAGAAACGTAGTATAAATTCAGAGAATTTAATCGGTGACTCGTATAAACCCTAAATTAAGAATCGCAGAAACCCATTTTCATTCACTGGAAAAGATCAACCGAGACTGCACGATTCCAGTGAACAGGATGAGCCGAGTGACATGGTAGACAATTGCAAACTTCCTTCCTCAAAAAGGATACAGAGTGACTACAACAACCACAGAAACG
The DNA here is from genome assembly GCA_947034885.2 of Thuidium tamariscinum. NCBI lineage: Eukaryota > Viridiplantae > Streptophyta > Bryopsida > Hypnales > Thuidiaceae > Thuidium > Thuidium tamariscinum. The sequence continues at coordinate 1,223,979 of OX344749.2, forward strand.
CGAAATCATAAACCCAATTCGCAAGACTTGAAACGCCAAAACTCATAACCAGGACGCCAGTTGAGGAAACATGGAAAAGTAAAAGCCAAGGCACCGGAAAAGCCAACGGAACCCGACGTCGAGGTTTCAGGAGTGGAAAGCATACCCTATCACCGTGTTCTTAGGGCAAAAGATCTCTGCAGTTTGGTTTTGCAAGTTCCGGAAACACGAAGTCTTTGATTTCGACCATTCTGTTCTTGCACAAATTTAGTTTTGTTGCAATGTATCGCTAGTTTAGCCACAATCTCGTCGAGGCTGTCTTAATTTCTTTTTGCTTTTTTCTCTCAACTTGCACAACTCTTTCTGATCGCGACTCTTCGACTTCACTTGTTTATGTTTCTCCTCCACCTTTTAGCTTCCTGCATTCTCTTGTAGATTGCGCGTTTTTCTTCTTCCTCGGTTTGTTTTTTCTTCGGTTCGGGGTGCTTCGTTCTTCTCGTTCTCGTAGTTCTTCTCATGCCCTAATTTGTTCGGCGTCCGCACTGCTGCAATCATGAAGACCACGAAGGGTGGAAAGGTTATGAATCCCACCGATGCCTATCGCAAGGAGCTCCGGAAGAAGGAGCTCAAGCGGGTAACGGCTCTCATTTCCTGGATTGGTATTAGGGTTATGCGGTCGTTTGCTTGTTTTTAAAATTGGCTTCTGCAATTTAAATCTATGGTTGTTCTTGCGACCTAGGGTTTCATTTTTTGTCATTTTGGTGTGGACAGAACAAAAAGGAACGCAAGAAGGTGCGGGAGGTGGGGATTCTGAAGAAGGATCCCGACGCTATCAAGGAGCAAATCCAGAAGCTGGAGATAATGAGTGTGTGGTTTTTCCTCCCCTGCACCACTGTTTTGATTTTCTGTTGTTTATTGGAATTTTTGTACTTGATTTTGTCATGATCATACTATTAAAGAGTTCATTTCTTGATAAATGTCCTCACCTCCTAATAAAACCTAAAGTTTTGTGTATCTTGAAAATTGCAGTATGTGCAATTTAGAAGACTCTTTCTCATTTCTGGATGCATCTTAGAACTACTGGTATTGCATTGAAGAGCTCCTAGCAGTCGAAGAGGGCAGAGGCCCCTTCATGGACCGTTCGTTTGATTTAAGGCATATCTGAAAGAGAGTTGCACTCCCTTTATAATCTTTCCTGAACCAAATTGTAGAGTAGAGCCCCTTACCCATTCAGTTTGCTTACCAGAGTGCGTCCACTAACTGTCTTCTGTTTGTAGGGATTCTATTGCTTGCAGTTTTGAAAACTGGTGTTTGTCGGTGAACCTTTTTGTTGGCAGATGGTGGAAATGATTGAGTTTGTGACCATTTGAGCAACATTCAAGGGGTGGTAGCCTGGTCTGATTAGGTGGGACTTGACAGGCAATTTCTGCTTGAGTGCATTAGTGAAGGAAAAGAATGTGCTGTTTGTGATCTGATCTGCAATGACTCCCTAGGCTAGATCATTGTTGCAGGTATTACTACTCAAATCAAATTGTATTCAACGGCTCGTGGACGAAACTGGGAGGCAAACGTAGTGACATCGTTTTGTCCTGTCCCCCTGTCCTTTACCTGCTTCGGAGAACCTGTCTCACAACTGATCGGACTCCCAACTAATTTCTTTATAACGTATCTCGAGCGCAGTAGCATTCAGAACCACCAGTGGGTTCTTTGGTTGATATCTGCATATTGATGATGGGCTTGTTCTGCACGTCTCAGAGGCCGATGGAGCGTTGGACAAAACAAGGCGGCATAAGAAGAGGCAGCTTGAGGATACACTGCACTTGGTTATGAAGAAACGTAAGGTATCGTATTGTCATGTGCCTTAATAGCTAGTAATGCCTGTGCTGTATACGCTGGACTGTACGTTTGAAGTTGCTGAGCATGAAGCTGGTCAGGTGGCTCTAATCCAATTGAAATCATTGTTTTGATCCAGTTTGTGTCTATTGCCCTGTGCACATGCAGTGTCTCGCTGGTTGACATCATCGTAAAATGATTGGATTCTTGTTTCTCTTGGAAGCATGTTCAGCGTCAGTGATAAATTATTGTTTGTTGTATGACAGGAATATGAGGACAAGATGCGTGAAAAGGGAGAGGAGCCCGTCATGTTCAGGTATTGTTCAGTTTTGGTCGCCCAGCAACTAGAATGTTAACTTATGCAAGTGGTGAAGCATAGCTGGATATATCTTACAGAGCGTTTATTGGCTCACTCTGTTCTACATGCACTCTGCGTTCACCTAATGATTGTTTTTACTTGAATTGATGCAGTCACTTGCCCACCCCTAGGAGACGTGCAACAGCAGAAGAAGAAGAACGTGCTAAGCATCCAAAGCCTGAGGTGAGTAATATAAGCTGTTAGTTTTCACCCAGCTGTTTGTAGCAATGAATTGAATTCTGGCGCCGTGATTTGGTTTCTCGGTTTCCTACATGAAATCCTTAGCTAAGTGTTATTTGATATACCCTTAGCTAAGGGTTTAGATTTACTAGTACACGTCTCTGGATTTGGCCAATATATATTCTCTTTTATATTTACATATTTGAGAGGCTTAATTTTTGAGACAAAGCATTGTGGTTATCAACTCGCTGAATTTTCATAGAGGTTTAGTGTACGAGAGGGAAAGAATGTACAAGAGTGTGTAATTTTTTTTTGAGTTTGATCTGCTTAGTATTCCTAGGATGGACTGATTGTCGGGGTACTACGAAGTCTAATCAATAGATACGTTTGACCTATTTATGTGCCCAGGATTCTGTGTACTTCCATCCCGCGCTGAACCCTAGTGGAGCTCCACCGATTGGCAAACCTCCTATGTACAAATCATCTATCGGTATGGTTCATCCCTGTTTTGTTCGTCTCTATTGCGAAGCTTTTGCGACCTCTAGAAAATCAGTGTCCTATTGTTCTTATCCACTATCAATCATGCTAATGCTTAACAAGACGAGAGATATCAGCGCCTCTTCCTGAAAATGAACAGGTTTAGGGCTTACTTCATTGTACCCTAGAGGATCAAGAAGCCTGAATTGGGCTTCGTTCTGCTTAGCAGTTTTTAGTATGTCGTATGGGCACAAAGTTTGATCCTCTTATTTTCAAAATATGATCGATCGAATCAAACTTTATAACACCATGAATTATTGGCTATTTTGAAAACTGTTGATCTCTTAGTGTCGGTTTTCCTAGTTTCTTTGGCCTCCAGTTCTGTCCTCATTCTAACAGGTTTGTAATCTCTGTTTTTCAGGTCCTCGAATTCCGTTGTCAGGTACTGCTGGTCCAAGTGGTGAGATGGACCTGGACCTGGATTCATCCGGACTACCACTACCGCCCCCTCCGCCCCCTCCTCCGCTTCCTTCTTCTGGGGAGACTGAGAATGTGATTCCATTACCACTGCCAGTGCCTGCCCCTCCTCCACCACCTGCACCACCTCGTCAAGCGCAAGAGACACTACCACCCCCTCCACCACCTTTTCTAGCTGGACCTTCTCTGATTCCGCCTCCGCCTCCACCTAGGCCTGGCCAGCAACCTCCTCCCCCTGGGATATCTAGGGAAGATGCCCCTCCAGGAACGGATGAAGAATCATCGCTTTCTAAATCTGAGAATATTGAAAGTGGAAGATCCTCGCAGCAGGGTTCAATGTATTTCCTTGTAAGTGACTCAACTTTTTCCCGCTTGCAGTGGGAGCCTGCTGCTGTTGTTGCTGTCACAGAGTGTCGACCTTCGCTTTATCCTTAACCCCTCTGAGCCCAAGTGGTGGCTTTTATATCTTTAGGAGTTGAAGTAAATCATTTAGGAAGCTTCTAGGGAGGTAACAAAATGTATAAATGGAAAGGAGGAATCATACCCTTCAATTTGGACCAATATAAATATGTTCTAGAAGTTACTATCAACTATTAGCTTCCAAAGTAGGTTTTCTATTTTTGACTTGGGCACTGTGGGGCTAAATGCACTCTTTTTATGTAGGTCTCTCTCGTATTCGTTAGTAATTCTCGTTTTGTAATTTGTACCAGACTCTTTGCTTTGACCTCTTGCTAATAACCTGCATATTATGGATTAGTGCAGTCTAATCTTTGTATATTTCATCTGAAAGTTTTGAGGTGGTTCGTTTGTAGCCTCCAGGGCAGTTGCCACCTCCTCCACCACCTCCAAGGCGTGCACCGGTGGTTCGTCCGGAAGATGTTCAGATCTTAATGGAGGAAGAAGTGCCAGTTGACTCCAGGGATAGTGATGGTCTTCGGCAAAACCTGCCACCACCACCACCTCCTCCGATGCGTCCACCTGTGGGACCTCCACCGGCTCGACCCCTAATGCGACCCCCTGTTGGGCCTCCTCCTTCAGAGGTTCCTCCTCCGGGTGTGGCTGCAGCCCGACCTACTCCCCCTCCCCCTCCAGAAAGATCGTCTTTACCTCTTCCTCCACCACCTCCGCCAAGAATGCTGCAAGCAGGGATGTTGCCTCCACCGGGACCACCTCCGGGACCTCCTCCAGTTAGGCTTGGTCCACCTCCTGTCATGCGCCCGCCTGCAGGACCTCCTCCAATGGCCAAAGGTCCCCCACCCCCACCCCCGAGGGTAGCTCACGATGGAGCTCACGAGGATCCTAGTAAAGCATCAGCAAAGCCTTCGTATGTGAAATCGGCCGCGGCTACAGTTGTTAAAAGACCTCTTGCTCAGCATACACCAGAACTCACTTCCATGGTATGTTCTCCCTTTTGATTATGTCTTGCCGAGTTGTATCAATAAGCTTCGAAGTTGTCTACGGACTGAATTCTCCTGCTGAATGCAAGCGCTCAGTATAATTTCAAAGCAGTCTTGGAAATCGCATCAATTAGTGTAATCACTACGAGCCGACCAATTTTTTTTAGTTGTTTTCCCTCATAGCTACGAGTTCGAATCAGGAGTTTCACTTTCGACATAATAGTGAGAAAATGGGTTGGTATAAAGTCATGTACGATTTAGCGCTTGGCACGTGGAGATTTTATCACGAGTAAACCGTGATGCATGTTCCAGTGTAGCCCACAGTAGTTTCTCTTTTTGTTGTAACTGGACGCAATAGTAAACGGGGTCTGTGATTGTCTGTTGTTGTGAATCAGGTGCCAGCATCAGTTCGTGTTAGAAGAGAAAATACTCCCAAGTTTAAGCCTAAGCCTGCACCAGTGATAGCTGCTCAAGTGTCGACCTCCTCTGGGCCACGGCCACCTGGGGTCGTGAAGCCGGTAACTATAGATGACACTTACTCTGCATTCTTAGAGGACATGAAGCTTTTAGGTGCATTTGGAGAAGGGCAAGAAGCAGATACGTAGGTCATGGGATTCTTATTTGGCATTCCCTGGGTCATGGTAAATCTGCTCAAAGGTTCGTTTCCGGAGGTTCAGTCAAGACAGGTGGTCTTGTTCCACAGTTTTTTTTCTCGGATTTGTATATTGGAAATCAACATCTGGAGCATTATCACAGCACTCAATCAACATCCAGGAGTTTGTCTACAATGCAGGCCTACAATTGAGTTTAGTGTAGATATTTGTAACCTAAAGCATTGCAACATTGCAGCTCAGAGCTACCGCACATTTCTTTTCGACTCTAATTTGGAGAAGTAATGTTTTTGTGGGTCATTTGGGCAAACAAGGCCCATGATATTCTGGACTTGGTGACTCACTCTCATCCAGAAAACGTTGAGTCGATCCTATATTTCTGTAACTTTGCACCCAGTGAGGACCGGTAGACACTGAACGGACAGGCCGATGACCACAGAAATGAAATGCGGAATCCATTCTGTATGTTCCCATGTTGCGAGTTTTGGTTCTTCATGTAAAATCGTCAGCTTTTTTTGTGAAAATTTGAAACTATTTAGCAATTTTGAGGAAAAAGTGAAGAAAATTCATATCTAGTCAGTCCAGATTTAGTTCAAAAATCTGAACTTTACTTCATCAATTCATGTAATACTACAGAATATCATGGAGTAAGAAAAAATTTAGTGGCTTTCTATAATTAGAAAATCAATAGATAAGGTAGAAGGTCCTGAAATGGACCATCTAAGCATTGAATCTGAATTTCGGGCAGGTGAAAGTTCTTGAAATTTTTTTCAGTAAATTTTTATTGAAAGACGAGGAATTGGCATCTAACCCAAGTTGTTTTACATTTTTTGGATCATTTTTGAATTAGTTATGAATTTTCAAATGGGATGTGTTGTAGTTTGAGATTATAAATATTTTAGGCAGCTCACTACGGATGGAGTTTTTATTTTCTTTTCTTTGAAATTTTGATATAATGTGTGCCCAAGGAGTAGCTTTAAGGCCCGACAATTTTCATAACTTTTGACTTCATGGTTAAAAGTTATGGCAGGATATGTTGTTTTCTTTACTCGGCGGGCAGACCGGGCAGCTGAAAAAACTTCTTCAAAAAAACTTCTTTTTTTAAAGTGAAATTTCAAATTGGTTCTTTAGATTTATACAAACATGGGAAGCTTTGAATCAATCCATTCCAATCAATGAATCAAAAGTTATGAAGATTTTGAGTTTGGGGTAGTTTGCGGCCAATTACAGAATCTCTACAGTACAAAAAAAGTTTGAAATTCTTCATTTAATTCAATTTTTCATATTTTTGAAAAAAAATAAAAACAGAAGGTGTAGATTGTTTATTACAACATTTTAACCATTGGGATTGAAAATTTTCAATTCCATGAATAAAATGTTCACAATTTAGTATTTTGGCTCATTTTCTACTTCTTTCTACTTACTTATTTTTTCCTATATGTTGTATAATTCCAAATGGTTTGAAATTTTTTGAGAATGTAGCCAACTTGCATTGAAGTATGAATTCAAAGAGTAACCACCATTTTGAATTTTTTTTCACACAAATGTGACCTTGTGAAGTGCAGCTGCCCGGATTTTCGCAGGGATAAAAAAACAATTTTTGTCAATTCAAATGCTTATATCTTGCAATCTACACAGTGGAAATTTCTGAAATTTTTCCCACACGTTTACAAACCACCTTACTACAAGATCCTAGGGTTACATGAGTGAAAATGTGTTTAAGAAGAAATTGCACTTGTATTAGAAATGGCAGTTTTGGATAATTTTTGGTGAAAACATAGTCAAAAACCTTTAGGGGTTAAAGTGTTCATTGCAACTTCCAAAGAAAAATGGGAAAAACAAGGAAAATGATTGACTCTTAGAATAATGAATAATATTTTTCTTGATTCATTCAATGATTACGGAGGTCAATTTGGTAACCACATCCAATCCATTCAAGCACTATTTATAGGATCCATTCTTAATGCCTACTCCATTTCAGGACCTCCTACTTTAGTGACTATAGGCCCAAAGTTCAAATTACACTAAAATATTAAATTTTAGTAATAATTCAAATTGTGAAGTTGGAAGAGAATCTACAATTATGAGCTTCATTTCAATGGATAGGTTCAATTTCCTTTCATGGCTCAAATTCACATCAAGAACAAGGAGTTTGAAATTGCTAATTTACACTACATATGATTAATTGATTATGCATCTTCCTATGAGTAGAATAGTTAACAATATCATACAAAGGATTTGAAGACCACTTTTTTATAGAAGTACTCAACCAAGTCCCCCAAAAAAAAGTTGCATGGAAAATTGTTTATTTCTATCTTTACTAAGGTGCTAAAGGTCATGTAAAGGTCATTTTTTGGCTTCTTGGCATTTTTATGTTAACCCTTAATGATCAAGTGGATGACAAAGAATCTTTCTATAGGGGACAAACTACTGCAACTATTCATCCTTAAAATTTTGTGTAGAAATGGAAAATCTTCTATAATAATTTGACTTCCATTGAATGCTTTTGAATTTTTTTTAAACCAATGATTCCTATAGTATCAAAATAGATCATTTTCATGATCGCTAGTCCATCCTTTAAAGGTTGATCCTAAAAATGCAAGACCTATCACCAAGGTACTTTACCAAACAAGATTATGTTCTTGGATTTTCCCATTTCTACAAATTTGTAACTTTTTGGCCCACAATCTTTCCAAGTTAATCCTTATTTGTTTAAGAAGAAACCTACAACCACATTTTTATCCTTCAATAATTTTGAAAAATTAGAAGCCCCTACATTGAAGCTCTTTACTCTATTTTGTAGAAATGAAATCACACATCTTGTGTAATCCATAAACATTACTCAAGTCCAAAATCAAAAGACATTAGCTTTATGATACATTGATAATTCTTTTCCAAAAATCACCAAAGAATGTATTTACTAGAATATATTATTTGGTGGTTTTTCCTCAACCATTACTATGGATTAAGGCCCAATGCAAAATAAAGAATACTCTCAATGGCTTAATCCTATAAAGATGCTATAGACCAAAATAGTCCTATAGATGAAAGTCCTATTGGATAACAAGTATGGAAGACAACCAATTTTTGATCACACCCCATTTAGGTATGGTGGTCTATTTCCTATTAGGTCCAGCACATTGTAATTGGAAACAAGACTCTCCTTTGGTAAGTCAGTAAAGCACTTTCAATTGGTGCTAAATTTTTCTATCATAATAATGAAGTACTTTAGATTTTACAACCAAACCCTAGTTGAAAATATGATGACCAATATGACTATTATAGAATAAATATAATCTTCACCTAAAAATTTCATGATAATTTTGTTTTGGAAACTGAAATTCTGAAAAAAATATAAAATCCTTTCAAAGTCTATTTCTGTAAATAGGGAAACCATATCTGGACTCCAGGAATGCTCAATTGCTTAAGTGGTCAGAAATGGGTTACCTCCCTTACTGTAACATACTCCATGCATGTTTCTTTGATTTCCCCTCTGTCTTAACAGCGTTTCAATAGGTTCAATGCTAATCTAAATGTAAGCTCTAGTCAAAACAGGCATCATCAACCAAAGGGCCTCAGAATATAATCCAATGCAAGTTATAAACCAGATGGAGTAATTAGTCATCCATTCTTCACAGCAAGAATATATCCTATCAAAATCACAATTTAGATGCTCTTGTTTGAATTTGAATATAAGAACATAACAGGTAATTACAAGGGAAGGTACGTTACAAATAAAATCTACTCCTCTTCCAATGCCATTTTGTGGACACGGACACAAGTAGTGCTACAATACTGGTATGAATATCTAGTGAAAGGGACCTTTCCTGCCAATGATGCCTTACAGCATGAGCAGACGTTCTGGGGAGCTGAAGAAGAGGAACCAGAGTTTGCACTCGCGGTATCAGTAGGCCGTTGGTTTGAACTAGCAAGGGCTCGTAATCTGAACTCAGCAGCTGCCGCTCGTGTCTCTCTCTCCTGGGCTTGCGCCTTCAACATTGCCTGAAACCATATCACAACGACAAAAACCTTATTCCCAATTTCTCACATAAAATGTCAGGAGTCCTAAGATGGTTATCCGGGGAAACCCTCTCCTCCATACTAGGACTCCCAGAACTTGGGGATACACAGCTCTCTGATGGGGACGACTGGGGTTATGTCACTAATCCGACCACAATGTGCCATTTGGCGATGAAAGCAACCGGAGAGAGTTATAATTATGAAGTATGGCGTTATGCCTCTAAAGTGCAACGAAGGACCATACCTCTTGATACTCTTTCGACTTCGGATCTAATAATTTAGAACTAATGTTGAACATGTCTTTCACGCGGTTCTTGTCATAGCGAACACTGGCTGCTGCTGCTTTAGCTGCCTGCTCTGCTGCCTCCTCAGTTGCCTTGGCCTCCGCCTGTGCCTGCGTAATCCAACAGGATTAAGGAAAGCGGTCTTTCGAACAAGTGGAGATGCATCAAAGAACTATTGCGTGGGAAGTAACAGAAATTGAGAGCCGATATTGATATTTCCAGTGAGAGTTCAAGATTACTATAATTAAACCTCATATGCAATATCTTGCCAGCGAAGATAGTAAAAGAAGCTGACCTCTCCAGTCAACTTCAATGGAATAGATTGTTCAAACAAACCAACGTTATACCTATAAAGAAGTTCATGCAGGATCAACTTAATAAATTATGACGTAGAACGTGATGAACCAGGATTTGAGACGAGGTAATCAACATTATAATAAATGATGGGCGTAATGAAGGAAAACCTGCTTAGCTCTTTCTTCCGCCTTCTTGAGCTTTTTACGTTCCTTCTCTTTCGCTTTCCTCTTAGCATCCTTCTCCGCCTGCGACATTTTCGATAGGTCAGCAGCCTATACGCAGAAAAACACTAAATACAGAAACTTCACGTGTAAAACATGCGATACTAACTAGCAAACAATTTTTAGCACCTCAAATTCTAAACATCATAGACTCAGATTGTAGAAGTTTAGGGTTTCCGTGTCAGCTCAATGAGGGTCTATTACCTGCTTTGCCAGTTGGGCTGCTTCTAGTTCATCCGTCAAAGGACTTGGGACACTAGCTGCATGCCAATCCCACTTGCTAGGATGTTGAGCCATAAATCGACGGAAGATATTGCGTGTTTCCTTGTCCTTCGCGATTGCATATGGAGTTCTACCCGCTTTATCTTTTGAACACGGATCAGAATCCTCCTCTAAGAGTTTCCGAACGCTATCAGTGTCTCCAGCTTTGGCTGCTACGTGTAGAGGAGTTAAACCCAGATCTTCTTCCAAACTTTTCGATTTGTCTTCCACTTGTTCCGCTGCTACATGATTCTCCACTTGATGGGGCTTAGCCTTTTTCTTGTCAAGAGGCTTTCCTGCTTGGTTACCGGAGGCTTCCCCTCGGAGCGCTGCCACTCCATCAGGAATGCCTGTAGTCACAGAAAGTACGTGCGAGTCTAGTTTTTGAAACAAACTAAGCAAGAAACTAATTCGTTTAGCTTCTTTCATAGTAGGTCTACGTATGGTGAGTGGTATCTTTCGTATCCTCCGATCGTTTCGGTCCAATGCCACATTTTCCCCTCCAAATAGGGTTTGTGCATTACTCGAAGGAGCGTACACGAATATATGGGATGCTGCTTGCAAGTGTTCACTCCATGAAGTGAGAAGCCCTCTGATTTCCTGGAAGATTATTTCAGTGTGGTGTAGACCACAAATAGATAAATGAGACTATCATAGAAAAATACCTGGAAAACGGGAGCCGCCAGACTGAGCAGCATCAACACCAGCTCTCCGAAAATGAAAAACCGACAAACTGCAATGGTCTCTAAGAACCAACAAGCAAATACTGTCACTAGTCGTGTGAGAGGTAAATTGAACTTACTTTCTGAAGAGCTTGTTCATTGTATCGACGAAGAGAGGCTCCTGCTGACTGAGGAGCTCTGCCACCAGCATCTTTCGTTGACTGCCGACCACCTGCTTTGGCCCTCACCACATACCTGCATTAGCCCAGCTAGTTCAAATGATTGCTGAACCCCTTAAGCTCAAACAAGTGAGTAACAAAGCAACACCAGTGATCACACAAGCAGTCGTTCAGGGCAATGCCAGAAAAACTAATTCTGGCTCAAGCTCATGGCATGCCTGCACATCGTCTCCACAATTTTCCAGTAATTTGTAACCCCTCAAGGGTCAATTGACCCAAATTGGGTCTCAAGTTTTTATTGCAGTACTGAGTGGATCATATAAGGACTATTTTCAGTTCAAAATATGCAATGTTCTTCACTGAGTCTAGTGATACAAAATCTGACACCATCTGAATCTGGAGTGTAGTTTTCCCAATATGATCAATCAATTAGTCATTTTAAAACCGTGAATCGTTGATCTCTTTAAGGGTTGAGAAAGACACTTCAGAAACAAGCCACATGCAGTATGAGCTGGTTTACAGAGCCCACTCTTTCCAAATTATCAGGAGTTCAGACAAGACGAGATTCACACCTATGATATGTTTTGTGAGCGAGTACAGATCCGTCTTGAGAATTGAGCACCAAACCAGCAAAATGACCACCAGCAGCCAGCAATACAACCCACGCAGACTTCTTGTCTCGATTGGTCAAAGCTCTCAAGCGTCGCAAAACCTCCTCTTCCTTTAAATACAAACTACCTGCAGCAGCAGACTCATCTATCGTATGTCCTTTGTCTCCCGGTAAAACTTCCTTGTCCGCAGCCACTAAAGGGCGCCAGATGCTGATGATATCTTCTGATTCTTTCAACTTAATATACAGCTGATTGCTTCGGGGTCCTTGTGAAGAATTATCCTCTGCCTCCGTCTCAGAGTCCGAACCCGAAATGCTGGAGACATCGTCAGCATCACCTTGCGCTACTTGCTCAAACTCGTCCTCGGTCAGCACTTCTTTGCCGGCAAGTTGACGCTTCACCTGCAAGACAGACCCGCCCTCGTTCATGAACACTTCACCCCTACGTGCGCAAGCCTATTTCCAAGTGGTCAACAGTACTTTGTACTCTCATTTTCATCATAAAAAATTTATGGATACGTTACATCTAAAGCAAGCCCATCACATGAATAAATATCGAATTTTTCTCTAGAATGGAAAGAAAGTATAGAAATTTCAGAAGCAAAAGCATTAAAATAATTCACAAATAAATATGAAACGCCCTGTAAAAATTACAAATTGTACGAAAAAACACCATATTCAACGAAAACATCATAATTTAGTCTAGATGTAAATCTTTGATCTAGAGACTTTGCAAGTGTGATTACAAACTAAATTTTTAGAAAAAAGTTCAAATCCCTAAAGTAGAGTAGAAACTGGACTTCCAGAACTTCAGTTTGCTAGTTAACCCTTAAGCGTCTCAATCCTTTTTTGAATTTTTGCTCATTTTCGCTTATAACTTTATACATATATATCATTTACCAGAATTTAATGAATTTGGTCGTTAAGGAAGGTTGTCTTTTCTAGATGCAAGTATTACATTTGATAAATGAGAAGTTAATTGGATGAAACAGTGCCTTGAAGCCCTCTGGTCATCGTCCAGAAAATGGACGTCGGAGCGCTTTAGGGTTAAGCCTATTAGCAAACGAAATAATCTCCGAGATCAAATTTAACCAGAAAGAGCTTCTTGGGCATTTCGGAGTTGAACCTAATGTTTCAAAAATGTTCTGTCAGACGCATGGCCTTATTGCGTGTGACACCCGCAATTCACACCGGAATTGAACAGCCAAAACGGAAAAAGAAAAATACAGAATCGGATGAACAATGTCTCACATTGAACTTGTGAAAGTCCGATTTGAAGTGGGAACGCTGCTCCTCCAGGGATCGAAACGTAGAACCACAACCATGACAACTCCAGTTCTGCAACGAAGTCTCGTCGGTCACATCTCGGGCAACTCCAGCATCCAATGGCTTGTCGGCTTCCTCCTCAATCCGCAATCCCTGTAACCCTAACCCTAATTCCGAAGTAGGAGGAAGCCCGGCCAGAGCCTGATCGCGATGCGTGAAGAGAAGGGCATCGTCGAAGAACCCAGCGGGCGCCGAGAAGAGAGTGGTAACGTCGGGTGGCGCCATAGCAGCGAGGTAAGTAGATGACTCAGGTGCTATGGCGACACCATGGGCGACGCCAATTGAGAAATGTCAATTGAAAAAAGCCAATTGAAAAATGCCAATTAGGGGAGAAGGCAGATGCGGCGACAGATGAAGTATCTACCAAGGCAACTGCCGCTGCCGAGAAGAGAATGCGCACTCGGAAGATACTCAGCAACGGAAGGGAGCCTGCGACGCCTTGGAAGTGACGCCATTCAGTAGGGCTTTGGAGTGATTTCTCTTCAAGCTTTGCCGGTGGGAAATTTTTTCTCATTTTTGAAACAATTATCATTTAATTCTATTCATACTAAGGTAGGTACACCCAAAAGCGCCCTGTTCCTAAAAGCGCCATCTACAGTGCACATACATTTCCGAAATCAATCATGTTCACAGACTATAGATGGCGCTTTCAGAAACAGACTTTGACTGTTAATAACTTTTGCATACGGTATCCAAATCATGCGTCCTTTGGTGCATTGGAACATGCTTTCACTTGCCAACAAGACTACATAAAAATTTGAACTAATTAATAGTAGGAACTAGGCTCAGTATGAATAAGTGGCACTTTTAGGTGTACCTACCTTAGTGGGCCTATGCTGATGCCACAGCCAGAACTAAAGTAAAAGATATTTCTAATTTTATAATCCATTAAAATTTTGAAATTCAGTAACTATCTCGTTGTAAGTTGGAATGCCGTGAAACCAAGCCCGTGCACCCCTCCTTGCTAAGAGCTTTCCAACAGTACCAAGCACGCGGCTGGGGGATGCACGGTCCGGGAGATCTCAACATGACAAAACAAATAAACAAAACAAACAAAACAAACTACCTTCCTTAAGGTATAGATGTATTTTCATCGATATTTGTCTATTTTGTAGAGATGGAAAAAAAATTGGCAAAAATGACTTCTTTATAATTTCTAAAAGAGTACAAGGAGATAATTATTTTGTGATGGCATAATTTGACCCATTGTACCCATTTAAAGTCCATCTTCAAAACAATGAAATAATGAAAAGATTCTTCAAAAGGATGATACATGGCAAGGTTTCAACAAAACACTTTCTCATTCATGTTAAGAAATATTTGAATCTTAACAAGACAACCATCCATCATGACCAATTTATGATATTATAATAAATAATATATTTGCTTTAATATATCCAAGAAAGACAATTATTCAAAATTAAAATGCTTCATGAATTAAAAAATTAAAGAAAATATCACATTGTCATCATTTTTATCATCACTTATTTAAAAATTGGAATATAAAATGACATTATAATAACAAGTTGAAAAAATATTTCATGTTTTTTGTATCAAATTTATATTTTAAAAGATTAAATGTATATTGTTTGTTGTCAAAGCTAAAATATACATTATTTATTCATTTGTAAGAAATTATGTATGAAGAAAGTTTTTGTCATGTGTAAATACATTGTGCTAAGATTGAATCCTACTAGTATAAGAGAAAGTGTGCTATATATCAATAGGGAGTCTTGTAATTGGCTAGCAATCTAACTACACCAAGACTCCATAGTTCTTGACCATTGATGGTAACCATGGTCATAGGGAAAACCCCACATGACTTGTGATGTACATTACAATCACTATAAAACTCTTCACATAATGATAGAAATGTGAAAAACAACCTACCATCATAGCACTCAACATTAGCAACGTCTATAACAAACAAGAAAATAAATAATCATTTGGAGTACTCCTTCATACACTTGTTCTATTGGCCTTGTTCTCGAAGGTGAAATCTGTACTTTGAGAGGGGAGTGTACTAGAACGGAGGACATGCGAGCAAGTACATTTTGAGCCTTGGTTCTTGAGTCATGAGCTCCATCTCATTGACATCAGGATAAAAGTAAGTTTAGCATACGTGGTTGCCTAGACAAGTGTGCACTACAATTGTATTCTTTTGTATTTGTTTACAAACCCCACCTTCTCTTGTCTCATTTCATTTTGAATTTGTCGATGAGGGTGGAATAGGGTTGTTGCAAGAAACACTTACCGGTTTTGGCTCAAAATGGCTCAAAATCAGTGAGTCCTATGAGTCCTGTGACTTTAGGAATAAAAAAATTTTAAATTGAAAAAAATATGGATAATTTGGAGAGCAATGAGAATATTATGTCTCTTGAAATTCAGACCTAAGAAATTTTTTCTCTAAATGTTATAGACAATGGACAATATGATGAAAACAACTCCTTTTTCACTAATTTGGTAAAAATAGTAAAAAAATTCAAAAAATGAAAATGAAAAGTCCATTTTTCCTCCAAGTAAAGGTCTTTCTTTTCCAACAAGTTTCATCTTTGGAAAAAATAAATTCTATTCTCTACACTTGTGCAAAGTCACCCACTTTGACAACATGTGGAGGTTGAATAGTATAGTATTTTCAAAAAATCTCTTTTTGATCTTGTGTAACTGTAGGTGAGGTCCTTGCATGCCAATTTTCAGCTCAAAATTTGCATTTTTAGGTAAAAAATAGGACTAAAAAACCCTAAAATGGCCAAAGTAGACATTCAATCAAGGGCAATTTAAAAATAGTAAAACAATTTTGAAAAAATTGAAAAAATTGAAAAACTTTTGTAGGCACCTTCACTTCAAGTTTCAAGTCAAATGAACAAAATATGCAAAAGTTATGAGCAAAAAACTATCTACTAAAGGTCAAGGGGACAAAAAAAAAGGACAAGTGTTTCTTGCAATCACCCAATAGTGGACTTATTTAAAATTGTTTTGAGAATTATGAATTTGGTGATTTTCAAATAAAGTTTTAGCTATTTTGGTGGCACTAGTCTTTGTATGTTTTGGAGTGATGGAGAATCTGCTAACATGATCCATCTACCTTTATGTGGGTTTGTTGTTTTAGCTAAAATAGAATCAATAGATGAGCTTATAAAGTTGGTCCATAATAAGTTCAATTCGATCAAGAATATAGGCAAGAAAGTTGAGAAATTCACTAGACAATCATTTTCTTGAGTATTTGGAGGTAAAGTATTGTAGTTCTAATTTAGTGGTCCAAATCTAGTTTGCTTCATGTTATCTTTATAAGCTCATACTCTAAGCTGTAATCAAGCAATTTATCCGTTTAGAGTCAAGATCTACAAATGGGATTTTGGATAATAAGGTGTTGAAGTCATATGGTTCTATTATTTTGAACCTAGCTTTTGTGAAATAAGCTAGTAGCAATACCAAAGTTTTCAATTGCATTTAAACATAATTATGTAATCATGAACATTAAAATCAAGTTATGTTACCGAGTCCAACCAAATGTATGTATAAATAAATATGTAGATGAGTTGTTGTTGGTAGCAAGATGCTGTAGAGATAATATTGATCCCTTCTTTGAATTTTCATAAATTTTATAAGGAGTTGAAGAGTAGATTTGCCACCATTCCTAATTATTTCCTTCATTAATTTTGACAGTGTGTATTCCTTAATTTTGTAGGAAATTCACTGGTGACTTAGTGAATATTTCTCTTCCAAGTTCAAGTGAAAGATTTCCTTCAACAATTCTTCCCTTCCCTTATTTGTATTTGAAGATCAACTTGCATTCATCTTGAGGGATCTATTCTTTACCTTCCTTGAGCTTTTTTGCATTATTGTTCAAATTTTTGTGTTCAAATTTTTGTAGTTAGTTTTCAGATATTTTTTGTAATTATTTTCTACTCAACTTTTTCATTGGGTCTTTGAACAATTTGTAATTCTAAGACCATACCTATGCGTCAAAGTTCTATTAGAAACATGTTTCAATCTAATGAAAGAAGAAGTGATTTTTCTTTAATTGAAGCATCACAAGGCACTACTTCATCTAACAATGACAAGACCTTAAGTCCTATTGAATTAGCATTAAAATTATAGAAAGGTGCATGGTATATATAGTTTGATTGGATACCTCACAAGTTAAGGTTTTTATTATACATGTAGTACATAGAAGCTTTTCAAAAACACAAAGCCCCTTTTTCTTTAAGAATGTGAGCTTTGTATTTTTGTAAAGCTAAGTCTTTGGTTCTCAATTGGTTGAGGAGTTTCTAGGTTCAATTCCTTCTAAAGACATGATGCGTTTGACAAGTTTTTTACATGCACATATACAAATTTGTGTAAGAAACAAATTTGTGTAGTGGCCACTGCAAATTGGTTTTGAAAGGAAATTCAACTAATTTATGTGCCATATGGAAGGAAAATGAGCCAATTCACATTTATGATGAAGGAAAAATGAGCCGATTGTCATTCACATCCAAAGGAAATTGACTAATTCCATTAAATTGAAGAAGGCAGTAACTGAACAAAATGAAGAATACGAGAGAGGCACCCAATGGCGCACTTGCACCCAATGTTGTCCATTTCTAAGTTAGTCATTCATTCTAGAACAAAAATGTAGCGGGATTGTAGATTGCTTATTGTTTTAGGTCAAAAACAATAAGCCATGTACTGCCTACCTACATTTATAGCCTGAAATGATTGTGTGCTATAGAAATGGACGGCATTGGGTACAGGTGCGCCATTGGGTGCCTCTCCCTTATATTGAACCCAAACCAAATGGAGAAGTTGTGGGTTTGATACCTGGCTTTGACAGGTGGTTTATTTGGCATGAAAGCAGCCTTCCTTCCTGATGAAAACCCTCTGAGTGAGTTCCTCAACACGCTTGTTTCAAAAAAAGAATACACCGGACAGACACTGCATTGTCCGACTTCTGGCCTGAATTTCTAAAATATTTCCCGGATGCTGGGTTGTTCTAAGGTGGGAACACCCATTCCCGTCCATGTATCCAAAACCGTCCAAATGTAGCAGGGGTGCACATTTTTCAAAGAAAAATGTGCAGCCCTGCTACATTTGGATGGTTTTGGATACATGGACGGGAATGGGTGTTTTGCCCTTACCTTTAGAGCTGTTGGGGAAGGGGTACAGTTAATAGTTCATCCTTTTCGGGCAGTCCACCATGGGTGAAGTTACTCCATTTGGCTGCTACGTCACCCCTCGGATTCTGCCACCCCATTACTTTATCATTCATGATTCCAACTACTACCAGAGCGCAACACGTGTCACTACCAGTACAGGAAGCAGTCTCCCCGGGACGACCGGACAAGACTACGAGGGCAGCAGTGTTTTCTATTTTCCAACACCAAACGCCCCTTTTCTTCGAAGCCAGACAACAAAGATTCAAAATGCCACAATGACATTCTGACCAGTGACCCCAAATTTGATTTTCGCAAGTAGCTGTAAGTTAGTTGCTGGAAGCACTCATAGATGTGCTGAAAAGGTTTGACATTTTCTGTATTCGTACGTGTTTTTCCTGAGCTTAGCCATATTTAAGATGCGCTACTGAGCTTGCAAATCGGATGGCAATGGAACCACCGCAAGCTCCACGAGGCGACACCTGGATTCCACCCCTGGTCGGTGCCGCTTCTCTCTCACTCATTCTCATACTCATCACTTCACTCATCACTTCACTTACCAGCTGATCGACTCACACTGGCTCTGCACCAAATCCTGACACTGTGTCTCCATCATGCCACATCTTCATTGTCTCTTCCAATGCCACCCCAGTGGCGGGATCCATACATCTCAAGTGCAGCAGCCGCGGCAGCAGGAGCCTTGACTGTCCCCGAAGTAGCGCGATCGACAGACTTTCACTTGAAATTTGAATCAAAATCAGGATCGGATCAAAGTGTTGGAAGCTCGCCACTCGTGCTGTGTGATCCATACATCTCAAGTGAAGCAGTAGGGAGCCCCAGTACTTACAGCGAGATTTGTGGACTTGTATTTGAGCAGCTTATCAACTATGTGTCGAAGTGTTGCAAGGTCGCCATTCTTGTTGTGTGATGGATCAAATGGAAGCCTGGAAGATTATGGGTATTGCTATTGTTTCACTGCCGTTCATGCTCCATGACGAGCTGCTTGCAGATTCGTCCTTGCGCCAAGAGTTTGTAGCTGGTGCACGTACTTCAATACTCCTTGCCTAGCTCGTTGAAGCTCACGCCATTTGATCCCGTGATTGGCAGCAAGCGTGTAGTAAGGAGGGATTCAAGAGTTTGCGTCATCATTGGGAGTTTTTTCTCCTTCAATGTTTGATGGGGGAATGCGAGGGAAAGGAACATTAGCAAGCCGGTGATCGACGTTGGCACTATGGTGGAGACGTCGTCCTTTATTGTGTCTTTGGTGTTCTCGTCGTGCGTGTTCGTGACTCTGCTCGGAGTATACGTCGTGACTTCGCGTCGTCCAGGGAATGCCGTCATCTACCACCCGCTGCGCGTGTTACGCGGGGAGGATGTCCCCGCCATTCTCCAAGGGCGGGGTCCTTTCTCTTGGGCGACCGAGGCCTGGAAAGCTTCGGAAGATGAAGTCGTGAACGCCGCTGGCTTAGACGCCGCGGTCTACCTCCATCTCTTCACCGCAGGTATGTGTCTCTCAGTTCATTCACGCCTGCATTCGCACAATGGCACCGCTTATGGAGAATCAAAACCTTGTAGAAATTTTTTTAAGGCCAAAAACATTTCGATGCGTGTAACAGTGTCGTTACGGAGAACGAAAGTCGAGTAGAATTTGGATGTTCTGAGCACGCATTTTGATTGTTATAGTCATTACCGGTGCGTGCGGTTCCGTGACGATTGTCCACAACGTGACTTTCGCACCGCCTCCAAATGTGCAGCTTTGGAGATCATCGTGTTGTCCGCCGTGTTTTGCATTCCCGTGTTGGTGTCTCTGTCGGCGAGCAGCAGCTTCAACACGCGCCAGGAGCGATCATCGAATTACGGCCGCGTCGCGTTCAGTGGCTTTGACAACTTGAGCATGGGCAACGTGGAGCCCGGCAGCTCCAAGATCTGGGGGTTTCTCCTGGGCATGTTCTGGGTGTCGTTCGTGACTTATGCCGTGCTGTGGCGATCGTACGGACGCATCATCACGTTGCGCGTCCGGCGCCAAGCGTCCACCAGGGCTCGCCCTCAAGAGTTCGCAGTGCTCGTGCGGGACATTCCTCCCCCGTCATCGCCGCATCAGACCCAGGAAGAGCACGTCAATGCCTTCTTCCGAAGAGTGCACCCCGGGTCGTATGACCGGTGCATCATCGTCAAAGATCTCCGAAAGGTAAAACCTCCAGGCTATGTTTCAGCAGTTTGGGTAGGTCATATGGGGATTTTTTATTGTCCATATCTAAATAGTTTTTGACGGATGCATTGTTCTGCACTAATTTTGGTGATATATAATTTAACCCCATCTGAATTCTATTATTCTCGCAGTATGAGTAATCGAGTTCGTCATCGTGAATCTTTGGTCTTTTAGGGTTTGCATCCGATTTCGGCAATTCATGGTCAGGGTTTAGGGTCTTGCAAAGCCGTAATTCCTTAAGGGTTAAGTGAAGCCCAAATTGGCTCTCGTTTGTTCCTCGGCAGTTTAGAGTAGGTCACAAGGGGATTCGCTTTTGTTCAGTTTCTTATGTTTTTGACCGACAATTGCAATGTTCTTCACTGGTTTTGGTGGTATCAAATGCGATTCCATTTGATCATTATATTATCAATCTTGAATCGATCTTAAATCAACCCTATATACGATTTTATCAATTTGATTACTCAGGTAGTCGTTTCATAACCATGAAAGCTTGGTTCATTGCCTTATTACCAGGTGGAGAAGTTGTACAAAGAGCGTGAAAAGGTGTTGCGGGATTTGGAACATGCGGAAGCTGTGTTCGATCGATCGAAGAGGAAAGGCGGTGACGACGGGGTTCGTCCCGTGCACAAGACGGGGTTCTTGGGTTGCATGGGTCCCGAGGTCGACACAATAGATTACTTGGAAGCTCGTAGTGCGGATCTGACGGACCAGTTTGAGGAGGAGCGGAAGCATGTGCTGCAGGCGAAGATTGCATTCACAGCTTTGGTCATTTTCAACAATCGGCGCTCGGCTGCTCAAGCTGGCCAGGTGAGTTCTTCAATTTCAATTTGGAAATTTATTAATCTATCATCTTTGGCGTGTCTTACTTGGGCTAATTGCACTGTAGCGGACACTCAGAGGAGCAAACCTAGCATAGGGTTTCTTCCTGCAAGGTCGATGCTTTAAAGACTTTGTAAATGAAGATGAAGACCCTAATCCTGGTTTGAGGCTGCTCCTCAAAAATCCTTATAACTTACAAACTCTATGGGGGTCTTAGGTTTCTTTTCTCATTGACCTTTGATTTCTATGAATATATCACTGGCGTCGTTTGAACTTCAGAGAAGGTCTGCATGGCGGGTCCTTACTCCTAGCCTCATGCAAATCAATGGGATTAAAATACCAGTGTCTAGGGTTTCTTAGGGTTTTAAGGTTTAGGGTTTGTGTGTGCTACTCGTTACGTTTGTTGATCGGTTGATCGATTGATTGCTGCAGGTTGTGCATACTTTCCATGCTCCGGATTGGAGCGTGACGCCAGCACCAGAGCCCAACGCGGTGGTGTGGCGTAATCTGCATATATCGGAATGGGAGCACTGGCTTCGGAAGCTTTTGATCCATATTCCCACCTTTTTGATCATTGTGATGTATGCAATTCCCATTCTCTTGGTTGCGAGTCTCTTGTCACTTAGCAATCTGGAGGTTATCCTGCCATTCATCAGGTCCATCACCCATGACAAGACCATCCATAACATTTTACAGGTATTCATTCCCGCGCCAATCCAGTTTTCTTTTGCATTTGTTTTCTGAAAGCAAGCCTGCATTGTTGAGGTTTTTTCTTTCTTTTAACCCTAAAGAACTCAAATGGTCAAAAATTGATTGCGTCTGTATCTGGAGGAGTTGAACAAATCATGTAAGAAGCTTCTATGAAGGTATCAAAATGTACCAATGATCATTTCCTAAATTCTTAAGGAATAGAAACATTTTGTCAAAGTTGCTATAATGGAGTAATAGATTTCTAAGTAGATTTTATGTTTTTCGATTGGGCACTTTCAGGGTTAAAATCCCAGTTGCGCTTGATGTACATGTTTTGATTGTTAGTTTGGGATATTGACATATAGTTTGCTGTCTACGGCAGTCTGATGACGCTGAGGCACCAAGTGAAGCTTTTGCTCCGAAGTCGGGCACCTCCACGGGGAGACAAGGTGATGACATTTCTGGACAGACTGCGCTGAAGAGGAGTTTTTAATTGCAATGATTTTGTATGAAAATCAGGTGTTGTTTGTTTAGTAGTGGCCCCTTGATTCAATGATGTTAAGAAGTTTCAACCTCGATTTCACGTTGCGTTTTCCTAGAAATAAGGATACTCTATAATTTATTGAAATATGCTTCACCCTTCTATGCTGATTGCACCTCTACAAACACAAATTTTCAATGAATCAGGCATTGGAGGTGCACAACGTTAGATTTAAAGGTTGGGAGATAAGAAATGGGTTCTCCAAATTTTAAGACTTTGATCCTCTTCAAGCTACTAGAAGCTTCTCCAACTTCTCCAACGTTTTTTTCTTACTTACACTAGGAAAGATGAGTTTGACTAAACTCAAAAAACTCGAACAAAGATGTAGCACCTCAAACTAATGTGCATTCTCTGCTTCTGCAGGTTTGGTACCCCAGATCGTCCTGCTGATCTTCCTCGCATTGCCACCACCCATGATGTTTGCTTTATCGAAGGCAGAGGGTTTTGCTTCTCGGTCTCGGATTGTACGGTCTGCTTCGGCCAAATACTTCTACATCATCATTTTCAATGTCTACTTTGGAGTGACCATCTTTGGCACTATTTTTGCGAATCTCAGCAGCATCAAGGGAATGGTGGATGAAGACAAGTTCTTAGTTGCTCGTTTGATACGACTGCTTGGCTCCCAATTGCCCCCTGTCGCCATGTACTACATCACGTACATTGTGCTCAAGTAAGTGCCCGCAGAACCCTTATTATTACACAGTAGCCGTAAACATTTATCAGTCATGCGTACACCATTTGCAATCCGAGTGCCCTGAACAAAGGAGTTGCGGTTTGTTAACAGGGTTAGTGTTGCAGATGTATGTATTTCATGACATTGATGAGTTGGTTTGTGACAATTGGGGCAGGTTTAGCATTGGTTACGGTGTAGAATTGTCGCGCCTCATCTCCTTGATCAGTTTCCATTGGAAACGCAAGTTCAAGTGCCAGTCAGAGTGGGAGAAACGCGAGTCATGGGCACCGGAAGCCTTCACGTATCACCAGAGCATCCCCAACGACCTTCTCATCTTGACATTGGCCCTGTGCTATGCTGTTATTGCGCCCATGATTCTCGTTTTTGCCTTCCTTTACTTCTTGCTGGGATGGCTAGTGCAGCGTAATCAGGTTCGAATTTCTCTTTTTTCTTTACAACTCAGATCAGATAATATACATGGATCATGTACAGTAGATAGTTTAAAAAAAAAATTTAATCCCTACAGGACCAAGTATTTGTGATCGATTATATTGTGAAAATTATCATTCGAGTGGGACCGAGACCTATGTAATTAGAATCAAAGACGAACATTAATGTTGCAACATTGCACATGATGGTCGATACATAAACAAAATTTGGATAAAGGAAACCTCCATGTGACCTACTTTTTTCTGCTAAAAGATGATGGGACTTCTTGTTGAACCCCTAAAGGGTTAATTATTCATGGTCGCATAACAACCAATTTGATTGATCATATTCTGAAAAATCTAATTCGAGTGGTGTCAAATTTTGTATCACCAAAACATTGCACTTTTTGGCCAAAAAATGAATATAGAATGTTCAAAAGGAAGTCTTCACATGACTTAACCGCCTGCAAACAAAAAAATTATTGTGTTCCCCTATCACGGGGTCTAGTTTAGTGTTTCTCTCTGATTCCTGGTTTGTGATTTCACAGGCTTTGAACGTGCATGTCCCGGATTGGGAGAGCAACGGGAGCCTGTGGCCGCACATCCACCACCGAATTCTGGCTGCGCTTTTAGCTGCACAGATCACGGCAATCGTGTATTTTGCAGTGAAAGAATTTAAATTCACGCCCATCTTGTTAATACTCCCTGCCCTGACACTCATTTTCCATATTTACTGCAAGCGAAAGTTTCGACCCTTGATTGAGCGGGTGTCACTTTACATGGCCACTGTTGAAACGAAAGAGCAACCTTCCTCGGACGACATTGTTGAGGCCTACACTCCCATTTATTTAAAAGAGGGTGCTCCAGGGATTGATCGTCGAGATTCCAGCGAACGAGTTTCAAAACCTGATCCCCCTAGTGATGTGTAGTTGATACATTTCTGTACCTTGAAAATTTGTACCATTACTAGTTACTATTTGATTCCACCCACTAGAATCATTATTTAGTATTCCTTCTTCAAAGGTAGAGAGGCACACAATGATGCATCTTGCAAGCTTGAGTTTAGGTAGCTTCGATATTTATTTTAGACACTGTAGAATGTATCTGAAGAGCAACTTCAATGAGCTGTGGATGTTATGGAGTTAGGTTGCTGTGAGGATGCGGAGTGGAGTGCTCTCTGACTTAGTCTACTCAATTACAGTAGTGGTGAGAACAGAGGATCTTGGATACCATCTTGTTCTATTAGGAGAAATATTTGAAGATTAGATTCGCGGCTTCTATTTCTCCTAGTAGTTGACCATTCGTGTATGTAAAGTGATACAGTTATCAGAATTCAGAGTCTGTACCAACAAGGTATTTTCTGTGACTCCGTGTGTGAAGTGGCCTTGGACAATGGGTTCCCTCCTTGCTTTGCAACTGCACTGAAGTTACAATTTAACTGAAGCCCACGGTATTCACGGAAGGTCACACTAACTGGTTATTTTTCAAGAAAATTGTGGTTCGTTCTATTGCAAATGGATGAACAACTGATTCATATGAGTGAGTGGATTAAAAATGGTTCAAATGAATGAGTTATTGAATGCAGTTTATCTACTACATTCATGTATCCACAATATAGTCCTGAATGAATGTGATTTTGTGAACAGGTGGATGAGTTTTAAATGATGAGTACGTAGACCACGTTGTATTACGGCGGTCGCGGTAAGTGAGCTGTCGGTGAGTCCAGCGAGTTGGATCGCCGAAGCGTTTCCCGTCCTTTGGAGAGAGTACGATTTCTTCAACGATTTCTGTGAAGGACAGACGGGAGGGACGCACCACAGTACTGTGACAACTAACTTACAGCCTATTTGTCAACTTCCATACTGCTCTGCCTCTCAATTTGCTGGTTCCGTTCTCTGTTCAGTCTCGCCTCTGGCGTTGCGTCCTCTCTCCCTGCCCTTTGGGGCGTGTACCTGCCTCCGGGCGTTTTTCACCAGTAAAGCTCCACCCTTGAAGGGTTTCATCCTCTGCCTCTCAATTTGCGTAATTCCGAAGTTAGCCCACGTTTAATTGTTTCACTCTTGCAGGGATGCACCGATTGAATTAACTTGTGAGCTCCATTCCAACTACATTAATTTCACTGCTGGCAGGTTCATCAGTCCAAGTTTTTTAATTCTTGTTATTCACGACCGTTTCGATTCATGGTCTAGTGGGTCCTTGAAAGTTGGCAGCGACAAAACCACATAAGTTCGCAAATCACAATGAGAGGCGACGCCAACCCGAAAGTCTGACATCCGCGGACCAACATGTCAGTCCAGCCTCGTCATATCCATCGACCGTACACTAATCAAAGAGGCATGTTTGAGCTTATTTCCCAGCATCTCACTGAGGATAGTGCAGGGGCGGTTGAGAGAACCAACAATTGAGGAGCAACTTGGGTCCCATTTCTCAGTTGGGATCCCAATAATACAACGAAGATAACTCACGACGCCCGCCTGGAGGATAGGTCCGGTCCATCCATTGTGTCCTGACAGATGTCTAACGCCAAATCGGAACTGAAGCTCCGAAGCTCACAACTGAGTGACCAAGTCCATATCTTTTTCATCCATCCGCTTCGCACATCCATCCATCGGTCTCATTGGGCCGGTGATTCGTTTCTTCTTGGTCTGAGGTCTTTGGGTCCGGGGGGTGGCTTGGGAATTGGCTTGGGAGTTGGGACCGTCCTCTTCGTCGCCACGACCTCTCGGAGTGGCGTTGCGTAAGCGACGAGCTGCATTTTTCTCGCTTCGTTGTGCTGATCGAATTTCTGCCTTCGTCTCTCTTCTCATGTACAGTTGCAGCTTCCATAGTCACGTTTGGATTCGATCGTGCCAATTCTTTCTTTTGGGTGCTCTTTTTTGGAAGTCCTCTGCCTTCAATTGCGTTTCTTCCGCTTTAACCCTATTGGAATTCGAGGTGGTGCTCGTGTTGCTGCCTATTGAACTCTGTTTTCCATCATGTAGTTAGGTTGTCTCCTGGGCTCCCGGTTTTTGGTTGCGCACTTGACTTGCGCCGGTCATGATTTGGCGTTTGTAGCGTGACACCCATGCGCAAGCTGATTGTTCTTCTCACGTCTGCGCCCAATTGGCCTCCGATTGGCGGTGACCACTGGGTCCATCTTCCTGCCCCGGTTGCCGCTCTCCATTGCAGGTAAATTCTCTTCTGTTTGTGTTGATTTGTATCGCCCTGTTGATTCCCTTTTTTTGGCAATTGCGGAAATTTCGCGAATTTGGAGTAAAGACATTCAAACCGCACGACTACTCTGAGATTGAGAGTTCTTCAATTTGAATATCATTAGTGTTGTAGTCGAAGTTTTTTCGAGACCTCGATCCTCAGAACAATTGTGACTCCTTTCTGTGTTCGGTGGTAGAGAGCGGACACCGTTTTCGTTGGCCTCTGATACGTTATGGAACACGTATTAGTGTACTTATTGATGATCACCATTTACTGAGTTTGGATCTCACGGTGGCCATTGCTTGAGTGACTACACACTCAAAAGCTTATGATGAGATCCCAAGGTATACAATTCATTTACTCGCTGGCGCACGATTCCGGGTATTCCATTGAATCATGGATGGGACTTAACAGCATGAATGGTGTATCTAGTTGATCAGTCTCTGTTAGTAATTGATCTGAAGTGCTAATAGCATCGTGGGTTTTTTATGAGAACATTGACAAAGTATCCTGTCTGGAATGTTGATTTGTTTGTATCAGAGAGCCTGTATCCCGAAATTCCACACAGTTGCCATGTCTCAGATGCGGCGAACGATGTTCTTGCCAGGTCCCCGAGGAGGGCCAATCCTGGCTCCGTCCTCTTTGAGAAGCGTAGGGCGCATCGGTTGTGAGGTGCAGCATAAACATCAAGCTCTCCTGGAGCACATCCGCCTTCCATTTCGTCTTTTCCGACGTCAGATTCTGGTACACTCAGCCATCTCTCATGCCACACTCTCGAGCACACTCTGCAAGTGCACATTCCTCGCATAGTTTCAGAACCTAGTCATGTTAGCTACACATCTGTGTGGGCAACTTCCACATCTGCAATGAGCCTTTTTATCCCCTGAGGCACTGTCATTAGAGCTGTCTGAGTGTGTGTATATATGCACTCAACCCTCTGTATTGACACACTTTGTAATTACACGTTCTTTGTACATTCTAAGAATTCATCCTATTGTGTACACGTCTGATTGGACAAATTCCACATTTTAATCTGTGAATGTATGTGGGTACATTTAGAAGCCCATTTGTCTCCCCGAGCCAGTGTCATTAGGGAGGGTTCAGTGTGTTCTGATATCCGTCTTTCTGTAGTAGTTGTAACTCTCCTATTTCATAACCTTTCTCCAGTTCTAGATGATGATTTTCGGGCATTACAAGAAGTATGCTGCAGATATGATCCGTTACTCTTCTGTCTTCACTGAGTTGCACATGTAGTCTTTCTTACGAGTCTTTCTTACATTTTTGGCTGTCACTGGGGAGGTTTTCGAGAGTGATAATATTGCTGATCACTAGTGCGTGTGCATGATCAGGCGGTGCTCTCCTACTTGGAATTGGTTTCAAGCCAGCCAGTGTTCTTGTACACGTTATGTTGGACTCTGTTACTGGCGGCCGTTGTGACGATCACAGCATTGAGCTTAGAGGTGAGTTTCAGCTCCAGCCTCTCTCCATCAATGGAGGTTGTACAGCAGTGTTCAAAAGAAATTAACAAAGCGACAGTCGCGTGCCAGCAATGCTCTCGGCTTCCTCTGGATGGCCCCAATGATTACCTCTGCGTGCCTGCAAGCCTCTTCCAGAAAACGAGGATGGACTTTGCGGTTCCTCCAATCTTCGCTGGCCTCGTGGTGGCTGCATCAGCTTTGTTTGTGCAGGGAATGAGCCTGTGGAATTACTAATTATTTCCAGGGGCTGGGAAAGGAGCATTTGTTCCAGTGACATCTACAAATATGGGCTGGGATTCAAACCGGATTACCTGCGTGTACGGTTCAGATAGCAGAGATGATGACTTGGTCTCAAATCTTTCTGTATATTTCTTTAGGCGTTCAAAGCAAATTAAATTAAGCAGGTACTCAAGTTTCTCATTCTTGACGGAAGACTTGCATATCTCTTACCTTTCGAAGAGAAAGGTCCCGGTACTTGGACAACCCCCCTGCAATCGTCGTAAGGGTTGAATTCTGTGTGATAAAGAAGTGTCACTCGTCCTGCCATCTCCAGCTCTTCAGCTTCAGGTCCGCATTGGATGTAAGATTGTACTATACTAGGGAATTAACACTCATTTGAGCAATTTCTGTTCATGCAATTAACGCTAGCCAGTGAAAGTATGGTGCCCTCCAATCCACCTCACTCACATTCCACTTACATTTCCATATTACAATACGAATTGCTGCTGCTTCCAGGAACCGACTCTCTAACAATCGGTAGTATATATGTATGTATAATGCCAGACATGACTCAAAAAACGAGCGCCAAAAACGTTTTAAGAAGTCGCATGGCTCGTATGACACCAAAATGCAAGCTCGAATGAGTCTAATCCCAGCGTAATCCCAGCTACAAGGATCTGATGAAGAACAAGGAGAAAGGTGCAAAGAAATGGTGAGTCATACAGCAAGTCCCAATCCATTATGCAGAAGGTGCAGGTCGTGGCAGAGTGTACACCGCCACATGCGGAAGCAGCACGGAGCCCAGGAACAACTTGCCGTCGTGCTCTTCCACCTCGCTCACCATTTTCACCACCTTGCCCTCCTGATCCTCCAGCACCTCCTTGAGATCGCCGTTGGGTCCGTAGCGCAGGATCATCCCTTTGGGCCGCCCCGCCAGCAGCCCATACACGTACTTGACGGGGATGGGCAGTCGGATGACGAGCGCCCACGCCCTTGGGAACTTGCTCATCACCTCCGCCGTCTTCACGCGGTGGCAATGGATGGCCACCCAGAAGTCGCCCGCCTCGTTGCGGCGCACATTGTCCGGCCATCCGGGCACATCCGCGAAAAGCTCATGCGTGCCGGCCTTAGCGCCCTTGAGCCAGTAGCGCCACAAGCGGGCCATGCGGCACTCCGCGAAGACGACGAACGTGCCGTCCTTGCTGACCGCGACGCCGTTGGGGAAGCGGAAGCGTTCCAGCAGCACGCTGGTTTCCTTCGTGACGGGGTTGAACTTGACGAAGCGGCCCGTGGCGTCGCCTTCAATGAGCGACAGGATGAACTGGTTGCGGTGCCAGCGCGTGCTGCTGTCTGTGAAGTAGACGTTGCCCTCGTCGTCGAAGTCCAGGTCGTTCGTGAACTTCATGCGCACCCCGTCGATCTCGTTTAACACGACCTCCGCTTGGCCGCCCTCAGGACCGACTCTCATGATGCCCAAGTAGGCGTCCGCGATCCAAAGCTCCCCGGTCTCCTTGTGAAACCGGAGGCCCAAAGGCCGCCCGCACACCGGCTCCATCGCTAAATTCGGAGCCACGGGGCTCCTGGGTGCGCACGCAGCCGATCTGCAATGCGGAATCCCAACGCACTGGAAATTGTCATCAATCGCAACCTAATTCGCCGTCATTCCGTGATGGCAATCACTTAGATTCTAACCGCTCCAAGGTGCTCTAATTTCACATCCACTGCACTGGAGTCCAGATTGAACCCCTCCCATTCCATCATGACTGGTACTATCATTCTACCAGTCTAATGTAGAGGTGCGTGATGCATTTACACAGCTTGAGTACGTTCAATTTCGTTCTATCGGCGGAAATTCACGACATCGGCGTCTGGAACCCTAACTCTGATTTCGTTCTATTGCCGTCTGAATTGCGCAAAAAGGACGATACGTGACGAGAATTCTTGCATGCAAGAGCATGAACAATTCGAGAGCCAATACGTTACCTGTTGGTGGAGGTGTACGCGAATGTGGTCCACCCGAGCTCGGGTCCGTCGTACCGCAGCACGCGGCCATCGCTGACACCCGTGTACGGTCCCCGCCCTTGCGCGTCAAACGTCAGGCTCTCCGGGCCGAAGAACTGGCCTTCCCACTTGATTTCGGCCGCCTGGAGTTTGTTGTCCGCGTCACGAGGGAAGTCCAAATTCACAGGTGCCAGGTCTACGTACTGCGCATTAAAATCCGTGACGCCTCGCCCCAACGCCACCTTCCAAGGGTCCGTCCCCAGCACCCACGCCACCCACGCCACCACCCCTAGCGCCAATATTGACAGCGGCCTCATTTTGAACGCTTCCCCGGTCTCTCTCTCGCGCGCGCGCCGTCACTGCAATGTCATCAACCCTATGAGCTTAGTAAGCCAGGAAATTGCACCACGCCACTGTTTCTGCAAAAACATGATCAATCCGAACGACTCAGATGATGCAATTGTACAGTCTTACTTATCCTCTACCTCCCAATTCTCCCTCTCTCTCTTTTCAATGCCGTTCTCCGACTAAGGTAATAGTTGCGTGAGTGCGATTCTCCGCCCCTCCAGTCAAGATTCAAAATTTGACCAAATTCACTTCTACCAGAAGACAATGGAGTCCAATTCTATATCCACTGATCTCTATTCTCTCCCCCGCATTCTCTCTCTGTTAGTGCCTCTCTCTAAACTTCGACAAATTCGAAATGATGGAATGTGTTACTGACCCCAAGTCGCTGCCTCAGAGAAATTCCGTCTCTGCCCACAAGTCGCAATGTCGGAAGCAGAAATGAAGGGAAGCCACAATGATGGAAGAGAAAGCTAACGTAGTTTACGCATGTGGAGCGCCAGGACTGATTGAGACTTGAGAAGGGTAGGTGGGGCACACGTCCGATTGCAATCCCATTGGTAGCGCAAGACGTCATTCAACAGAGAGTCTCAGCCTGCAGAGTGTTTGGAAGGTTCCGAGGGAATTCTATAAATGGCTCCACGTGCATACAAATGTGTAATAAATGTGCTACCATTTTTGAAGGCTCTCCGGAAACTTCTCATCTCTGTTAACCTCAAAGTGACAAAGAGGACAGAAAGTGTGAGTGACAAAAAATTCCTCACACAGTTTTACTTTGAGTTCAAAGTGCAGTAACTTTTGCATTCAAGGTCTAAATTCAATAAAACTTGTTGGGAAAGTCGTGTTCTCCCCTCTAGTTTGTGTGGTGAAATTTTCAGATGAATCCAAGATGTATTGATTTTTTGGAAGCCAATCAAAGTTCACAACTTCAATTTGAGTTCACCAAACTGCATTTTAGGGCCTTGTATCTCCTTCATCCATTGCTCATTTTCAATAAAATTTGTTGGATTTTGTTTCCCTTGAAGTATAGTTATTGTGGTAAAGTTTTCATGTCAATCCAAGTTGTTGTGAATGTTTGGGAGCAATTCAAAGTTCAAAATCCTACCATTATTGGAGTACAATGAACTTCAGTAGCTTGTCTCTTCTTCATACAAAGTCCATTTTCAATCATTCTTTTTAGAAAAGTTGTACATACTAGTCTAGTTTGTGTGGCTAAAATTTCATGTTAATCCAAGAATTAATGAGTGACTAAGAAGCATTCTAGTAGAATGAGGTTCAACTTTAGATGTGTTTTTTGCAATTTTTCTTGCTAATATTTGACATTTCAAAGCCATTTTGTAGACACAATGAATCAATTGAATGAATTTTTTTTTTACCAATGTGTTTGTAACTAGTTTTGAATCATTTTGTAGTGTAAAGTTTTTCATTTGAATAGGTTTAGAAATCAAATTTCACCTCCAAATGTATTTTTGGGAAAATTTCAGCATTCATTTTCAACACTAAAACATTATGATCTTGCAATTTATTCAGCCAAATGACTCCAAATTTTATACATGTCATCTATAGCATGTACACTACAAGATTGTACGGTTGAGATTTGTATAACTTGAAGACATTTAGATCCATAAAGCTTCAAAAGCAATGATGTTTTTGAACCCCATAAATTGAATGTTACTATGGAGTTAAGCAATGAGACTCATCTCTAGAATTGACGATTTTTGAAAAATCATTACAAAAACCTACTTGGAAGAATATTTTGGAATTGAGATGCAAATCAAAGTTGTAGAGTTTGAATTTTAGATTCCATGCATTTGGTTAGATTTACCAATGCTATCACTAATATGTTTCTATAAATTTTAGAAGGAAAAATTCAAAATTCCTTCAAAATTCAATTACAAAAAAAATGTTGTCATTTTTGGAGTAATTTTGTTGGTATGGATTTGAAATGATGTTTATCTTGATATGGTGATTTTTTGAAATTTTTGTATTCTTTGATTCTATGACTTTGTGATTTCAAATCTTTAATAGAAAGTTATGAACAAGAGGGACACCTAAAGAGAAAATGAATGACAAAAATCCTTTCAAAGAGTATTTAATGAGTTGTTGTTTTTCCCAAATTGTCAATTTTTGGCAATGACTTCATTTTTACAATTTTAGGTTTGAATTAGAGCCAATGCAATTTTGGCTTAATCAACCACTTGATATACTTTCAAAATTATAACTTTAGAAGAATATGTACTCTAGTAACATCAAATCCACCTTTGGCTAGGACAACAACTTCATAAAGTATCTCTAAAAATTAAGGTGACTTTCATCCAAGGTATAATAATGAGAAATAAATCTAATCTTCAATCCGTACATTGTCTAGAAATTGGATGTCCACATGCTTCAATTAACCCTTGTAAGGTGTAGCTAATTGCCTGGGCTTGAATTTCTAGTGTTTCACATTTTTGTTCTAGTTCTTTTCTGTATTGGACAAAACATGAAATTATAAACATCTTGGCAAAGTTGTGGAGCAAATTACAAGATTAAAAAAATAAAATAAAAGAATTAAAGGAGTAAAAATTATACCTAGGCAAAGATCATATTCTATATATTTACAATGAATACACCAATTTTTCTCCACACTTCACTAAGGTGTAAAATATTCAAAAAATTACAAAGTATGCTATATACATACCTCAATTCCATCTACTTTTAAGGCCCCAACAAACCAATTCCTCAAATCCTAAATTTAGATTGTATAAAAAAAATGTAGCATATCTATAGCATATTTTACTAGCCAACATCCTATTAGGAACCACTAACATAGAGGTAGTGTACATTTTTCTTTCTTCAATGTACCAATAGTTTACATTTCAAGAGGCAGTCGCTTTTAATGATCATTGCATTTCAACTTAACAATTTGTAACTTATTCCATGAAGTTTCAAAAATTATGAAACAACTTGGATTAGATGCTAATTCCACTTTCCTTCCTATAAAAATTTATTGAAAATTGTTTCAAAATGTTTAGTTTTCTCCAAGCACAATGAGCTTATGCATCAAGAACCTTTATTGTCTAGATGAGGCCTGAAACATGTTTCCTAAGGTACTTTTCCACTGGAGGTGCTAAAATAACATATGGGATGACAAAATGTGGAGAATGGCAAATGTAGGAAACTTCATTAGAAAATGGGGGGACGGATTGAATCTCGATTTGCATCCATTGTTCAAATTCTAAGAGGATTTATACATAGACAACTAGAAATACGGCTTGACTTTTTCATAAAGATTGTATGTTTGTATGCCATATAGAAATAATGACATCCCATTTTGTCCATGACCAAGTGAATCAACTTTGTCAGGCTTGCAATGGTCTCCATTCAATTATGTCCAGATTGAAAATGCCTCCTACGATTGGTGAATGAAGTACCCTAAGCTCCCATGTGACTACCGTAGTCACGCATGTACCAAAATAGATCGCAAGAGATAGGTGGTGTTCTCAGATTGCGCCTTCTTGAGTCATCACCTTCAACAATATTGTTTGTAAAAGAGAAGGCTGTATATAAAATTCTTTGATCATGCAACGATTGCTTGAAGGCCTACATGTGAGTACACGGATGGAGTGCAAGAATTGGGTAATTGTTAGGAGCTTTGAGTAGAGGCTGGATTGTACCAAACATTAAATGCCGGTTAGAATTACTTCAGGATTGCTTGAGGCATCATTTAGAGGAAAGATGGCCAATTTCGTTAAAATGGTAGTATTCCATTAGTTTGACATTTTTGACAGTTCAGACCGCGTGGTCTGAAATCTAAAACAGTCATAGATTTTTGAAATCTACATGTGTTGTAGATGTATGAAATCTACACCTGTCCAAGATGTTTAAACTACGCGGTCTGAAATCTAAACTTGTCATAGATTTTGAAAATCTACATACATCCTAGATGTTTGAAATCTATACCATTCCTAGATGTCAGTTTTCAATTCAGACCGCACGATCTGAAAAATGGCATAAGGAATACTGCCATTTTAACGAAATTCGCCATAAAGGTGGGTCTTTCATCGTCTCTCCTGTTTTGGTAGGAATTTAGGTGTCTTGTTGAAGTTCAGGGTGTTCAAGTCATGAGCAACTCTCCTACTCGAGTACATAGTAGAAGCACGGATGGTCAAGGCAACAATAGAGGGCATCGGGGGCACAATCCTCGCAACATTGGGAGGACTGCAACTCAATGGCCTAAGCTACCTAGCACCCCAATTGAGCATGCAAATGCAGTTGATTGCGTGTAATGTTGGTTGGAGTCATTTAGTGTGGACCATAGAAAAATTGCCATCATTCAGAGCACGCTCAATCGGAATTACTTGTTGTCCGTCCTTCTTCCTACACCTACAATAAGTAGGCGAGAAAATAGAACATTAGTTGACAATAGAGTGTGCAAATTTAGATTTTTTAAGCACATTGATATGTTGTTGGGTTGACAAGAGGGTTGACCAGACTGAGCACCCTCCAAGAAAGATTTGATCGCATTGTATCCCTGTCTATTGTCTTTTGTATATGAGACATTATTTGTCCACTAGGGCATGAGGTGCGGCCAAGAGTGAAGCCTCCTGTGTAATTGCCTTTTCTTAAACAGTTCACCATAGCAAATCTTATGATGAATAGTTGAGATTCATGAAGTTTGAAAAAATGTAACCATATGTGCTGCATACAGAAGATGACATATAAGCAATCGAGAAGGGCTAGAAGGTTGGAAGGGCCTTAATTATTCTTGACAAAGTTCTTGTTAGATTCATAGTTTGAAGGTGATAAAGTTTAAAGTTTTGTATTCACCTCAAAGCTTACAACTTGCCAATGTTGTAGATATGAGGCTTTGAATTGCACAGTATGGGAGTTGTCCACAATCAATGTGCAGATTTGTAGAATGTTTAAAAGTGTGACCACCGTCTTTCACGTGTTCCAAAATTCTTGAGCTTCACAAACACAAAATTCACCTTGTATTCATCAGTTGGATTCAACAAAGGGCCATTCAATATTAGTACATGGCTAAATAGTCTTGCATCAATAGCCTTTGATCCTGTGGACATTGGCTCATTGTCATGACGAACAGACACTTTATTCACGCCGGACTGCTTTTCATAGTGGATCGGAGTTTATTATATTATATTATACATGGCTAAAAAAGTGATGTTGCTTCAAATAGTTTGCAGATTGTAAAAACCCCTCTAGACATTAAAGGGTTAAGGTAAACTTTCATGTTGTATCAGGATTAGTTTTAAATATTTTATGGAATCAGGAGGCAAAGTTTCCTTCGGTGAGTTTAGTGATCATGATGCATCATGGCATGATGCTTTTCCTTCTATATGAAAAGGAAAAAACTAAATTTTAATATATCTTTGCCTTGTTGTCAAACTAGAAATAAATAAGTTTTTTTAGCATACAATGTTCAAAATCCTTGTTCAAGATCTAACAAAAATTAAAGATAACTTAATAGCCGAAACCATATTCATTTGCTTACTGGAATGTTTTTGGAATGAGATCTCTGTACAGATCATGAATGAATTGGTGTAATCCCTCTAGATCCTTATACTCTCCTTGTGAAAAACATTTTGCCCAACATGCATTTCTTGCAATAGAAACTCAAAAAAATTAGTTGAGGCCTTTCAACTTTGGAAAAATCTCGAGAGTATTTTTGTTGTTTTGATAGCTTTATCACACACAATGCAATGCACTCAAAAGAGGTTGTCACCTCTTGGTTTGCATTAGTTCCGCCCCCCTTTGTCAAAAAAATCACAAGCCGTTGATTTAAGAAGAAAAAAAGTGCTTCCCCTCCTAAATGTCGTTGATTTCTTAAGAAATCACAAGCCATTGATCTTTGTGAGATTTAATTTGAGCTATCCAAATACAAATTCAGAATACAATACCAAATATGGATACAAATACTTGAATATGGATACTTGAATACTACATACAGATAATTGAATACTAAACATGGATATGGATATGGTTTGCACATATTAGATATAGATACGACACATGGATATAGATGTATAGAACCCCATATTAAATATGGAATATGAATATGATATACAAATGTATGTCCCATATTGACTATATGGAATCCATCATCTCAAAATTATAAGAGGAGATGGTGTGTGTAAGTGTATTTAACTAAATTTTAATATTAAAAATTTTACAATGAAATAAAATTTTATAATTTTTGAGCCCATTGTGTAACAGTTTGTCACACAATGGACAATGACAATGACAATGAGCTCAAAAGAGGAAGTTACTACCTATACACAATGTTTGAAAATTTCCAGAAAAATGATGGGTTCAAAAGGGGCAGTTACTATCCATACTCAGTGTTTGAAAATTTCCAGAAAAACAGCATCGATAAACTTGTAAAACCTTGCTCAATAGTGGCAGAATCTTCTTTAAATTTTTTAGTAGTTAGAAGCTAAAGAAAAAAGGTTTTGAATTAAGGCAATATTTAATTCTAAAATGAATGACTTCTTTGTGGTCTTCCATTTAATCAAACCTTTACCCCACAGAAGCATACAACTATCTGTACATAAACATCCTTCAAAATTATCTTCATCTCATCTCAAATTTTCAAGTCTTTTTTTCCTTTTTTATTTGGATTTGTACAAAATTTCATTGATAATCTTTAGGTTAAAACATAATTGTGACTATGGATTACTTTTGAATCTATGATTAAATTCATTCTTACAAGTACACATGTTGGTAGATTTTCAATATCTTTTTCTCACAAATTTTCTTTTAAATTTTAAATTTGGTACATAGGTTATTAACATAGAATTGTCTTGTAAAAAAATTTATTGTAAAAAACACAATCTTTCAGTCCTTGGGAGGGTGTCAAAGTTGGTACACTACAAGAAAATAGGGTCAAATGTGACTGCAAGAGAATGACTTCTTGTCCACAATGAGTAAAGAATGACTGCCACTTCCTAATTGCACCATGGTTGCCTTCAAATGAGTGTTTTAGTCATTCTGCAGTTGGAAACATGACTACCAGACGACAAAAGAACGAGGTCTATTGTTCATCCACTATTTTCTGTTCACAAAGTTGGAAGAAAGTGATTGGAGTACAGAAAGTTGCAACGTAGTCGTGGATTTGTACTGCAAAATGACTTCCTATGCCGTCTTGTAACTGAGGTTCACTTTAGAGTGACTAAAAAATGACTAAATTGACAATAAGAGTCATGTTTTTGGTTAAGTAAAGGTCAAAGATGGTTGACGTGTCTCTGCTATTTCTTTTACTTCCGGTATTGCCCACAGAAGAACAGGCTATAGGTATTAGATGCAGAATTGTACATAGAATTAGCTTAAGAACACTGTCTCGCTTATTATTATATTTTGTAAATTTAATTAGAGTTACATTTTGAAAAAGTCAACTTAGATAGACTCTTCAACTTCTGTATATATGACTTCAACCTTAGCTGAAATAACTATGCTTCTAACTTCTTTTCTCTCTTTTCCTTTTTTTCTCTTTTGAATACCAAAATTAAAATTTAAATTAAAATTTATTTTTTATGTGGGTGCCCTTAATTAATATTTTAGGATTGCACTTCTCACTTTTCAGTATATTTCCTTTTCTTCTATAGTTAATTAAAATTTATGCTTTCACACATACTTTGCATTTTTTTTTCATTTCCTATTTTTTTTTCTTTTTATTATCTACTAATTATCTTCTTCTTCTTGTTCTATATAAACTTAATTTTATTTTCTCTTCGTTCATTATTTTGGGTGGTATTTCTTCCCTTCCATATTTTTTTGGTTTTTCTAGGTTTGCTCTTTAGTTCTTCTTCTGGGAGTGTTTAAGTGATGCAGTAATGATATCACAGGAACAATTTCTGGACATTCCTACCATAGCCCAATACTTCACTTACAAACACCTCATACTGATCACATTTCCATTAGTTTGGGTCTCCAATACAAGACAGAAAGTAATGTTGTGTAGACATTAAAACTAGCTTAGAGCGACCTCGTCTTACATACATGACTACGCGGTATGTCACATATTACTATAGAATGACTTCTTAAAAATACAGAAAGTTCTGTAGAAGTCATTTTGTAGTTGTCAATGACTAATGCAAAAGAATTACTTCCACTTGAACAGAACTAATTCATACTCTGATTTTGCATGAACCACTTTACAATATACGGAGTCACGGACACACTAAATCTATTAGGCATATTCTAACAATGCCCCTATATTCCTAGAATGACTCATGCGCCAATAAATTGTCTTCAGTGGACAATTCGATTGCACCTACCAAATTCACTACTTCAGTGGGAAGAGGCCACCTCTGAGGAGCAGTCAATCCTTCTGTCTCCACTGACGTGCTAATGAAGGCGTCTGTATTGTCCAGCACTTCCCGCTTGGCTCTTGGTTCTTTACGTAGAACAACTTTCCATCCCGGTTTGTCGACAACATCCGAGAAAAAAACTTGTGTGGCTTGGCTAGGAAAAATAAAAGGCTCCGACATACGAGGCAGTTTGTGTCGGAAATTTACTACAAGGAATCCTGCTTCATCTCGGGTATATGTAGGGTTCCCTCGAGTATCTTGGGGCTTTATCCACTCACACCGCAATAGGATGATCTGAGTATGAAGTGTTCCATAATCCAATGACAATATGTCTTTCAAGACCCCAACATAGTTCACTGACAAGTCTCCAGTACTTCCTGCTGGTTGCTCAAACATTGAAGCAACACCGCTATTGTAGCTTATCAATCTATTAGTGCTTTCATCTTCAGCACGGAAGTGGTTACCAAATGCGGTTACCCGTGCATATCGGGTTGCTCGTTGCGAGGGCTTCTGGCTAAGAAGAAAGCGGTCCATATCCTCAGGATTACGCAAATCCATCTCTGAATCACGCACCGTACTGTGAACCCATTCAGCTAGTGTTGGCGTTGATGGATTTTCACGTTCCTCAGCTTTCCACTTCCTACATACACCACCTCAATTATTTTTATAACCTTGCACGGAGTGCACGCTTGCATGCCCTGACAGATCTATGAAGGCATTTATACTTCAGAACTCTAACAATACATTTCTATAAAGCATGTTCAAATGACTCGCATATGACTACAGGCAGTTCACTGGAAGTCGTATTCAAGTACTGATTTATGGTTATGACTACGGAACGACTTTGTAATAACTTTTATTCTACTATAGAGCATAAGCTGAACAGAGTATCTAGGACAATTGTGCCCAAGTAAGCACTTCCAGAACATTCTATTATAGAGATTTGGTGTGAGAATGGATTGAAAGACTTACTCATACAAATCCTGCATACTGGAGACATTTGTGAGCACATATTGATGGGCTAGGTCTCGTAGCTCACTACTCATTACGTATGTTTTTCCAGCGCCTTGTAAAACCTCCTCTGCGTCACCATATTCTTCATCTTCATCCCATACTCATCTTTGCGTAGCTTCAAATTTGTGCAAGTACTCTGTAATGAAGCCAAGGCACTCATCTTTCAAGTATCCCTCTGCCATACATGCTTCGGGACGTGCCATGTTTCGAACATGGTTTTTAAGGACCTTCAAGTAACGTTCCACTGGATACATCCATCTTGTACTAACTGGTCCACAAAGGTCAAGTTCCTTTGCAAGATGATAGGGTAGATGCGTCATGATGTCAAAAAAAGACGGTGGAAATTGCATCTCCAACAACGCCATACTTTCTACAACATCAACCTCTAGTGATGGAAAATCTGCAGGATTATACACCTTTGTGCAAAGGCGTCGGAAGACCTTGCACATTCGCATCACAGCCATTCGAGGGCCAGGCTGCATCAACCCTCTAAGCGCTAGAGGCAACAATTGTTGCATTAGAATGTGATAGTCATGGGATTTCAGCCCCCCAAAATTCTTTTTACGAATACACTTACCTATGTCTGAACAGTAACCACTCGGTGTCTTCACTGACTCAGTGCAGCGAGCAAACTTCTCAAATTCCTCATCTGACAAAGTGTATGGTGCATGTGGCTTCACCATCTTCCCTGGTTTTCTTGGATTCGGAGTCAACCAAAGATGCCTTCTAATGTTCCGCCTTTGTAAGTCCCTCCTAACCTTCACAGTGTCTTTCTTGCCTGTTATGGTCTTCAAAAAATTCTTGGCCAAATTCAATTCGCAATGCATGACGTCAAGTGTGTAGCGAATGAGGAGATACTGTGAAGGAACAGATCATTCACATAGTCAGTTCCTTCAGTAACAACACAAATTCTTCCTTCACGTATAGAAACATTGACGGAAATTCAGCCCTCTCTACAGCTTTGAAGAATTAAGCCCTGACTCTCTATAGCTCTTACATTTCATGTCTATACTATGTCACTGCCCACATGAAATCACGGATACCCATCCATCACTTCCCATTGTAATTTGCGTACATTCTTCTATAACTTTGTTTAAGCAGAAATCAATGTATAATCATTCTACGACAATGTTTCTTCTTTGCTACTCAAAAGTCACTAGAACTCTACTTCGAAACTGTATTTCAGTCGTAATCTAGTCATTTCCAACTCCTCATGACACAGAGCTTTGTTCCTTACCTTCCAATAAGGGAGTCGATATAGAATGCAGAGGCGCTTCAAACCGTGGAGTTTGGATGGGTCCCCAGCTGAACCTT
Source organism: Thuidium tamariscinum (assembly GCA_947034885.2). Taxonomy (NCBI): domain Eukaryota; kingdom Viridiplantae; phylum Streptophyta; class Bryopsida; order Hypnales; family Thuidiaceae; genus Thuidium; species Thuidium tamariscinum. Next base: position 1,265,518 of record OX344749.2, read on the forward strand.
CTCTATTTCCAGCTGCTTTCCATGCCTGGAATTCTTCAGCATAGCGCATTTGATCCTCAACACTGACTTCACGTGGTTTTGGCCGGTCCTCCATTTTTCCATCAAAGTGGTCTTTCATTTCAGCCAATCTGTAAGGATGGTCTTCAGGAAGCCATCGCCTAGTACCTCCATATGTTTGCTTTCCAAGTTCCATGGAATGCTCAGCACCTAAGTCAATACCACACCAAGGACATGCTGCGTAACCTTGGTGTGAGAATCCACCTACTGTGCCATATCCTGGAAAGTCATGAATCGTCCACAAGAGCATAGCTCGCAGCTGGAAGGCCCTAGTACCAACATCTTTAGTAATGTCATAGGCCGGAACTCCTGTCCACAACTCGAGAAGTTCTTCTACAAGGGGCTCGAGATAAACATCAAAAACTTCAGAAGTCACTGACTCCCTCCCTGGAATCAACAAAGCAAGGAGCACAAAAAAAATTTTGGTGCTCAACCATGGAGGTAGATTGTAATTGAGCAATAGTACCGGCCAAGTGGACCAAGAAGATTTGTTCTGCTTGAAAGGATTGACTCCGTCTGCAGCTAAGGCGAAGTGAACATTTCTAGGGTCATTTGCAAATGTAGGATCCACATTATCGTGGAAGTGTCTCCAAGCCTTCGAATCACAAGGGTGCCTGACAAGTCCATCTCCTCCGTCCCGGTTGCTTTGGTTTTCTGCATGCCAGACCATTAGTTTCGAGATTGCAGGACTCCTATACATTCTTTGAAGTCGAGGAACTATTGGGAAGTGTCTCAGGACCTTCAATGGAAACGTCCGGTGCTCTTCATCTCGATATCTGCGTCCACCGCACTTAGGGCACCGGAGATCATTTTCATGTTCCCCACGAAAGAGAACACATCCTTTTTCACATGCATGTATAGTATTATAAGTCAAACCCAATTTTGTAGTGAGGCTTTTTGCAACATGAAACGTTTTGGGAAGTGTATTTCCCTCTGGCAAAATGTGCTACTGCAAGAGGCTAAATAATTCATTTGCACAATGATTACTAACTCCGTGAATGGTACAAAGGTTCATAAGCAGTACAGTTGTTGCTAGCTTGCTGGCCCTTGATCCCTCATATAACCTCTCCATTGAATCCTCCAGTGTCGTACCATCAAAGTTTGAGTTGTCACCACCTCCATCCGTGTCCATGTCGACAGCAGTTGGCTCATCCCGGCATTCCTCAGTCTCTGCACCTTCCTCTGGATCCAAGTCCATCATGCTCTCGTGGACAGAGTCAGCAATTGCAAAAGCATCTGTAAGTTCACGATGAATTCTCTCTGCTGAAGATTCTGGGTTATCCCTTTCGGGTAATGCTTGTTGAACCATGCCGCGTGTGTCTACATCTGCATCAACCTCCACTGCAATATTACCATCCATTCCTTGTTCTCCTTCAGCTGGTCTCCAAATCTGCTGCTCCCACTCTTCATCTGAAGAGTCACGGGAGCCTGGTCCTGTCCAAACCCTACAATTTGGATGTCGTCCATTCTTTATGAGGTGATCTTTGACATTGCGAATTAATAACTTCTTACACCCCCTGCACTTAGTGCATGGGCAATGTAATTTTTTGACGTTGTATTCTGTAGCCCTTTGCAATTCTCTGATCCACAGGCAGTCATCACGTAATCGTTGCCTATGACTATCAGAGAGGGGCAATCTTGCTGGTAACATTTCCCACAGGATTCGATTCTTGAGTGGCTTCTGAAATCACACGACAATCAGTTATGTTGTTAACATCAATCATGACCAAACAAAGCCCTATTATCTTTGCAAATATACATAGGCGCAACGGAACTTGAGGACAACTAAAAAATGACACAGTGAATTTGTAGACCACTTGAAAATAACTTTTAACACTTGATAATGACTACATAATGGCTTCTGTGACTTATAAATGACTACATAATGGGTTCTGTGACTTATAAATGACTGGAAGAGGACTTCTATGTAACTTCAGAATTAGTGAGAACTAAGAAGGTCATTCAGGCCAAAAAATGCAAATGTGAAGAATTTCTCTTCCAGAGGAACATAGACTCATGGATATAGACCTCAAATTCTACAGTCAAAAAGAAAATTATCTTTACAAGAAGTCATTCAGAAATTACTCTTGTACTTCTGTTTTTTATAGTGAATGATCATCATTCGGGATAGAAGAGTGAAATCGAGCAACAAGGAGAAGACAGTCAAGACACTTCAGCAACATGTATGCAAGTATAGAAATTGAAAATGGTGAAATGAAGTCAAATGAATGGAGTCTCCCTTCATTTATACAGATATTTAGACAATGCAGCCAATGAAAACTTTTTCTTCCTAGGAGTACTTGCATTCCCTTCAGCAATTGACACGCTCTCGCTAGGACATGTAGCCCCTAAAATGGGCAATTCTTTTGATGCGGTACAAAGACCTGCAGAAGACACATCATTCAGAGCAAGCGCCCCCTCAACCTCAACTTGGGAACTAACTTTGTACTCAGACTTCTTAGGTTCAACTACATTTTCGAGCAAGAGAGGGTCCTTCTCACATTTGATGTGCCCGCCTGATGCCGAGTCTTTCTCTCCTTCTCTTTGATTTCTTTCAATGCTCGAGAGCATTGTTTCCTTTGCGGGACTTTTGGTTTGTGCCACCTCTGCAGACGTGTTTGTCACATGTAATGTATGGTTTGCTTGGGGTGTATTTTGCAATCCCTTTTCCTCGTCTGAATCAGAAGTAGGCATTCTTCGCCTCTTCCTAGGAAAGAGCGGTGCGGCTCTTAGAACTCGATGCTTTGGCATTGTTTGAGAACTATCTAAAGACTGTTTGTTCTAAATGACACTGAAAAGTAGCAGCACCAATAAGCAGGCCTACTAAAATCCGGGCTGTGGGCTGCAGAACTCACCTCACTAATTGCTCGATGGCAAACTGCAAAATGTCTTGTATACCCTGAACCAGAATAACGCACCTAGACTCTTCAAATGCTAGAGGAACCGAATAGCCTAAATAATTGAGCCTGCATGCATTGAAAGACAAATATTAATGCTTGAAAAATACTTTTAGAAAGATGAACAAGGCCCTCCAAAAAACACCCCTACTAATGACTAGGCATTGTCATAAATAGCTAAATAAGAAATGCATATAAAGATGCAGATTAGAACTATGTAGTAGAAGGCTTAAAGGTACCTCACTGTGTTTAAAAGATTCAGTAATATGTGGACTGGTATGCATTCAACTTGACCTTTGCTAATAGAAAGCCTAAGGCACCAACACTGATTAATGTACAACTCCTATAAAAGAACATCCAAACATGACAAGAACAGAGCTTTGTTGGTGTTGCTGTGAACCTAAACCGCTCTTCTTAAGACCTGCATTCGATGTATACACTTCTCAAATAATCAAAATTTCTTCATTACACTATTTCAAGGGAAGCCTAGTACTCAATTGTAGAATGAGTTCAATGCCTTCACTTGCCTCGTTGGACTAAGTCATGACTTAGTCATTGGCTTCGTAGAATAACTAGAAAATTACTAGTCGCACTAGCAATTGAGTTCATCTTGACTTTGAAATGACTTCATGAGAACAACTAGCAATGGTAGGCATTGTAACGGAACTCTAAACGACCATACCCCCTGTTCTATATGACTCTGTCAATGGGGACGATAATGAACGTGTGGGAACGCCAGTTTCATAATCAGAGTATCGAACTAATAATCACAATGATCTGAATCCTCCAGTTGCGCCGGCAATGCACTTGATGCCAAATCAAGGCAAGATCGAAAGAGTCTAACTTGTCAATTTCGAAGGAAACCCATACTTATTACTACCTCAACATACAAATTTTCAGCCGCCAATTGTACCCTACCTCATCATGCCTACAATCTGCTCTATTTCTCTCCAAATACAAGAGACGAGGTTGCCTTACCTGAGGACACAATAGCAGTTTGTGAAGTAGGTGGAGCACTCAATGTTGAACTTTTTGACGCTGCAGTTGTAGGAGCAAGAGTGAATTCTGTGGAGCGGTGTATTGAAGCTTGGGCGCTCACGTTGTCACAAACTGCAGAGTAGGGAGAAGACGGCGGAAGCACAAGTTATCGTATAGCAACAAGTCACAACCTGCACCCACCTCAATCAGAGTAGAATGGACTCAGCATCGGATAGGACGCCTCCTGAGAAAACAGAATACGAGCTCTTCCGCGATAGGAATGTCGCAATGTTGGGCAAGGCGTTGGAACCAGTGCTCCGTGCTAAAGCTGACCTATGAGTTCCTCCGCCCTTCCGTCAAGCATTCTATAGAACTAGAAGTCGCACAGGAGTGTTTAGTTTCTACAAACTCTGTCATCTACACGTCATGTGGTCGTGTCCATGGTTTTGGTACACGGAAACGACTTCGTAGTGTCTTCTGCGGGACCTTGAAGACGGAGGTCTCCCGTTTCATGCTTCAGAAGTAGTACAGAACGTTTGGAATTGCATATTGGGCGGCACACTAGGGTTAAGCGCCGTCATTTCATTAATTTTGGCGTCATTTTCAAAAAATGTCACCTTCTGCTTGTCCTCCAGTCACAGAGAAGTCATTTCATAGTGATGCACAGTCTGCTAGTAGCGCGCTGAAGTCATTTGTTAGTACTGAAGAAGAAATAGTGTAGTGACGGCGTAGACGTCACCCACTGTTACCAACATCATGATAGCCAATGGCCACGTGGAGTTCACCACGTTGTCAAGCACATAGACAATGACCTGTGGAGGGCAATGACAAACCCTAATATGTCAACACTCAGTGCTAAAGTTTGGCTCTGGATGTGTGATGCGTGCCATACAAAATGCCATTTCTATGGTTTTATATCTTTGGTTGTAGTTGTATTGAGCACAAGATTGATTTCTGCAAAATGGTGTGCGTACTACTGACGCTAGGGATGCACACCAAGCTAAGAAGAATGGTGGCGTAGTAATCATGGAGAATAATGTGCAAGAAGAGTGAGGAAGTGCGGTAACGCAGCAAGGCCTTCGAGGACAAGTGCGGAGGAAGACACGCGCGGGAACCAGCCGAAGAGGACAACCTGGGCAGCGGAGCGACATGAATTCGGGACGTGATTCTTCTTCGGAGGCGACGCATTCCAATGACGAGGCCATCGCAGCAGGTATGGTGAATCTTGCAATAGTATGTTCCGATGCGCAGCAGCAATCCATGAAGGAGGCGGCTGCCGTAGGTAATTTGGTTTCCAGCTCCTTTGCTTTGGGTTTAGGGTTCTTGGGTGTGGAGGATGTATCTTAATGTCCAATTAATTCACAGGGTTAGTAATTACCTTGTTCCTTTGTCCGGTAGGTTTTGTATGTTGCTGTGCTTATTCTTGCGCCCTTATTTGCACCTCTATACATGTAAGGCGCATAGCGTGAACTGTTGAAATTTTACCCTAAACATGTTGCCCAATTTGCAATGTGTAGAAACCCAGAAGCCTGTCTTTGACTCCAGTGATGAGGAGGTGCAAGAGAACGAGGCTCTTTTGGATAGAAGGATAAAAAGAAAGAGGGTCCCTGTAATTCCCAAATCACCAATGAAGTATGCTTCGAGAGGGCCAATAATTCCAGAGGGGGCACCAACAGGAGGGCCTTATGGTGCTTGGTCTTGGATTCCTGGGCATTATGTGGCACGGGAGCCTGCAGAAGCACCACTTCCTTGGTCAGGTGGTCCGCCACCACCGTACTCAGGTGCATGGAGCGAGGGTCCTTCAGCAGGTCCTGTAGACACAGAGGAACGATTCTCAAGGCGGAAAAGGAAACAAGCATACGAACTTGGATGCCACGAACGTACCAAGACAGGAGCAAAGCCGAACCGTGTGTTTATTTCTGAGTTAGGCGAAGTGGATGCTGGATGTGAAGGAAAAAACGCGTGGGATGAAGCAATTCGTGATCTTGTACCAAAATTTTTGGATATGAGCATCGTAGAGTGGTCACAGCAGAAACCAGAGGCAGTGCAGAAATTGAGATCTGCCATGGATGCTGAGTTTGAATATATGGGCAATCCCCTCAGTAAAACTGGCTTCCGCATTGCAGTAGTAAAATACATGAAGTCAGAGAGATCTCGATTGAAGAACAGATATTTGAAAGGCAATGAGAAATGCCCAGTTCATATTAATGACACTCAGTGGCCTAAGCTGATTGATTACTGGAACACTCCAGCACAAATGCTGAAGGCACAGAAAATGTCAGTTGCTAGGCAAAGCGTGCAAAACTACACACAAGTCGGGAGGAAGGGCAGAGCCGGGAAGGAAGCACAGATTGTGAGTGCCACATTCCAATCTTCTTGTCTACTTGTTGGTGCCATACTAATTTCTTGTGGAATGTTGTCTTTCTGTTGCTTCCAATGTTTTTTATGTTTGTTTTAGGGACGTCATAATGTAATGTACGTCCTATGGTGATGTGGCAGAGGAAAGGCAGGGAGACTAGTCCAGGCATAACCGACATTGCTGAGGGCATGCGTACTACTGTAGTGGATGCACGCAGGACCACGGTGAGTCCACATTCAGAAGTACTAGTTTCTTAGTTTCAGATTTGTTATAGTCGAAGTTGCTAAATAGGAAGTCAATGTCTACAGGTAGGTGGTGCCACTTGTCAAGTTCCTTTGCAATTATTGGATCTGAACTTTGTATGGAAGATATTTAAGTTCGGCATGGAAAATAGTTCTTCTTGTATAGCTTCCCACAACCCAAACCATTGTGTAATTATAATTGGATGTTGCATGGTCATTGTATAGAGGCTCTCCACTGAAATAATAAACAATGGTGTCTTGAATGTATTTCTGATCCGTGTCCATGTCATATTTCTGTTACAGAGGCCAAAACACATTTTTCTAAGTAGTACTTGAAGTGGCAATGTTTTTTTGGATGTGGAGAGGTCTACTGAGTAGCGATTCAAAAGAACGTAACTTCTTCATTGCGGCAGAAGTTGTGTACACATTTTGCAAGATAGGCAAATGACTTGTACATGAGCATGGACTAACTTCACTTTCTCTGTTCCATGTTTTGCAATTTTAAGATTGGACGTGCATCAGATTTGGGTCGATGGTCGGCCATGGAGGCTTGGAAGAAGGATGTCGATGAGAAGTTCAACAAAGTGCTTGCTAGTTCAAGTGTGTAGGCAGAAGCCATTGACGATCTCCGCAGCATGTTCAAAAGCTATATGCGAACCTCTGAACACAGTGAGGATGGCAGCCGGTCTATTAAACAGTCTGGGTTAGAACATGAGGCATGTGGGGGATTAACTAATGTGGAAGCAGGTGGCACCCTACCAAACTCTCGCAAGAAAGTCTTCGAAGGTGATGTGGTTTTGCAGAAAAGTATAGGGGCTCCAGCGAAAAAACGTGAGGCCTTCTCAGACCCAAGTAAGAATCACGATGCTTCCATGCTTGCAACGGTCGGAGACGTGACATTGTCTTCAGACTCTGATGTGCCTGAAACAAGGAAAACACCCCCTCAGCCACCGTTGTTGAAGAAAGAATGGAAGGTGGCAGCAAGAGGCCCCACGGACATGGTGGTTACTCCATTGGAGGGAACAAATCCGATCATTATGGAAGGCACGGTTACTCCACCAACTCCTACGTCTCCAAACGAAGGCGTTCTTAAATTAGGAGGAGAGACTGAAGAAGGAGGTGACATCCCTAAACCAGGAAGTCCAAAAGGTGCTTCCAGCCCTCAAGAGATTAATGCAGCCAGTGAAACCGCCGTGGAGGAGGAACCAATTGTGACTGAATTGGCTGGAGGGGCCAACCATGAAGATTCTTTGGAGAAGTCTACAACTGCAGAACTTGCTGTAGTTGATCCTTCTCAAAAAAAAAGTCGGAGACCAGCAAAGTCTCCCATCAAGGTACAACCTATCTCTACAAGAGCTGCGGAATGTGTGTTCAGTGATGTGAAGCTTGGGAAGTCTCTATTCGACATTAGTAGCACAAAAAGAGGTGCGAGTACTGAGGGTAGGCTGAAGCTGGTAGTTCTGAATATCCATGGTACCCTCCTGGACTGTAGTTTGTTGTCTACTCCGAACCCAAATACTGCAATACGGCCGAGTATAAAAACAGAGCATAGGAGAGTAGTCTTCAGACCATGGCTGAAAGCTTTTTTATCCAGGTGTTTCACGCATTTTACAATAGGGTTTTGGGGAAGTGCAACCGTTTCTTACATGGAAGATATAGTGCCCACCATGCTAGCTGGTGTGAAGGGAGTAGAAAAGCCAATTCCCCTCTTCTTATGGCCTGGAAAACCTTGTGAGACTGAAGAGGATGAAGGTGGTTTGCCAACGTCAAGGGGAAAGAACCTACACTTAGTATACAAGGGCTGGCCGGCTTTTAACTCAGAGAACACGGTGATAGTGGATAGTAAGAGTGGTAGGGTAGATTGCAATCCAAAGGCAAACATCATAATCAATACCCCTTTCTATGTGAAGTGGCTTCGAACTTTGGCAGATGACAAAGACTACCTCAAATGCTACTTGTGGCCAGTTTTGGAGGCGTTGTGGAAATGTTCTGATGTCAGTTCTTTCCGTATGAAGTATCCTCAAATTATGAACGAATCCATCACTGAAATGCTACAGAAACGCAGAAGTGGAACACCGTATGAATTCCTGGACTTTGTGGAAGGTGAGGGGATCCTCAGACCATAGGGCTGTGTGAAGAGTGCATCCCCTCACCTTCAGTTGAACATTCTATCTAACATATTCTACATGTGTGCATAGGGCAAAACACAGAAGCGAGAGACGCGTGCCCAGTCAGCATCGGCAGCGGAGAAAAAACGTGACGCTCCCCCCAAAAAGGTTACTTTCTAGTATCCCCCTCCCCTTTTTTGTTAGTACAGGGATTCCAATTCAAAAAACTCTGTACTAAGCTATGCTGCATACTATGGTTTTACCTTCTAGACTTTCTATAGGCAGAAGACGTATAAAGTCATATCCAGATCTGAACTTCAGTTGTGGCATGTGCTTGCTTTGGCACCATTTTGTATAGCCTTTGTGAATTGTGAGGATAGTGCAATGTTAGAAATATTTAGTGCTGACCATAGCTTTGTCTTATATGTCCGTCTGTGTTTTTATTGAAGAAAAGGTAATTAGCTATAGTTGTACAGTAAATCTTAGGTATGAAGTATTGCTTCTGCAATAATGTGTGTACATGTGGTACACAAGGGCACAAGTTTATTGAAGTAATGCTTTGTTTGGAAAGTTTGGTATGCAAGTGTGAAGTTAGGAACTTATCATTCTTTAGTCATATGCCAGTATTGTTATAGTTGCTAATGTGCCTAAATTGCCGCAAAGTCATTAGCATGTCTTTTAAAAGTCTAAGAGAAGATACAAACCACAGTTGATGTCGTGTAGGACTCTAGAAATACTTTGTGTTGTTTGGCCCCACTAACGGGAATTATCACTTGTATGCAGCACTTTAGCCTTGGTGACAAGGTGTTCCTCATGAATCCTCGATCAGTGAGGCAGAAAGTAGCTGAAGGTTCTATAAGTGGGGTTAGAGGAGAGCACCAATTCCATTTCAAGGAGATTCCAGATTCATGGTTTAAGGTGGACATCACTGAAATTTTGGCACCTGGTGTGCCGCTCATGTTCCCCAAAGAAGACATAGACATGACGGAGATACAACATGCAAAGGGGTCAGCCGTTGTGTGGGACAAGAAGTATATGAAGCATGCTTGATTACATATGTTTTTTTATCCTGGTGGTAAGTGTTTGTTATGAGGGTAGTTGTACCGTACTAGAACAGCACATAAGTGTTTCTTTTTTTGTTGTAAATGCTATAGAGACCTTCGAACTCTCTTCATTTTCAGAAAGCAAAAAACTGTCTCTGTTTTTGTTCCTATGAAATCCAAAGTTGTTTTTCCTTTTCAAATGCACATGGTTTGCAGAGAATTAGTGATTGTATTCCACTATATTCATGCTATGAAATTTGTGACAAGATAAGTAAGCTTTAATCTATACTTGGAGCACTCAAGGGAAGCAATGTTTGTGATGTTTTGATGTAAGAAACCATAAGGCACCAGTCCACCATAAGCGTGCACTCTTTATATGGTGATGTGGTACTTCTTAGTGCTCACTGACTATATTGGAACTTAGATTGTAATCATAAACAAGTAAAGAAGAAATATTGTTCATAGTACTCTCACGGTAGTCAAAGCACTGTTTACAATGCCTCGACTTCAAGATGACTTTCAAATTACTGCCCACAAATGTAGATGGTAATCGAAAAGCACACCATCAATGACTTTGAAATGACAAGAGAATTACTTACTACGTGGCGAACCTATCAATGTCAAAAAACAAACTCACAACTTGTAAATGACTAGGGGGCGACTCGTGATGTGGCTGCCCATGTCAGATTTTAACCGGGTCTCTTCAAACTGGTCTTCACTTGGAAATGACTCTGAGACAACTGCTGATGTGGCTTTCCACGTCAGATTTAAAATGGGTCTCTTCAAACTTGACTTTTGTTGTAAATGACTCTAAGACAACTGGTGATGTGGCTATCCACGTCAGATTTAAACCGGGTCTCTAAAAACTTGCCTTCACTTGTAAATGACTCTAAGCCAACTGGTGATGTGGCTATCCACGTCAGATTTAAACCGGGTCTCTTTAAACTTCCCTTCACTTGTAAATGACTCTGAGACAACTGATGATGTGGCTGTCCACGTCAGATTTAAACCGGGTCTCTTTAGACTTCAGAATGACTTGCTTATAAGTGTCCATATGTCAAATGGAGAGGCATTTCCTTACAGTAGGCTTTCTTTATCACTTCAACGTCCTCGTCTTTGTCATCCATTTTTCCATCCAAAGAACAAATCGTTGGTGATAGTAAAAACTGAAGTCATTTAAAAACGACTTGTCCACAATGACTCTAGGATCCCCCAGTCATTTTGAAGTCACTGTTGTCCGAAATGACTGTTTTGGAGTCATATATTGAAGTCATTTATGTAGGCAATTTTTTGTAGTGGTAGTAGTAAAATTGTCTCTTACAATGATACATGTTGGTAGATCTTCAATATCTTTTTTTGTGTGAATCTTTTGTACTTGAAAATCTCTACACATGTAACCAATATATAGATGGTTTTATGCCAAAAGCTTCATAGAAAAGGAAAAAAATTTAGTCCTTGGGAGGGTGTCAAAGTTGGCAGTAGTGAAATTTTTCTCACAGCTACACATGTTGGTAGATTTCACATATCTTCTTTTGTATGGGTCTTTGGGCCTTGAAATTTGGCACATATATAATCAATATAAAGATGACATTGTTCCAAAATTTTCATTATCAAAGATCAATTACTCAACCCTTGGAAGGCTTTCAAAGTTGGCACATGTGAAATTTTCTTCCCTACAAATGCAAAAACGCCATCTTAAATGGTACCCCACTATAGATGGTTGCTACTGTGTGAGCCTAAGAGTGTGAGCCTAATACTATGAGCTTATATGCTTAAAAGACTACATATATCTATAGTGCATTTGTCTATAATATAGAAACTTTTTATAATTATAGAGAAACTATACTATAGATACCTTAATTATAGGTGTTAATGTCATAATCACCATCAATGGTTGTTGTATGTCTACTTATATACAAGCTCAAGGCTCACATGCTCGCATCTTCATGCTCACATACTAGCATTGTTGATAGAGAGGTGAAGCTAATGTGTTGTTGAAGCTATTTGCTTATATTTGCAAAATTGGAGTTAAAGTTTGATGATTAGAGTGTTTTGGAAATCAATTGTGTGAGTAGCGATGAAGATTTGGGATAATTTTTTTAATGTTTCTAAGTTAATTGATAGAAGAATGGGTTTGCATAATAACTCAAGTGAGAAGATTTTTATTGTCTTCATAGATTGTATTTTAGAAATGAATTATAGCTTTCACGCCTATAATGTATTGTAAGTAGAATTCACTATACTCTTAGCATCCTAGAAACTTAGAGTTTTGTAGCCATTTTCAAAGTCGAGTTTTGGAATGTTGAAAAGTAGAATATTTGTACATTCTCAAAGAGCACTAGTAGGTGTATAATTTTTGAGTGTGAGGTCGCCATTTTATTGCCATTTAGTATGAGCCAAAGACCATGTAAAGACCTTTGTCTCGCCTCCTAAAGCTTCATTTCCTTCAATTAAGAAATACTCAAAAATATGCAAAAAATAAAAACAAATAGTGTTGATTGACCCTTCCAAACATTTCATTTGTCTTTTGATCAATGATTGCATTGATAGAGGGAAAACTACTACTCAAAGTTGTTTTGTTGGTCATAGATAGCAATTGAAAGCCAAATTTGATCAATTTGCAACATCACAAGTGTAAAACACAGATCATTTTGGTAAACAAAAAGTGAAGGCCAATAGAAAGATCATTATGGAATAGAAGAAGTACTTCAAAATTTCAATAAATTGATTCATTAGTAAATGATTGTATTTCTCATTGCTATGGTCATTCTTTAAAAGTGAATTGTTGAAGATTGGTATTGTAGTTCAATTTTTGTTGATATTCTTTTTGTTTAACAAGATGATTTTTAGCACAATTTTCTAATCATAACTTGACTATGAGCAATTGAGCTCCTACTCAATATTCATCCTCTTTTATGTATCCTATAGGTTTTGTTCTACCTTTGACCATCCTTCTTGTATAAAGGGTTTGTCACTTGCCTTTACTTAACACTACTCCATGAGGCACTCAAAGCTAATTCTATATAATTCATTGCACTAATCAAAATTTAGTGCTAAATGAAGTAAAAATAAATATCTAATACTGAATTTTTAACTAAGTTTTATAAACTTGTCCATGTGGTGGCTCTGCACATATGGCAGCCCTCCCCTTTTGCCTATGTCACAATCTATGAATTTTGAATTTTTGAATATCAAAAATTGAATAAAAGATTGGAAGAAAATCAACAAAAATGTCTTGATTGATTGTTGGAATCAAGATGTCCACTAACCAAGAGAAACAATCAACATACATTGGTTCATTTTCATGTTATTTTGGACAAAGTTTTTTCATGTAGTGCTCCCACAAATCTTTGTTACTGCACATATTACACAACATTTAAAATTTGCAGACATGCATACATCAAACAAGGTTTGCATCAAGTACGTGGTGGTTGAAATTGAAACCATACTAACCGTAGGAGAGTTGTTTTTTGGCTTTTGGGAATTTGCTCTAAATTGAATCCAAACCTGTAATTTGGGTAGGGTGTATCATTTCCCCCCCCTCATTGTAATGGTACAAATTTGAGCTAGAGATGTTAGGGATCCCGTAGGAAAAGAACACACAATGATGTCGCTTAGGGATTGAAAGATTATAAGGTTTGATCATGAGGGTGTTAAATGGATTTGAAGTTACTTTCAATCCTCTTTTCATGTGTTGAATCGAAGAATTTGGTCACCCGAGAAAACCATTACGAGGTTACGAGGCATGACATGCATAACCCCGATCAATTTACAGCTCCTCAAAATCTACTTGACAACTTTTTTGAATGAACTTCCAATGCGATTTTGCCCCCAAGACCGAAGCATCTTTGAGGCCCATTTCTAGGAGCCCTCAACAACATGGGAAGTCAAGGATTGGGGTGGACACCCTTGCACAAAAATCATGATGGATCGGAGAACCTTTCAAAAATGCTAAGTGTTAGGTTTTAGTTAACTTGCAAGTATGTGTTGTTAACGGGAGCAAAATGGGAAGTCAAGGATTGGGGTAGACACCCTTGCACAAAAATCATGATGGATCGGAGAACCTTTCAAAAATGCTAAGTGTTAGGTTTTAGTTAACTTGCAAGTATGTGTTGTTAACGGGAGCAAAATGGGAAGTCAAGGATTGGGGTGGACACCCTTGCACAAAAATCATGATGGATCGGAGAACCTTTCAAAAATGCTAAGTGTTAGGTTTTAGTTAACTTGCAAGTATGTGTTGTTAACGGGAGCAAAAGGAAACAAGACTGTGAGGGGGGACGGACTCGACCCTGAGACCTGTCGGTCGGCGCTCCACTCGCCTACCGCTCACCGAGTCCTCGGTAACCCGGTAACCCGCGGTCCTTCACTTCCCAAGGTAGCTCCCGTGATAGCTCCCGTGATCCCAGGTGACTGTAAATTTCCTACGCTCCATACTTACCAAGTACCGTGATGGCAACAAGCGGTTTTGGCAAGTCAAAAACTCCCTTAAGGTATTTTAGGGATTATGGATTGCGTCACATTGCAGTGAATGCTGTGAACGGTGAATGCGTATGTCCAAGTGGCAGTTTGGTAGTGGGTAGTAAGTTTGTGCATCATCTTTCATGTTAATCATCGCTTCGGTGCCTACGGTATCTAATTCTGTTGTTGATCATGATAAGGATTGATTCGATGTTTTTGAATGTTGTGAGTAGTCGGTAGCAAGTTCAGCTACATTCGTTTTCAACGGCCGTTCCTGTAGGTCTGAAACCCATTATTCAATCATATCATACTGAGTCATTTACTAACATTGTATTGTATGGGTTGGATCACATCAAGGGCAATCGAGAGATTGTGATCGTGGAGGGGGAGTTCGACAAGCTGGCCATGTACGAGTCAGGCATCATTAACTGTGTGAGTGTGCCTGATGGCGCACCTGCTAAAGTCTCCGGAGATCAGATTCCCCCTCCAAGCGAGGACAAGAAGTATGAGTATCTTTGGAACTGCAAAGACTATTTCAAAGACGCAACACGAATCATATTGGCAAGTTCTGATTCTGATGAGCCTGGACAAGCACTAGCTGAGGAGCTTGCACGCAGACTTGGACGAGAGCGTTGTTGGCGCGTCACGTGGCCGGAAGATGAGACTGGGAAACAGTGCAAGGATGCTAACGAGGTCCTCACTTCTTTAGGACCCGAAGCTGCGAAGGACCTTATCAAGACTGCAGAGCTCTTCCCTATTCGAGGCCTTTTTGGCTTCCAACAGTTTTTTCGAGAAATTGGTGACTAATTCTATCTTCGCCTGGGTGATGAGCGAGGGGTGTGCGCGGCCTTGATGATATTTACAGGGTGGTGCCTGGTGAGCTCACTGTCGTTACAGGAGTCCCGAATTCTGGCAAGAGTGAGTGGATCGATGCACTCATCTGTAATTTGAACGGGAATAAGCAGTGGACGTTCGGTCTCTGCTCAATGGAAAACAAGGTGCGTGAGCATGCGAGGAAGCTGTTGGAGAAGCACATCCACCGCCCGTTTTTCGATGCGCCGTATGCAAGTTCTAATCCACGTATGAGTAAAGAAATCCTGGAGGAAGGAAAGAAAGGGCTACAAGCTAGATTCTTTTTTTCTTATCCGACATGAGGACGAGGAGCTTCCTTCAGTGGATTGGGTCCTGAATCTTGCTAAGGCCGCTGTGATGCGGTGCGGCATTCGTACGTGGGCTAGCTTGTGATTGACCCGTATAACGAGCTGGATCATCAGCGTCCTGGGAATCAAACTGAAACGGAGTATATATGTCAGTCAAATGCTGACGAAGATCAAGCGCTTTGCCCAGCACCATGACTGTCATGTCTGGTTTGTTGCACATCCGAGGCAATTGCAAGTTTGGAAAGGTGAAGCACCTGGTCTGTACGATATTAGCGGCAGCGCCCATTTCATCAACAAATGCGATAGCGGCATTGTTATCCACCGCAATCGAGATGAAAAAATGGAGCCTCTTGACCAAGTGAAAGTGCTCGTGAAGAAAGTTCGCAACAAGGCGGCTGGAACTATTGGTGTAGCCACCTTACGATACAACAGGGTCACTGGAGATTATGAGGATGTGAGGGAGGCTTAGGTGACAGGTCAAGCTCCGAAACTTCTCATCCTCGAATGTCCTGTAGCAGTCTTTCATTTACGGGGTGTCTGAGCCTGCCTGCGATTTCCCGATTTGTTACCTACCTGAGGACAACGTGATTCTTCTTTCCTCATAGAACGAACCCCTTCGTAGAATTTGGAATTCAGTGCCCTGACGACCCCGTGAGACTCTAAAGAAGTTTTGGGTCAACCCATTAGAGAAAATATCGACTCTCCAGAGGGCCGTCTAACTTTGACAAGCCAATCTATATAAGGATTTCTCTGTCAGTTTGATTTCTGTGTAAAGTGCCCGATTCTTGACCGGAGATGCGGTACAGCTTGTGTGAATATCTTCACTGCCACGCAAAATATGTCAGTTTTTACAGCTTTCGTCCAATGAAGTTGAAGAGCTCGTATTTCGAAGCTCTGATGTTTGGCTGCATTGTTGAGTGCATGACACTTGTCCGTCACAGCTATAGGGGAAAAATTCTGCTTCATACTAAATAAATGGAATGAGGGTCCCTTTCGCCACTTCTTAGCTGCCCTCTAAAGAGTCAAGATTTTCTCTAATCCATCTGTGTTAAGTAATTCTGGGTAAATGCAAGAAACACTTGTACTATTTGTTGCGTTTCGTCACACCCTAGTTTTTTATTTTTATTTTAGCCATAAATTTTGTGTTTTAGTTCCAAATGACTCAAAATTTATATGGGAGCTACCCATAGCTATTATGTATCTAAAATGAATTTTGAAGATTTTTCAAAAATAATTTATTATTTTTAAATAGCCCCGAAAATTTCTCACAATACTTGATTTAAAGGTTCTTAGCACCCCGTATCTCCAAAAAAACGAATTTTGATCTAAAATTTGGAGACGATGGTCTCTTAATAGACTTATAGCTACCTTCCAAAGGAATTCTAAAAATATTTATTTTTATGTGTTATAGAAGTTCACAAAGAGAGCTTCATTCTTCATTTTTTTCCAAAGGTATATAACATTATTTTGGTGAGTTTTTTTGGTCAAATCTCATCACCAAAAAGGTTTTCCAAATTATTTATTTTTATGTATATCTTTAAGAAAAATCCTATTTTTTACAAATTAAAATGTCACAAGTTGTATTTTCTTCACTAGAATTCTTTGAGAATTCTATGTCCAAAGTTCCGGTGAAGAAAATACAACTTGTGACATTTTAATTTGTAAAAAATAGGATTATTATTTTTAAAATATATAAATATACAAAACTTGAAAAAACTTTTTGGTGACAAGATTTGACCAAAAAACTCATCAAAATAATGTTTTATACCTTTGGAAAATCATGCAGAATGAAGCTCTCTTTATGGACTTCTACAACACTTAAAAATAAGTATTTTTATAATTCCTTTGTATAGTAGTTACAAGTCTACTAAGAGACCATCCTCTTCAAATTTTAGTTCAAAATTAGTTTTTTTGGAGATAAATGGTGCTAAAAATCCCTAAATTGAGTATTGTTAGAAATTTTTGGGGCTGTTTAAAAATAATAAATTATTTTTGGAAAATATCCAAAATTCATTATAGATACATAATAGCTATGAGTAGCTTTCATATAAATTTTGAATCATTTGGAGCTAAAACACAAAAGTTATGGCAAAAAAAAAAGTAAAAAACTAGGGTGTGACAAAAGGCTTTAAGTGTTTCTTGCATTCACCCTTCTTCATTATTTTTATAGAAGCCAAGTGAGTGAAGCTGTAATAAACGAGAGAAATTTAGAATCTATTTGTCCGATTTACTTTGGATTTTGTTCCTGTGACGCACATGTTCTCTTTATTTTTTTTCGGAGCAGTAACGGGTGCAAACTGAGTTGCATTGGTTTTCATGTCTCCTATTCGTGCAGTTGGTTGTTTGACATACGGAGAGGGAGTTGCATGAGCAAAAGTGATTTGTTGTTGAGGAGTATCCTAAATTTTCGAATCTCCTCCTCATTGAAACAATTGATTATTGCAATTCACTACTTGACTTGTTGCTTCATTTAGTATCTGTGGGTCTTTGACATCTTCTCTTAGGCCTTGTTCAAATTGGTTCGTAAGTGTTTTTTCATCCCAATTGATATCACAAGCCAATTGCCAAAATTTAAGGCACATCTTGATGATGAAGGCAAGCCATGGTGAAGGGATCAAATTTTAGTTTTTGCCCAATAGATCTTATCATGGTCTTTAGAGAAGCCTCTACAAATGTTGTGAAGAATAATTTGAAATTGCCTAAGGTCAATGTTCTCATGTAGTGGAGTAAAGCGAGATGAAGTTTGCGCTGTAAGCAAAGTTTCAATTAGATCCACTTGAAATTCGTTTGTTCAATAATGTAGAGGTGGAAGGGAGGTACTCAATTGGATTCAATTGGCACTCTCCATAACTTGTAGCATCAAAGTTTCTAGAAGGCTAAACTTTGGTTCATTGAATTTGAAATATCTATAAGTTGAGCAAATGGATTCTCTCCTAGAATTATAAACATCGTTGAATCTCTAAATGAAAAACATCACGGGGTGGTACTTGGTGTAAATTGAGAAGTTCTAGTAGCCTATAATTGTTGTTGAATTTAGTTACAAAATGTCACTAAAAGAAACTTGTGTTTTAGATGACGGATTTTAGGTGACATCCAATGTAGCAATGTGTGTTTTTATGTTTGGACTAATGTCCGCCATAACATCTTGATGTTATGGCGGACATTAGTCCAAACATAAAAACACACATTGCTACATTGGATGTCACCTAAAATCCGTCATCTAAAACACAAGTTTCTTATAGTGTGTTCAATAAGATTGTTCTTCATTGATATGACTCCAATGGCTTTTAGAACAACATCTAACTTTGATTCAAGTGAATTGACCATACTAGCTAGTATTCACACTTTTTGACATCTTGAATTCACTTTGAAGGGAAGCTAAAAGTTTTTTTTATAGAAATAAACTCAATTTGAAGGTGGGCAATCAACAACCTTTAAAACACTAAAATTCATTCTAAAAAGAGGTATAATCCATTCTCAATAAAATAAAATAAAAGGCTTTTAATGTAAAACCTCTAAAATGTGCTTTTGAGAAGGGAGGTAATCCACTCTAAATCAAGAAAGATCAAGTTCTACTACTATTAGTGGTAGTCGTGACAAATGATCAAGGGTACATAAACCAAAGAATAAGAATTATAATATTATAAAAAATAATATCTCTCTCACAAAAGTACATTGCACTAGATTGATAGCTAGATAAGATATAAGACAAGACAACATTGAAACATTGTTCCAAAAATGGTATTGGCAAGATTGAAGAGCCTTTTGTCTTGATTTCAACTTATACTAGAGGTTGGTCCTTGAAATAACTTTTGAAAGACTTTGAAAGAGAATACAAGAATCTAGAGGACTATTAAGGTATCTAGGAGGTCTTAAATGTCCATCATAGGTATGAAAAATGTAGATGGTGATTTTCTCCTTCTTTGTACTAGTTTTTTTAAAATGGTATACATTATATTTAATTATAATGTTGATTACAACCTTTGTTATACAACATGTGATGGAATTATCTAAGTGACTTTCATGAAAAAATTTGATGCAGAATAATTAAGTTGTAATTTTTGGAGGGATTGGTACTGCACAAAAGCATTGCCTCAATTAAATTTCCCCTTCAAAGATGTATTCAAAATCCTATTAGGTGATTTAGGCTTCAAGGAAAAGTGGACAATCCAAATAGATAAGATGAAGACAAAATTTTAAACTTCATCAAGTCTAATTTCTATTTTAAGCTAAAACTTTCAAAATTCCCATTGCAATTTGAGCTTTGGAGAATGATATAGTAGCTTGACTTCAACTATGGTTTACAATATAATCTTTCAATTACATACATTTGAAAATTATTAAAAAAAAATAATATCAAAAACCATAAATTATTCAAAATATCTACTCGCATGTAAAAACCATCAAGATTTTGTTAAGTCTAAATTTAACAAGATAGTGTTGAATTTGATCTAATCATCATCACCAAGGTTATATTGAATGTAAAAATACATGATATTTGCTTTAACACTTTCAAAATATTTTCCATTGTTATTCAAAAATTTTCAAGATAGTTAAATTCTTTTTCATATTTAATAATTCACTTAAACCACTTTCTATAAATTAAAAAAAAAAACAATTGAATAAGAAATCAACAAAACAAATTTCATTCATAGATAGCACATAGTTTGGTGTAATGTTTTTTGGAAGATCAATTCAAGTTGATTTTAGAAAGTGTTCAATGCATTTTAATCAAGCTATGTTTTAATTAAAAGAAGTATTATAGCCAAGTTGCTAAACCTAATTTTTTTTCATTTTGCCACACTTGGAATATGTATCCAAAGTGTGTTTATCAATTCTACCCTTCCTTGTTGATGATAAAAAAAAACTTGAGTTTGTCCTTAATGGAAGTTTCATTAGCAATTTCAAATTTCGGTGTGTTTTTAGAAGTTGTAGTCAAGTCCAACGATGCTAGTATGTGAACATAAACATGTGAGTATGTGAGCTTCTAATATGTATACAAGTAGATATATTACCACCTTTGAAGGTGTTTATAGTAAAAATACCTATAATATATATAGGTACATGTAGTATAAATATACTCTTATCATAAAAGGTTTCTATAGTATAAGCACCTATACTATAGGTGCATCACCTTTGAGGCTCATAAGCTCACACTACTATGCTCACATACTAGCAACCGTGTAGCCAAGTCAATAATTTTAGCAATTTGCATTGTAAGCCATGAACCAATTGTTGAACCTCAATAATTTTGTCTTTGCCTTTATTGACCTCTAATCTTGTGTCAAACATATGATCTTCAAAATTGAAAGGTTGTCCTTGTTTTAATAGTTTCTTCTATGTTGGCTACAACTTTATCCAATTGAGTAGCCAATTTGTCTTTTGCCCATGATAACCACATAGATACCTCTTGCCAAATATTTGAAATGGTGTTTGACATTCATTTTGCCATTGTTGTAGAACCAAAGTTGCCCAAATAATCACATTCAAGTCATTACTTATAACACAACATGCAATAAGCTTCAAAATGTATGAAACTCCATTCTAAGTAGTTCCTTTGCAAATCTTTGTAGAAGGGTTAAAAAAATTCAACAAAGAAAAATAAAGATTTATAGAAACATATTGCTAAACGGTATTTCAAAGAAGGAAGGTATATGTACTCCATATATAAAATTAAATGGTATAAAAAAATTGGAAATTTTATTTATTTTTAATTATTTCAACTAATTAAAAATTAATGAACAACTCCAAACTTTGGTTGGGGCACATTGTTTAGAATACACAGTAAAGGTTGTCCATCTTGGTAAAAGAAAAAAGAAATCTACTAATACAATCCATTATAGAAATATTTCCTTACCAAGTTGGAAGCTATTAGACATTTTTGCTACCACACATTTCTACAATCAAGCTTGCAATGCAAAATAGAATAGAATACGAATATGAATTTAACTTGATAGATAGGTAATTAAGAAAAAAATCATTTGAGTCTTCTTTAATTTTAATGATTGAATTCAAGTTGCCATATGGAATGACTTTTCTCAATAAATGTTGTCTAATGTTCATATGAGGTTAACTCCATCCATTGATTAGTTTTTTCTCCTTCATAGTCTCCAATGAGTTAACTTGAAATTGTACCTTTTGGTATCTTCTAAAAATTGTTAAAAGGCAAATAGGCTAGGTCCTAAAAGGAGTTTGTCTTTTGATGAAGCAATTAGCAAAATTGAATATAGTGTACAAGACAAATAGTGGAAAAAAATAGAACTTCAACAAAACCTTCTAAATTTGACTTTTCATTAAGCAAAAAAGATGTTGTTGCACAATGAGAGGATTGCCAACCACCAATGCAAACGACATTCATTTTATTCTTAATTCTCCTTGTTTAACTACCCATTGTGTGTATGTGCAAAATGGGCAATATTGCTAAAGATTTTGGATGGCCTATAAACTTCATAGCTATTGTCGTAGCAACTCACAAAATGTTCCTGTGGAACCTAACCCTCAAAGTCTTTTAGATTCTTTTATAATTATGAGAGTTGTGAAGCTTTCAATCATCAAGAATCTTTGCTTTGAGAACATTTAAAAATTATTGTACAGTGGGGTACCAATCAAAATGTCGTTTTCGAATTCGCAGTGAAAAAAATTTCAATGCTGCCAACTTTGAAAGCCTTCCAAGAGCTCAAAATTGGTATTTTACCACGAAATTCTTACCACAAAATCATCTTTAAGTTAATTATATGTGAGCCAAATTTCAAGGCCAAAAAACTCACTAAATAAAAGTTATTCAAAATCTACCAACATGGATAGTGGTGAGAAACATTTCACTACTTTCAACTAGTTGACACCTTCCTAAGGATTGAGTTTTTAGTCTTTTGCCATGAAATATTTGTCATGAAACAATCTCTATGTTTTTAACACGTATAACAAATTTCAAGGTCAAAAAGAATTTGTTTAAGAAGATATTGGAAATCTCCCAACAAGTGTAGTTTTGAGAAAATTTTCACAATTGCCAACTTTGACATCCTGACTCCCAAGGGCTGAAAAATTGGTTTCTTACCATGAATTTTTTTTTGTGAAGTCATCTCTATGTTGGTAATATGTGCTCTAAATTTCAAATTCAAATGAATTACCAAAAAAAGGATACACAAAATCTCTCAACATGTATAGTTGTGAGGAGGAGTTTTTGAGCCCTTAGTATAGTGTTATTTTGTGGAGCAAAGTTTGACACGAATGTAAAAACTCAACCTCACAACTATACATGTTGAGAGATTTTGAATCTTTTTTTTTGGGTGAGTGTTTTGAACTTGAAATTTGGAAAATACATTATCAATATAAAGCTGATCTTATTCCAAAAAATTCATGTTAAATAGACAAATTTCCACCCCGTGGGAGGGTGTCAAAGTCGGCAATAGTGAAAATTATCTCACAACTACACATGTTGAGAGATTTTGTATATCTTCTTTTTCGTAATTCATTTGAATTTGAAATTTAGAGCACATATTACCAACATAGAGATGACTTCACAAAAAAAATTCATGGTAAGAAACCAATTTTTCAGCCCTTGGAAGGGTGTCAACGTTGGCAATTGTGAAAATTTTCTCAAAACTACACTTGTTGGGAGATTTCCAATATCTTCTTAAAACAAATTCTTTTTTACCTTGAAATTTGTTATACGTGTTAAAAACATAGAGATTGTTTCATGACAAATATTTCATGGCAAAAGAATAAAAACTCAATTCTTAGGAAGGTGTCAACTAGTTGAAAGTAGTGAAACGTTTCTCACCACTATCCATGGTAGATTTTGAATAACTTTTATTCTGTGAATCTTTTGGACTTGAAATCTGATGCACATATAATTAACTTAAAGATAATGTTGTGGTAAAAATTTCGTGGTAAAATACCAACTTTTGAACTCTCGGGAGGCGTTCAAAGTTGGCAGTATTGAAATTTTTCTCACTGTGAATTCGAAAACGACATTTTGATTGGTACCCCACTGTACATGTCAAATCATGTATTTTTAGTTACTAAGCATAAATGACTATTCATATTTAGAATCACCTCATTTTTTAAGACCCAAGCTAGTAACCTCCAAGTGTTTTATTTTCTCAAGTAAGGTAGTGATTCGGTTTGATTAGAAAATGCAAGGGTTACATTTGTGATGGCTTTTGACTTGGAGTTGGTTTAGAGCAATTTGTTGATAGAATCTATTTGTTAAGTGCTAAAGAAGTGAAGAGTTCAATTAGGCTTCTTATATATTTAATTATGCCCTCGTGACTTTACACTTAAAAAATATGTAGTATTATTGAGGATGTTTTTTAATTGCCACGACTAGAAAATAAGGCTTTGTTTCATGCCATTCCAACAACTATTACAAAATTCTTTAGGATTCTTTTGATATCCATTTCAATATCAACTTCCAAATAGTTTTTATTTGAAAAATTGAATAATATCTCTATTCCATTGGACATATTGATTTTTCTTCACAAACATTTGTTTCATTATCTCTTGATTACTCTTTTCAAGTGGTAATGTGTTTCAAGGGAGATGTCTTCTAAGAATAGATTAGAAGCTAAATATTTGTAATTCTCTCACAAATTATTTCTATTAAGTTCAAAGTATTATATTTTTCTTTGGGATTTATATTTGTATACAAAACCCTATTGCCAAAGTCTCTACAACATGAACAAACTTAGATACTCTTACATATGCCCTACATTTATCTATATAAATTTTTTTTTAAATATCATCACTTTGGCCCATATTTTCAACATTGTTAGATTTGAACCTTTAGTCAACGTCTCTAGTAGCATAGACATTATTGAATTAAATAGCAATAGAAATGATTTTATCTTTATGTAGTTCATGAAAGCATTTGACATTCAAAACATGAAACTTAAAAAACTATCATTCCACTTTTTCAATTATGGGCATAACCAAAAAATATAATTATAGATGAAACAACACGCTGTGAACATTACAAAAGATCTCATATAATATGAAAAGCAATGCAAAGTTTGCCACAATTTTCTTTGCCTAACTTTCATTTCATATTTTTGGCCTTAGATTCAATCGTAGCTTTACAATATGGCTTCAATTTATGGCTTTAGACAATGAGACATGTCTATTTACACCTTGTACACCCAATATCTATCAATACAGAAATGCGTATAAGATTAAAAATATAAAATATTGACTACACTAGTTCCAATCTAAAAGTCACCACTAGAATTTCAAAAAAATGGATATTTTTGTATTTGAATTTTTGGAAAATTCAAAACATTCAAAAAATAAATGAAAGTTATCCATTTTTGCCAATATAAAGGATCTTCTAATCAACTTATTACATATTGAGGGAAAAAGTTATATGATCCATATAGTGATATTTGATAGAAAGAATTAAAAAAATATTTTGAACACATGTACAATATGGAAATTATGCTATTTTTAAAAACTAATTCATTTCATTCTTGTTATCTAATTTCAATGATGTCTTATAGTCTACATAGGCATGATGAGGGCCATTCAATGATGAGTACAAACAATGAGCCTAGGTGTTCTTGTCCAAAATTTATTGGATGAAGAAAACAAATCAATCAAGCTTACAATGCCCATTTCCATTAACCCCTCATTGCGTAGAGTCCAAATATCACTAACAACATCCTTGCTTTTCAAGCCTTATGACTCTACATGCCTCAAAGGTATGAAAATCTCAACCATACAATCTTGTAGTGTGCATGTTGTAGATGATGAGGATCAAATTTGGAGTCATTTGATTGTATAGATTGCAAGATTATAATGTCTTACAACCGGGTTTTTTACTTTTTGAGAAAAAGCCAAGATGGCAATCACTTCAAATTTGGTGAAGCATTGCATTTCTACATTCATTCGTCTTTTGGACTTAAAAACACTTTCCCATCATGTTTATACACTTTTTCATCTCAATTTGGCGACTTCATCCATATTTTAAAGAAAAATTGAAAAAATTTGGTGAGAAAAGATTACTTTTATTTGGAAAAAAAAAAAAGACATTTATTTTGAAATGGTGCAATTTGGCCCTATGGTCCCAAAAAAAGGGTTGATGTTTTAATGCTAAAAGAAGATGCTGAAATTTTCCTAAAAACACATTTGGAGGTGAAATTTGATTTCGAAACCTACTCAAATGAAAAAACTTTAACCTCCAAAATGATTTGAAATCAACATAAGAAGACATGGGTGAAAAGAATTTCATTCAATTGACTCATTCTTTTTGCAAAATGACTTTGAAATTTCAAAAAATAGCAAAAAAGGGTGCAAAGAACACATCTATGATTGAATTGAACCTCCTTCTAAAATGCTTTTTAATTTGTACTCACAACTTCTTGGATTGATGTGAAATTATAGCCACAAAAATGAGATTAGAATGTGCAACATTAAAAATAAAAAGATTAGAAATAAAAAGAAATTGACACTATATGAAGAAGGAAAAAGCCACCAAAGTTCACTGCAATTCTAAAATGTTTGGTTTTTGAACTTTGAAATGCTCCTAAAAATTCAAAACAACTTGGATTGCCACGAAGATTTGACCCCAATAACTAGACTTCTAGAAGAACATAACCCAACTTACAGTTCTTATTGAAAACAAACATTGGATTAAGGAGATGCAAATACCTGAAGTTGGAGCCATCAATTGCACTTTGGTGAATTCAAGTTGAACCTATGAACTTTGATTGACTCCCAAAACATTTGTACATCTTGGATTGATTTAAAGATTTTACCACACAAAGTAGCCATTAGAAGGGATTTGAGGGCTCCCAAGGGCCATTTCAATCCAAACTTATACACAAGTTTCAAAGAGGGGTTGGAAATGACAACTTTTTTGACTATTTAAAGCTTCTTCTCTAAAATTTGTCCATAACTTTTGATTGGAGATTTAAATTGTCAAACAGAATTTGGAGATCCAACCTAGTGTGATTTTACCCATTTTATTAGTTCAATTTCTTTTGAAAAGAATTATTCTACTATGCCTAAATGAGGTCTACAATTCTAATTCAAAATTGACTTACATCCATAGAAGCATGCATTAAAAGCACTTATGATAAATCACAAAAATAATTAAAGAGATGTTTATGGATACTCCAAATTTTATTGACTTTGCTACAATTGAAAATTTTAATCACTCACATGTCACTTAATATTGGTCATTATCACATAATTTGAAGTGATAAGAAAGTAGACAAAACAGTAAATATAGATCTTACTTTAATTTGAAAATATTTGATTTCAATTTGTATGCAAAAAAATATTTTTTTAACCCTCTATTGATTTTGAGATGCCACATTGGAGCAATTGGACGTTTGAAGGTTATATTGACACCTTTACCTTCATTGACTTGTGTCCATTGACAATCTCAAACATTTTATAAATTTTCACTTAGATGATTCATCAATTTCCATTTTTTCTAAATTATATTCATAACTATTCTCTTTTGAATTTGAAAATAAGAATTTATCTTAGTAGTAGTGACCCTTGTTTATCTAATTGGAAATGTAAAAGACATTAAAAAATGAAATCGTGAATCAAATTAGAATTAAAGATTGGTATTTCTATTTGAAAGATGTATATACAACAATTGCATCACCATCGTTCATGTAAATCTAAACCACATGTCCACATCTACTAGGAGTTACGTGCAATCAAAATGAAGCCCTAAAGATTTTTTTATAAATTGTAAATCTTTTGACTATGAATGTTTAGGTTCAGTTTTGGATATATCTATATTCAAACCTTTGAAAGTTAATAGTTTATTCATGTAGTGCCAAGAAAATAATTAGAATTTATTTTCAAGGGTTAACAATGTTGAAATAGTTTACTATAATTTAAAGACCACTCAAACTTTTAAAGATGTGAAAATTATAGAGTACTACACTTAGATTAGAGACATGAAAATTATAGAGCTTATTTCAAGAGCAATTATATCTTCTCTACAAAATAAAATAATGGATTTGTCTTTTAACTCAATTTTCAAAATTTTCAAAAGAAGTTTCGGAAGGTTTATAGAAAATTTTCATAGTTGTAATTAGTGTATTTCAATTTCATCATAGAACTATGATGAAGCTATGAGCTTTGTTTTCCTTCAATTTCATACTTATTTCTATTTAATAATCATATATATATATATATATATATATATATATATATAAACATAGACAATTTCCATTTATTTAATAATTTTTTAAAGAATGAAAACCAAATGTGTTTTAGGATTTCTTTCTCAGGGTTGCAACTTGAATCTCTAATATAAAAAAATTTCAATCCAAAATGTATAGTACAAAAATGGAAAGCTATGTTTTTAAATGTAGTACCCAAAGTGTAAAAAGTATTTTTTTCTTCATTTTAAAGGCAAATGTCTAACAATCTATATGGTCAAAATTTTAAAATTTCTTCAACACATTTTTATACTAGTTTAATGCAAGATCCTTTGGTTAGATATGTCTATAAAATAATATTTACAATGTTAAAATCTAAAATAGAAACAACAATTTTGAATGGTTTTGGGGAAAAGGCCTTCGGGGGTCAAACCAAAAAAATGAATTTTTTTGAATTTGAGATCACCTAATGAAATGAAACACATCAAATCAAGTTGCTACTCTAATTTCAAATTTTAGAAGTTCATGAATTTGAATTTTTTTTTGCATATTGGACTTTGAACCTTTTATCATGGATTTCTGATTTTTACGCCATATTTTTATACATTGATCGCTGTATCCAGTGATCACAGCAGCGTTCTGTTTCGTTTTCAAGAACAGTCAGGGTTGGTTCCCAAGACCCTCCCAAACCATCATACAGCCCAAGTCAGTTTGATTCAACACAGGTCATACACCGTAGACGCTTTGAGAGGAACAAAATGTAATGTGGCGGGCGAAGCCAATCACCACAGCCACAATATATGAATAAAAATCATGTCATTCACATCTTCAGCTCCTAAAACAGATGAGAGAAATCCTCTGGAAGACGTGCCGGTTACCGACACGCATCCGCTCAGGGCTGTCTGTTCAAACCAATATTCCTGAAGGGCTTTTCCACAGACAGTTGATGAAACTCCCGAATCAGTCAGGCTGTCTCCATGTCCATTGCAAAATTCCAAACAAGCTACTGAAAATTATCATATCGTAGACAAATCTAGATCTTCGGAGGAGTGGGTATACTTAAACCTTAGACACATCAAACGAGCTGAGAAGCTCACTTGACCTGCTGACCGACGTAGGTTTTCCCGAAGGTCCAGTCTTTGCCGGCAAGTTTACTAACGGCAACCTTCTTGTCACTCGTGACGATCTTGATGGAGATAGCTTTACCGCAGTAGTTGCGGGTGCATTGCCAGTTTGCACCCCAGTTTCGGGACATGGGAGCCCAAGGCAGGTAGTCGCCTTTAATATACACTTCAATCACCACACCTGATCCTCCCACGTTTGTGATTGTCACCAGGTTGAAGTTGCAGTTCCCGTTCAGAGTGAATCTGATTCCTCCAAGTTTCTTACATGGGACTCTGTGACCCACGAGCAAAAAATCAAAACAAAGCTCTGGCAAATGATTGAGTGAAAAAAATTTGAAAGACTGCATCATAGATAACAGAAAAAGAATCGGAGGATAAGGATCGTACCTTCGGAACTGCAGGGGCACAATGCCAGCTTTGGGATCGGCAATTTTGGTGAAGGCGGGGTAAGAAAGGTCAAAGTGCTCGTTGGGTGGGTTACACCATCCGCCGTTGTTTGCACTCTGTCCTGGATTAGGAGGACAGAAATTGGTGGCGGTCACAACAATGGATCCAGCCTTGCAAGGTTTCCCTTTACCACTGCAGGCTACTTCGTAGCAAGCGCCGCAGGCCATTCCGTTGTTGAAAAGCTTTGCAGACAATGCGGCAGTATAGACGCCGTACCCCGAGGCGTACAAGTTGCCATAACCGCAGGCACCCGCTGCATACTCACACAGGGACAGCATACTAAACTTCAGAGACAATAACGATAGCAGTACAAAATATACAAGTGTTGGAGAGGGCAGACAAAACAGGAACCGCTGCTCCCATAGCAGTGCTGGAAGATTACGAACAGTCCAGAAACATTCAGATGGAAAAATCTAAGAACTCTTGATAGAACAAAAACTCTACACTTACACATGGTTCCAGAAGCGTCCACTCCACCATAGTAAGTGCACCTCCCTTTCCTCCAAGCTTCAGCAGGCGCAGGTTTCGGAGGCATAGGCCGGTAGGTGCGGGGTGTGGTCAACGAGTAATTTCCGGTTGAATCTGGGACTTCCTCACCATATACAGCAAGTGCATCACCTTCTGAGGCTGAGGCATCGTACGTCACAACGCCGTAACCTGATCCATGACTGTTGTCCGAGGAGCTCCCAATCTCGGGGTAGCCTTGGACCAAAGAGCCCTGGTCTTGAGTGGCCGCAAGCGATAAATCCTCATCGGGCTCAGTGAATGAAGAATCATCCTCGGTTGTCGCAGAAGAGGCATCGTACGTCACAACGCCGTAACCTGATCCATGACTGTTGTCCGAGGAGCTCCCAATCTCGGGGTAACCTTGGACCAAAGAGCCCTGGTCTTGAGTGGCCGCAAGCGATAGATCCTCATCGTACTCGGTGAATGAGGAATCATCTTCGGTTGTCGCAGAAGAGGCATCGTACGTCACAACGCCGTAACCTGATCCATGACTGTTGTCCGAGGAGCTCCCAATCTCGGGGTAACCTTGAACCAAAGTGCCCTGGTCTTGAGTGGCCGCAAGCGATAAATCCTCATCGGACTCGGTGAATGAGGAATCGTCTTCGGTTGTCGCAGAAGAGGCATCGTACGTCACAACGCCGTAACCTGATCCATGACTGTTGTCCGAGGAGCTCCCAATCTCGGGGTAACCTTGGACCAAAGTGCCCTGGTCTTGAGTGGCCGCAAGCGATAGATCCTCATCGGACTCGGTGAATGAGGAATCATCTTCGGTTGTCGCAGAAGAGGAATCGTACGTCACAACGCCGTAACCTGATCCATGACTGTTGTCCGAGGAGCTCCCAATCTCGGGGTAACCTTGAACCAAAGTGCCCTGGTCCTGAGTTGCAGCAAGTGACTGTGAATCATCGTCGAATTCGTTTGTGTCGAATCCAGGAGGAATGGCATCGGCCGCTGGAGGGGTGGCGCTCTCCGCAAACGACTCGGAAACAGTGTCATCTGGTTCGCTGAAATCAAATCCAGAGGGAACCGGATCGGCAGTTGGAGGTGTTGCGCTCATGCTGGTCATGTTCTCTTGGTCAGAACGGGCCAGATCGACCAACACCAGAGGGCTACTATCGTCTGCCACCAACACCTCGTTCGCCAGGACTGCGCTGTGGGAGTCACTGGACCCTTCCGTGGTATTCGTGATGACTGGCGCCGAGGTTGGAGGATCTGATACCTTCACTTGGGTAATGGTCCCTTGCACCTCTTCAGAACGGACACTGCTGCAGAGCAGCAGTAACGCCAATGCCAACACTGCGGCCATCTTCGTCGACACCCTGGAAACAGAGAGAGGACCAATGCATTTTGAGAATTCGGTGCGAAGAATCACATCACAAACTCAATATGAGACGACATAGAGTCTGTACCATTTCCAACTCGCACTGTGGATAGAATCGAGAAATCATTGAAAGTAAGCTCAAGTAACTACAAACCAGCCCAAGTTCGGTTACCATCCAACAAATCACCTGGATGACGGAAATGGAAACTGATCAATCCTTCACACCCAGAACGTAAAAACACCCGCATTTCAAACTACCCTACAAACGCACTCCGAAACACGCAAACCAACACAGGAAAGGAAATTGCAGCTCGCGAGTCACAAACCATACCACAAACAACTCGAGCAAACGACACCAATCAGATCTTGGCTCACATTGCACTTACATTCTCCTCTCACGGCCAGGTACGCGCTGAAGAACTACCCGTGGTGTTTACAGCGCTACACATTCTTCAAGAACTGGGGGCAATGACCATTTCCCAACTCAAACTGCTCGTCAGAAGACCCCAGAAGCTCACACACTCCGATGGCAGCATGGGGGGAGAGTTGTGAACATTTGACGGGCGCGGCGGGGAGTGAGGCGCATCGAAACGCGGCGGTGATGGCGGAGCGAGGGGAGACGCCGCGCGATTGAGAAAAACTTGGGGCATTGCTGAGGCAGGTGCATCACGAGTGCCACGATCTGAGGCCCAGCCACGTTCTCCACAGGCTTGCTGCTACAGAAGTAACAGACCTCAGTTCCGTCCTCCGCCCTTTCGCCGCCATTGCCGCCATCACCGCCGCGGCTTTCAAACGCTTCCCCATGTTGCTCGGGGGGGAGGCGCTCGGCTGCGGATGTTCCGTGCTGTGTTCGCAATATGGAGAACCAAAGGGAACGTGGACGTTATAGTGCAGTGATGTTGGAGGCTTTCCTCAATACCGGTACTCAAGTGATACTTGAGACACTTGGTGACATCTGTATTAAAAATAGATGATACTTACGTAAAATGTCTCTGCTGGTACTAGAATTTAGCATTAGAAATAAGCAGTAATTTGGCCATTTTCAATCAAAAAATCTACATCAAAATTTATTTTTTGGTTGTGGTCAATTGACAAAATAATCAAACATATCTACGCAAACATAACATTCAGTAGCCCATGGAAGGACTGCCTTCCCCTTGGTGAAGTCGCCATCACATAATTTCATCTGACATTTCTTGGAGTTGCAACTTTAGTTACTAATTGGAGTGGAATACCATTGGTGCTGGATGGAATGGTGTGGAATATCCCACACCATTTCATCTGCTGGATGGAATGGTGTGGGATATTCCACACCATTTCATCCGCTAGGAGGCAGTGTGACAGTCTGCTACTAAATGTAATGAATGTCAAATTCAATAGAAATTAAGTCATTTTTGGAAGGGAAAAAAAAAGATGTCATGTGTCATCTTGTAAGTGGTCTAAAGTGATGTGGAAAATTCAATTTTGACACTCAAGTGCCAAATCAAACTTTATTGCAATACAAAAATAGACTAATTATAGCACTAATAGACGTAATACTTTTCATTTCACGTTTGGGCCTACTGTGGAATACAATCATTTGGTTTAGGAGTCTTGAGTAATTGTACATCCATAGATATGAATGAAATATGCAAAATGGAGATGATAATTTGTTCATTAATCTAAGCGTACATATATTTGTTTAAGGTGAGTGACATGCTTCAAAGATTTTGTAGCATTTCAACAACTTCATTCATTGTAAAAGGGAGGATATTTCATCCCAAAATTGATATTGTTTAATGTTGATAAATGAACTAAGAAAAAATAATTCATGTAATTTTTTTTTTCAATCTCATTTTGTGTTGAACAATAATGGCTCTAACAATTTGGCAAGAAGTAGTAATTTGTATGGAACCTTATACATAGAAACATAGTAACTTAACATGCCTCATGAAATTATGCCTAAAATGAGAAAACTCAAGCAAATAGAATGGCACATTTGCAAGTATATTCATGAGTTGGCCTATTTGCATAATTGTCATTTTCAAGCATGACATTAGATGTTTCTTAGCCCTATAAGAGATTGTTTCAAGGGTGTTATCCAAAACTATTCCCTATGCAATGATCCAACGATTCCTAGTTTGAATTTTTGAAAAAAAATTAAAAATCAACATTTATAATTATTATTATAAATTTCCCAAAGTATGTAAAAATTAATTTTTTTTTTAAAAATAAAATTTAAAATAATAATAATAATATTTAAATTTTAATTAATATTATCTAATGTGGCAATCTCTCAACCATATTAGACTACCCATATGGGAGTGTTCCTAGAATTCACATAGCTTGGAAACCTGTAGTCTTTCAAATGCCCAAAAAACATCTAATGTTAATAATGCCAATAAGAATTTCAAATATTGAATATTTCCAATGGAAATGTACAGTTCAAACATTTATTATGAAATTTTGGATTCTTTTTGTACATATTTAATGTTTATTTTAGTAGGCATCTAATGTTGGTATTCTTATGCTACCATTCTATGTTGGTGAGAAGTTGTATTTTTGCCCACTTCATTAGTGTTTTACATTGATAATGATGTAAGTTAGATAGGTCATTTTAGGCATCTCACTAGTTTCACTAATTAATATAATGCCTCATGAGTCCAACCATAAAGATCCATAATAGATTTGATTCATTCCAAAAAAGAGTATTAATGTTAGGTGTCTTGATGCATGTTTTATATCAATGTTTTGTCCATTCACATAGACACAAGTTGGATTAAAACATTCATGCATTCAACCATGTATGCAACTCTAACCCTTAAAGTACAATTGATTCTTTTAGCAACAAATCAAAATTTAGGAAGGATTTTCTAACATCATTTTTTGAAGTTATTCTTTCTATTTACTTTTAAAGATAGAAAATCATATTAGCTTCCAAAAAATAGTTTTTTATTTAATTGGTGCTTAAAAACAAAAACTACACCACCATATGCTTAAAAATACTTGAGGCTTAAAAAACATATATTAAATATTAACTTTCATAGATTGTATTGTATTTGGTATAGGGTCGATTCATTCCATTTAGATTATTGATGTGAAAGTTATAGAATGTTTTGTTTTGTAGCCAACTTCAAAATATTTGTAAAAAATATCATATTGTATTTGTTTCTAAACTTCAATTTGCAATTTTCTCAACAAAAGTAATTTTTTGTTTTAATTTTCTTGCTAGAAAAATCTCACTAATGGAATTGGTGTTACTTAGTTCCATCTTGAAAATATTAATGATTTAGTCTCTCTTTCCATATTGTACCTCACACCTAACAATTTAAAAAATATATAAACCAATTTCTATTTCCTATATTTACAAATCAATTCTTCGACATAAAAGTTTTAAAATTTGAATTTAAATTGCAAATCATCTTGAAGTTAATCTTCAACAATTTTTTTCAATTACAATGTTGAGTACCTACTTATGAAACATATTTTTGTGCAAATGTATTTATCCTTACAAGAGACAAATATCAAATTTTTGAGATGCATGGAATAATGTAGAAAACTAATAATGTAGGAAACATGAAATGAACATTTCATATTCATTTTGATAAAAAAAAATGAACATGAAATGTGCAATTAACATCTTTCAAAGATGTCATTTATATATATAATTTGATCTTCCTTTTTTATAATTGTAAAACACTAAAATGAATTTGTCCATATTTTCCTCTTTTAAAATAATTTCTTTGTGAAGATTGTAGTAATTTAAAAAATGTTTTAAATAGTTTGGAGTTTCAACAAAAATGGAGGTCATATTGATAAACATCATAGTATAATTGGTATACTTATTGAGATCACACTAAAAGAAACTTGATAGAAAAGGTTTAAGAATGGGCATATTTTAAGCTTTTAAGATATTACCTTCAAAAGGTCACAAATCATAGTTTTAATGATTTCGATTTTTTTTAATTGAATAATATGTAGATTATTGGAGTTGTAGTTTTTTAATTTAGGCTAAAAACATTGAAATTATGAATTATTTTCAAATTCAAGTTTAAGTTTCAAAATGATATCCAACACACTTGCAAGGTCCTTTAATTGTTAAATTGTCAATTCAAAGGTATATGCATTGCCAAAACTTAATACACAAACATCTTACAATTTGCAAGTTTGGAGTTTTTGAAATTTTCTTCTATGTTGACATATTCATACCAATCTACTACAAGATTTATAATTAGATATGAGAAATAAACAAATGTTTAGAATTTTTTTCTTTTTACAATAGATTTCACTAGTAGAAAATTTGCCCAACTCTGTTGTTTTGGTTCTGTTGATGATCAACAGATTTCAGTTGATTATCAAAAATTTGTTAAGTAGATTTTCTACTAGAATCAACAAATGTCAAGTGTTTTTTTAGTAAAATATAGTGAGCCATGGAAATTTTGACATAAATATTTGATATTTGTACCATTAATGAATGGATAGTAGCTACTAGCCTTTATTTTTCCGGCTCTGTGTGGCCAGATTGCACCATTTCAAAATAAATGTCCTTTTTTTGCTGGATAAAAGTAATCTTTTTTGGCTAGAAATTTTCTAGTTTTTTAAAAAATATGGATGGAGATGCCAAATTTGGATGAAAAAATGTATAAATATGATGGAAAAGTGTTTTTAAGTCCAAAAGATGGATGAATGCAAAAATACATAGAAAGATTCTCTCATATTCATCTACCAGAAAATGGCTTTGACGTCAATTAAGGGTTAAGCCTTGGAATGCCATCAAGAAATTAGTCTCACCAAGAAATTGTCGAAATCTGGCAATATTTAAGCCCCAAAGAATGGCTGATGACGCCCGTGAACGGAGGAGGGATTGGAAGTTTGAACTGTACTATTTCTGGGGGATGAGCCCTTTCAGCACTCAATTTCAGTCAGTTTATTGATAACACGCGATGATTGTGCATAATTGTTGGAGTCACTGCAGGTTGATTGAAGATGTCTTGGACTTGGAATTCGGTGACAAAGTTATTGATGTTAATCAATGATTTTGGTGTCGTGTTCTCGTTTTGAAGCCGACTCATCCCTGTTTTTCTGTAAGATTATGGCTTTGTGTGTCTGTTCGTCAAATCCCTTCTACTTCGGATTGCCATTGCATTGTCGTGGATTCGATTTCAGTTACTATCGTAGAATAGTGGCAGATATTCGTTTGAGGTTATGAAATGAAACCGCTATGAATATGGGTGAGGGTTGTATTCCAAAGTCAGCACTCCAAATTAGGATGTGAGTTGTAACTGACTATCTCAAGGCTTTAGGGTTAACAATAGCATATCATAGAATAGTGGCAGATATTCGTTTCATTCGTTCCACTATGATCGCGTTCAGTTATGCGACAATCCACTCCACCGAATTCACTAACTAAAGGTGCGCTGTGGACGCAGATTTAACTTGATATGATTGGGTCGGGGTGAACTGGCCCCCTCGCTCGGCCACTTCAAGTAATTCCAGGGTGCAAGTAAAACAAAAAGCTCCCTGTTTTGTGCTTAAATAGTTTAGCCAGTGCACTTCCACTAGCTAATTGGGGGCCTCTGATTGCGATTATGAATTCCGAATTCGAAAAAAAATTATTTGCAAAAAATAAAAAATTCCAGTGTTTTCCCAAGTGGCCGAGCGAGGAGGGGTCAAGTTCACCCCGGCCATATGATTGCTAGAACATACTCCGTAGTTAGGTTTTACTGGTTTGAACAGCAAGAATTCCTTTTGGTTTCCATCGTTTGTGAATGTTGTTGAATTTGTTCATTGAAGTTACTGTCATAAAAATTCTCTCGCATCAAAATTTACTCAGATACTGGTGAGTAGTCCTACATTAGAACCAGTTCTATCGGTTGAGAGGAGAAAAGGAATGCTGCAAATTGATTCAGGACCTGAGCTGGGTTGGTGAACAATTTTGAGAGCGCTGAATTCTTCTGAGAGATGGGGCTGCGTTGCCATTAGGATTTGAGCTTAAGCTTAGGTGGCTGTGCAGGTTCAGCAGCAAGGGTGAAGTCTAGGGTTTCGAGTTTCTTTTAACCCTTAAAGGACGGGCCACCATTGCCGTTTCTTTTTCCCGGCTTTGAAGAGTTCATTTCTGCAGTATGCTTTAAATAACACATCTAAGGTGGGTACACCCAAAAGTACTGCAACTTCATACTCTGCCTATTTACTATTATTAAGTTGTTTAGATTTTTTTGTAGTCTTGTTGGCAAGTGAAAGTAAGTTTCAATGCACCAAAGAATGGAGCATTTGGATACAATATGCAAAAGTTATTAAGTTAAGGGTCAAAGTTTGTTTCTAAAAGTTTGATTTGGAAGTGTACACAGACTGCAGATGACGCTTTAAAGTCAGCTGCGCTTCTGGGTGTACCCACCTTACATGACAGCCTCTTGACATTGACGCCGAGGACCTAATTAAGTGACCAGCGCAGGATTTATATTTATACAGTTTTCCGTCACGAGGAGTTCAGATTTGAGTAGAATACCAAGAGATGATGGTTTCATCAAATCCGTACGCGGATTGCTCCGTTGCAGATACAGCAGAGGTGCCTCCCAAATTCCTACACATGATACTAACGTGACGTAACTACCTTCCGATGGAATGCAAACAGTGATAGTAGTTTAATTTACAATCTGTTACCACAACGTGAAGCAAGATAGGGATACAGTCTCGTGGCACATATGACGATCAACAGCCTCCCACTTTGAAATTGCTGAAGGAAAATTCAAACAGAAATGATATTCTCTACATCTATTAACTGGATGGTGATACCCCCAGAAATGCTGTCCTACATCTCATGTTAAAAATGCTTAGAGCGAAACAAATTATTGTATCCTTTACCTGTATCCTCACATTGTGTGATGCAAAAAAGTTCCCAAAACCGGAATTATTGACAGTTCAAATTCTACACTTTCAATGAAGCTTAACAAGGTCAGATCACCATATGATGAAAAAAGTATAGTACAACAATGCGGCAACACTGGTAGGCAATGGTATGATCTTACGAAGACAATGCAGACATATCCAGTCTCCAGAGTGTACCAAGTTGCTTGCCAACGAAAACATACTCGAATGTGCACAAACCAGGCCTTGGTAGGTCTGTAAATAACCATATGTAGCATAAGGCGTCTAAGGTTGCCCGTAAAAGGCATCGTAAGGGCGAACCCCGCCGAAGCCAGGTCCAGAAGTGGTGTCTTCGTGTTCCAGAGGGTATTCGTCCTCCTGGTAAGCAGAGAATGAGTCCCCTCCTGCGGCAGATTCGTCATACGTCTGAACGCCAAAACCTTGACCCTGTGTGTTGTCCTCGGAGCTCCCAATCTCGGGATAACCTTGAACCAGAGTGCCTTCATCCTGGGTTGCAGCAAACGACAACGGACCATCCTCGGTTGTAGCAGAAGAGGCATCGTACGTCACAACGCCGTAGCCTTGACCCTGTGTGTTGTCCGAGGAGCTCCCAATCTCGGGGAAGCCTTGGACCAAAGTGCCCTGGTCCTGGGTCGCAGCAAACGACGGTTCATCCTCGGTTGTAGCAGAAGAGGCATCGTAAGTCACAACGCCGTAACCTGATCCATGACTGTTGTCCGAGGAGCTCCCAATCTCGGGGAAACCTTGAACCAAAGTGCCCTGGTCCTGAGTTGCAGCAAGTGACTGTGAATCATCGTCGAATCCGTTTGTGTCGAATCCAGGAGGAATGGCATCGGCCGCTGGAGGGGTGGTGCTCTCCGCAAACGACTCGGAAACAGTGTCATCTGGTTCGCTGAAATCAAATCCAGAGGGAACCGAATCGGCAGTTGGAGGTGTTGCGCTCATGCTGGTCATGTTCTCTTGGTCAGAACGGGCCAGATCGACCAACACCAGAGGGCTACTATCGTCTGCCACCAACACCTCGTTCGCCAGGACTGCGCTGTGGGAGTCACTGGACCCTTCCGTGGTATTCGTGATGACTGGCGCCGAGGTTGGAGGATCTGATACCTTCACTTGGGTAATGGTCCCTTGCACCTCTTCACAACGGACATTGCTGCAGAGCAGCAGTAACGCCACTGCCAACACTGCGGCCATCTTCGTCGACACCCTGGAAACAGAGAGAGGACCAATGCATTTTGAGAATTCGGTGCAAAGAATCACATCACAAACTCAATATGAGATGACATAGAGTCTGTGTACCATTTCCGACTCCCACTGTGGACAGAATCGAGAATCATTGAAAGTAAGCTCAAGTGACTACAAACCAACCCAAGTTCGGTTACCCATCCAACGAAGAACCTGAATGACGGAAATGTAACCCATCAAAGCACACCATCGTCCTCACCCACACCGTAACAACAGTCACATGACAAACAACCTTACTACTGCTCACCTAAACATTCAAAACAACCAAACAAAATGAAACTGCAGATCGCGGCTCAAGAACACCGTATGCCAGTAACACCTGAAACAACGCAGCACCAAATGCTACTAAAATCGTGGCTCACATTGCACTTACATTATCCTCTCACAGCCAGGAACGCACTGTAACGACCTCCAGCAAATGTCCGGTATGTCACACAATAGTAATTATAAACCAAGAGCCATGAACACTTGCAAACTCGAACTTCTCGTCAGAAGACTCCTGGAGCTCATACTACTATGGCAACATGGGGGGAGTCTTCGTAACATTTCACGGCCGCGGCGGTGAGTGAGACGCAGCAGAAGGCGGCGGTGATGGCGGAGTCGAAGTGAAGACGCCGTGGCAATTGAGTCGCGACTTCTGAAATTGCTGGTAGAAACTTATCACGAGCGCCAGGATATGACGGAGACTTTTTTTTTTTTTTTTTTTCGAATCAAATGGAAGCCCATTGAATTAAAAAGAAACAATACAAGACAGCCAAGCCCCGAAAGGCTGGACAAGAAGAAGTAAACCGAGCGGGGTCACCAACAACTAGAGACAAAAGAAACTAGTTGAAAGCACAAGAAGATGGAGGGGTGTTCTGGTGCCAAATAATGCAATTACTAACTCTAGTGGCAAAGGTCGGAGTACGCATCCAGAGTTGGTCGAATTCTAGCCATAGTCTATCCGTGTGTTGGGGTTGATGACGAATTCGACGCTATGTCTTCAGGAGTGCTGCGCGACCAGAATCTAGGATACTTTCCCAGAGAGCATTTTTAAAATTAAGAGTGGACCATCGATCATGAGCAAATACCCAGCTATTCCTCGAGGTCCAGATAAGCCACAATGCAGACCCTCGCAGTAGTGACCAAATGATTTTAAAGGCTCGAAACTTCCTAGGGATCGATGTAGCAAAAATGCATTGTTTGAAGTTGAAACGGCGATGTGGTCCCAAGAGAGGTAGAGAGCCTTCGACATGATGG
Source organism: Thuidium tamariscinum (assembly GCA_947034885.2). Classification (NCBI taxonomy): domain Eukaryota; kingdom Viridiplantae; phylum Streptophyta; class Bryopsida; order Hypnales; family Thuidiaceae; genus Thuidium; species Thuidium tamariscinum. The sequence continues at coordinate 1,305,689 of OX344749.2, forward strand.
AGTATCGACTGTGCGTAGAGCCACACTTCACTTGCTTGTGGGCATTCATAGAATCTATGAGCTGGGGATTCCTCAAGCCCTGTTGCACAACACAAGCACCTAGTATCGATACCTGGAGCAATTTTTGCCCTCCAAGAGTTGACAGCTATTGCAGTATGCCATACTGACCAAATGAATGCTGATTCCTTTGCTGACCGAGCTATACTCCAAATATCCTTCCACGGTGGTATAAACTGGTGAGGAAGATGATCAGGCCACTTAGAAGGAATAGATTTGCGTAGCTCTTTTCGCTGGGTGAGGAGTTGGCGGCCAATATTTGATGAGTAGCTTAATAACGGTTGACCATTTTTCCATCTCCACCTGCCGGGGTCAAAGACTAGAGTTTGTGTGGTACCTGCAAAGAGTAGAAAGGGAGGTCGATTCTGACCTTTTTGTATCTTTACAACCCTGATTCTTTGAACGTGGCCGGTGATGGCTTCCTCCGATGCAGTGGGTATGAATGAGAGTTTATGGGACAACCTTCCTACTGTTGCACGTGGTGTCCCTCTTGGTATCGATAACCACTGTGGCTGAGTTGAGGAAGCTTCCATTTGTGGAGATATGACGGAGACTTGAGTGCTTCCGATTTTTTTTTCCCCTTTATTCTTAATATTTGTTGGGTGCAAATGAACGGAAGAATCTCATTGCCTGGAGTGCTACAGGTTTCAGTTTTCTCCTCCGCCCTCAATGATCAGGCTAGCCGTCATCGCCGCTACGGCTTCCTTAAGCTTCCCCCCGTTTGCTCGGAGGGTAGTGCTCGGCTGCAGGTGTTCGCAAGACGGGGAACCAAGGGGAACGTCACCACCGAAGTAACACTACACGGAATCCGGGTTTTTTTTTCTGGCGATTTGGTGCAAAATTGCACCAAATTTTTTCGCCTGGCACCAAGCCTATAAGTAAAATTTTGGATGAAATCGTCAATAAACTTCAAATTTTTAAAAAATAGTGGATGAAATTGCCAAATAATGGATGAAAATAGAATGATAGATATGTATTATGTGCTAATATAATATTTTCTATCCAATATATGGATGAATGTTGAGATTTGGAGCTCCACAATAAAATGAAATATCGCGACTTTGACACTTCACAAGAAATGAAAAAAAACAAAATTGTATGGAATAGGGGTCTTAACCCCTAAATACCCAAGGCCTTTTGTGAACTTTTAAGAATTTGCTCTAAATTGAATAAAAAAATAACATTTGGATAAGCTTTATCCATTTTTATTCAAATGTAACCATACAAATTCAAACTAGACATGTAAGAAATTACTTAAAAAAAGAAAACACAACAATATCACTTATGAATTGAAAGATTATAATGTTTGATCGTGAGGGTGTTAAAATTACAAAAGTGCCTTGAAGCCTTTTGATCTTCTTTTCACATGTCAAATCTAAAAATTTGGTCACAAAAAAGAATGAGGTTAAAAGGCAAGACATGAAAAAACTAAATCAATTTATGGCTTATCAAAAACTACACTACAATTTTTTTAAATGAATTTTGAATGTAGTTTTTTCACCAAGATCTAGTGTATTTGAGGCTCATTTCCAATAGCCCTTAACACTATGGAAAGTCAATATTGCAATGGATACCCTTGCACAAAATTTTGAATAGAATAATCATAATCAATCATTTTCAAGATTGATTTTTTTATACTTAAAATAAACTTCAAAAAAAAGTTTTCAAAAGTATGAACTACTAAAATAGTATCTAAATTAGGTTTTATTTAACTTTAAAGTTTTGCAAACACCAAATTTTGGTGCCTTGGACATTAGGTGTTAAAGCAGGACAAAAAAATTAAAGGTTCATATTTGGAAAAAATTGTAGATGTTTGAAATATGATGTATAGGCCCCCTTCCCTATTTGAATAATGATTGATGTACAAATCAAGTACATAAACCTTACAAATTTTTGTATCTTGCTAAGATTAGGTCAAAATTGAAAAAAATTCAAATCTCAAATTTTATAGGATTCAAACTAAAGTCTAGTTTATCATCATTAAAAAAAATACACATATATAATTGAAAACCACACTAATGAGTGCTAATCTGAGATTTAAGAAAGAACTTCATTTACCTCACAATCCATACAAAAGTCAAGATATTAAATACAATAAATGATGTTCATTGAACAACTAGAGTACAAGAGATATTTGGTTTTCTCCATTGACCCAATTTAACCCCTAAAGGTTTTTGACTATGTTTTCACCAAAAATGCTCCAAAACTGCCATTTCTAATACAAGTGCAAATTTTTTTCTTAAAACACATTTTTGACTCATGTAACCATAGGATCTTGTAGTAAGGTGGTTTGTAAACATGTTGGAAAAATTTCAGAAATTTCCACAATATAGATTGCAAGATATTAGCATTTGAATTGACAAAAATTGTTTTTTTATCCTTGCAAAAATCCCGGCAGCTGCACTTCACAAGGTCACATTTGTGTGAAAGAAAATTCAAAATGGAGGTTAATTTTTGAATTCATACTTTAATGCAAGTTGGCTACATTTTCAAAAAATTTCAAACCATTTGGAATTGTACAACATATAGGAAAAAATAAGTAAGTAGAAAGAAGTAAAAAATGAACCAAAATACTAAATTGTGAACATTTTATTCATGGAACTAAAAATTTTCAATCCGAATGGTTAAAATGTTGTAATAATCAATCTACACCTTCTGATTTTATTTTTTTTCAAAAATATGAAAAATTGAATTAAATGAAAATTTTCAAACTTTTTTTGTACTGTAGAGATTCTGTAACTGGTCGCAAACTACCCCAAACTCAAAATCTTCATAACTTTTGACTCATTGATTGGAATGGATTGATTCAAAGCCTCACATGTTTGTATAAACCTAAAGAACCAATTTGAAATTTCACTTTTTTTTTTTTAAATTTTGAAGAAGTTTTTTCAGCTGCCCGGGCTGCCCGCAGAGTAAAGAAAACAACATACCCTGCTATAACTTTTAAACCGTGAAGTCAAAAGTTATGAAAATTGTTGGGCCTTAAAGCTACTCCTTGGGCACACATTGTATCAAAATTTCAAAGAAAAAAAATAAAACCTCCATCCGTAGTGAGCTACCCAAAAAATTTATAATCTCAAAAAACGATGTTCAGGGCTTTAGGGGTTAATTTACAAGCTAGTGAATGACACAAATATCACACATACAAGTTGTACTCATAATGTGGTTGGCAATAAAAAGGTGCTAATTAAAAAAAAATTCAATATACCAAGGAAATGACTACTAGAAGGCCAAAAAAGCATGACATAATTCATGTCAAGACCTTCCCTATTTTGTTCATGACGATGTCCTCAAAAAATCACCCACTCACACTTGCTCACAAAGAGCTAAAGTTGCTAGTACTAATATTAATTTACAAACCTTCAATAACTTCATTAAAAGAAAAAGGAAAAGACTTACATAATACAAATCAACAAGATTGTTCTAAAGAATATATTATCTTCACATTCATTAAACAAACAAAAGACAATTAAATGTTTTATTCCTAACTATTATTTTGATAACATTTCTTTGTATGTACTAGTATACTCAATGTTTAGTATATTAAGTTAACAATGTTACAACCAATTATCACATATTCACATAAAGCAATGATTATGTTTTCATCCTTACAAAATTCATCCAAGGTTTGTAATTACTATTGAGCTTCACCCAAATCCAAACCAAATAAACTTAAGAGAATGGTGCAGTTTCTTATGCAATAGTATGTTGTTGCAATGGTTATAATACTACTAGTTAGAAAGTACAACATGTGAGTTAGAGCAAATTACCCAAACTCTAAGGTTCAATACATGTCCATACTTGCTAGAACCTTTGACAAGTCCTAGAGGATTTTGTGTAGTGATGAGTTCCAACAACAAAATTCCATAGTTGAAAACACCATCCTTTACAAGGGCCACTCCATAAAAATATTCTTCAATATAGGCCAAATAATCTTCAAGCGCCTTGCAACCCCTAGTTTCTAATGTACTCGTAGGCATGGAGTCAATAACCTTGTGAAAATGAAAACCTCCATCCAAGGCCTCATACTCATCATCCAAGAAAATAGCACCATTGTTGACATTGCAGTGTGCAATATTTGGGTTGCATTCTTCATGCAAATATGCCAATCCCTTTGCTACCCCTAGAGCAATATGTTTTTGCATTTTAAAACTTAGAGCAGGCTCTCCATGATCAACTTCTGCAAACAAATCACGTGTGAGACAAAAGTTATAGAAAGTAAGAAAGTCACATGTGAGACCTAAATAAGAAAATTTCACATCCATCTTAAACCACGGACTTGTTTACACTTAAACAATGCAATAAACTGTGACTAAGTAATGTTAGTTGAAACAAAAACTACAATGCTAAAGAACATTTAGATGATATGGTAAAGAGATACAAACATTTCTACTTGGAAATTGGCAATACTTTTGACTCTGCACTTGCAAATGTGTTTTTCATGCAAGGAACTTACTTTGTAGTTGGGGAACACATAGATCCATTCAATATATAAGGATAGACAAGAAAACACTCATTTAAAGACACACAACCACCAACTATTTGTAATAACTTTGAATATGTTTCTTGAATGTTGAATGATTCAACCTAACATACCACACAACAAGTACCAAAAACATAAGTGTTACTTAGTTGGATAGTTACACCAATTTCAAGATGAATGTAGATTGTAGTGATGTATCCCATATACATTAATTTGTCCTATAATTAACTAGTATCACTCGAATCTATTCATTTTGTGAAAACTAATACAATACATCATTAAACTAGTGCAAGTAGAAAAAAATTCACAATGAACACCAAAATGAACAAATAAGATTGTTTCAAGAAATTTTAATCATGAAGAAACCAACCATGTGGAGGCAAAATAAACACGATGCATTTCATTAAAAGACTTCTGTATGAAGAAACTCTCCTATAATCATCTTCTATTATTCTTGCAAGGGTCTTATAACCTACTTTTGAACTACTAGTAGACCTTTCATCGTTGCTTAGTTAGTCATCTTTTGCGCTTGTTCCATACATTTCTTGGAGAGCTGGAGAAACTACTCAAGCTGTGAGCAAACATAAAAGTTGTCAAATTTGAAATTCAATCTACTTTCTCATCTGGACAAGGAAAGAAAAAAGAACAAATGTCTATTTGAAAAACACAATGTTCAGCTCTAGGGCACTTAATTGCAGACGACACCACTAGATGCACAATACTCCTGATTCCAACCTACAAACTTCTAGGTGAGTTTATACTAATTGACATTGAAATACTTAAGCTGGCTTCACGAACAATTTTCTTCCACCACAAATAAATCCCTTAAATTGTCAAGAAGAACATCGTATTGTTCGCTCCTCATAATACCAGACCTGTCCACGCAAAAGCTTCGCAGCCACAGTTGGTCATGGTACATTCGAGCCAATATACAAACTCAAACAACCGCCACCGACCACCTCATGAACTATCTTGTTGACATGTAAATTTCGAGCATCGATGCCTTCCCCTACTTGTATAACAATCACAAAAAAGAGGGTATAGAGTGATCCAAGCCTAACGCTCGTAATCCTTGCCCAAGTTCATCAAGAAATCGACAAGGTTAAGAAACATTGACTCACAGAGTTGAAATTGCGAGTGTCGGTAAATATCGAGGGGAACCTTTTGTCTGAGTCAGCAGAGTTGCTCCCCCCCCCTTTGACACATACTTCGGAGTAAAAATAGGACAGGACATTCATTTAACTAGTCAGATTAAAGCCATACAACTTCAATGCAGACGAGGCTTGCTCTCCTCAAGTTGTTCATTAATACGCTAGCACGCATGTATAGTACAATGCCACCAGCCTTGAAGCCGGTCACTGACAGTATGTACGGTTCTCGATATCAACAACGGAAAGAAGTGCAGCCTCAAAGTTTTAGCAAATTCGAAACATTTTGATCAGAGAAATGTCTTCAGGTTTGGTAGATCAAATTGTTGCCATCCCAGCCCCTCCCTACAACATAGATAATTGTCGCCGAACAGAGTGAAGCCTACAAGGGTGAGTTCAAGAAAGATCGGTCCTATTTCACGTCACGATCAAAGTGACAATGTTGTTTTTGGCAATAACTTTTGATGCATGAATCTTATAATTTTGAAATTTTTATTGGAGATGCCTAACTTGATGTTTATCAGATTCCTTATTTTTTGAAATTTTTAAAAATTAGTTTTATAATTAATTTTTAATTTAGCTAATTTATCACAATTAGGAGTTTCATGGTTTTTACTACGTTAGGAGTATCCAAATTTAATGATTTAGAGCTCAAAATTTCATGGTATATTTGCATAGTAGGGAATCATGTATCCACCAAAGGAAATTTGAAAATATATTATTTTATGCCCTCCACATGAGTACAAACAACACTTCCATTGTGCACAAATTTTTAACATTGAAGATGGTTTTTAGATAATTCTTTTGGTGAAATCTAATCATCATCAACTATTCCCTAATGGCCAATTTTTGGTTTCTCAAAAAGTCTCTTTTCCTATTTTTTACAAATAAAAATGTAAAAATGCCTATTTTCATGAGATTTTGCACTTTTCTAGTTCACCTATTTAGAAAATTTACCTACATTTTTCCTTCATAGGATATTTTCTTCTTCAAGAAATATACATCAAGCATATTTTTCATATTTTTTAAAAATTGTTTTTTAATTTTTAAAGTACTCCCAAAAAATCAGAAGTACTATGGCCAAAGTGTACAAAAACCTTTTGGTCTTTCTTGAACTCACCCCCAACTAGAAATTGTAAAAACTCATTGCCAAATAGAGTGAAGCCTACAACTAGAAGTAAGAACTCATTTGGGTCAGGATTCCAATCACACGCAACTGCGAATGCATTCCACAAAATTTCTTACTACTGCAAAGTTTCAAGTCTGTCTTCACCTCCAGATCGACAGTGGGTCCGCATTTTTAGATCCCCAGTGGACTATGCAAAATGCTCCAACGTACATGCATTCTAGATTCATAGTGCATACAAACATAACACAAAGTTTTGTGGCAACTAAATTGGCTTCAGTAGACAAGATGAGTTTGTCGTCGAAAGTCCATATCCAGCAGCAAACAGTCCACCAAAAATCCCCAGGTTCGAACCATGAAACTCAGTGCATACTTAAGAAACGGTCTTGAATTCAAATTTAATCTGTTCTCACTATAAGAAACCAATGTTTTAAATGACAGATTTTAGGTGACATCCAATGATGCAACCTGTGTTTTTATATCCAAACTAATGTCCGCCATAACATCTTGATGTTATGGCGGACATTAGTTTGGACATAAAAATACGGGTTGCATCATTGGATGACACCTAAAATTTGTCATTTAAAATACAAATTTCTTATAGTGTCTACCCTAACAGAAAACTCTTCATGTCTTAGATGAAGCGATGGAGGTTGGCAAAGTTCACGAAAAGTAGCTTCTAGGATTTCCCACCCCTTTAAGGATATTGCCTGACAAATCGTTGACAATCTGTCACTACCATTTCAAGACTCCTAAGGTACTTGAAATGTGCAGAGTCGTTTCTTGTGCTTAAGATGTCTTCCAAAAATTGATCATACTCTTTCGTGGTCATGTTCCGCATGATAGCATTTGTCTTTTTTAACCTGCGAAATGTATATCCATGACGAGAAAAAGAGCTGTGCTTGGGTTGTTCCCCTGATAGCCAATGCAATACTTCACCTGGAGTGGGCTCAGAGATCAAAATTGAAATTGAACAATCAAATTCTAGAGATTAGTATTTGCCACAAGATTCACATAAGGCACACAAAATGCTTGAGCAAAGTTGTTGATGACACGGTTCAACTCCTTGATACTTGTTTTGTATGCCTTTTCTTGCTCATTCATTTGAAAGATCTGCTTATCCAGAGCCTTCTGCATCTGACACAGTTTCATGGTCTCGTTCTTGCTCGTCATTTTCGGCGCCTTTGCTTTGGCCATTCTGACAATCCTAAAATTTGCGACACAAAGCAGATCCATATTTGAGACTTCTTCGTAACAGGTACACAAAACAGCCGACATAATTGACCTTGCCATCATAAACCGACCCTTCCTCAACCAACTCGTCCGCCAATATACCCGTCCGCCACCGTACTTGTGCACCGTCCGCCGACAGACCTGTAGTCAAGCTAATTTTTAGTAATGCTAATTCCTAGTTGGAGTTGCAACTTGTAGATTTAGGATGTTAAATTGTAGAATACTAGCCCAAATCAATGCTTTTGGCTAACTATAGTAGAAAAGGGGCTAGTGGGTTTGTAGTTGAGTTGGATTCCAAGTGGTTAGATTAGCTATGTTGGATTTTGATTGTTGTGAGCCAATTGGGTGGAGTTGAAGAGGTGCCTAGTGGGGTATTTAGCTCTCTCTCCCAATTTGGATTTGCACCCAGTGTTGAGTTGAATCCACTGCGAGTCCAGCCCTGTGAAGGCTGAATTTTTTAATGTATTTTTGCAATTAATATAGTTCAATGATTTAGTTGCTTAATTAAAGTATGTGACTGTATCTTTGTGATTTTATGTGTTATGCTTGAATGTGTTCAAAAGTGTGTTGCTTGATTTGTTGTCCAGTGTTGTATGTATGATAATCCAAATGGAAAATTGATGTAATTATGTGCCTAATTGGCATGTTATTAAATTGTGAATCTAGTATTGGTTGTGTCGTTGTAGTCAGTTTAATAGTTAAGTTTAATATGTGAGAAGATTGAATGTCTAATTGGTCTTATTAAATGGTGTGTTGGATTAAATTGGATAGAATTGGAATTGGGTCGAAGACAAAAGATTGGTTTAGGTTTAATCAAATTAAAATTAAAATTTATCTCCCTACTTAAATGTTTCCCTTGGATCGAACTTAATATATACTATATGGGTAGTTACCTAATTGGCAACCAAACCCTTGTCTACAAGACCTGTCCCGAACGACGCGGAGCGGCCTTGGATCTGGCCGTCCGCTTGAGCCGCCCGTGTCCGCCCGTCCGCTCCATCTTAGCTGTCAAGAGGATCCTTGCTTCGCTACAATTCGGGCATCCGTCTGTCTGTCCCATCTCGGCCGTCCGATCTCAGCCATCCGTCGCATCTTGGCCACCCAAATTCCATCTGAAAGTCCATCCAAACACGTATAAGAATGTCTTGTCCGCTGAAGCGACCAATTTCAAATTTTTTTACGTAGCATTGGATTCTTCAAAGAAATAATGGGTTGACATTCTCTCAATGACAGGCAGGAAGCAATGTACTGGAAGTGCTGGCAGTTAGTAGGAAGTTGGCCAGTTTATTTTGAGAATTTCCAAATGAAATAGAAAAGTGTAGGAAGTGGTTCCGAATGGAAAAATGAGATTTTCAGAAATGGACCAAGTAGGAAAAAAAATTCTCGGCAATAAAACCGTCCATCTTTAGAGTATTTAGGAAAAATATCGTTTTGCCTGCCTCTTTTATAGCAAGCAACCAACCAAACATAGAATTTTTAGGAAATTTTGTAGACATAAATATAGAAAATTTTATTAGTATACTTAGTTTTGAACAATGAATTGGAATATTGGTCTATAATAATGTCATACCTTTGTTTATAAGCATCTAAAGCAATGGGGAGACTAAGAAATTCTATGAATTTGACTCTTATGGTCTTATACTAGTTTTGGATGAGTGCAATAAAAATGACAATTTTGAATGGTTTTTGATAGAAAAATGGCCTTGGGCCTTTAGGGGTTAAGCCTTTCAAAACTTTAGGGGCCTATTTTGGACTTTGATTTTTTTAACAAAAAATTGTAATGGAATTTTTTTATCTTCCTATTAGATTTTTTTCTTATAAATATGTACAATAATTGCTTTGAATGGAAGATAAATTTCATAGATTAAGAATCAATAGTTATAAAAGGATGTCTAGGTTAATATTTTATGTCAATAGAGATAAGCAAGGGCAACAAGAAGATTGTATATTTGAAATCTCTTGTAGAATCCAAAGCCAAATTATAAAACGAAGAACAAATTTGAGGAAGTTGTGGGATACATAAAATTTTGTTATAATTTTTTTTTAAAACTAAACTTTGCATTTGCAAATTCATAGTAAAAAAAACTTTGTTTCTAGTTTTCAAAATCTAAATACCTTAAGAGAAAACAATAGGAAATAAAATGGGGAGTATAATTAATAAATGCCAAAGATACCTTAAAAGGAAACAATAGGAAAAAAAATTGAGATTGAATACAAATTCACCAACAAAACAAAAAAAAATAGCCCCATTTTTTAAATTCAGGATAGATGCCAAATGGAAAAAGAAAAAGTCAGCTAATAGAAGAATTACATTAGAAAATGGGGGATGTCAAGTGACTAAATATGCACTTTGTAGGCTTACTTCCGGATAAACTTTGAAAAATCCGAGGTACCTTCTAGAAGCTAGGAAATTCTTCGAAATTTCTACAGAACTCCCGGACTGTGGTTGCAAGTATCTAATGTACCATGAATGCAAAAAATGCAAAGAGAAGTTAATCCTTCAGACAATGGCAATTGCATTGTAATCCTTGAACCCTATACCTTCTAAACCCTAAATCCTAAACCCTAATTCCTGAAATTATAAATGTTAAATGAAGTATTTTTTAAAGGTTGGTAGGAATGATCATGTCATTTTCAAAAATTTGATAATATTCCTAAAATGTTAGTTGGAGTGCCAAAGACGAATTTGAATATAGAACAGAAATGTTTGTAGTGCAGTTAGTCTACCAACATCTCAATGTTTGTAGTCCAATTGATCTACAAACATTTCCATCCGGTATTCAAACTTGGCTAAAGTAACACCCATGCAACATGACCACAATCATGACAGGCAAATACCATTGGGGTTTGAACCTTGTACCTCGGGCCTCCATGGAAGTTGAAGAAACCAAATGATTGAATGACAACTTCCTTTCATGCCTTAATAAGAATGCCCACTTGATGTCTTAAACTTTGCCTTGTAAAATGTAGTTGGTTTGTGAGTTCAGCCGCGTTGACGCCGTGTGGCAAACGGGTGGCACTCTGCTCCATCTCGACCGTCCAATCGTCCGCCCATCCGCTCGTCGTCATTCAAAAATTTCGCAATCCTCACTGTCCAAGAAAACATTGGATTCTGAAGTGTATATTGTATAACAGCCGTCACATTCAACGGGTTAGAATCCAATGGGAGTATTCCAATTTTATGAGCTGTAATTTCAGTTCCTCCTCTTTGTATGTAAATTCTAAACCCTATACCCTAAAACCTAAGCATGAACCCTAAGAAGTACAAATTTTATATTCTTCATGGAAAAGATGTTGAAACTTAGCATGGCATATACAAAATATAGTTTTGTTCTGAAAAGTATAAAACTTATTTGTCCTTCAATATAATAATTGCAATGTACCTCATGTGTAAACTTTAATCCCTAATTACCCAAGGCCTATTTTGAGCTTCTTGGAATTTTCTCAAAGTTGAACAAAATACCAACATTTTTCATAAGGTGTTCATAAATTTTTTTAAATTTAAAGCGTACAAATTCAAACTATATATGTTAGAGATTGCATAGGAAAAAAAATACAACAATAGCACTTATGGAGCGAAAGATTATAAAGTTAGTCTATGAGGCATGAGCCATGAGGGTGTCAATTTGTCAAAAGTGTTGTAAAGTGTTTCTATCCTCTTTTCACAAGTTAAAGCCAAGAAGTTGGTGAGCCAAAAAAATGAGATGAAAAGGCCTAGTTAACATGCCTAACTCCAATCAATTTATATCATTTGGAAATGTACTTCACAATTTTAGTAAATGGATTTTTAATGTGAATTTTTCTCCAACATCTATAATACTCCGTATTTGAGGCTCATTTTTAAGAGCTCTCAACACTATGGAAACTCAAGATTGAAAGGAGTATGCTTGCACAAAATCTTGTATAGAAAATCATCGTCATTCCTTTTCCAGATCAAATTTGTGACAATAAATGTATCCTTCTAGAACAAAATTCCAGAATTGCAAACTACAAAAAATAGCTACTGTTAGGATTAATTTAGCTTCAAAGTTTTGTAAATACCATATTCTCATGCCTTGGGTAGTTAGGGGTTAATCTTTAAATTTTTTTATATTTCTAATGTTAGTAGAGATATTGGAATCAGTTATAATGTTGTACAAAATAAGCAGTGAATATTAAATATGGGCAAGTATTAATGAATTAGTAATTTGTACTTTAGTGGTACACCAATGTAGCAAAGTGTATTTTAGAATTTTTTAAATTTCATTCATAGGATTTAGGGTAGTTCAGAATTTGAATTGAAAATGAAGAAAGCAAATAGCCAAATACTTACTGTGCCCCTTTAGTAACTACAAGAATCCATCAAGTGACTTTAGAGGTTTTTTTCTGCAAGACATTGGCAAAAGGCCAATAGGGACTTAGAGACTAGAGAGTCACAAATTTAAAATTTAGAAATGCTATTAGGAAGGTCTATTGAAGTTTTAATCATAAAATAATATGGAAATTTATACTATAATATATAACTATTAAGGAATTATCATATTGTAAAAATTTCTTTTATATTCGAAAAAAATTTCACAACTAATTCTTAAACCCTTATGAGTTATGACAAATAAACTACTTTTGATATCTCTTCCATAGTAGTAATATTTGTATATAACAAAGGAAAAGAAATACAGTGAATAGGTTGACTAATTCTAATTTGGATCTTATAAGTTTTATCATAAGACTGGCGAATTAATTAAATAATCAACCATTACTTTATAAATGTATGTATGAAAGAATTAGATAAGAATTAAATTTGTTCAAAAATTGAAAAGGATCAATGGTGTCATTGAAGGGTACATTGGGAATTATTTTGTGCATGTGATCACAGTTTTTGAAGTTTCTTAAAAAAAAGACAAAAAATCGAAGTGTCAAATCATTTTTCTCAAAGAGTTGTGAAGAGGGGAAATCATTCGATTTTTAGGAATTTGGTCAGGCTCCAATCGTATAGATGGCCAAACGCCCTAAAATCCAATGCTTCCCTTTTCCGCGATTAGAGAAATTGACTAAACACTCTCTTTTAGGGGTGGGGGAATGGAGGATGCCACGGGGGATTGAACCGTAGACCTTTTAGTTTCTAAAGGAGCTGGATTGTCTTTGGAGGGATTGACAACTCCCCATTCCCATTCAAGGAACCCCAACTTTGGTGATTGAGGATCACTTTATTGCCTTCTTCACACAATCAATCAACTACCTCCGACCACCACCACCCACCAGCCCTTTTTTTTTAAAATTTTGAGAAAGTGCCAAGATGGCGACCACTTAAAATTTGGTGAAACATTATATATCTCCATCCATCCACCTTTTTGACCAATAGACACTTTTCAATCATATCCATGCACTTTTTCATCGAAATTTGGCAATTTCATCTATGTTTTGAATAAAAATGAAGAACTTTTGGTGAAAAAAGATTACTTTTATCTGGCGAAAAATAGACATTTATTTTGGAATGGAGCAATCTAGCACCATATCACCCCCAAAAAAGGGCTGCCACCCATATTGAGGCGTCTGCTCGGCACTGACCGTCCGATCAGGGGGACGCGGGGCCGTCTGCCCGATCTAGACCGTCTGTCGGGCGGACGCAAGCCCGAGCGCTCGCCTCGCGTCCGCCCGGGCAGACGGTCTAGATCGGGCGGACGATCTTAGGTCCACCTGATCAGACGATCCGCATAGGGCGGACTATCGTATGTCTGCTCGTCCGCCCGTGTGAAGCCGTCCGCCAACATAAGAGCGGCTGCCAGGGCCGTCCGCCTCCCACTTTTGCCTTCCCCTTGCATTTTGCAAGCGGAGCGGAGAGCTAGGTGGTTTACCTTCCATTGGCTCTTCTCTTTAGAAGGCAAGTGTCAAATTATTGGGGCCCCCTTGTTGCCAATTTTTTTGGTAGTGATAAACTTTTTATCAAAATTGAATTGTGCCACACCTTATCATAGAAGAGTTGAAGTGTTTGTAAGTACTTCAAATTATTCAAGATGCCGAAATCTAAGAAAGGTGGGAAGTGAAAACAAGTGGTGCAAAACACTTGGTCACCCAAAGACATGCCTTCGGAAGATTGTAAGAATTTCATGATTGAATATATTGTGAATTTCTATGAGTCTGAAACCACTACATCCTTGGGAAACAAATATGTCAGATATCAAGAAGAGTGTATAGAGAAATTTCAACTGGACATGAGGCAAAGATTGTTGGATGCCCTTCATGTTCCATTGTCGTTTGAGGAAACAGAGAAATATGGCTTCTCCTATTTCCTGGAGAGTAAGGTGCACAATGCCTTGTGGAATGTAAAATCACTTCTACAAAAATATGGTAAGAACCATAACTAAGAGTTTGATGATTTCTATACACTACGCACTATCTATTATTGCCAACATTTGTAAAAATTACAACTTGTATTCAATGGTACGTATAAAAAATGAACCTTCACAATTGCTTTAGAGACACTTGATCTCATAAAACCTGAATTGCTTATATGAGTTATTGCTTCTTCACCCCATTGCAAAAAAATCTTTGACTATATATCTTCCAATGGTTTACTATCAAATGTTAGATACATGTATGATTTGAAATTATTCATTTTTCACTTGTTATAAAGTTGAGGTGCACTTCATTGCTTTATGAATTCAAAGTGATTGCAAGAAACACTTGTCCTTTTTTTTGTCCACTTGACCTTTAGTAGGTAGTTTTTTGCTCATAACTTTTGCATCTTTTGTTCATTTGACTTGAAACTTGAAATGAAGGTTCCTACAATATATTTACATTTTATGTAATTTTTTCAATTTAAAAAAAATTATTTTACTATTTTTAAACTTCCCCCAATTGGGTGTCTACTTTGGCCATTTTGAAGGGGGGGGTAGTCCTGTTTTTTACCCCAAAATGAAAATTTTGAGCTGAAAATTGGCATGCAAGGACCTCACCTAAATTTATTCAAGACCATGGAGAGATTTTTTGAAAATACTATATTGTTCAACCTCCACATGTCGTCAAAGTGGCTGACTTTGCACAAGTGTAGAGAATAGAATTAATTTTTTCCAAAGATAAAATTTATTGGAAAACAAAGACCTTTACTTGGAAAAAAAATGGATTTATATTTTTTGTTTGAATTCTTTTACTATTTTTACCAAATTAGTGAAAAAAGAGCTATTTTCATTGTATTCTCCATTGTCTACAACATTTAGAAAAAAAGATTCTTAGGTCTGAATTTCAAGAGACATAATATTCTCATTTCTCTTCAAATTATTCATATTCTTTTTAATTTAAAAAAAAATTATTCTAAAGGGTCGTAGGACTCACATGACTCACTAATTTTGAACCATTTTGAGCCAAATTTGGTAAGTGTTTCTTGCAACGATCCTGCAATTTGTGATTTCAAAATCTACAGTTTCTTGAGCTTTCTAAAGTTGTTGAATATTTTAGTGAAAGGTTTTCACGGTTTCTATACCTAACTTGTACAACAAAGTTAGATATTTACATAGTGTGAAATGTTAATTAATTAGTATAGATCCCCTTAAGACCCCTATTTAGTGTAGTGAGAGCCATTTCCATTGGGGAGTTGAAGGAGTCTAAGCTTGGACCTTAAGCCTCCAAATCTACAAAAGTTTAAAATGTTTGTCAACTTTTTAGACACTAGAGTAGAGCTTGCTCTCAAAACCTATACATCACTTTGAGATTTCATAATTTTTTCTCCTCTCTTCCCTTGGTCATGTTCATAGTCAACTTTGATGGATCTCAAATTCCAATTATCAATAGAAATGAACTCTAAAGAAATTTAGTGTTATAGTGGGTGTCTAAAGTGTCACTATCTCTATCAAGAACTCACTTGAATTCTCATTGTAGTGGACAATTAATATTCATGTTGTCATTTAGTGTGAGAGTTCACGGTGAGAGTGTCATTTAGCATTGCAAACACTGAATGTCATTATTGGTATAGTCTTCTTGAAGAAGATCCACTCCCTTATTATTTTTAGTTCTAAGAACTACAAGGGGGTAGGCAAATATTTGGACAATTGAGGCTTCTATGATAATTTCAAACATTATAAGTGCAAAGTGCTGAAAAATAGCCTAGTGAAAATACAACTTTTAATTGACATGAAATAGAAACTTGAATGTATGAACTAATTATAAAGCCTAATGTATACCAAATCAAGAGGTGAGGGGGCCAAATTTTTTTAAGATTTTGATTTGCAAAAATTGAGAAGTCCTTAGAAAATGATTTTACATTATAAAATGAGAAGTCATGACTTTACGAGGCTTTAAGAAAATCTTATCATTCTAATGGAGAGCAATTTTTTCTATATTGCAAGTAAAACTCTTCAAATTTAGGATTATACCAAAACCATCTTCAAAGGGATGTGTATGCATAAAATTTTGGAACTATTTTTTAATAATGTTAAATATAATATAATGCTCCTTCTATCCTATAGTAATCTTCCTCATAGCTTTATTTTTTTATCCCAAAACTGTGATCTTTTTATTTGCACTAACTTGTCTTATTGTAAATAAATGAAATTCAACTTCCGGTTGCTATCTAGGACCAACAAAACAACATTGACATTAGAAAATACTTGAACCCCAAAAGAGGCCGCTTTGTAATGCAAAAATTTGGGTGGAAAGAGCCTTCACAACTTACTAATTAGGCCAAGAATTCTATGATGGATTCAAAAATTAGTCATCATTACTCAATCCATCTCCATGATCTCACGAATTAGTGGGTGGGAAGAGCCTTCTAAATTCTGTAATTAGCCAAGAATTGCACTATGAATTCAAAAATTCACCATCATTATCCAATATAACTTCAAGATATCATAAATCTCATGATGATTTCCTCATGAAGGATGGAATACATGCCAAGTGGTAGTTGTCTTATGGTGGTTTCTTCATGAAGGATGGAGCACATGCCAAGTGGTGGGTGTAATGCCACATATGATTGCTCCCATACTCATGCAATTACATGCAATTACATCCAATTAGTGCTAAAATTGGTAAGAAAACTCGAGGCCTCTTTTTGGGTTCAATTCTTTTCTAATGATAGTAGTTCTCCCTCCATCCATGCAATCATCAATCAAACACAAGTGAAATGATTAAAGCAATCAATCAACAATAATTGTTCTTATTTATTGCATTTCTTTGAGTATTGTTAGATTGAAGGAGATGAAGCTTTGGGAGGCAAAATAGAAGTCTATATATGGTGTTTGATTCATACTAAATACCTACAAAATGGTGACTTCACAATCAACAATGAGGTTTCTTTTTCTTCTAAACATTTGATTATTCCACCATCTTTGGTACTACTTTATGAATCCAAATGTCTCTATATAAATCTACACATGATTAGAAATAATGTTTTTTTAATTATGGTAGTCTTCAAAAAATTCAATGATATTATGATGTATTTAGGCATTTATATGTACATGAAATTTTTATGTTTTTATATTTCTTTTACTATCAAGACATATATCTTCCATTAGCTTTATAATCTATATATGTGTTGTATGCCCTTTGAGGTGCATAGTTTGAAAGTTTTACAAAAATTTGGTCTTATATGATTTTGAAGTGTACCTTAACTCTTTCAAGTTTAAATTTTTTAATTTAAATAAATAAATAAATGCAAATGTGTCTTAAATACACAATTTTTTTTTTTTCACTCATCCTAATTGTTTTTGAATTCTTGCATTAGTTTGTACAATATGGACTTCAAACTTTTTTTATTGCAAGCATTCTAAATGTCAAGGGACATAAGAATGTTTGACCTCCAAAATTCACCCTTTGGTTCAAAAAAACTTTTAAAAAGTAAAAACTTTCAACCTATAATCAATATTAAAGGGCATCTTTTTAGTTTTAGATTTTAAGTGTAATTGAAAAATATATGGTTAGTTTTCCAATTGAACTAACCATATGAGTATGATTTGTAAAACCTATTTTTCAATTTTTTATATAATAGTCATTAAATAGTTATTCTAAATTAGATATTGTAATTCATCTCCACTATGTTTGGAAATTTGGAATATCAAAAGATTTGAGTAGGATTAAAAGAGAAAGAAAATAAAGCATAAATGATTTTTTATCTAGAAGATTATAAAAATTACAATATATTTTACAATTGAATCCAAACATTGTCCATTTAACTCTCATTTTATTTTTCAGCAAAAAATTGTCCATGCATGTAGCCTATTATGCTATCATATAAGTAAAGTGAAATCACCACTTTAATACTATAAAGATACTTTTACAACAATCTGCCTCTATTACTATGAAAAAAACTCAAATAAGGTAGGTAACCCCTTTTTGATAATTAGCCCCCCCTTCCTTTTTCACAGTCTAAATTTTTCTATTTCCATGCATAGGAAGTGAGAATAACAGGTCAATCATGATGGGTTTTAAGCTATTGATTTGTTTTAGATTTCTTGACTAGACTATGGTTGAAATTCGACATACCTATACAATAAGAATAGGTTTCCCTAAATCTTAAAGAAAAAAATTTAGAGTGCTTTTTTTATTAGGCCAAAAAAATGGAAAAAATTTCAAAACCATCTAAAATCTATTTTCCTATACAAGAAGTCTTTCCCCACCCTTCCTCCCAAAAAAAAAAAAAAAAAGCCCAACCAATAGCTAGGATGAATTCTTATGTGGTTAGAAATAGGTTGAAACCTTCTATCTTGCTAATGGACAATGGATGTTCCAAATAAGACAATTCATCTAATCAATTAAACTTCACTAAGAATGTTTAACCCCTAAGCGCTCAAACGACCATTTTTTGGTCGCTGCCTGACTTCGGGCAGAATTTTTGGGCAAAAAAAAAACTTTTTTCAAATTTTTTTTTTTTCAGTTTTGAAAAAATTGGGTTTTCTTTCAACATTGATATTCAAAACTAAGATCAGTACAGTCACAAAAAAGTTATAGCAAAAAAAAGGAGAAATAGCACAAAGTGTCTAAAATTGCTTAGTGTTGAAAAACTTACTATTTGGGGGAAGTACTGATGCTCTCATTAGTAAATACTTTTTATTTTTTAACAAATCAATAAAAGCCACAATTTTGACCAATCAAAAAAAATTTCAAATCATAAAAATAGAAATTGTATTTTTGGTGAATTTTTGAAGTTATATCTTCAAAATTCATTTGAAGAGAATCTATAAGTATTTTTTAAATTTTGATCATATGGATACTTTCTACTTTTTGTGCTTTACATTATCTTCTTTAATGCTAACTTCAAAAATGTTGTAAAGCTTATATTTTATAACACATTTGTATTTTGTCTTAATCTCTTCGGCTTTTAGAGGTTGAATATTTTGCATTTTTTTATGAATCAATAAGAAACACAATTTTGACCAATCAAAAAAAATTTCAAATCCTAAAAATAGAAATTGTATTTTTGGTGAATTTTTGAAGTTATATCTTCAAAATTCATTTTAAAATAATCTAAATTTTTTTTTTACTTTGACTGTATGGATACTTTCTACTTTTTTGTGCTTTACATTATCTTCTTTGATAATAACTTCAAAAAAGTTGTAACACTTATATTTTATAACAAATTTTTGTTTTGTCCTAGCCCCTTGGGCTTTTAGGGATTAAAAAATCATGTTTGATGAATGACTTTCAAAGAAAAATATAGAAATGAATAATTAAATGTACATATTCATTATAAAATTTGATAATTTTTGGTTGACCCCTTTGGTGATAGGGCAATGTTCTTCCAATTATAATCCTAAACAAACAAGCCTATCACTACTTTTCAAAAATAAAAATTATTTTCTATGCATACTCTGAATTTGAAACTATGTATGATGAAGATTTCATATATTTATTTTCTAGAGATGTAATCATTTGTCTTCTAGAAGTCATAAAAATTCCACATTATTTGGTAAATTTTTTAAATGAATGTGAATTCTTGAATCAAAAATGAAAAACAATCATATCAAATACAAAAGATCAATGTTGTAAAAATGAAAATTACTCCATATGGATATCTTAGTGTATGAATTTTTCTTCAAATTAGTTTATTGTGTCATTTGAAATTAATAAATGATTATTCCATGGCCAAAGGTTCAAAGTCTATATTGCAATAAAAATTAGACTTTTAGGAATTTTTAAAAATGCAAGTTGGAATAGAAACTACTCCTAATGAGTTTCATTTGGTTAATTGTTCAAAATTCATAAGTTGTCATTTATATGGTGTTAATTCAATTAAAGCAAAAGGAGAAAAAGTCATAAATTTACATTACACTATAATCCTTAGGTTTGCCATTCTTTTTAATGGAAGAAAGTCAAAAAAATCATAAGGAGACAATGTACAATTGCATCTTTAACTAAAATTAGATTCAAGCAACGCCCCTTTCCAAATCGAATGAAAATAACATTTTTTTTATATGAAGAACAAAAAAAAAATTCTCTCACATGTTTCGAAGTTAAATAAGATAGGATGTGTATAAAAACTCTTGGATTGGAAGTATCTACTATTACAAAAATTTGCTTTTAAAGTTGTGTGTCATATCAACCTAAACATTTCAAAAAAGATATCTAAATACAAAATGACTTGGGTTCTATGTTAATTCTATTTATCTTCCAAGGAGAATTTAATGAAAAATATTTCATTGAGTGTAACTTCTTCTTCCAAAATACAAGCCGCTTGTAAATGGTCAATTTGTGGACCTCCTACCTTAGAAAGATCGTTGGGATCAGTTCCACATCCAGATTCAAAGTTCAGTAGATGAATGTCATCCAACGACTGTCCTACCGACAGTGTTCATCCGCTCGCCCCATCCAGCCCTAGATGACCCCATGGAACCACCACCCCATGCACGCATAGCCCCATTCAAGTATGACCCATTCATGTACGCCCCATTCATGCATGACCCATTCATGCATGACCCATTCATGTATGACCCATTCGTGTATGACCCCATACATGCATCACCCCATAGGTACATCCACCCCATCACCATTCACCAGATTCATAGTGCTCATACAGAAAGCCCGCCGTGAGATTCTCTTCTTCCGCGCAAGTCGCCGCTTCCTCACCATCTCTGCTGCTCATGAGGCCCCTCCAGCACAAAATTACAACAATCCCCAGCCCACAGCATTCGGAATATGCCGTTGCCGATCCCTACACTCAAGCTATAAATTTATTGTGATGAATCTGTCTGGCTCTCGATCTCCCGTCTGTTAATTGTGTTCCAAGCCGAAGATCCTCGTAATTTGAGTTCGAGGTTCGATTTGTTACCGATCCTACTTAGGCGGGTTGGCGTTAGGTGGATGGATTAAGTTTGGGAAGTGAATTCGTACTGATATGTACTCAGTTGTCGCTAGGGTCGTGCTATTGTTCATTTGCGCTAAGGTAGAGTGTACTGTTTGCGTGCATTTTAAGTAAGAGAATCGGCTCACTGTGGATCACACAGGGTGCTGCAAGATCCGAATTCTCATGGGTTCTAATTCTTTTCTCACTCAACGTGCGGTGATTCTTGTGCAATCATACGTACTGTGAGTGGGAGGTCATGTGGACCTTGATTGAATGCACAGTAGAAACATCTCGTTTCCATTGAAAGAGAAGTGGTCATGGACCAAGTCATGATTTCTACATCCAAAGGTTGCTAATCGAAGGCTAACGTCGTGTTGATTGGAGGAGATAGTGGCTGTCGGTAACTTATAGATGGGATCATGGTTTTTAGACTTTCAGTATCTTCGACTTCTACATTTTTGTGACAAGTTTTTCTCTTCGTTTGGGTTCAGGGTCTCTGAGGTCACGCGATGGCCGAGGGAAAGCTGAAATTGTACGGGATTGCCTCCTCGACGTGCACAGGGAGAGTTTTAGTGACGTTGTTTGAGAAAGGTGTGGAAGACTTTGAGCTCAAGGCTGTTAATGTCCGCAAGGGTGAAGGCAAGACTCCCGAGCACAAGAGTCTGCAGGTCAGCGAAAAGTGTGACATAGTCTGTATTAAATTCTGCAAGCTCAAGAAGATTGATGCAATGAATTTGGAAACTGGACGATCGTGCAAAGCGTAGGAGTATCATTACCCTTCGTGTTTTGATTTATTGAAGACTGTCCAAAGACTGAAAGCATGCTTGAAATTAGGACAATAGTTTTCATAGAGGTGTGGATTTTGGGTGATTAGGTTATGACAATTCAGGGGTTTGGGTGTATATTAGGCATTCTCGTGGAAGTGCTTTAGTCCTATGATTCTTTTCATTAGATCAAAAAAACATGAGAACATCAACAGTAGGGACAAATGGATAACTGTTTTCGATTCCCAATCTTCAGATATACTTAGCTGAAGTGCAATCCTTTGGAGGAAACGGCCTTTCATGCGCGCTGCAAATGGTGTTCACAAGTTCCACACATTTCACAAAAGAATTGAGGGATTTGGGGGGTGTCTGAGGAATCTGCAAATATATTGTGTGCAATTTGAGGGGTTTAAGTGCATCCGCTTAGCATAGCAGAGTCGTTGAATTAATAAATTTTAAAGCTTACAGCGCATTTTTTAATATTCTGCCCTCTTGACCACTTTGTTCATATAGTGATGAGGAGCTTAGAAGCAATGCTTGAAGTTTCTTATTTGGTTTTCTTTGCTGTTGCAGCCATTCGGTTTGATCCCAGTTCTACAAGATGGTGGTTTGACACTGTTTGGTATGTCACACTTCCCAGCAAATTTGTAACATTCTTTGATTTCCATGAATCTATGACCTGGATCTCTCCATCTGTTCAATTTGAAGAGTAGGTTCTTCGAACCTCAATGAAGCTCATATCTGTAGAGCTTGATATGGAGAGCATAATTACATCTCATAATCTTGTCCTTTTGCTTTGTGGAGTCCTTTATCGAACAGGATCCTGACCAACCATCGATTGATCGATTGAGGGTTTTGAACAGGATCCAACCAATGCAGTTGTGTCTAATATCATAAAAGTACAACTTAGTAATGGACATGACATCCCTATGCAGGCATATTATTCCTCATCGCAGGAGTAAATATTCACATTACGAAATTATTTTCACATCTGTTTTGGGAGTTTTTTCATGTAGTTTGCTGTGTCCACTCCTTTGTTCGACTTTGAAGGTGTTACTATTGGCTCCTTTGAAATTTGAATCCTTTCTGAAACAGAGTCAAGGGCAATCATTCGGTACATCGCGGACAAATTCCAGGGCCAAGGAACGTCCCTCTACGGGAAGACACCCACGGAGAGGGCCATGGTGGAGCAATGGTTGGAAGTGGAAGCTCAGAATTTCAATGCGGCATGTAAAGACAGTTTGAAATACGCTGCCGCCTCCCCCGTGAATGAAGAGAATCTGGCTCAGAGTCTCGGGAAGCTTGCCACAGTGCTGGACGTCTACGAGGCCCGGCTCTCCAAAGCAGAGTTTTTGGCAGGGGATTTCATTAGCCTGGCGGACCTCTCGCATCTCACCACCGGCTGCAAGCTCTTCGACAAGTATAAGCAGGGCGGCGTTTGCTTTGAGGGAAGACCCCACGTGAAGGCCTGGTGGGAAGCTATCTCCTCCCGCCCTGCTTGGAAACGAGTTCTTGGCATGATCTAAACTGTTCCGGAAGAATCACACGCTCGTTCCGCCGATGCAGCATTAAGTGCAACCTTGTGTTTTTATTCCTAGCTTTTACGAGGTCATTTCTGCAGTATGCTTTTGATGTCCTCGACAGTGACGCCGAGGAATTAAGTGACGAAATTGCGATTCATACTTGTACTTTCCAACCCGGAGGGGTTGAGAAATGACAAAGTTGAATAAAAAAGGAACGTGCTTTCATCAAATCTGCACACGAAGTGCTCCGTTGCAGCTATTGGAACGGTGCCTTCCACATTCCCACACACAATTCTAGAATGACGCAAACATTTTTCAAGGAAATGTGAAAAGTGATAGCATTCTTAACTTGCGAAAGTAATGCTACAATATGTTACCACATACCGTTGCAAAATGGGGTTATGATGAATTTCATAAAAATGGCGGTATTCCATATGCCATTTAGCAGACAGCCCAGTCTGAACTGAAAACTGACATCTAGTGTAGGTATAGATTTTCAGAATTCTAGGACCAATACAGATTTCAAAAAACTATGACTGATTTAGTTTTCAGTCTGCACTGTCTAAAACATCTAGGACTTGTGCAAATTTCATACATTTAGGATAGGTATAGATTTCAAAAGTCTATGGCCGATTTAAATTTCTGACTGCGCAGTCTGAACTGTAAAAAGTGTCAAAGTAATGGAATTATGCCATTTTAATGTAATTCGCCATGGTTACAATCTCAACAGACTCTACCTTTGAAACTGCGTAAGAAAAATTCAATCACATTTTTTCATCAATACATCTACATGCTTTATGGTGATCTCCCATCAGTTAAACTCCTACGTACATATTGTATTAAAATGGTTGAAGCAAAATAAACGATTGTATCCTTTATCATACAATGCAACGCAAAAGGTGAAAGAACTAAGAATTGTTGACAATAAAATCCAACAAGTTTCAATGAAGCTTTACGAGTTTCCGAGCTGCAGCGCGTGGTCACGGCGACAGCGGCGTCGGTGGCGTGGGAGGACTGCACCGTCCCGACAACGGGGGTGACTCACCCCGCACGGATCTGTGGCTAGGCGTGGATTTTCCGCTCCCACACGAGGATTGCGAGTGCGCGGAGCGCGGCGTGGAGCCTCCCGTTGTCCCCCTGGACGGATAATCCTTGCCGCTGCCTCCGCGGGTGTTGTTGCATCGCGACGACCTGGATGACCTGGAAGTCCTAGCATTCGTGGAGCCATGGGAGAAGCTGGATCGGTCGTTCGCGGAGACGAGCCCCGAATTGGTCCCTGGGGTGCGGGTGATGATCTGCCCCGCGGATGTCGAGTACAGCGATCGCCCGGGGGATCCCACCATGGACCTCGTGCCGGACGCCGGGGACGCGCGCTGGGAAGACGCGCCGGTGCGCCGGTGCGGCGAGGTGGACTGGGAGGCGGGATGGGACGTGGGAAACGCTGGCGACTTGATGGCTGAGTGACGCGAGGGGTGCCGATCCGAGGACGCCACTGAGGGCGCTCGTGATGGGGATGCGGAAGAGGCGACCGACCTCGCGCCGGAGGGAGGCGACGCCAACTGCGATCCGTGAGATTCTGAGTGTTGCCGCGACCGGGACGACGCTACCGATTTCGCCGCCTGCTCCAGAACTGATTTCGGCGTTTGCCCGGAAGATCGCTTCTCTGACCTGCACAATGTCCACATCGGGAACGCCCGAGGAGTGAGTCAGGGATCCAGATATGTGTGCTCCACAGTCGCGTCTCAGGAGTCGACACCCCTGACAATGTATCATTACATACCGAGTCCGATCTAAATTCGGTTCTGAAGCCATCACAAATCAATACGATACTCACTTTATGTGTTTCAATATAAATTTGTAACTGCCACAATGCAATCACATTGACTAAATGAACAAGCACACATGTAATGTCAAATTTGGATGAGTTTGCGTACGGATTTCAGTTTTGATCTCGATATCGTTTCAATACTTTTATTTTTTCAACGTAGAATCAAGATTGGACTTTAAAATTTTGGAGGTCGGTGCTGATGCAATGTCCACTCAAGAGTCTAGCTTGGAGTGATGTGCAGTATATGCACCGGTTTGTTAAAAGTGTTAGGTCATACCCAAAATGCGCTGAAGTCCAAGCTACCATACCGAGCGAGTTCCTCGTCCATGACATCGAATGGCTCATGCTTTTAAAACCGTGAACATGCGCAGCAATTGAAAATTTGAAAATTCGAAATGTGTTGGGTCACTTACTTGTCCGCCTCCAGGTGTTCCCCGAGGGAGTCGTAACCGGGCGTTGTGTACGGGGTCTTGAGCGCCATGCGCTGCTCATACGGCTGGACGGCGAGGCCGTAGCTGTTGCAGAGAGTCTGCGGCTTGGGCACTCGGTGGCGCTTGGGTATGGCGGCGATGAGATCGGTCACGTTCATGTACTGCGGCGGCACAGCGAGCTCCGTCGAGCGCTGCCGGAGGCGGAAGCTGCTCCGCGGCGCCGGGTTGTAGCTCCCCTTGAACGCCGTGATGCTGGACGCCGCCGGGCGCCAGGGAGGGCGCGTGGGCGTGTGCGCGAGCTCCATCATGCCACAGTGATTGGGATTGTTGTAAGTCATCTTCCACTCACACGAGTCCATGTCGCCTACCCAGCCTCAATTCTTCACTTCCTCAATTCCCCAAATCCGCACGTTTCCAATCACTCAATACCACAACGCCGCAATGCCTCAAACCCTCAATTCCTCAAAATCCTCAATCTCTTAATCCCTCAATGCCTCAATCCCGGAGATCCCCAATGCCGCAATTCCTCAGTTAGGCAATTCCCGTGATTTCACAGCAATCAATCGCCATTTGTGAACAGATTTCCATCTGATGTAAGTTGCAGGTGCAGGAGACTTCGATTTCATATTGGTAAGTTGCAGGTGCAACAGATTCTCATTTCAGCCTAATTCATGCAGGAGCCATGATCGCTCAGCACCCGGCATTCCCCCCACGTCTGAAATAGAGCATGACCGTCACATTGCACGAAAACAATGAGAGGCATCTGGATCCTTACAAGAGGGGTTTGAATGCCTCGGAAACGATCATGCCTTTGAAGACGCACGAAGCGGGCTTCGAGGTCACAAGACATGAATAAGAGGGAGGACCGGGAAGAGGGGAAACGGGAGATTCATGAGGATCGTGGAGAAATGCGGCTTGGAGGTTAACCAACTGTCGATCTTTGGCGACGTAAATGGGATGGACAGCTGCAAACCTCAGTCGGTCTGTTACTCTGTTACTGCAATCTGGGGGGTCTCTTTGTCAGCGTTATTCAAGTCGTAGGGAACCACAAACTGGTTTGAGGAGTGAGAGTAAGGTGGGTACACCTAAAATGGCCACTTATTCTTACTGTGCCTAGTTCCTGTCATCATGCTGATCTGATTTTTATATAGTCTTGTTGGCAAGTGAAAACATGTTCCAACGCACCAAAGAACATAAGATTTGGATACCGTATGCAAAAGTTATTAACGGTCAAAGTCTGTTTCTGAAATGGCCATCTACAGTCCGGTTACATGACTGATTTCGAAAATGTATGCGCATTGTAGATGGCGCTTTAAGGTCAGGTGCCATTTTGGGTGTACCTACCTTAACAGAAATAACTTAGAATGTGAGGGGAATTGGAAGCGGTGAGTTAGTAAATGGTAAGGTCCCTCTTTTTTTTCATACAAGGTTGACAAGACTGTTACCATATTGAATTGGAATCTGAATATTTTAGGGTCAATTCCAAATGGGTCACATATAATTCAAAGGTATGTGGTTGTTTCATGAATCAAATCTAATTGAAATTATAGTTTTTTTATTAACCTAGCTAAATGCAAAAAATGTGTTTTTGAGCAACATAAGGATTTTGGGTTGCTCACTATAGCTAGAGTTTTTGTTTTTTTCCTTTGAAATTTTCGCACAAGATGTGCCTAAGGAGTAGCTTTAAGGCCCAACAATTTACATAACTTGAGGCATAATGGTTAAAAATTTATTGCATAATATTTGATCTTTGTTCCTCAATAGGCAATCCTAGCAATTCAAAAACTTCTTTAAAAAACAGTTTTTTTTAAAAATTAAAATTTGAAATTGATTCTTTGATCAAGTTTATACAAACATGGAAAGCTTTGAATCATTCCATTTGGATTAATAAGATGAAAGTTATGAGGAGATTTAGTTTGTAGGTAGGTATGGAGTCTTTGCAAAATTTATAATATACACAATTAAAAAATTCTCAACAAATTCATATGTAGTATTTTACAAAGAAATCATGATTTCACTTCTATTCCTTCTTTCATTAATTTGGTTTTAAGAGGAAATTGATGTATGATTTTTTAAACTTATCTAAAAACATAAATGTGATCAAATTTGAGATTCCTACCAAATGAATTTTTAGTCATTCATTGTCAAACTTCATGCATTCCTCAATAGTGTATTATCAAACTCCTCAATGTCTTTGACCTTTGTTTTTTTTAAACACAAATAGTCTTTTAGTCTTTGTAATGAACAAGGTATGATCAATTCTTCATACTAAAAAGTTGGGTATTGAAGTTCAAATTAAGGTTTAACCTAAGAACGTTGAATTAGTCACTGTGGAAATCATCCTTTTAAATCTTGTGTGAAATCATTTGTTTAAGAATATCCAAGAGCTTTCATTGGAGGTCAAATTATTGTACTAGACTTGTCCTTTCCATACAAAATTCCAAAGAAGAACATGCATTGGAAGAAAAAAGAAGCTACATGAGGTCTATTTCGAGGTTGTTTCTAAAGTTGGAACCAACATAATAGAGGCTAAATTATTACTTTAGAGTACATAATAGTAATTTTAAAGTATAATTTTTAAAAATATTTAAAAATACAAATGAATTTTTATTATTATCTAACAATGAATGTCTACACTATGTTATATTTCGGATGTATGGCAAATTTTATTAAAATGGCGGTATTCTATATGCTGTTTTTAAATCGCATGGTTTAAATTAAATACTAACATCTAGGATAGGTATGAATTTTTAAACATCTAGGAAACATACAAATCTTTAAAATCTATGATAGATTCAGATTTCAAAGTGTGTGGTCTAAAACATCTTAGAGAGGTATAGATTTCAAACATCTACGACACATATTTCCAATTTAATGAAATTGACTATGTATTTGTAATTTTGGATTCATTATAAACCCCTAAAGGTTTTGGACTATCTTTTCACCAAAACTGCTTCAAAATTGTTATTTCTTAAACTACCAAATTTAAGAAAAAAACATTTTTGGACAAACGTAACCATAGGATCTCTTAGTAAACTATTTTGAAAAGATGTGGAAAATATTTTAGCAAAATCTGCCTTATAGATTGCAAGATATTAGTATTTGAAGTGACAAAAATCATTTTTTTACCACTGTGAAAATGCGGGCAGCTTCACTTTAGAAGACCATATTTGTATGCAAAAATGTCCAAAATGATTGTAATTCTTATGATTCATTCTTCAAGTGAAGTTGGCTACATGCTTGAAAAATTTTAGATCATTTGGAACTGTACAACATATAGGAAAAAAATAGTAAGTAGAAAGAAGTAGAGAATGAGCCAAAACACTAAATTATTAATCATTTATTTATAGAGTTTAAAAAAGACAATCCCAATTGTTGTAATGTTAAGTTAAACAATATACACCCTACATTTTTATTTTTTTTCAAAAATATTAAAAATTGAATGAAATAAAGAATTTCAAACATTTTTTTGTAGTGTAGAGATTCTATAACTAGCCACAAACTATCCCAAACTAAAAATCCTCATAAATTTTGACTCATAAATCAAAATGGAATGATTCGAAGCTTTCCACTTAGATAAAAATCAAATAAACCATAAGAGGATTTCTGGGCCTTCAGAAGACCGTTTCAAGGGTGTTCCCAAAAACTGTTCCCACTACTACAGACCAGCCCCCTACTGGTCTGAATTTTTGAATTTTGCAAAAAATATTTTTTTAAAATTTGCAAAAAAATTGAGAATGTATTAAAAAAAATGATTGAAAAAATGATTAAATTTTTTTTCATAATTAATTAAAATTAATAAATAATTAGTATTTTTTGACGTGGTAGTCGCTCGACCACATCAACATCGCGTTCCTAACATTCCCAATGCGTTCCTAGTGTTTGGAAACTCGCAGTCTTGTAAACTAGCTAGAAATCCTCTTATGAATTTCAAATTTTAATTTCTTAAAAAATAATTTTTAAAGAAGTTTTTTTTGCTGCCCAGGCTGCCCGCTAATCAAAGGAAACAACATATCATGTCATAACTTTTTAACCATGTAGTCAAAAGTTATGAAAATTGTTGGGCCTTAAAGCTACTCCTTGGGCACATATTGTGTGAAAATTTTCTTAGAATAAAAAACAAAACTCCAGCTATAGTAAGCTACCCAAAATTGCTATGTTGCCAAAAAAAACACAGTTTGGTCCTTTAGGAGTTAACAATACAAATTTTTCAATTTAAAAAACTTTTAAATTAAACTATCTATTGCAATTCATGCCTTTTAGTTTGTTGATATGTGCTATCATGTTCAATATTATAATTAACAATACCTATAGTGAAAATTTTCATAGTAATGTGAATTTTTTTCACTTGTTTTTCAAAAATTTGAGAATAATTTTAGATTTTGACCAAAAAAAGTTAAAAATTCTAGGGCTATAGAAGACAACATGTAATTTCCTTTATAAACATAAATATTTCATATATATATTTCCAAAATGGTAGCATACACTTAGAATGAAGGACAATGAAGTTTGAATAAGTGGTCAAATGTCCAATTTCACCTTATATCCTTGGTTTTGTCACTACCTTTGGGTGTATATTTTAGTACAGAATTCATCCTAGAATTGTTTTTTTCTTTACAAATTTAAGCCTAGATAACTTTTCTTGTTGTCATTGAAATTATTGTTTTCATAGGTGTTGTGTGAATCATTTACTTAAGAAAATCTCAAAAGCACTCACTAGGGGTCAAAATATTGTGCAAGACCTCTCCTTTTCATACAAAAGTAAAAAAAAAAAACATCTACATTTTTGTCTTACATAAAAATATTCTTTGTCATCCATCTTACATTTTAGCGGTT
This sequence comes from Thuidium tamariscinum, assembly GCA_947034885.2. Taxonomy (NCBI): domain Eukaryota; kingdom Viridiplantae; phylum Streptophyta; class Bryopsida; order Hypnales; family Thuidiaceae; genus Thuidium; species Thuidium tamariscinum. The sequence goes on from OX344749.2 coordinate 1,336,367, forward strand.
TAACTCTCATGGACCAAGACATATTTAAGGCTAAATTTGTAAAAGATTGCTACTTTTTAGGGCAATCAGAAGGAAATGATTTTTCCTTCAAAAATTCAACCATGCACATTTGTATTAGACTATTAGAGTAACTACACCACTAAAGAAATGTGTGAAATTTTTTTTTAAAAACTTTGACCTCTCAAATTTTAACATTTGAATTTGTAAAGAAAAGTTTTCCTTAAACCTTGCCCAACAAGGTTAGCATACTTCAATTCCTCTTTTAGAAGAGGATTTTTTACACTACACATGGTCAATTTTTTGTCAAGCTTCATTTTCTCAATTTAAACTAAAATCCAAAAATAGTTGTTTTGAAAGTTGTAATTGAAGTTTACTAAGACACATCCATTTTTAAAAAAAAATTTGTAACACAAGAAAAGAAGCAAGATGTTAAATCCTACCAACAAAGGCTAGTCCAATAGTGTAGATTTACTTTGGGAGAAAACACAAGAACTTTTTATTTCTTGCAAATATGTTTTTTTGCAAATTCTGAATTCATACTTGCACTCAAACACTCCTAATTAGCTAGGTGTGGTCTAGAACATACCCTAGACATGGCACAAAATACGAAGCTTTTTTTCACTTTTACCCCAAAGAACCCCAAATCCATTCTACTGGGCCCACCTTCGTTGGTAGGTAAAGAATCCTTTACCGCAAGAAAATTAAGAGATCTAAACCTAGTTGCATTTGGGATGTGTGGACGCAAGACATTAAATCAGTCCTAGGAAGGTACAATAGAGGGATAAATCATGGCTCTAGTGGGATAAAATTCATTCTACTAGGGATTGATTCATGTTCGAGGTTTATGTTTTTGTTGGATTTTTTGGTTGTATTCAACTCTCCCTAGACTAATTTGGGGTCTCTGATGCCAAATATGAACTCAAAATTTGAAAAAAATAAAATTATGCAAAAAATAAAAAATTTCAGCGTTTACCCCCTTCGTAAACTCAGGGACTTCGTGGGACCAATTTAACGTCACGTTGCGTGGACCTCTAGGCGGGTTACCTGGTCGTTTAGGGGTTCAGATTTCTGTACAACACGATACAGTACCACAGACGAGTAACCAAAGTACCCCCAAGTACCCCCAAGTACCCAAGTACCAAACTATCTTCAACAGATTTACAGGAATGTGTGCTCTTTGTATTTACTATATTCTCCGTTTGATTTTTTGTATAAAAACGGGTGTCACGGCTCCTCCATGCTGAACCAGTTTTCATTTGCTCCTGGTTTATCTCACCAACTTCGGTTTCCCTGAGAAAATGTGTTTCTCCGAGGAGCCGTAACAACTCCTATTAGGGGTTGTCACAGCACTTCCGAAGTCTTTAGAATTTCGTGAGAAAGAGTACATGGTGCATCGGGAGCGAAAGGGGGACGTGAAATTCTTAGAGAAATTGGAGTGCCGTTTCTTCTCCTCCGCAGGTGAAGAAACGACGTTTTCGAAAAATTTCTCATAGAATTTCTTGAAGCCCTTGACTTGGTGCAAGTATCGGAGCTCCCAACCCACCTGTGCGAGTCAGAAATTCTCATGGAATCGTTGCGAACAGCGAAAAGGGGTGTCATGGCTCCTTCACATGGAACAGCTCACAATTGGCTCCACTTTTGCCTTGCTGATTTCTCCAACTTCACAAAAATCCGGTTCTCGGAAGAGCCCTGACTACCCCTATTGTATATTCGCAACTGGTATAGTATATGCTATAGTATCCAGTCATGAAAAGTGGCAATCCACGCACCGACCATGTCTTGCGCAGGAGATTTCGTAACTTAAACCCTCGTATTTCGTGCCAACATGTTACTGGTGCTGTAAGCACTGTGTATCGGCTAGCTTTGAAATTAATGATGAATCTGATTTCCGTCTTTGCAGTTCTGCATTAAGTTATGGCCATGGCCACCCAAAGCTAGTTTACAGTATATATCCCTGTGCAAAGGCGGCCATAGCCGCGACCTTGTTCACCAATTTTCATGTTCCTGGTTTGCACCAAACACAGCTACTCTGTAAGTTGCAATTCAGAGATCCAAGGTTCCCAAATTCATGCCTACTGCACACATCCACGCACTGGGTTTAATCTCCTGTGCGGATTCAATTGCTAAGTTACTCTACAACTCCAAATAATCTCAAGCTTGTCTCTTCTACAGATCGGATGAGCACTACCTATTTAGCTGCGAGGTTTTAACTAACTGGCTACGTTACGACAAGCTAATAATAATGTCATCTTGCATACATCAATCAACATGATCAGTGGTGATGGTGTACACAGCATCTAACCAGACTCACAGAAAACATTTTCTACAGAGGGCTGTCTGGTTTGGCTTGCCTGAGTAGCAAGCTCCTGAAAAGTCCTGGAATCCGTTCAAATCACTTGACTTGCCGACGAGCTTGGTGGAACGGTTTGAAATCGCTCCATTTCGTGTGCCAGAACCGATTTAGACAAACTAAGTTACATATCATGAAGAAGAGCGCCTGTCAGCAAACTACTGATGCTAGCCAGCAAAGTCATCGAAGTGCCAGTCAGCAGACACGGAGGGCTGGCGGAGCTGTTGCCGCTTCCGGAACCAGATCTTTTTCGCAGTTCCCGCCGGAGATTCGCATCTTCACTTTGAGCTCCTTCCACCACGGACACAGCCACTGCCGCAGCAAGTGCCAGCAGCAGGACAAGAACCACAGTCCGTCGAAACGACATCATGCTGCAACCACGTACTCCCGAAGAGCGTCCCTACCTCGTCTTCAAATTCTAAACCGCAGAAAACACACCAAGCTTCTCAAACAAACAACAGTAGAGCACAAATAGTTTGATAGCTTAGGCAAATCTGATGCAATATGTAGAAGTACCCAACTCCAATTGAACTCCCCAACTGAAATCAAACCCTGTAAGAGAAGTTCACTCTTGCAAGAGAAGTTCACTCAGTGTAAAGTACGTAAAGTTAGCTGGGAGGCAGGCCTGGTGCACACGCCTTCGTCCAAGAAAGACCTCGAAGTTTGGCAGACCGATTTCCGTCCACGTGTCCGGCTTATTCGGCGACTTTTTTTCGAGAAATACAAAAGAATTCGGTAGAGATTGTCAGTGGCGTATTCCTGATTTCATGGCGTATTCTTTTGTATTTCATCGGATTACGGGCTCCGCCAGGAATCTCCAGTGCAAATTCTTCCTAACTGAGAGAGGTCGGTTACTAAGGTAGACAAGCCTATTCCCATTTTCAATCTGACTATCTTGACGCCAATTCAAAGAGGGGCACATCTTTTTTGGGGGTGTGCACTTATTTCATGAGTTAAACCCAAGTACATTTATAATTATGTGATCAAAATTGTAATTTTTGTGAATTTTTGAAGTGTAAGTTCTCAAATTACAAAAGTAACCATAAACTAGGGTTATGAACATCCTCAATAACAACCCATAAGGTAGCCAACCCATTTCCAACCATTTAAGCAATTATACATGTTTGGAGTGCAAGTTATTTGAATGTAGAAATCTTCTAACATACAAAAAGAAAATTTCATATTTTTTCAAAATTTTATTACACAAAATGTAATTACTATGAACTTTTGGTGGAAGATTTCCTTTGACCTATATTGGTAATATAGACCTTTCTATTTGTGACTATAGCGAATTGCAAAATCAACCAAGGGTTGGTTGCAATATTGGGAGCTTTGCAACTAATCATAAGTTTGCTATAAGTGCTTGAGGAACTAGGGTTGCTATTATGTGAGCCTAGGAGCATGAGCCCATGAATGTAAGAGACTGTATACTTATAATATAGAAATCTTCTATAATTATAATGTAACTATATTATAAATACCAATATCATTGGTGTTTATATATAAGCACCTTCAATGGTTGTAGGAAATTTAACTCCTAAAAGCCCATTATTCCTTTGGGTGACAAATGGGATTTTGGGCAGGTATCTATAAGCTCAATTTTTATCTTAATTTTTTTAAACTATTTTTGAAGATAGAAAAATTGATTATCTTAATGGAATATTATTTTTTTTCAATGAGTGCTCAAGAACAAAAGTCATGTCCAAATAAGTTTAGAATAGGGGAGACCAGGCAGCAAAAAAAAAATTAAAAACTTGAGTTTAAAAACAATGAATTTTTTTTCTCATAGATTATATTTTTTCTATATAGGAAGATTTGATTCATTCCATTTGGATTTGTTATGAGAAAATTATGGACAATCTCTTTTCTTGGACAATTTGATCATCTTCTTGAAAAAATAATTGATTGGATTCAATAATGAATGCACTTTTTATAATTTTTCAAAAAAATAAACTCCACATGGTTTATTTTTCTTGCTAGAACAATCTTACCATTAGGATAAGTGCATTTTAATTCTATCTTAGAGATTTAAATAATTTAGATTTTCCTTCTATCTTGTACCTAGTTCTATTTAACAATTTCTTAAAGAATAAAAATTAAGTTTTTTGGTACTTTTTTTTTCCCCTAGAGTCTCAACTCAATTACACACTATAAGACTTAAAGCTCAAAACTCTGTAGTGCAAAATAAATTAAGCTAAGAAGATTCAAAGTCAAATAATCCAGTCCCTCAATGTATTAAAAAACTTGGTTTTTTTACTTTAAATGTAGATATCTTGCAATCTGTGTAGTCAAAATTTATTAAATTTTTTCCATACACTTTCATACTATTTAGGTGTGAGATCCTATGGTTAGATGTGCAGAAAAAATAGTTCTCAAATTTTTTTACTCTTTGCTATAGAAATGGAAGTTTTAAATGTTTTCTCATAGAAAAATGCTTCAATTTTTTAGAGCTTAGTTACAAGTATGCACAAGGTTCACGTGCTGTGTATATATGTTCACATACTAGTATCATTGCTCTAGGAAATGTATCAAAACTTTACGGAAAGATAACAACCTATAGAATATAGATTGGAAATGGATGGGGGATCAAAAATAGATTGGCTACTTTAACCACGTTCTTATATACTGATTAGCATCTAAATATTCACCAATCATCTATTGACATATTACCTTTAATGACAATAATGCACTAAGTTTTTCAAACTCCTAAATAGATTTAGCTGATTTTTTCAATAGATTTAGATGCTTGAATGGATGGAAATGGGGCCAAATATAGGGTGATGGGAATGGATTGGAGATGGAATTAGATTAGTCTACCTTAAGTTAAGTCCTACATGGGTAGCTATTTTCAAAGATGTGTTGGATGAAGTACAATAGAGAGAGGATATTATATAGGGGAATAGTTTAGTTTGTAGGCAACATTGAAAAACTACAAAGGAAAGACTAATGGAAATTTGTCAAGTCACTTCTAGTATTGCATCTCCTTACTACTAAAAAAAGATGTTGTCTTATGACAATTTTTTTTTATGGTTTATCAACATCAAAATGACAAATAAACATCACAAAATATCTTAATTTTTGACATTTTAGTATTGAAAATATTGTTAAATCTAAAATGCCACAAATGCTTGTCAAAAACAACACCCACTTTTCACACTTTTTTTACACTCTTTTTTACATTATTTTTGATAGTAGAACTATACGAATATATGGTACTTTTTTCAACACAAAAATTTCAGGAAAAATTTCAACATTGTTTTTTGACACTTTATTGTCAAAAAAAGTGTTGAAGTGTTAGAAATTTACAACATCTCATTTTTAAAATGGTGTCAAAAGAAAAACCAATGTTGAAAGAAAAATACTCAAATAAGTGTTAGAAGATAATACCCTTTTTTGGTAGTGTTACCTGTCTTCACATTTATCTTCTACTATCTCAACTTCAAGAATATTAGATAAAGAAACTCAGGACATTGACTACTATCAATAACTACCAATAAGGTAAAAGGCCCATAACCTTGAAAAGACATTGCAACTTGCAAGCACTAAGTACAAAACTTGAAAGTCAAAACTTGAATTTTCACATAATTTTTTATTTTAAATGTTTTTAAGCTTAGTTAAGAAAAGATGGCTCCAATGATCTACTCACCATTCTATGATTTGAATTTCCTCACAATTGTTAGAATTGAAAATTTTGTGACACTTTGAAGATGACATCAAGGGTTGCTATTATATGAGCTCAAAAGTGTGAGCGTAGGAACCTTGAAGACTATATCCCTATGATATAAGTGTCCATATTGTAAAAACCTTCTAAGATTATAGTACATATATGGTATAAATACCTATATTATTGGTGTTTATATTATAAATACCTTCAATGGTTGTATGATATCTACTTATATATATGCCCAAGGCTCACATACTAACATTTTCGTACTCACATACTAGCATTGTTGAATATAGCATTTGCGATGCTCAAAATATACCATTTTGAACTTTTCTATCTAATTTCTTTGAAGTGATGTAAGCTCAAAGAGTATATCAATTACAACATGATCTTATCACTATTATTTCTATTTTTTCTTAAAATTTCATACTTTTAAAAAAACTTCTTTGAAAAATCATAAAAAATTCAATTTGATATTTTTAATTATAAAAAAATGAAATGAAATTTCATACTTACACTATTAGATGTCAAAAATATCAAAGTTTTGAAATGTGTCTTGTAATAAAGAAATCTAATAAATTTTGACAAAATCCATACATGAGATGTCCTTTAAAGATTAAAATGACTAAACTTTGCCAAATCATTCATATAAAAGGGTTTAGTATAGCTAATTGTAAGACCCCAATTTGTCACTTGGGATTTACCATTTTAAAAAGTTTTGGCAAAATTAAATAGTGAAAAGCATACAAAAAGCCTCTAAAAGAATGTAGAACCCAAATAGGCATGCTTCATGCTGATAGAGTACTTGATTTATAATAGAGTATTGTATGTAGTTCAACCCAACACCTACTTGTAAATAGATTAGAGACCAAAAATTAGTAGGAAACTACAATATTTTAGTGATTGGCCTTGCATGTGATTAAATTTGGCTAAATTGATCTAAAAGAACTTGAGAGAGTTCCTTAATTAGGTAGGATTTCGTGGAGAGGTTTCAATTTTTTCCATACTATTGACAAAATATTAAAACCACAAATGTTGGCATGTAGGAGTTACTAGTGGTGGACAAACAAGTTGAGGGAATCTAATGCCCCAAAATGGTGATCTGACGTTGAAGGCAAGCTATGAGTTTTGTAATGAAGACATTTTCTCAAGATTTCCTTTGGTGGAAAAAATTTCTAATTACCGATGCCATTTGAGGGAGATCAGGATTTTATCCTCCTTCTTTGAAAGTATAGAATGATAATGTAAGGCTGCACCTATTTTGTAGAATTTCATGAGAGATATTACAAAATTTCTCAAAAAATTTGATAGTCAAAAGATATCTTTTAGGATAATCAATCATTAAAACCATAGGTGAAAAATTCCTCGAAATTTTCTAAGGTGCAATAAAATCTCTCTAAAAATCAATATAGCTTTTTTAATGTTAATAAGACACCCTGATAAGTTCTAGTACATTTCAATAGTGAGAGGTATTAGAACTAGTGAGAGTCTATGGCAAGTTGCCAAGTTGGCAATTACTGAATTTAAAAGTTGTTGAGGGGTTGACCTATGCCACATGAGCATATGAAATTGGAATGAGGTTGATGATAATTCTTTTCTTACTACTGTCCATATACTAAAGAGCCTAGGCAAGTTACTTTCTTTTTTAAATTCCAAAAATTGGGGTTCTATTAATTTTGGTTTATAAACTTATATTAGATTTTAATGAGATTTTGGACTTAGAAACAAGGGGTGAAAGGTTCTAATTGTCTAGAAATGGCTAATAGGAGCCAATGGTGCAATCTATTTTTAAAATTGGAATTAATCTTCAAAAGTTAGCATGTAGGTTCAATATAGGAAGTGGAAATATAGCTATAGAGGTCCATAGTTAGAATTTGGATGGAAACTCATGGATTTGAGTGAAAACATATGAATTGGGATGAAAACCAAGGATTTAGGTAGAAATCTAGGAAATCCACTTAGAAAATAGGGGGACTCAAGGTACCTTGGAAGACTATAAAAGGACGCTCCTCTTTTTCTAAAAGCTTCTCTTTTTCTACCCCTACTTTTGTATGGGGTCATTGCAAGAAAGACTGACCGATTTATGTAGCGTTTTCCACAGTACTGCTGAAATTTTGGGGAGTACTATATAATTAGAAAAACAATTTTTTTTAAATGTTAAAAATATGTTTCAAGTATATACCTCTAAGAAGAAGGTACCCTAGGAAGGAAAAGTGTAGGAAAATTCTCTAAGTAGGAGAACTAGAAAAGTGCAAATTTTCATGAAAATAGCTATTTTGACATTTTAATTTGTAAAAAATAGGAAAAAGAATTTTAAAAAAAACTAAAAATTGGAAATTGGGGAGAACTTTATGATGAAGAGATTTCACCAAAAGAATGATCTCAAAACCATCTCAAATGTTCAAAAGTATGCGCGCAAGGGAGGCCTGTTCGCGCATATGTAGAGGAAAGAGAATAATGATTTTTAAGATTTCCTTTGGTAGAAACATGACTACCTAGTATGGGAATAGGCCACAAAAATTTCAGCTTTAGATCATTAATTTTGGATGCTCCCCAGTACTAAAAACCCCCAAACCGCAAAGTGTGACAAATTAGCTTAATTGAAATTTAATTATAAAATTATTTTTGAAAATTTCTGAAAAATAATGAATTTGATTGTTGTCATGTCAGAAATCTTTAGTCAAAATTTCAAGTTAATATGGTTTATACTTTAAAAGTTATAATCAATAACAACTCCGTCATTCAAAATGTGACACAAAATAGTACCGGTCTTTCTTGCAATCACCCTATGTGGGTCCATTGGGTCCAATTACTATTGGAGCTCTTAGCATTTTAGGCCTAGAAACATTTGACGGTGTTTTGGGCCTTTGTTGCTCTTTTGGTTAAGGTTCTTTACTACAAGAAACTTGTGTTTTATGTGATATTTTCAATTTTTTTGGGATAGATCTTAGTTGACATCCAATAAAACAACTTGTATTTTTATGTTAATAATAATGTTCAATGTAACATCTAGATGTTAGATTGAACATTATTATTGACGTAAAAACACAAGTTGTTTTATTGGATGTCAACTAAGATCTGTCACTAAAAAATTGAAAATGTCACATAAAACATAGGTTTCTTATAGTAGAGGAAAAATAGAAGGGAAAGAAGGATGGAGGTCAACAAGGGATAAGGGACAAATATTTGCATCTAAAACTCATTAGTGGTAAGCCGAGAATGGTGTACGAAGAAGGAAACCTCAATGGCCTATTTAGGGACATCTACGCTAGGGAATTTCTACCAATTTATGGCATTCAAGAAGTTAGAAGTGAAAGCCATACATGTTGCAATAATGGAAGTATGCTTGTAATCTTCTCTTTGGCCACTCCTCTTTGCACTTTGGGAATCTTGATTTGAAAATTAAAGTAGGAATAATATAGAAAAGTAATTAGGAAATTTGAATAGAATTTGAATAGAATAAAACACCAATTAGAAAATAAAAGTAGACTAAAACTATACTAGAATTAGAATAGAAAATTAAAGTCAAATTAGGAAAGAAAATAAAAGTAGAATTAGAATAGAAAATTGACAAAGAAAATTGAAGTAGAATTAGAATTGAAGATTAAAGTAGAATTGGAATAAAAAATTAATGTAGAATTAGGAAAAAATTTATAATATAATTAGAATAGGGGATTAAAGTACAAAAATAATTAGAGATGTAAGTGGAATGAGAGTAGGAAATTAATTAAAGAGTTAACCTTGAATTTAACTTGAAAATAGAAGGTACTAGAGGAGTTAAATTGGGATTAAAATAGAATTGAAATAGGAAAGTAATTGGAGAGATAAGATAAAAGACAATTAAGGGATTGAATTAGAGTTAGAATAGGGAGGCAAGTAAAGAATTAATAGGGGATTGAATTAGCATTGGAAATTGACTAGGAAATGAAAAGTAGAAGTGCACGAGAATTAGAATTAGAACCTTCCGTTAGAAGAGATTTGGGGAAATAGAAGACTCTTTTAGGCCTTTTTTACTTGCTCTTTTTTTTGCTAAAAATAACTACTTTGATATTTTAAATTGGAAAAAGTAGGAAATTTCTTTTTAGAAGAAATTAAAAATTAATAACTTGGGAAGACTTCATGGTAAAGGAACTTTACCAGAAAAATCATCTTGAAAGCATTTTTAATGTTCATAATTGAGTATGCAAAGGGGCCTATTTGCATGAATGTAGAGGATATAAAATAATATTTTTTGAATCTCTTTTTCATTGGCAAATTTTTTTCCTATGTGGAAATAGCCTATATAAATTTCAATTCTAAATCTTAATTTTGGATATTCCACAATACTAAATTCTAATCAACAAAGTCTGACAAATTAGCTAAATTGAAATTGAAACATAAAATATATATTTTCAATTATAAAAAATAAGTGATATGATTACAATAAATTTATCCATCTCCAATGAAAATTTCATGTTCATTGGACTTTACCATCAAAAGTTCTAGTACAAAATAGAACCCGCCTCCTTCAATGTGGATTATCTAGGGTTGTTGCAAGAAACACGTACTATTTTTGGCTCAAAGTGGCCTATTTCAATAAGTCCTGTGACTTTTGGAATAATTTTTTAAAAATAAATTAAAATAAGTATAATTTCTAAAGCATTAAAAAATTAAGATGGGTGAAAATTTAAGCCTAAAAAAATTTATATTAAAAGTTATGCATAGTCAAAGAGTGATGGAAAATACCATGAAAATAGATATTTTAAAGTTTGATTTTTTTTAAATAGTAAATTTTTTTTTAAAATCCTCTAAATTTTTAAAATTTCTCATAACATAAAGATACTACTCTTCAATCATTTTCATCTTTGGAAAAAATAAATTGTGTTCTCTACAATTGTGCAAAGGTACTGTACTCTAAGTATATGTGGAAGTTGGACAATTTACTATTTTTACTTAATATCTTTGTAGGCTTGTGTAACTTTAGTAGAAATCCTTACATAACAAATTTGAGCTTAAAATTTATATTTCTGGGTAAAAAATAGGACTAAAACCCTCTAAAATGGTGAAGGTAGGTATTCAATTGGGGGAAGTTTTAAAATAGTAAAATCATTTTAAATTTTAAGAAAAAATCACATAGTGTCTAGAAATATTATATGTACCTTGATTTTAAGTTTTGTCTAAAATAGACAAATGATGCAAAAGTTATGAGTAAAAAACTACTATCCAAGGTTAAAGGGACAAAAAATAGGATAAGTGTTTTTTGCAAACACCCTGTGACAATAAATAGGATGGGACTTTCTTGCAATCACCTATCTTCATTCTTCAACTTTTCTTGTAAGCAATGGAATATTATGTAGTTATGATGAAATCCAATCTAATGTAGATTTGTAGAACCTTTAATAATAATACGCCTAAAGGCAAATACACACCTAAAGGTTTTGAGAGAAGAAAATTGAATGAATACCAAAAGGCAAGATTGAGTAGCAAAAGAAGCCAAAGAAAAAGGGGGTTTCCTTGAAAAGAGCCAAGAGAGCCACCAAAGGAGGGAACATTGGGGTGAAGGGGAGCATTTAAAATCGAGCCAAAAACCCAACAAACAGCAAGAGAGGGAAAACAACAAACCCTAAGGGTGAACCAACAAAGGAATGAAAAGCAAAGAGTGGAAGGGCCGAGAAATGAATTAAGAAAATAACTAATAAATAAAAGATTAAAAGTGTAGGGGAAGCCCCATTTAAAAACCAATAATATCACTGTAGAGAAATTATTCTCTGATTCTCACACAATCAAAGAGTTTTCCATGTAAACATAAAAGCCGTATTGCTTATGAGATGGAATATTCTAAAGTTCTAATGAGTGTACTTCCTATGCACAAAGGTACTACTCATGAAGTCAAAAAATGTACTATTCTTAATGCGTTTACTTTCTAGGCATGGTCCTGTAATAGGCTATGAGCCTATGACAATATGACAATGATAGTATGGATAACATACACAGTCAAAGATAATACTAATAAAATAAACTTTTCTATAAGTGTTCACTCTATGCACGTTTCTATATGTTGAATAGCTCTTCAGCTGAGAGTAAGGCCAGACCGCCAGAGTCTCACGTGCAGCCGGGGACAAGTGTACAGTATAGAGCCCACTCACACTCAGGAGATTCGTTACACTTGTAGAATTGTTCCTTCCAATATATATATTCGCGATAGTCTCAGTTTGTGATTGGAAATTATGGAACCCCACTAAACTTACTTCAAACATCATTACTTCATCACTTTTTCACGTTGTATCCACTTCAAGCACAAAGTATTAAATGCACAAATTATATGCATGTACTGTGGGGAAATCCTCTCAAAACACGGAGACAACTAGAAGTTAAGACCACACTCACACACAAAGTCCACTCTAAGATTTCATGGAAACCACTTAAGCTTAATACATAAATACAGATTTTAGACCTGGCAATGCGTCGCTTGGAATCATCTGGATTAAATTCTAATTACTGTACATATTGGCGTAATTAGAACTGCATTGATGATCTAATAAGATACAATCCTTTCACTGCTCAAGAATGTTCACATCGATTAGGCTAGGGATGGCAGTGGCGACGGCGACCCGTCTACAGCTCCGCCAAAGCCTTGACGTTGATCGGGTAGGCGTTCGAGGCATTTCCAGTGTAGATCAAATTGAAGATAATGTCTACCGTGACCTCAGTAGGGTGCGCTAGATCCCAGAACAGCGACTTGGCGGGGCGCTCACTAAAATCCGCCACTGCATTTGGCAGCCCGGGTGGCACGTACGGGCTTCCCGCACTGCACTTGCGCATTCAGAAACCCGGCGCCACAGCAAGCAGACGACGTCACTTGCATGATAGCACACACGTACCAAGAAAATCGACAGCGAGGCGGCCATCAGAGAAGCGTCCCGTGGGTCTTCCGCAGAACGTCTTGCCGTAGGGAGGAAAGTCGGCCCTGGATGTGTTCTGGGGCAAGTGGTTGTTGGTTCCCACATCAGCTAGCGAGTCACCCAATACAAAAAGAGTAGGCGCTTCGAAGCTCTGAAGGGACCTGGCGGCGTCCACAGCCGGCATTCCAAACAAAAGCACAGCTGCAGCCAACACCAGTGCGGCTATTCTGAAACCCATGGCTAGCTGCAATTGGGCTTCGCCTTCTTGTGAGCTCCTAGCTCCAGTTAGTCCAAACCACTTCCCTTGAATTTCTCGACCAAAAATTACACCGTACCAGTTGCGAAAATCAAAATAATCGTGACTGGCTTGAATCTGTCCGTAATCCGAATCGTCGCAGGGCTGAATTCGATCACTTTTCAGATGATGCTGAAGTAACAGACTGACTCAGTGGAGGATAGTGTGTACCAAACTTATCGATCAACTTACCGGTATTTGAGAAGTTCAAAATGCAGTTGAAGGTTTTACAATCGGATGAGAAGCATACGTGTGATTAATTGGAGTCTATTTCACGCATTGTAGAAGCCCGCAGCAAGTTCCACATGAAGCTAGGACGGTGCAATTTAAAGAGCATCTTGCAGCTAGCCGCGTGTTCACAGCCACAAGTCCTAGGTGCTCAACCCGGACCAGCCTAATTTTTAAAAATTTTACTATAATTATGTGTTCCGTCAGGAGACGCTTACGCTCCCTGACGGAAAACTTCGGCGGGGAACGTTGACATCGTGGAACGAACGCATGCTGCGGCTGGTCTTATCGCCCCGATTCTTCTCTTCTCCGTGGAGCGGTGATTGCTGGTAAGCTTGCTGCGAGTTTGTCCTTCTTTGTGCGAGTTCGTGCTCGCGGGTTGAGTTTTCATCCTTGGACGGCTCAGTCGGTATGGTTGCACTGTGCGTTCCTCGATATTTTTGCTTTGTACAACGCCGAATTTTCAGAGCTCAGATGTGGAAGAACTCGCCGTGTCTAGTTTCCGGATATTGGCAGAACAAATGCTCTGATTTATCACGAGTATGAATTTGACTGCGAAGAGGTGGCTTCTGGGTACTATGTTGAGAAGTGGTTTGCATGTCTGTAGTTTAGTATTTGTTGTGTATGAGAGCGACGTTAAAGATTCTCGTCGTGGCTTATAAATTTTCTCAGAGAGAGCTTTCACTTTGGGAGATTATGTTTTTGCGTGTCATTACGTGCAATGATTTTTTCACTAATTTTTGGACGCTTCTAGAATAAATCCTGTAATAGCTTGCTGTAGATATTCTGCGAATGCTCGCCAGTTAAATATGTATCTCAATGATCACATTTTATGATCGTGAGGATGGTATCTCTCATGATTAGAGTTTAGACATTCAATGCACAATTTATTTGTATCAAGGGAGTTATTTAGTCTTCCATGCGAGACTGTTCCACTGTCAGCGAGCATCCTTAGGGGCCAGGTTCTTCATTTTTAGTACGCGAGAGAAATAAATTTGTACGAGAATGGCTTTGAGCTGGTATCATGTATAATACATAGACATCTGTTTCCATGAACGTGTGTAGTGCTGATTTTTTGGACTATTTCAAGAGTTGGTATGACATGTTTCATTTTCAGAATTTAACCAAATTTAATAACCTATATAATAGATCCAATTTTCTTCAATACATGATTTTGTACACGTTTCTATAGGACCCACACATCTTGTTCTACTTTTTTTCGTTTCCACATGCAACACACACACATACACACATTTATATATTCATACACACCCAACTTTTTGGATAAGTTTTAGAGTAAATCTAGAGAATGCACATACCCATCTTCACCGCTGAACTTCAGATACAATCCAGAGAAAACCTTATTTAGTGTTCCAATCCTCTCCAAACATGGAAGGTAAGACCCGGCAAAAATGTCCATTCAAATTATGGAATCTACTTAGAACGGCAGAAAGCCACAGCAATGAATTGTTTGCGTGAAGGCTACTGACTACTCAATGGCGTAATTTAATTCTGCATTGTTGCTCTTGAGAGATACAATCCTCCGCCCTCTTTCTCATTACAATCCTGTTTCTGCTTGAGAATGTTTACACGGATCAGGAATGGCGGTGGCGATGGCGAGCACCGCCTGTCGATCTAAAGCTCCGCCAAAGCCCTAATGTTGATGGGGTAGGCGTTCGTGGCATCGCCAGTGAAGATCAACTTGAAGAGAATGCGGACAACGACCTCAGTAGGATGGATAAAATCCCAGAACAGCGACTTGGAGGGGCGCTTGCAGAAATCCGCCACCGCGTTCGGCAGCTGGTCCGGCACGGGCTTCCCGCACTGCACTTGCGCATTCAGAGACCCGGCGCCACAGCAAGCAGATGTCACATTCGTCAAGCCGAAGGATGTGCCGTCGGAGATGATGGCCGAGAACGCGTCGAACGTGAAGCCAATGACGATGTTGAAATCGGGATAGGCGGCGCGGAGCCCGTCGACCACCTGCCTCAAACCCGCGTTGAACCCTAATGCCAGTTGGTTGGCTACCACCACGCATTCGCCAGGTTGAGTGGGGTTGGAGACTCTTGCGCGAGGCGCGCATCCGATGGGGCCGACTTCGAGAACCACCACCTTCCTTGCTCCACCGTTGTACAACGCCTGCAATTGTCACAAAATAATTAATCCCTCTGCTTCAATATTTGCAATAGATCGACCTCAACATGTTTAAATATATATCGATCTTGGACAACAGCATGCAATGAACAGCCGTCAGGAAGTAACAATCTCGGCCGGCTGTTGATTATTTGCAGTAGGTTTATATATTGTTAAGTCAAATTGGAGAATTATAATCTTGTCTGAATTATTCGGCATTAAATATAGAAACTCTTAAACTGATAGGAGAGTTAATACGCAATTGATGCAAAGGATTGACTGAGTTATGGGTATGGTGGAGAGCTTGGATTGGAGTCTAGCTTACAAGGATGGCTTTCTGGTAATTGCTGATAACGGAAGCAAGAAAGTCGGTGGCGTTGATCTCTCGCTGGAGGGTAGTGTTGGAGAGGAACGCGTTAAGATCGTTGGAGCCGCTGACAATGAAGAAAATGGACTTGGAGATGAGAGTGTTTGTGGTCTCCACTCCCAGTTGTTGTCGCAAGATCGATTTTGCAGTCCCGAACTGTTGTACTTGCTCACTGATTGGGACCACCTGAGGGAAGTCCATGCAACCATTTATGCCCATATCAGTACTTGTGATATATCAGTAGTTGAATATTCAAGCTTTCAGTATCTGGGAAAACACACAGATTGATCTCAGTCGTGAGATTAGAGCAAGGACTTACTAAGCCATTGCCGGTGGAATCCAAGAGACCACTCCCAGCTGAGGCGAAGTTGACGCCTTTGGTGAAGGAAGCGTTCGGCTGCAGAAACGGAGGCGCGAAGGGGAGTCCCAATGCTTGAGCTGTTCCAATGTGACCCAATTGTAAATTAGAAGATTCGTAGCATTCACAAATCAAGAATCTGCGTCTATTCCTTTTGGAATTAATGAGACCCAGCCCAAAGCCTGAAAATTACCGTTCTCCTTGGCAGGACTCAGGAGTTAATTCAACAAGTCGTCACTTGATAGCACGCACTTACCAAGGAAATCCACAGCGAGGCGGCCGTTAGAAAAGCGTCCCGTAGACTTTCCGAAGAACGTCTTGCCGTAGGGAGGAAAGTCGGCCCTGGATGTAGCCTGGGGCAAGTGGTTGTTGGTTCCCACATCAACTAACGAGTCACCCAATGCAAAAAATGCAGGCACGTCGAAACTCCGAAGCGACCTCGCGGCGTCCGCGGCCGGCATCCCAGAGAACAGCACAGCTGCAGCCAGCAGCAGCATGACTATTCTGAAACCCATGGTCAGTTGCAATCGAGCTTCGCCTTCTTGCAGCTCCCAGCTCCTGCCCAGTAAGTCCCTTTAGATTCTCGACCAAAAATTACAGCGTACCAGTTGCCTTGCGATAGTCAAAGTAAACGTGAGAAAGCTCGAATCTGTACGTAATCCGAAATGTCGTCGCTGGGGCTGGATTTGATCACTTTCAGCTGATGCTGAAGATGGAGACTGATGATCGAGACAGTCGAAGATTGTGTGTATAGGAGTTTGTGAGAAGTTCAACACTTGAAGGTTTTATAGTCGGACGATAAACACGCGTGCGGTCAACTCGAGTCGACTTCACGCGCTGTAGAAGCCCGCAGGAGCAGGTTCCATATGAAGCTAGGAAGGAAGGTGCGATTTGAGGAGCAGCCCCGCCCTCCCGCCCGCCGCCACGAGGCCGCGTGTTCACTGTCCAGTCAACCGGGTGCTCAAACTCCGGTCAAAGTACTGCCTCCGTGTCCCACACACGGACGTGGAAGACCCTCAGGCAATTGCCCCTACTGTAAGCTAGGCAACCCATTTCTGATCATCCATTCATCCCCCATTTCAAATCTACAGTCTGCTTCCTTCCCCTGAAGTTGTGGTGTAGCTCCGTGGCACATTAGGATCAGTTGTAAGGCTCTCATAACCTCATGGTTGTTAGTAAGGGAGGAGGTTCATAAACCGACCATCTAAGGGCTGGAGTAGAATTTTGGGCAGGTCAAATATCTTGAAATATTTTTCAGTGAGTTTTCTTGAAAGACAGCTTGAATAGGCATCTAACCCAAGTCGTTTCATATTTTTTGGAGCTCTGTAGAGTTAGTTATGAATTTCTGAAGTTGAAAGGGCATAGGGCTCTAAAATGGTGCCCTAGCTAAAATGTACACTGTTAGTACACTGCTAAAGCCTATAAAAATGCAACATGTACAAATACTATACATTTAAGATAGGGCATCATTTTAGAACCCGCTCCATTTAAGAGCCTCCTCCTATATGTGAGCATAGAAAGTGTGAGATTATGAGCCTAGAATTCTATACACTTATAATATAGTTGTCTATACTATAGACACCTCAATGGTTATAATGTATTTATATTTTAAACACCTATATTATAGGTGTTTTTCTGTTATAAACACCTTCAATGAGTGTAGGATACTTACTTATACTTAGGCTCAAGGCTCATAAGCTCACACTTTTATGCTCACATACTAGTGTCATTGCTTTCATAAATGCAATCAATCCTTGGTCCATTTTGCAATCAACCTATGATCAGAAATAGTAAGGTTTATATTACCACTATAGGTCAAAAATAATCTTCTACTAAAAAATTCATAATCATTACACTTTGTGTAATAAAATTTTAGAAAAATATGCTATCTTTCCAAACTCTATATTTGTACATGGGAAAAAATTTGCAATAAAAAATTGCACTCTAACTATGCGTAATTGCTTAAGTGATTGGAAATAGGTTGGCTACTTTAAAACTGCCCGGATAATAAAGGCATCTTGCTACTTGAGAGTGGGAGGCAAAGTTGGAAGGGTGAGCTACAAGATCCACGTGAGCAATTGCATTTCAAGACCTCATGGGTGGGGAGAGATTGACTAAAAATGCCTCACATATTGATTCCTCCTAGCTTGACTAATCTCTACCAATGGGGTTGTCCATCGATTTAAGTATTTAGAACTAGTGACTCTTGATGAAGTCCTTTACAAGCATATATTTTGACTTTGGTTTAAAAATACATACAAGATGTATCTTCTTTATGCTAGTAACTATTCCTTGAAATAAAGATTCATACATTTTGCTAATTTCAATCATTATGGAAGATCGTAGTAGTAGGCAACTATGATTGTTGCATTGTTTAAATGATCTTCAAAGCTTTGACTAGCCAAACCAATGGCACAATTCCACAACAAACTATTTACGTTGTAATTATTCAAAAGATCATTGGATCCATCTATAGAAGCATTGTAGAAATAAGGAAAATCAAGTCTTACAAATTATATAAGTAAGCATGCAAATACCAAAAACTAGCTAAATGAACACCTTATGTATAGACAATGCCTTGCACTTATAGTATTGCATCTAATGAATGGCATTATAATAGATGCAAAAATATAGAATTGCAAGCCTTACATCTTCATCTCAACTACTTGGAGTGTTGGAAAGCTTGTAGGTCTATATGACCTCTAGTAGTAATTTCATAATCCCAATGGTTGTGAGGAATGAAAAGTAGATGATTGAGTAGATGGCACATCAATTTCTTCCATTGCCAAAGCCACAAGAAGATCTTGAACCACTTTAGTCATTGTTGGTCTATAGACACTTTGAGGTTGAATACATTGCATGGCAACTTCAACAACTTTTTGTACTGCTTCTATATTGGGATTTGAAGTTGTCACTAGAGGATCCAGTATTGAGGTGATGTTGGAATTTTCAAGACTCTCCCGCACCTAAATAATTGAAGATCAAAAGCAGTTAATTGGTCATCTTTGACTTCACAAAAAAAAATTCTAAATTCAATAAGAATATGTTAGTATTTTTCCACCAAGTAATCTCTAGCTAGAAATTTATTTTTATAGGCCTTTATATTAGGGCTCTCAATAAGGTTTCAAATGATTGTGTAGACAAGGGAATGAATGAACAACTCACCCAATTGCTAATGTGTGGATTCCTTCTATTTGAGGACAATTTTTCAATGGGATGACAACTAGTGATTAGTTCCAAAAGTACAATTCCAAAGCTGTATACATCACTTTTAGAGGATATATAATGAGTTGTATAGTACCTATACACAAACGACCACCAAAATGTAAGTACATGACAAACATTAAGACACAAAAAAAGCCTCACATCTAAGTCTAGCTTTTGTTGTATTGTAAAGAAAGCAACTAATCATCTTACCATATATATGGAGGTATTCAATTATTTTGAAAAGTCCTACTTGGCTCAAATTTCATAGATACTTTGAATCAAATTTACTAAAGCTTGATTCAAATAAAAGAACTAAACCACATAGCATGAAATAGTTGTAGATTTCAAATCAATAACCTAAGGTATCAAATGCCAAATAATCAATGAATCATCAATCGAAACAACTTAGAAGTTAGAAGAATTTTATGAATAAAAAGCACTTCATAAACAATGAAGTTTTTCATTACTAACTTGAAGTTTTATAGTGAAAATCTCTTATTCATCCTTATCTTTTTGGACATGTCTTTTTAACCCTGAAACATCTCAATCCTTTTTTGAGTTTATGTGCATTTTTGCTTATAGCTTTGTATAGATATATCATTTACCAGAATTTGATGAATTTGGTCATTAAGGAAGATTGTCTTTTCTAGATCAAGTGTTACATTTGATAAATGAGAAGTTAATTGGATGAATCAGTGCCTTGAAGCCTCTATTCATCATCTAGAATATGAGCATCTAGAAACATGCTCAAATAAGAACGAGGATTTGCATTACGGAAGAGATAAACATGAGAAAAAAAGCTAGGTTGTAGGGCATGAGATCTCTTACTCTGGATCAAGGTAGCCTACTGTGCCCATGACATTATCAGTCATGACTCTTGTGCCATCAGTGGCACCCATCAGCCTCGTTAGTCCAAAATCCGCCACTTTAGCCTCAAATTCAGGAGTGAGTAAAATGTTGCTGCTCTTCACATCCCGGTGAATGAAACTTGGCCTGCACTCTGCGTGTAGATACACCAAGCCTGCCAGTGCATCAAACACGCATCAATCTGAATGCTCGTCGAGAAACTCGCTCCTGATGGAGCAATTCAAAAGACGGAATGAGAAGCACATCCACGGAGGTACAAGTCACGCACAAACTGATGCAGCTGATTAATATCAACTCCGTTACATTGGTGGTGTTCCTTGTGTCATTTTGACAGTTTTTCATCAGCTTACTATGTCCATAGAGAAGCAAAATTAATTTGCAAATTGTTTAAATGTTATGCAGTAATTAACCAAATGCATGTAAGCAGCTACTCAGGTCAATGCTGGAAGTTGTACCTTGTGCTGCGTTGAGGGCAATGTTGAGGCGCATTCTCCAATCCAAGATGCCAGAACTCACTGAGCTGCCTGCATCATCAAAAGATCCATTTCTCAAGGGCCTTGTCTGCTACCTTCCAAATCAATGTTGGCTTGCAAGGTGCACCCTACTTTTTTTCGAAATTGGGGTGAACAGTTTAAAGCACTCTAGCTATTCCTTACTTCAATGTGAGACTCCACACTTGCTTGGCAAAAATATATAATTTAATTTTGAAACTTAGCAGCTTGTTTTGATTGACTTTCATATTTCATTTTAGGCGTTAAAGTTTCTTGAACTGCATTCATGCTGCAAATTTTTAATTTGTTATACATGTATCAGATACAGAAGTTGGGTACCAATGTCAATTGAAATTGTAAGCAGATCGATTAAATGTTCAAGACAGTCCCAGAGCAGAAGAAAAATTCAAGTTCTCACCATGCAGGTGATCAAATAAGGAGCCGTTGTGCATGTATTCGTAGATAAGGATTTGTTTCGACTGTTCCTGGCAGTAGCCCACCAAGGCCACCAAGTTCTTGTGGTGCACTCGCGACAAAACATCAACCTGGAAGAAACATCCAACGCCCAACGCCCAACTTCAAAACCATTTCATTAGACAGTCCCAAGTACTGAAAGAATTTACCTGTAGACAAGACTCAATCTGACAAAATAATAGACATTGTGGTCCAAAAGAGAGCGAAAAAATTGGATAAGACACATCCCTTCGATTCAAGCACAGCTAATACGTCAAGAGGTGTCACAACTTTCTGTTCATTTACGTGCACAAGCACCCTAATGGAAGGCATGTGTAGAGAAAACCTAAAATATTGAAACTAAATTCTAAGAGTTTCAACACTTGGAGGGCCACAAACCTCATTGAAAAACGCCCTTTCTTCATGCTTTGAATTTCCATCAGCAACCTTGACTGCCACTTCTTGCCCATCAGGAAGCTTTCCATAATAAACAGGACCGAATCCTCCTTTCCCAAGTTCCCTCCTGAATTGAGCAGTTGCAGCAGTGACTTCCGCATATGTGTAAGCTTTCGCACCACCAGGGGTGGCAATTCCTGTTGATGCATAATAGAAGATGATCAGCATCGGTTCTTGCAATAAGCAAATTAAGCTATGCTCTAAGTAGATGAATGTCGGCAATTATGGATTAGGAATCAAGTGAGAATCTACAAATGAAATACGAAAACTCCATTTCAATTTTGAAAATTGCTTTTTTGTATCTGATACATACTCATGCCTGCCCTGTACACCTTGCCAGAAAGTTTGCGCTTGCGTCTCCAGCGACAGTAGACTAAACTTGCTATTACAATAATAAGTCCCAAAGCAGCCCCAACACTAGCGCCGGCGATGATTGCAATATTTGATTTGTCACAGTCACTACAAACAGGTGCAGGGGCAGGGGCAGGCGGGTCTCCTAAGAAAGGGTTCCCGTAATACCTGGACAAGAAGCAAAACAATCAATCGAGAAATTTCATTGTTTGCAAAGGCAAGTAATTCGAATTACTTGTATGGTGCGATTGTGAGATTGAGGAGCCTCTTGGTTTTTGTGGTAGGAGTTGGTGCCACCAGATTCTATTGACAAACCCGGTGCTCATACACAGAAAGCTTATGATCAATGGATAGCCATGTATTGCCATACTAGTGGATTTCATTGTGCTGAAATTGTCCCGCTAATTTGTGCAGATTGAAGTAATAAGAGCTTGCAAAACTAAGACAGATTTACGATTTTGTTCATTATGAAATCCACTTAAAGCTGCACCGAAATCTCTGCAACCTGGCCAGAAAAGATCGTTCAAGAACCGCAAACATGTAAAGCAGTAAACGGGCGATCATAATAGATATGCAATCATGTAATAGGATTTAGTAGAATTGGGATTTACGGTGTTGTGAGACACCGTCGAATGAATGCACTTGCCCAATGAAGACCTCCTAATGAATTATGGCCAAGGTTTTCTCAGTATGCTTTCGAAAGCCAAATTTGTTGAAGATCCACGACTGAAGGCAAACATAATGACGAGAGAGAACTTACGTGAACATCTGAAAATTAGCTGAAAGAAGACTCTGTGGAATTCGACCACTGAGGTTGTTATTCTGGACAGCCCTGCAAGAATTTCATGCTAATATTCAGTTTCAATGGCAGATCTGGAGCTTCTAGAAGAACAAAACCTGGGAGCAGGAAAATTCGAGACCAGGCCCATACTGCTCTAATTCATCCACCTGTCGATGGAGGGTTACGAAACTTACAACACCCTCAGAGCTGTCATACTTGTCAACCACTCCGGCAGCGAGCCATTGAGACTGTTGTTCGACAAGTCCCTGAGAATCATCCAACATCCATGAAGTAAGCCACATGCAACAGAGTTCGGTGTCTCTATTGCAAGACTCCTTTGGATTCCTGAAGTTGAGAGAAATACCGGAACTTAGAAGACTTCAAGGTCTGGGCTCAACACAGGAAGATTGTTAATTACACTATCCCCTTGCATTAAATTTAGCATACCCATTTGAACGCACAAGGGACTTGCATCATTTCCTTGACCTTCTCGCTAGGGAGAAAATGGAGACCAAAGGAGATTTGTGTGATTTTCTACGGCAGTAGGAGCACACGTGAAATATATATTACTTTACTCCCCTGTTATCACACAAGTCATTTGAATGACCTCCCCTGTCTCACTTTCCCTTGTTGCATACTTTTATAAGATCTTGAGCTTCGGGTGCTTGAAAGTGCTCAGTGCTCAGAGTTTGAGGAACTATAACAACAAAATTTGGATCTCTGAAGCTAACCTGCTATTTAAAAAAATGAGAGTGTCGTTGATATTTTCAAACTAGCTAGATAACAGGACAACTCACAAGCTGGTGAGGCTCCGGAGGTTGGCAAAAGTGGCTTGTAGTGCACCCACCAACCGATACCCAGAAAGATTCCTGGAGGCACATTCTCGACCAAATGAGTGCACCCAAAATTTGCCAACACTATGAGCAAACAATCCATAAACAAGAAAAAATTTCCAGGAAGAATCTAATTAACACTCTATTGATGCAAAACCACCTTAGTTGACCCTATTCATAGATTTCTCGGTGTCTTCGAGCTGCCATTCTTAAGTGATGAATTTCAACTTTGAGCGAATTATCCCATCTAAAATCGACATTCATTTGTACTTACAAGGCAGTGATCACAGGCTCTGGCTCTGTAGTTGGATCAGGGATGCCGCAAGTAATCCAGGCATGAGGGACGGGAAGACATGGATCGCCAGTCCACTCCGTCAGATTGTAGCTCTTCTTGATGTCCTCAATAGCCAGTGCTGCAGATCAGCAGTACCATTGAAATTCTGTCAGTGTCCTAAACTTCGAACCTGGAGATCTGGATTCCGGTGATTCTTCCATGCGTCTCATTTGGTACAACATTAAGTTAGGATTCATCTAGACGTGCGTAGGCAGGATTAGTTATCCCGACATTTGTTGAGTCAAACTGCAGTAAAATTCAAAACAGTTAGTTCATAAAAAAATAGCAGCATAGGATCGATGTTTCAACCTTCCACTGTTGGCAGTTGGTTGAACAACATCCCGATGTTGTTTTTCAACTGGGGTTGGACGGACATCGTTGATTGAATTAATTACTGCATAATCAAACCCAACCGCAGTTGAAACCCTACGTTGAAAATCCACAACACCAAAAATCAACATTGGGATGTTCAGTTGTTTCATCGTTCCAGTAGTTCCTTGAACCAACGTCCCAAGTTGCTCATTTAGTGTAGTTTCAGCTCGCGGTGTGCACTAGTGCTATCGCCAGTATAATATTATAAGTAGAGACTCCATTTACCGTACAGTTCAGTAGGTGCTCCATTGACCGTACTTGTAAAATTTGATTAACCTACTGATTGTCAGAGTTGCGATTGATGTTTGGCCTAATACACATATATCTGCAACATTTTATATTGCGCAAGCCCCTAGATTGCTCTACGGAAAGACTCAGAGGTCCAGAGTATGTTGATTGGAACCCCTCCATCGCTGTATAGTAAATGTAGACTTTTAAATTATATGCATCAAACTATCAATTGAACCTGCATTGAATTGTGTCAGCATAAAAATAAGAAAATAAAGAGATCCAGAGTCACATACGCATTGAGAAGTAATGCACTGTAAGCTCCTTACCATCTCGAGCACCAGTTTTGGCTATTCTCTCCTCGGTTTTTGAAAAAATCTCCATACAATTCAGGATCGGACCTGCCTCGGCGGAAGAGAGCGGAGTCAAATATAGGGTGGTACTCGTATCCAGGAGTGCATCAGCCGGTAGCATATACCACCTCTGGTAATCGAGGAAATTGAAAGGCTTCATGTCCACAAGGGCTACGCCCGAAGTCACAGCCGGCATCGCGACGGTGAAGTTCCGCAGGGAAGGATTGGAAGAGCTGTTGAGCTGCGCAAAGTAAAATAAAGAGTGGATAGAAGACTCGATGGCAGGAGAGCCTTCCGGCAGCACATACGATAGGATGCTGCCGGAGCTCGTGACCGCCGTTTGCATCACAGCCGATGGAGGCCACGAAATCTCCATCGGAAGTGGAATCGACGTAGACAGAAACTCGTGGGGTGCCATCTGGGGTGTCAAATAATAGAGCGACGTGGGGCCTTCAGGAAACCAGAATCGATCGAAGTAATCAGCCGGGGCTCTGCATCCCAAGGAAGAGCAAGCGCAAGCTCGTCAATGTAGTCCGAATCATAAAATATGCATGTCAGTCGACCTGGAGGGACTAATTGACTGGAACCCGATGGAAACCTAGGTCGCCATTACACTTAAACGTGCGCCTAACAAGCTACGACTGGAAACTGCAAAGATAATCTTCTCTTAAGTTCAAAATGTTTGGAAAAAGTGGAATGTGGCGCAACTACCGAATGAGGGTCGTGCCGCCAAAATTCACGCGATTGAGAATGCTCATGATAATCCCTTCCTGCAGATACGTGTAGTATAGCATTGCAGGCCCAATTGCCAAGCTCCTCGCCTGTTTCAGAGAGATTCCGGAGATGAAAGGCGTAGCTCCCGGAGACGTCCGAAGGAAACACACGTAAGTGAAATTCCCCCGCGACATGTAATGATACTCCCTGTACGAGAAGCCAGTAGTATTAATGGCAACGTTGCTGACGATGTTGGCGTCGATGGCCACCTGAAACTGCGGGGGCAGGTTGGCGTTGTCATAGTTGCCGTAGAAGAAGGTGAGCTTGAGGAGGTACGAGACGTTGTGGGTGACGGGCAGGGCGTAGCAGTTCTTGGCACGAGCGTCGTCGAAGTAGCGGAGCGTCTGCATCTCCGTGAAGTTCTGGAGAGACGAAGGGACAGTGACTGTTTGGGTCTTGCCGGAGGTAATGTAGGGTGCATCTGGCTCCCAGTAGAGACCGGTGGCGGAGTCGACATAACTGGAGTTTGCGCCGCAGTCGATGTTCAGAAAACCTGCCAGGGAACCCGTCAAGCGGTGTCAGAGTGCGAGCTTGCACTGCAGAAACCCTAAGGACTTTGTGAGACTCAAACAGAACATGCAAGGGGCTTGTACTTCGGAGAAAGAAGGATCCTGTTGTAACTGCTAAACAATTGTAGAACAAGAATCGTTGGGTCGGCCGACACGCCTCAAGATTGAATGTGAGACGAACTTAGAATCAATATTATGAGGTACGGTCCCGGCCGTTATACTCCTGGCAGGCAAATGTACGCTACCCTATCGTTATGAATTGATCTCCTCGTTAAAATGACAGTTCTTCCTTTTTTTCGAGTTTCTGGAAGTAAACGACCATGTCGAGGATTCGATCCCTACCGACAGAATTATCAATTCTTCGTAAAATTCGTAAATTTATACAATTCATGATTCAAAGTTCTGCAAGTCGATGCGTTGCAAGCCTTTCAAAGTTCTCAAACAAGAGACCATACGACGAATAGGAGAAACGCTTGATTTCCACCACTGACTTCACTCCAGGACTGGAAATTTTTAATAAATAAAACTTCAAGTACGTTGACATTGATCTAAAATTTCGAGACTTCGAGTAGAAGAAGACGAATGATTTAAATAATCTTCTAGACATGCGAGTCCACGGATAGAGGAGAGATCGAAGCGATTGGCTCCAATTCCCAACCTGATAGAGTCAAGGCCGCTGGAACTCTCCAAAGCAGCAGCACGGCCACCAGCACATGAGTCCTCCAGCCCAAGTTGAATCCGGAGCCCAAGCATTTCTCCATCGCTACAAGAGCTTCGATCGAACTTCAGCTAGGTGGGGAGCACCTGCTTAGTAAACAATTTAACGTCCCTCCATCAGTATTTGACAAACATAAACTTCAATCTAATCACCATCAAGGAGGTGGTGGTGGGAACTTTCCACGATGACGGTCGGACCACGGCACTGGCTGGAAATAGTCGGTAGCCTGCCAGCCTGGATTCTTTCGAAATGATACCTTATTAGTCCCTAAAGGACGCAGCGGACGAGTACTTTTTGTCCTCTGTGTGACTTCCGTCAGGGGGGACTGGAGCAACTTGCAAGGAAAAAGCATGTTTGCATCCAATTTGGGACAAATTTGCTCATTTCAGGGAACACGAGTGCGTATTGTATGCTCTTAACGTAAAAAGGAAGGTGCTTGACCCTTAACCCTAGAACGTCTGGATCCATCTCCAAAATTGGCTACTTTGGAAAAATCATTATAAAGTATTATTTGTTGGAATATTTTGGACTTGATGTACAAATAAAAGTTGTAGATTATGAATTTCAGATTCAATCTGTACAGTTAGATTCACCAATGCTATCATCAATTTTTTTTTATAAATTTTGAAAAAGAAAATTCTGAATATCTTCTAAATTCAATTACAAGCAAAATATTATCATTTTCTGAGTGAAACTTGTTGGAATGGATTTGAAATGAGGTTCTCTTCATATGCTGATTTTTTGAAATATTTTTGTCTTTTAATCTATGACCTCATTTTTGCAAACCCAATTCTGAACTAAAATCATTGTAATTTTTGGCTTGACAAACTTCCACATTTGTAATTTTAGAAAAATATAAACTCTAGTAACACCAAATCCAACCGACAGATAGGACAAAAACTTGATGAAGTATCACCACAAATTAGATGACTTTCATCCAAGCTGTAATGAGAAAGAAAACTGAGGTTCATTCTGTACATCGTCCAGAAATTGGATGTCGGCGCGCTTAGGGGTTAAACGCCGCCGGGGACATTTAATGTCAGATGGATGACAAAGAGTCTTTTCTTGTAGGATAGGAGTGCAACTATTCATCCTCTATATTAGGGGTCGTCACATCTTCTTTCCACACCGCCCGAAATTTGAAGAACGGCAACGTGTAGAGGTTTTGTTGGCTCACCGAAGCCTCTCAAAAGCAGATTTTGAATTTCTTGCGAAGCCTTCACGACGTCGATTATTCTACTCCGTAGGTGGATTTTGGGTGCGTGGAAGCTTTCGCGAGCTATTCCTTGTTACTTGCCGCTCCTTGGCTTCACCCCTGCGGCGCTCCAAGGTTTCACCTCTGCTGCAGTGTCACGAGCTGTGCATAGCCTGCGTTTCAGGTCGTCTCCGATTGGCTCCATATTGTGTGTAGGTAAATCAATTCTGCAGATTTTGAATCTCCCTTGTCAACGCACCAAAACGGGCCATTACACCTTCTTCTCCCAAAACAGCATCGGACTGGCTCCTGTTTCCTCTCTCTTCTTCTGTAAAATCTGCTTGCTGAAGAAGGTGTGACTACCCCTATTAGGGGTGGGAAGGAAAAATCTTCTACAATGTTAGGACTTCCAATGAGTATATTTGGCTTAGGCCCTGTTTACACCAAAAAACTTTGGATTGGGGCCCAAAAGAATGGAGTATTTTGATTGGAAGATAGCTATGGTACCAATTCAAAGTTCCAATTAGAAGACTCCATTCCTCCGGGCCCCAACCCAAAGTTTTTTGGTGTAAACAGGCCCTTATTCAAAGTAGATGATGTCATGGAGTATAAAAATGCATGGTTTTTATGGCCACCAGTCCATCCTTCAAGAATTAACTTTTAAATTGTCTTGCAATTGAAAATGGATCAATCTATTCTTAAAACCATCATTTTTAGACTTAGGAATGTTAAATTGAGCTTGGGCTCAATGTCAAGAGAATAAAGTTAGCCTAAAGTAACATAGTTAGATTTTGAAGAGGACTCACTATTGAATTTACAAAAATTTCAAAACATAGGAAGTATAGGAGTAAAGAGTCATAGAATCATTGAAGTATTAGGACACAAATATACAACTTCCATATTATATAGCCTTGATTATGATAACTTTTAATGCATTTTAATCTATTCTCAAAGTATATAATTTGCTTTAATGTAAGAAATTCTAGAAGCCTTCTTAATAAGAAATCAAAAATGTAATTATATATATGAAATGAATATTTCTTGAGGACCTATATTATAGCATTAAAAATTAATTATATGAATTTTTAATATAGATATCGTGTATCATAGGCTAAACTACCTAACTTTGGGGCTAGGCTTTTTAATAAAAATTTAATTTCAATTGGAGAGTACTTTTTATATAGATTTAAAAAAACTATGTATAGGTGTTTTCATTCTTCATATATATTGTGAGTTTCTTTTCTAAAATGTATGTAATGCAACATTACCTACATATAATTTTCTTTTGATTTGGCCGTCACCTAACTATTTGGTCTTTTTAATTTGATATAATTTTAACAAAAGCCATCTTCAAAGTTGTTTTAATGCCAATGATCCCTACATATAATACAAGAGTTGTGTATTTAGGCATTAGAATAGTATACTCTGGTCAATGAGGTGGAGGCTTATATTTATTACCTCTTCTTGGTTTATGTTTAGTAACAACCACTAGAATACGTATTGTACACTTGGATTTCAATTGTTTTTCTTCTTATAGTATATTTTTCTTTGTATGCTATCATTCTAATGTGTTTGATCTTACATTGCGCTTTTAGATTTGTGACAAATCTTCCATTCATTTCATAATTTTTGACAGTTAATCCTTAAATTAAATGCCCCAGGTACCAACACCTAGTATTTGCAAAACTTTGAAGTTTAATAAAATCTAAATAAATTACTATTTTAGTATTTTAAATTTTTTAAATTTTTTTCTAGAGTCTAATTTTAGCATCAAAAATCTGATCTTGAAAATGATTGATTGCAATTTTTCTATTCAAGATTTTGTGCAAGGGTGTCTATTGCAATCTTGACTTTCCATCAGTATTGAGGGCTCTTGGAAATGAGATTGAAATACACTAGAGCTTAGAGAAAAAATCACATTAGAAATTCATTTAAAAAAAATTCTAGAGTAGATTTTGAGAAGCCATAAAATGATTGTGGTTATGCGTGTTATGTGACTTATGTCCTTTAACCTCATCATTTTTGGTCACCAACTCTTTAAAATTGACGTGTGGAAAAAAGATTGAAAGACTTCACTTCACTTTTGTAGTTTTAACAACTTCTTGATCAAACATTATAATCTTTCAATCCATAAGTTGATAAAGCTTATCAAAATGTTGACTTTTTGTTCAATTTAGAGCAAATTCCTAGAAGCTTAGAAAGGACCTTGGGCACTTAGGGTTTAACAGTAAAGTGGTTAGTTTACAATAAGTCCATCATTAGATGAAATTTGAGGCCTCCAAAAGGCTGTTTCAAATCTCTTTCCGAGATAGTCCCCGAAACGGCCAGCTACTATTAGGTTGGAATTTACCAAAAATAAATAAATAAATAGAATTGGAGGGGGGGCTTGAAATACAAAAGGAAGTCTTGAAAAAAATTTAATGACATGGCAATGTCATAGCCAAGTTAGATTCCTGCAATTCGGTAGTTTCTACATTTTTAAATTGTGGGAACTCACAATCTTTTAGAGGCCTTCAATCTCTAGTAATGTTTTATTGCTCATTTTCGGTCCAAAAAAGACTTGTTTTTATGTTTGAGGACTTAAGTCACCTTGAATTTGAGCTTAGTATCAGCCAACTTTCTAAAGTGTTATGGGCAACTTTTAAAGACAATTAAAAGACAATTTTTAGATATGCCAAAATATTGATTTCTTTGAAGTATTCTTCAATTCTATCTTGTGAACTTGTAATCATGGCAAATTTTGTTCAAATAGCAATATTCTATATGCCATTTTTCAAAACACATCATTTAAACTAGAAACTAAGAACTAGGACTTGTATAGATATTTAGACATCTAAGATTTATGTAGATTTCCAAAATCTATGATGGATTTAGATTTTAGACCGCATGATCTAAAAATATTTTAGATAGGTATAGATTTCAAAAATCTATGACATATTTAGATTTAAAACCACATAGTCTAAACTAAAAAAAGTGTCAAACTAATGGAATATGGACTTGGCTTTCTATAAGATCCTTTGATTAAATTTGCCCAAAAATGTCTCATCTT
This sequence comes from Thuidium tamariscinum, assembly GCA_947034885.2. Lineage (NCBI taxonomy): Eukaryota > Viridiplantae > Streptophyta > Bryopsida > Hypnales > Thuidiaceae > Thuidium > Thuidium tamariscinum. The sequence goes on from OX344749.2 coordinate 1,367,614, forward strand.
AATTTAAGCTTCAATTCTTTGTAACTTACAAAATGAAGATCCAAAACACCTTGAAAATAGTTGAAAATTTTAAAGGTTAATCCATGGATCAAACCTTGTGGTTTATTTTGGCCAATTCTTAATCCTTTGAGGCCAACAACTAAAATGAAGTTTATCCAATTTAGTTTTAAATCCAATTGGTAGATTTTAAATTCTAAAATTCAATTTTTTCATACTATTTAAGTTTGGGCCTATAACTATGGTTTGTGGGATCTTCTAATTTTGGAATGATATGATCATGTCATTTTATAGCATGATGTCTTGTGCACATTACAAAGTAAACCTTTGTTGAAAATTTTAGATTTTGTTAACTATATTCTGTATTTGATATCAACTTTCTTCACATTCCTTAAACAAAATTACATTAATTTCAAATTTTCACCAATTTTTTAAAAAAATTAATGAGAACTTATAGAAGACATCTGCATATACTATAAAGACAAATCAAACACTACAAGAGAAAGGGGTGTTTTAAGTAGTGTCCTAGACATCACATCTTTTAAGTAATGTCTTTTAATGCATCTTTTAAGTAAAATTTTACTGAAAAGACTGTCTTTTTAGTAAAATTTTACTTAAAACCTTATTTAAAAGACATTACTTAAAAGACATGATGTCTAGGACACTACTTAAAACACCCCTTTCCCTTGTAGTGAAATGTACCATTGGGGTATCTGAAGACTATCTTAATAGCGTTAATATGCACAATAGTTGGTTTTGTCTTGTATTGTCCTATGCCGCCGAGTCACTGACTGCATACATGATGTCAAGACGAGTTGCCCTGGCAGCAAATTAAAGGGGTGTTCCCACTTGCGCTTATCCTGGCATTTTTAGTAGCAAAAAAGCACTAACAGTTGAGTGCGTTCACAACATCTGTTCCTACTCATTCCCAAGCCTATGTGGTTGGTCTGGAGGAGTGTCGAGGATGACGCTGGTGGTGTAGTAAATGCCAGTAGTATTATATACGGAGTGTCAGAGGTACAACTGCACAGGACAAGCGCCACATTGATGTTGAGTCCAGCAAGCAAATTTAAGGTGCATGAGATTAGAAAGTTCATTATGGCTCCCATACGTGGATTAATTAGCCACCAAACTGAGGTTAAGGATACTTCTATGACAAGGCTAATCCTTCTCAATAGAGATTTCCATAACCTCAGTTGCCACGGAAGAAGTCCTCCTTTTGCACTATATGCTATTATACTCCAACCTACGAGAAGAAGACATACTGATTCCATTACTAAGAGAGAATTACAACCTGAGGAGCCATTACTAACAGCGTGGTGCGAGTAGGTCTTTGAAGCACAGGTAAGTAACAATGACCATCATTGTGAGCCCTCAAGATGGTACTTCGAACTCTGAATCCATTTTTCGCGAATAAATGGCGAAATTTAATAAAAAATACAAGAAAAATACATAAAAAGAGAGTTAGGGAAGTTCTAGTAGTAGCCTTTACCAAAACAATACAAAACCATCTTAGAAGGTGGAAAATTCCTAATTCTAGGATTTTCCAACATTCTAAGCCTTAGAAATAAGTTCAAGTGAAGATTTAGTAATTCCGAGAGAAATGAGGAAATGAGAGTTAGTCAGTCCAAGTGTCTGTCTGTGCAAAATCAACCTCTTAAGGATGCACATGGCATACTGACTAAACCAAAAGAGTCTATTACAAGCCTAGAGGGTTACCAAGGCCTAAATTCAATTATGAGCAAATTGGATTTAGAAGTAAAACAATTACATGTGACTTGAAGAATTGAGACTTCAAGACTTGAAAGATGGAGGAATTGAATATTGAAGACTACATAAAGGTGCTTCAAGGGTAGGAGCATGCCAAGAGCAAACAAGGATCAAACGATTGTCCAAAATTCCTGGGCATCAGAAATTAAATTGTCCAATTGGGTAAAGTAATTCCAAATTACTAAAAATAGACAAGTGCAAGATTGTGTGGAACTTACACTAAGAATCTAGGAGTGCCCTAGATGATACCCAAATTATTTCGGATTTTTTCGAAATTCCACGTTGAATCCATGGGAAGTCAACCAGACATAGAAATGTTCGCAAATTCCTATAAATTACGTATGATGCGATAAAATCTCACTAAAAATTAGAATAGGTTTTTGTGTGCTTAATAAGCGCCCGGTCAAGTTTGAAGACATTCTGACATTCCCAACTACCAGAACCGGCATCGACATTGAATTTCAATGGAATTTACAATTTGGTGGCAAGTTGACCAGCGTATCAGGAGCGAATGATGTCCAATTGACGCAAATGAAGAGACATTCATGGCTCTCACAGACATTCCTAACGACCCTGGCTTGACATATTCATCAAAATGCGCAAATTCTAAAAGTTAGATTTTTGACTTTTAATTGGAGTTACCATAATTCCAATTTGGGCGCACAAATGGCCTAGGAGTGAGGGGGGGGAGGGGTCCCTTAGGCTAATTGGGGTCTTCTAAAGACAATGGCGTAGATGGTTTTCCGTTTCGAGTTGTTCCCTACAAGATAGAGAGGGTCAGCTCTTAGTTTGACTTTTTAATCGTGAATTGCGGTTAATTAAGAGTGAATTTGAAAATATCTCTTGGAAAATCGAAGATTGGATTTGGTCAAGATCTCTTTCTTGCGTAAAAAGCCATTTTTGGGCTAAAGAAAGAAAATTTTCAAAATGACTTTTGGTTAATTTGCAAAATATCTACGTAAATTAGGATTAATTTCAAAATATCTTGGGTTAAGATCTTAGATTTGATTTGGCCAAGATTTCATTAGCTAAATGGGGATGTTTCTAGAAATTTTCACCATTAAACAAGTATTATTTTGAAATTACATTAGGATAGGTTAGGGGTAGAAGTAACAAAGTATTTTCACTAGCAATTTACCGGGGAGGGCTATACAAGGGCCCCCTTGAGGTTGCCAATACCCTTTTCTTTCGTGCACCAACACTTTGTTCTTCTTCTGTGCTACCGACGTGGTCGGAGCACCACTTAGACCAAAAAAATTTGGCCAAGTTTTGTTGTGTTTATTGAACTTTGAAGGCCTAGGGCCACTTCAATCTATTCTCATTCTCTTACGTACAAGAGGCTAGGCCTCAAATTCTGGTTAACTATTGTCCCATGGAAATTTCAAGCATCGAGTACCAAAGTTTAGTTCAAACACTGTCATGTGTACCTCCTTTGGTGGCAAAATCTTGAAATACTAAGAAATTTTGAGCATTTAAAGTGAAAGTTCGGTTAAACACTGTCATGCGTACCTCCTTTTGCGAATAAAATCTTCAAAATACGATATGACAAGATTCCATACGGCAAAGCTTTGAACCCTTACCCGTTGATAAAGTTGAAACAAGATAAGTCATCACTCTAAAACTAAGGTGTGAGTGAGGGAAGTAGTGGCTAAAAGTTCTTTAAGTATTTAAGATTTCAAACCGTGTGGGGAATCCACGAAATAAGCAAGACCTTAAGGCCTCCCAAACCAAACATTTTCAGTTCACTGTATGGCTTAACCATCCCAACTAAACCCTGTTATGCTCATAGGATAGGAAGTTGATATTTCCTTAAAACAGAGAATTGTTAGAACATTAGTGTTTTTTTTAATTTTCAAACTAGTTTATCTTCTATTTAGTCAAAATCAAAATCATAAACCAAAACCCAGAGGCCGGAGCCAGCAGTGGCAAAGGGGTACTGGAGAGCCAAGTAACGGAGCCAGCAGGTTGAACCAGTACGGCAAAGAGGTACCAGAGGGCCGGGTATCAAAGCCAAAGGCCGGAGCCAATAGGTTGAGCAGTAGCGGCAAAGGCCGGAGCCAGGGACTAGGGAGTCGGGGTGCAAGTCCAAAGTTGAAACTCGATGAGTCTAGATCACCTTATTGATCTCAAAAATCTGATTATTTAGAAAATCATTGGGTTGGCAGTGGTAGCCACAACCCACAACCTTTCTTTTTGATTTTTACAAAAAATCCAATCTTTGAGGTTTCAAGAATTTTTTACTAAAACACACTCAATCTCTAACGCCATAGCCATATCTTTCTCAAAATTGTTGCAAAACTCTTCAAAACAAGAATGAGAAAGAAGGGAGGGGTTTATGAAGATTAAGGTGACGGAATCCCAACATAAGAAGCCATTCACATTAAAAAATTCATTTCCTCGAAATAACACTATTGAACTTGATACTTATTCTTTGGGGGTTGACCCTTGAGAATAAAAAATAAATTTCTTTAGAATATTACTATTAGGATTATTCTCGTTCTTTAGGAATGTTCTACATTTTTTGGTAGTTAGTTATTAGTTAGATTCTTAGAAGGTTTGGACTTTGCTAGTTTTGTTTTATTAGGCCTAATAAGCCAAAAGGAAAACAACAAATTGACAACCAATTTCTTTAAGAATTAAGGATAATTTTAAAATTAATTATATTTGAAAAGATTTGATGATAATTTTAATTAATTCCACCTAATAAGCCAAAAGAGAAAAAAGACAAATTGACAACTAATTTCTTTGAAATTTAAAAGGATTTTAAAAATCAATTGGATTTGAAAAGATTTAGTTAGAAATTAGATTCTTTCCCAATATTTGAAATTAGATTATTAAATTCAAAACAAAAGAAAAAACAACCAATAACAAAAATTAACAATTCAACTAAAAATTCCCATTGATTTTTTGCATTAGATTAGATTTGTTTGCCAAGGACTTAACCAAGTAGGTAGACTAAGTTAATTTGCGGCATTTTTCAATTACCAAAAAATTAGGAATAAAAGGAATTACGCAATTAATTTAGAGCTATTTCACCATTAGTTTTCTCTCAACCAGGATAGATTTAATTTACCAACGATGTAAGAATTATTATGGATTAGATGGAGAGCCGTGATGACTTCAATGGCAAGGGCATGAGAGAATACCTTCACATGATGATGTTCGATGACGGGACTATAGAGATCTATGTGAAAGAGGTAAACCGATCCCATTTGATTTTTATTCTCATTGTTTTGCTATTAAGTTTTTTTTTACTGAATGTTTGGAATTAGGATTAGACAAAACTACACTCGACGAGATAGGATAGGTTAGAATAGTTGATAGAATTAGGAATATTTACCACAAAGACTTGAACCATTAATAAAACTTAGTAGTAGAATTAGTACTCAGAAGACGTAATTAAAAGAGTTCATTGCTTGGAAGGCACTCTTTGAGCACCCAATTAGAGAGAAAACTTAATTAGATATAGAACCCGTGTGATAAACTTTTAGCTCAAGGGTGGAGTTAGAAGCGCTCATAATCATTACCACTTTAATCATATTTAAGCGATAATCCACTCAATATTATGTTTTATTATGTACATTGACACATCTTACCCTTGCAAGTATCTAGGGAGGAATTATCCCTCATCTAAAAAGGAATGGGCCAACCTTAATAACCCTCTAAAGACAGGTTGGTTTCCATAGAAATCATTCTTTTTGAAATAGTACAAATCATCTACTTAAAAAAATTGAAAAACATTCATTGGAGACCAAACTACTATTCATTACCTCATCCTTTTTGCACAAAATTCCAAAGATGAACATGTAAAAATTCTTTAACATTCATCTAATCGTTTTGGTCTACAACATTCTTATAGGACTAACCCTTGAAGGACAAACTAGTGTCTATGAAAATCATGCATTTTGATATCGTGTGACATCATTTACTTTGAATAAGTCAAATGTACTCATTGGAAGTCAAAGTACTATTGAAGATCTTTCCTTTCCAGCCCTAATACTGAAGATGAATAATTGCACTTTTGTCCTACAAGGAAAAATTCTTTGTCATTCATGAGCCACAAAACGTCCTTGTTGATGTTTAAGGGTTAGCAATGTTACGTACATTCTTTCTTTTACATAGTGTTGTAAAGTGTCAACTAGAAGATTGCAAATTGTTCATCTAGGGGGTGCAGATGTTGAAGAACAACAAAACTTGACCTCCACCTTAAAGCTTGAAAAGGCAGACTTCATAGTAGGAACTATTTGCTCCTGAATGTTCCGTAAACTTCTTCAATGAAAATGGAGGTGGTGCTAAGCTAAGGCTGGCAAGCACGACTCACTGAGAAATGAGCAAATGCAACTTTGATTGAAGGGACTGAGAGACAACGCCAAGTTTCTTGAAATCTTCCAAGGATTTCTTTCCAACGTTAAGCACTCAAGGCCTAGCTTCCTTTGTCATTTCCTCTTTCTTACATAACAGAAAGTCCCTCTTCCACGGCATCAAAAAAGTTGAGCTAGACTGTGTTGGTGCTATTTTGACACCAAAGGCTGCATTTTGACAATATAGGTGCCATTTTCTTCTTACTCAGTTGGTATGAGGGTTAGCACCAAATTTACTTGATTGCATTTCAATGCACCATTATGGCACCATATTTACATGCCAAGAAGTTCCTGATGGGGCTAGCACTTCTTCCAGTGCCAAGCACTAGAATTTCTTATTACAGTGCTAGGCACTATAAGAAAACCTCAATGATGTCACCTTTCCCAGTGCTTAACACTATGGGAGTCTTCCCCCTCAACCTTCCCATGATGTGAGGGCCTCGGCTTTCAAGCTCGAGCTCCGCCCTCGCCTTTAGGCTAGAGCCCTCACATCACAGGAGGCCTCCCACTATACAATTTCACTTGTACCAGGAGATGAGATTGAACTCATAACATTTTGTAGCTTGATATGAGGTTGTTTTTGCTCTCTTCAAACTACTTCATCCAATCCATATTTATGTGTCAAATAATGACCTCTAGCTTCTATGTTGCTTGCATGCTCTCCCAAAGAGAACCAATTCCATGCTTAAGAAATTTAAAGCTTGAAATTTAAATTAGGCCATGTGTCACGAGTTGACAATTTCCAATTTGTTTGTTTTTGCAAGATTTTCTCTGATGCATTATCATAGCCAATCATCCAACTACTCAAGGTCATTTGTTTAAATGATGTAAGCCTTTAGTACTAACAAAATCTTAAAGTCAAGTATGTAAATGATGACAATGACTTAGTTGATTAATTGTTTTTAGAATTTTGACACTTATTGACGTGTGTCCTTTTAGCTAAAGATGGATGTGGAATATTTCACATCATTCCGTTGGAAAGAAGGCAAGGCAAGAAAAGCTGAATGCAACAAAATTCAAATCACAAATTACCTCAATTTGAACAACGCTCTAGCCAAGCTCCAACAAACCTACAACCAAGGTCCTCCCAAGCTCCAATGACACTCTAAGGAAGTCAGAAATTGTGGTGCTAATAATACTTGGAACGTAAATAGAACCTAACCAAATTGTTGCTTTTTTTAGTAGTTTATATTTTTGTAGAATTCTCCTTTAAGTCTAGTTTTAGCATCCCAAATCTGATTTTGAAAATGAGTGATTATAGTTTTTCTATCCAAGATTTTGTGCAAGGATGTCTATTGCAATCTTGAATTCCAATAGTCTTGAGGGCTTTTGAAAATGAGGCTCAAATATACTTCATCTTAGATTAAAAATCATAGGAGAGATTCATTTAAAAAAAATTGTAGACAAGATTTTGAAAAGCCATACTTTGTTTGGGAATATGCATATTAAATCCTTTAACCTCATATTTTTTTGATGATCTACTTTATAGATTTGACATCTAAAAGGAGGATTGAAAGACTTCAAATCACTTTTGCAATTTCATCACTCTCACAATCAAACATTATAATCTTGCATTCCTTTAGTGGTATTGATGTGTTCTCTTTTTCTATGTGATTTCTAACATGTCTTGTTTGAATATGAATGGTTACAACTTAACAAAATGTTCAAAATGTTGGCTTTTTGTCAAATTCTGAGCAAATTCCTAGAAGCTCAGAAAAGGCCTCGAGGATTTAGGGGTCAATCCTTTAGCAAATTTCCTGAGCTTTATCGATCGGGGAAAATCTAGAGAATGGTTTTTGAACTAACTTACAGCAGTGAGAGAACAGCTTCAAGTGTTGTGGAACGGCTGATTGTATGAGGCGCCTACGGTACTACTGCAAGGAAATTATCACCGAGACTGTGACGTAAATGAGGTCCCTGAAATAGTAGGCGTCTCGCTTGTAGTGTGAATACTAAATTATGTTTAATGCGCAAATCGTGAGCCAAGCTGCACATATTCAAGTAGCTCCAAAAATTGGTCAGTTCAGTAACAAGTAGAACTGCAATACAAACCTCCCTCAGGAGGTTTGTGTCCAAAGAAGAGCTCATTATTCATGGTGTGATCACGACTCTTAATTGTGGCTGTCAAATCCAATCGCAATCCAAAGAATGCTTCAAAAACAGATGGCACATTTCAGTTTTACGGGGGTTTCAGGCGAGTGTCCCCACATCGCCAATCCTGAGCTTCTCTCTGATGCTCTGAAACGAAACACATCCGTTTTCGGCTTCCATAAGCCTGTACGCTGTTGTAAGATACTCATGAGCTAAACTATCGCCGAACGAGAAAACAGATTTTTCACCGAATTAGAAGCACGATCAATATACTACAAAGGGGAATGGCCCTCAATGGATGATGCAAGCCTCAAGCTAGACCTACAATGCAAAACTCTAAACTGGAAATAGCTTCACAGAAATTGGCCCGGAGCATCCTCCTTACAGAGTTCAGAAGCGTCTCACTGCCCGGAAACTGCAACCTCAGGTTGTGAGATGGACAAGTCTTCCGAGAGTGGCGGAGATTCCGGGATGGGGGGCACCTTGGCTGAAAACGAAGGAGGGGAGGCGCTTTGAGCAGAAAATTTGGAGACGTAGTAGCTCAATGGGGGACCAGAATAAGACGTCGCCGGGGTTGCACTCTTGCCTGTGGTCAGGAGAACGGCGGCTGCACCAGCAATGGCGACAAGACCGATTCCTCCTACTACAGCAAGGATCCCTCCAGAGTTTCCAGAGTTACTTCCGGCGGCGCCTGTGCTGATAGCACTCTCCGCAACGTAGATTGTGGGCTGCCACATTCCGCACAATTACATCTGTGAGACATGTAAACGTAAATAACCCATGGTCCACGTCTTCACTTACCATCAAGTCATTCTAAGAAGACAGCGATTCAACAATTGCAATGCGTCGAGATGCTCATTATCAATGCCATTACAAGAAAATAACTGGGAAATTCATATAACTCACCTCGACAGCGTAAATGTTAGTCTGTCCTGCTGTGTCCTTCTCCACGTATCCGGTCCACTTACGCTCACTACGAGTCCTCGGAGGGAACGTACCCGTCACTCTGGAGTTATCTTCAGTCTTCCAGTCCATGCTGAGCTTTCCAACCTGCAGAGAGACACCATACGCTTCCTAATGAGCGGATGACCTCGACAGCCTTGTAATTTTGAGTTCAATTCTAGACTGCCCAACTAGAGCCCTAAGAGACTCAATGACCTTTCACCATATCATGATCTCAACCATTAGGGTGAGAATTCTATAGTTGCAACAGACTGCCGAGTGATGCAATCTGCGTTGAGTCTAGGAGGATATCACCCCAACCGTTGAGCCACCACCAAAGATAGGGTCACACACATCTGAAGCCTAACGTGGCTCATCAACCAGGACATGTTAGCCACAAAACCTCAATAAAGTCAATTTCTGTGACGGTGACAATCAAGCATTGGAAAAGAGAGTATGCTTGTGTCTCATATTCATACTCTTTTTTAGCTCTATCGTATTGTTTTGAAACCCTTGTTCAGCATGTAAGAACAAGATTCAACCATTGAATTTAAGTCCGGTGACCCTTAAGCCCAATCTCTAGAGACTAAAATCAATTCAAGAGCTGAGGCCCTTCAAAGGTTACAGGACATGATGCGAAGTTGTGCTCTTAAATCAAGAATGTCCTAGGGTGAACTCTTCGATTCACGAAAGGATTCACATCCAACGGAACAACAGAGGTCATTAGCTTCTTCCTCTAAACCCATAAACATTATATACTCCATAAACCCACAAATGACAAATACTAAGAATTGAGATACTAAGAATTGAGAGATTAATTTCGGTAACCGAAGCATGCGCCATATCCTTACATTATTCTCTCAAATAGACCCAGCGGAAGCTCAAATGCACTGAGCACTCGACCATCGACTAGAACACTAAAAACCCACTCATGAATCCAAATTTAGACTAGTAAAACGCAAATTCGCCGTCACAAATACCCCAATTTCAAACCGACCACAATCTCTGTAGCGCCCAGGTCAAGACCAGCCAAGAAAAGACGAAAACTACATACCTCCTTAACAGGCGCGCATTCCTCCTCGTTGCACTCCTCGGGGGTCTTGACAGCCGAAATCCGGGGCACGGCCACAACGCGGGAGGACTTGGCAGGGGAGGGGGTGAGGCCCGAACCTCCCATGAAGGAGGACGTACGGCCCCTCAAAGCGGTGCAATTCATCATGGTCTGGGCCAGTCCTGCCATGGCCACCCCCAGCTCTCGACCTTCACTCCACACAATCTGAACTCAATCAGAGCACAATTTGAACACGACGGCGTGTAGATGAAGATGGATGCAACAGCAATCGTGTCGAAATAGAAGTCTGAATTCGGCGGGGAGAGGAGAAGGAGGAAGACCACAGCCGGGAAATCGCCGTGTGTGGGCAAGGGCAAGCTTGGGAGGTGGAGCTGCAGGAGCCACCCACATCCCATCCCCGACCGTTCTTCATGCTTCCGCGCTCCTCTTGCCTACTTTGTATGGTAACCCTTAGATCGGGCCAGAGCTTCCAGTTCACCTTCTCTACAGGTTTAACCAATCGGATGATGATATGTGGCCACTGGAGTAATTTATGAGACGTTGCTCACATTGATTTTTGCTATTTCTGAGGGTGCAAAATTACTGTAAATTGCAAAATAATTAAGAGAGAGTTTCTAAGAGCTTTCTTCCATGTATTGTTGGGGACAACTAAGTTAAAGTCCACAAATCATTGGTAGGATGGAAACCTAGAAAGAATCGACCTCCATTCTATCACTAATCAGTGAACTTCATCAGCAACTAGCCAATGATAGTACATGGAAGCTTGCCCTATATAAGGTAGAACCACCTATAACCAATAGGCTCTCCATAGTCAACCTTTTGATGGACGTATTTCCAACCAAGGCTAGAATGAGTTTTTTTCTCATTTTTGAAGTTGGGACTAAAAGTTCATGGCACATGTTCCAATGTAGTGTGCAAGAAAGTAGAAAAGAGTGAGTAAAAATGTAGTTTTTTGCGTGATTGAAATTAGAAGACTCCACAGATTGGTATTTGGTCAAGCACACTTTATACCTTCTAAAATTCATAGTAATTTCAATTCATGTGATAAAATTACCAAAGTTTTTGGAATCCCCATCATTTTTATCTTTACACCTCTGAAAATATTTGTTTTGCTTTGCACTACACTAGATCATGCCTAAAATACCTTAAATGATCGGTTACGGGTGGTTCTACCTTAACATTTTGTAGTAGTTAGTTGAGTTGCCTTTCCTTCAACAAAATGATGTAGAATATTTCACATCATTCCATCTATTGACATAGTAGTTTAATCAAATGTTGACGTGGCAATCGACACAATTGACCAAATGTTGACATGATAGGTTGATTATTGTTGATGTGCCAATCAATATAGTTTGACTAAATGTTGGCATGGCAATTTGACTTTTTGGTTCCCATTCTTATGGTCACAATTTGTTTAGGTCACAATTTTCTACCAATGTTAGCAATTTTCCTTCTACTTTGTTCATGAACCTAATACAAACTTTAGTTGAAATTTGTCATGTAGAACAATAATTCAAGGCCTCACAAAAAAATACAATAAATATCATCCATTTATAATCCATTTATAAAAGTATTCATTGTGATCCCATCAAAATTTAGAATTTGATGAACTTTAATGCTCTAAAAAGCTAATGAAAAATCCAATTCTTTAAATAGAAGAATTCAAATTGCGTCACATCTTGTTTGAATCAATAATTGTAATATTTTTGTTTCAATGATTTTTTTATATAGTGTCAGTTTGCGATATTTTTGTTTCAATGATTTTTTATATTATTGTCAATTTAAATATTTCTGTAGTATTGAATTTTTGTACTTTTGTATAGGCTAATTTCTAATGGATCTCTTCAATATTTATAATTTTATTTATTTATAACAATTTCTCATTCAAAGCTATAATAAATTTTCTTAAAAAATGCATAAAACATTATCACTTCAATATAATGTTACCATGGCATAAACCATAGGAAAATTCAAAAGAATAATATAATTTATATTGAATTTACATCAATATTTATTGCATAGAAAATAAAAATTGAAAAATGTACATAGAAAGTAGAATGTATCAATCAATTCAAGTTAATATAAAATCCTAAAAGATGTCATTATTTGTTCAATGAAACAATTGTTCAAAGTGAATATAAAAGCAATATTTGAATTCAAGTTTTCATATTTGTGTGTTTTTTAATTTGGAATTGTACAAGTCTTGAAATCCAAAATCTTGTAAATTATTTTTCATTTTCCATTTTCACTTGCATTATTCAAATCTTCTCTTGTAGAACTTTCAAATCTAAGAATGTCATTGTATTCTTCTATTCAATAATGTATAGAGTATTTACACAAAAGAAGTTTTTAGATCTATACATTATAAATTTTAATCTTGAAGTTCTTTGGATCAGGTCTTAGAAGATACTCCGAAAATTGGCAAAAAACAAACTTATTGAATATAGGTTTGTAAAACAACTTCCACCAACATTTTAGAATTTGTAATAATTGAATTTGTTATTGACCACTATTTAGGGCTTATTTTAAAAATTCATATCTAAAAATAATATATCTTAATTTGTATAAAATATGATTGAGTAGTAACAGCACAATGTTTTTTTCAAAGTTGCATGAGCTTTTGGTAGTGTAGCTTTATTAAATTTTCAAGTCTCATCATTTGAAATCTCCTTTGCATAAAGATCCATGGACTTCAAATTTTAGTTTAGATTCAAGTTGGAAAAATAATTCTCTACCTGCCCTAATTGGAAGTAAAACAACTTCTTTCTATCAATTGTTGGATCCTTGTAAAAATTAGATTCTTTTAAAGATCGTTTGATCTACCAATCTCAAAAAATGAGGGAAACAACAAGAATTTCATTCTTCACTTTTGATGCCCCAAAACACCACCCAAATATTGTCGAAAAACATTTAAAATTTAAAAGTAATTTCAAGATTAAACAAGGATCATATTATTCAAGAAAAAAAAGAAATGGATAAAATAAACAACTCAAAATGGTGTAAGCCATGTGTAATCTATAATAGAATTTTGACTTTCAAGGCCATATATAAAATCATATATTGAATTCAAGATGTTTTTTTTTCTATACATGTTCATTAATTTTAGTGTCATTTAAATAAATTAAATAATTTAGAGAATATTTTGAATAAAAATAAAATAAAGTATATTTGACCAATAGGCATATGCTTTAATATAAATAGGTACTCTCAATATTTGAAGGAATATTAATTGTGTTTTATAAGAAGCAAAACATTCCAAAATCTCTTGTTGAAGCAATATAGAAAATTTTCAAATAAATGAATGTTGAATGCATAAAATATAACCTCATTGAATATTTTTTGTGATTTTGTATTTTACACATTCTATTTAGTATTTTGAGTTATATTGAGACTTACCATTACTATAGTTTAATTAAAGTCACTTATAGATACTCTTTGTTTTCTTTGATAGTTGTAGATTTGTTGTTTTTATTAATTTATAGTCACTTCACTTTTCGTGTATTCAAGTCTATTTTACAAAGAACTACGTAGTACGAAGCCTTGCCCTAAGGGCATACCATTGATCAACCATTTTTTTTAGTCTTTGAGAAAGTCTCAAAGAAAGTGCTAGGATGGCAATCACTTAAGACTTGGTCTCAAGTTTGGTGAAGCATTGTATTTCTACATCCATCTTGTGAACCAAAAAATTCTTTTTAAGTATATTCATACATGTTTTCATTCAAATTTTGAGGTTTCATCTATATTTTGAATAGAAATGAAAAAAATTTAGCAAAAAAAGATTGTTCTTTTTGGTGAAAAATACAAATTTCTTTTGAAATGGTGCAATATGGCATTGTAGTGCCGAAAAAATGGATTGCTATATATTGATGAAATTCTTTTTGCAATTTTTGAGCCTATTCATGGATTTCATTTGAAAAATTTATTGAGTATCAATAAAAATTATATCAAAGGTCTACAACCAAGCTTGATAATAAAGGCCTTTACAAAGGTTGCTACCATAAGTGCTTCTTACACAAGGCTTTTTGCTAAATATAACGTACAAAATCACCATTGCAACATTCGATAAAATTTAACCCTAAAGAAGACTAAGAGTTCTCGCATGAGTGGAAAACTTTGGAAATTGTGCCAAATCAACATTTGATGTGGTTGGAAGATGATGATATATAAAATTGAATATCTTTTAACTTTCTTTTTAATTTCAAAACCAATCTTTTTAGTATTCAATTTTTGATAGCAGTGAGCCACTTTCTCATTGCTTTGGGAATATCAAGGGGAATAGGTGTGAAATGTCCATCCCTCCCTCCCTTTGTCCTTCCCTTGCTTCAAATCTTCTTTGATGACTACCTCTCTATTTTTATTTACAATTAAAACAAAGATTATTCCAATATGTATTATGTACTAATTGAATCAATCCAATTCCCTAAGAAAAATTTCTTATAATTAAAGTTTGATATTTTTTTAATTAATTTCAAATTCAAAAGAAGTAAAACATCACATGATAATATAATTGGTACATGGCTTGAGTTTTTAGGATATGGGAGGAAATTTTAGTATTCATATTTATAATAGATAATAATTTATACAAGCCCCCATTACACTACTTCAAAATTAGAGATTCCATATTTAACAAGCTAAAACATGTGAGACTCAACAATATTACATTGTCAATGTTGTATGATATAATACAAGTTTTTTTTCCTAGAAATCCATGTTGAAATTTATCACCAAGGGATAGGTGGCACCAATGGATAGGATATGGATTCTTGTTCTATATCCAATTGATGCTTCTAATGTATTTGTATTTACATTAAATCCTTGCGTTATATTTCCTATCTACTTTTGCCCTTAGCAACTAAGTCTTCATAAGTATGAAATACCTTGTACATGTTGTTTACAACATTTGATTGACAAATTATACATTAGGATGTCTTGACAATCCTATGTATGAGATTCATAAAATAATATAGATCCTATTATATTTATCTCATCCTAAGTACTATGAAAATTCATAACAATAAGACTCTCAAATTTTCCATACTTTAATAAATAGTGAAATTTCAATGTTATCAATATGGAACCATCACTTTAGCTAACTTGAGTATTTGTGCTTCATTGCATTAGTTTTTTTTGGTTTTTTTTTTGGGGGGGGGAGGGGCGTAATAATTGAATTGATTTATTTTTCTAATGACTACTTTTATTGCTCATAGTTTGGTAAACATAACAAATATAAATCTAGTAGAATTTTTTTATTTTAATCAACCTAAAGGTTGATACATTTTTTTATTATTACATACTTATAAATTTGACTAATTAATAAAAATTTCAATTTTGTGAATCTTTTGAAATTGAGAAATTGAAATTTATAACTTTTAAATTTCTAAAATATAAATCCATCAATTATGAACATACTAATTTACTAATGTTCAAAATTCAAAATTCAAAAAATTGTGGATTTGACAGTTTTGAAATTCAAATAAGTCAAATCTTCAAGTTTTTAAAATTTCATCACTATTATTTATAAGTTGATAATCATTATCAACAAAAAAAAACATAGGCCTAAACAAGTAATAACACTAATTCTTCTATCTATATAAGACATGATATTTTTGTAGTTATCATATTTGCAATGATCCTTGCTACTAATATCTTAGTCAAATTCAATAGAAAAATAGGTCATCTTGAAATTATAATAATAATCACAAATTTTAATTTTTTTAATTTAAAAAAAAATTAAATATATGAATTCATAAAGAAAATTGATAAACTTTATAAATTTTGAGTCAAAAAGCTACAATTTGTTAACTTAATTAATGAAGTTCTTAAAATTGATAAATTTCAAGATTTTATAATTTAAGACAATTAGAAGTTATTGCTAATTGTATGAAGAATGTTGAATGTTTATATTGAAATGATACTAGCTTTTTCTATCTATGTTAGGTATGTAAAAATCAATAATTTAGGGTCATTTACGGTAATCCCTCAAGGACTAAAAGAACATAGTGTGTCTTCTTCAAATTTTCAATGACAAATTCTCAATAGGGTGAAATAAATATCAATATTTTATAAATTATGATCTTGTAGAATAACAAATTTACATACTTGTTGCATTTTTTCATTTTCAAAATTTGAACATGAGAAGTATTTGAAAATTTAATAAGGTAATGAACTTTAATAGAAAAAGGGAACTGATATAATGTTTTTCTAATGAATGGATAAGTAGAGATGGAAAAAATCGTTTTTTGGGTTACTTCTAGTATTTAATCTCTACAAATAAACAAGATTTGGAGAAAAAAATTCAATTTTTTTATTTTTATCAATTTTTAAAATAATTTTTTGATCTATTGTGATTATGAACTCAAAATAATTAAAATGATTCCAAATTTTTTTGAAGAAATTCCAAAAATATGATAATAATATCAATTATTAAATTTCTTGGAGTTACATAGATCTAAATCTTTAAAAAAATTCTAAGGTCCAATTTCAATTGGTGAATTTGGCTTTCTACTCTTTTTGTTCAAAAATGTGTATAAAATTACAAATTTGAAACGGTTTTTTACTCTTCAAATTTTCAAATTAAGAAATCGTATTTTTGCCTAAGATTCCAAGACAATTTATTTGGAGGGATATAAAAGCATTTTCATCTTTTATAAAAAAAATTCTCCAAAATATGTGTATTTTGTCTATGAAGTTGATCATCCAAAATTGTTATAATCTATAAATTTGATGGTCAAAAAATTTCACAATTAATTCCATGTATTCTAGATTAAGTAACCTTTACTTTTGTAGGGTTGAAACTAAAAATTTGAAGTACATCTATGTGCCAATAAAGATTAAAGTAGCACAAAATAGCACAACTAATTGAAAACCTTCATTGTTAAAAAGCTATTAGGCCTTGAGGGGTTTAGTTCTAAAATGACTCTCTATACTTCTTTGTACAATTCACCTTGACAATTCATTCATCTTTGTTGTTTTGAGTTGTGATTATAAGAATTAGAATTTCTCACAAAACAAATTTTTCACATCAATACCAAAAAAACAATCTTGTGTAATAAAAAGATGTCATTGAAACTTGAATATAATTAAAAAGTCTCAAATTTAGACCATGTCTAATAGTCATAAATTGATTTGACCATATATTAAACATTGTCTTTCATTACCATACTTATAGGATAGGATTGGTAGAAAATAAATCTAAAAACAATTGCTAAAATTTTAGAAAAGCTATTTTATAAAAAAAACAAAAAATTAAATGGTAGAAAAAGAATATTTGCAAAAAAATCATATCTATATTTAGCATGCAACAATCCTTATTTTTGGAAAAAAAGGATTATTTGATAGAGAGGTTTAATATATATATATTCTATCAGATAAACACTATGTCCTAAACTTATGTTAGAAGTTAAAGTAACCTATAGAAGTTGAGCAAAATATTCTGTACTAATTGATAGTTTCTTTAAGTTTTCTTCTATGTATGCCAAAATATAACTACATGAACTAATATTGATCACTAAGATGCTAGATATACATTTCTACATTTTGTATTTTGTTTAAAAGTACACTAAGGTGAAGTGATTCTTATCCCTTTTAACATTTTGGTATAGAATTTGGTGTCAAAATTTGGTGCCTTCAACATTTGAAAATTTATACCGGTACCCCAGACGGTAAAAAGTCAGGTCACGTTCCCAATGGCATGGTGACAAGTACGAAAATGTTCTCCAAGGGTATCAATAATAACTCCCCAGAACATTCAAATTTGCCTCCAAACTGGGGCAGCAGCTCCTTCAAGTTCCCATCGCTCTCCACCGCATTGAGCGCGGTAAACCCTGATTTTTGAATGGGAAATGAAACGACCGGATAGGCGGAGGGTCCGTCACGGGAACCCCGATCCCACCCCTGGGAACCTTCGCTTGCAGTTCCCTTCCGTGGGAACGGAAGCTTCGGGAGTGAGTATCAAGGCGGAGTCGAGGGGTCCCTGAAGCTGGAGAGCCCCGAGCTTGAAACCCTAATTTTGTTGAATGGTCTGACTCGTGTTTGCGAGATGAGATGAATTCGTCATGAAGCGGAAGCGACATCAGCGCTCGGGATCCGAGGTGCGACCTGAGGAGCACCCGGAGGCGGCAGACGAGGAGGGGGAGCTTCGGTTAGTGCAACTGCTGGAAGCAGCTGGTGCTGCAGCAGCCATGCCTGAGGCCAGCGATGGCGAACAGGCTCCCG
Source organism: Thuidium tamariscinum (assembly GCA_947034885.2). Classification (NCBI taxonomy): domain Eukaryota; kingdom Viridiplantae; phylum Streptophyta; class Bryopsida; order Hypnales; family Thuidiaceae; genus Thuidium; species Thuidium tamariscinum. The sequence goes on from OX344749.2 coordinate 1,386,061, forward strand.
ATGAGAACCTGCATTCGGAGAAGATTGTGATTGATTCCGTGGTGGAAAATACAATCGTGGTGGAGACCGGCATGGCGATTGATGAGGTGGAGGAAGAGTTGGCGTTGCCGAATATGCGCAGGTTTTCGTTATTTTCTCTTGATTTTCCTCTGTTCTTTTTCTCTTTTGCGGTAATTCGTACAATTGAGAATCGGAATTCGCTGATGCTCGGGTACATAGTCACCTGTAGATTTCTTGATGCTCTGGTCAGTAGATCCGGTTTGTGTTTTCGTTAGGGCTTGGGTTCATTGGCCGATCATGTTGATTGAGGAGAGTAGAAGGTAAGGGTGGGCGTAAGCAAGGGTGATTTGGACCTGTGAGGTGTAATGTCATGCTTGTTCTTGTGATCTCGAAAGAGGTGGACGATTGTTTCATACTGTTGACTATTTGTTCGACGGGCATTGTTATTCACGTCAGTTTCAGCGTCCGAATTGCTTTAACTTGAACACTACGAGTCTATGATGTATTACGTTAACAGATAAGGCCCGCTGTTGGATTGAATGCTCTATGCCATATTTGGTAATGACTCAGAAAGTCGGACCGAGTATTGTCGGGAATCGAAGACAGGGTGAATTCAGAATGAGATACAGTTGAAGGCCGAAATACTCTTTGTAGAGATCCCGACGACTAACATGGCCCATGTTATGGTTTATGTTGTTTCTTGCTTATGCGATGTTGAAGCATTTAGGACGCAATTTAAAATCACTTTCCCCTATTCGCAAGATGCTTATCGGGCTGTTTACATTACCGTTTTTCAAGGTTATACATATCTCTTATCCAAGTTAGGTTTGAGGGGTGCAACCCGACTTTGACTAGTCTTACAGTTGTTACCCTTGGCCAGTCTAAGGGATTTGTTCTTCCATGCGAGAGCAGAATTATATATGAAAATCTGTATATGATGAACAGGTGTGGCCTTTGTGGAGGAACTACTGATGGAGAACCGCCAGCGGACAACGCCTCCGAGGTACCTGTTGGTGAAGCCAATGGCAGTCTCAAGCCGCAGGATGAAAGTTGCCTTGCCGATGTAACGATTGACACTAAGAAGTCCGATGGTTTTGGGACGGAAAAGGGTTGGCTTGGACGTCTTCTAGGCCCTCTTGGTGAGCAATTCGGTGTGGGTGGAGTGTGGATACATGAGAACTGTGCCATTTGGAGTCCCGAGGTTAGTTTTCTTATTTCTACTTTTTCTTTTAATTTTTTCACAATGCGCTGAAGTATTGCAAAAAAATCGTAATTAACTATGAGGGATTCTTTTCTTTCGATCATTTTTCTAAATTTTTAAAGAGACCTCCTGGTGGCCCATGGCTCAGGTATATTTTTCGGGAATAGGTCGCTTGAAAAACGTGAAAGCCGCCCTCAGACGAGGCCGTCTTCTGAAATGCAGCCTTTGCAACCAACCGGGAGCCACCATTGGATGCCGGGTGGATCGCTGTCCACAGAACTATCATTTGGTGAGTTGTACTAGAGCTGGACTGAGAATTCGTTGGTATCTTATGTTTTCTGCTACTCTTGTTTCATACTCTGGAATATTTTTCTGCTTTTGAAAGATTTGAAATTGGATGGAAGTTGCTCTTTTGCCTGAAGATGATAGTTTTCTTTATCTGACTATTTTTCTTGATTGGAATTTGACTGCCAGCCATGTGCGCGTGCCGAGGGTTGCATGTTCAACCATCGCAAATATCTCATGGCTTGCTATGACCATTCTTATTTGTTCAAGAGGCGACGGAAGAAGAGGTACTGGTTCTCGAAATCTCTAACTGCCCAACAAGGAGAAACTTACTCGGAGCATCCAGATCCACCCAGGATATCAAAAGCACAGAGGCGAGCCGCTGCAGCAGCTGCACGATTTAGAGATATTGAGGCAGAAGAAAAGTACCTTGATAAATCTGGGGAGGATGAAGAATTTGTTAGGCGTGAACGCAAGCGTTTGCAAAGGGACCTCGCACAGATAGCCCCGGTCAAATTGGGAGGAGGGCTACTCGCTAATAATCAGGGTGTTTCTCCTGAAGGGTGGGGTAGCGTTGCTGGATTACAAGACGTGGTACAGTGTCTTAAGGAAATGGTCACACTGCCATTGCTATATCCAGACGCCTTTTCAAGGTGCTTATCCTTTATTCCCATCTGCAACTGTTGGGGCATTCACTTATGCGAACCGCTTCTTTAAGGACTGGTCATCTGTGATGATAGTAATCGACTTGTGCCTTGATTAAGCACCACTTCTCTATCTACTGATTAGTAACCGTTATGATTTTACTGAATCCTGAGCCAATTGTGAGCCAATTAAATCAGGGTGGTTTGATGTCAATCTGCTGATCTTGTGTGCTGTTCGATGCATTGGTTTTTCTGTGATTTTACTGTTTTGAAAATTCCTCACCAACTATGTATCATAATTTAGGATATAAAGTTTGAAGGTATTTCGCTTCTGTATCTGTAAGGACTATGGGGCTTCTGGTGGTTGCAGGCTTCTCACCTGCTACTTATCAATTGTTTGGCAGGCTGGGGATCTCAGCACCCCGAGGGGTGCTCCTACATGGACATCCAGGAACCGGGAAGACATTAGTTGTCAGGGCTCTGGCAGGTGCATGTTCTAGAGGAGGTCAACAAGTTTCTTACTTCGCCCGCAAAGGTGCAGATATACTGGGAAAATATGTTGGTGATTCAGAGCGGCAGCTCCGTCTTCTTTTCCAAGTTGCAGAACAGTGCCAACCAGCAATCATTTTTTTTGATGAAATCGATGGGCTTGCTCCCAGCAGGTGTGGCGACCGGGACCAGACGCAAAGCTCGGTTGTTTCCACGCTGTTAGCGCTGATGGATGGCTTAAGCTCTAGGGGTTCAGTGGTTGTCATAGGAGCTACTAATCGCCCAGATTCTCTTGACCCTGCTCTGCGCCGTCCGGGAAGGTTTGATCGTGAAATTTATTTTCCCCTTCCTTCAACTGAGGACAGGGCTTCTATCCTTCGCCTCCACACTCGGAAATGGTCTCCTGCTCCGTCATCAGAAATTCTTGCTGCTGTGTCGAGGGCAACGCCTGGTTTCGCTGGTGCGGACTTGCAAGCTCTGTGTGTAGAGGCAGCCATGACTGCCCTACGAAGGGTGGTCCCTCTTAAAGTCATTCTAGATTCTGCTGCGCTGAAAGGATCTCTAGAGACCAAATTGCCTTCTCTTCCCTCTATCCAGGTATAGCTGAGTTCATGCACTTTTGTCATAACTTTTATATCTAGGGCTAGTGTGTATTTTGCCATGCATGAGTGGATCCTGATGCATTTTGTTGAATCTGCAGGTGAAAGCCAAGGATTGGGCCAAAGCAGTAGCACGAGCCCCTCTACCGTGCTCTCGGAGACTGGCTTCAACTTCTTTGACCCAAGCTCCAGCTGGCCCTCTACCTAGACACTTGGCACCTGTTCTTCTTCCTATCTTGGTCGAAGTGCTTGTTAAACTTGGACTTGACGCTCGAGTATCGCTGCCACCGTTACTGGAGAAATCTTTCTCCTTGGTGAAGGCTGCTTTGAGAGCGGCAATTACTATTCACAATATAGATGAGAATTTTCGGGATAGTGTTGTAAACTTACCGGAATGTTGGTTGACCATGGTGAGAAACTGCTTTAGGGAGATGGACACTACATTAGCCGACGCATTTGAGGATGCATTTTTAGATACTGGCATTATGGTGGACACTTACGGAGCACCCCGCCTTTCTCAACCTGCTTTAAGTGTGCATTTTACAAGCGTCGATGCTGGTTCTGATAGGAGTCGTATTGATTCAAAGAATTTAGAAGAGCGTAGTGGCAATTGCGGTCCGATTTCAACTTGTATGCGGCAGGGTTTGAGTGATGATAGCGTGGGCGAAACGGAGGTCGGGGTTAAGCAGAAATGGCCAGGTTGCATGTTTCGCATTTTGTTGGTTGGAGGTGCCCAGCAGGGCCAAAAGTTTGTTGCCGGTGCAATTATTAGTGGTTTCGAAGGACTGGCTCAGATAAGAACTCTGAGTCTTCCAGCAATGCTGATGGAGGGTGGTGGGGATGTGGAACAGGGTCTGATTTATATCATAGGTCAGTCCTGTGAAAACTGCTGATTGTTTTCAAAATCTGACATTTCTTTTGCAACGTCACAAATTTCTCATTTTTTTAGAGAATTGTAGCGAATGCAATTCACATCTTTGCATCTGTTATCACTGTTTGCAAAGAATAGCATTTTGTCTTTCCTGAATTTGGACTATTATCACCTAAAGCTTGTCCACTACTGTAGTTTTTTTCTGGTTGAGTTAGCTTTTGATAGGCTGACCTGTACATTCCTGGAGCTGTGACAGGAGAGGCAAGGCGCAGTGTGCCCTGTCTTCTTTATATGCCCAAGATAGAAGACTGGGTTGTGAGCAAAGGGCAGGATGACGAACATGACAAGGATGGCATTGTGAAGCATCCAGAGGGCTTTGGGATCTCGAATTCTGAGGCTGATGACCATCTCTTTGAGAGCAGGTCTGAGATCAATAGTGAAGATGAAGCAACCTTAGACGTTTCTGTGACTTGGAAATTGATGAAACAACAACTGCAGATCATGCCTCCTGGTACCCAGGTCATGATTCTGGTGAGATCTCACTTGACATGCTGTATGAGGTTTTGTGCACGTGCTTTGTTTTGCACTCTAATCAGGTTCATTAATATTCTATGGTTATTCTTGTTTGTTACATGGCCTAAGATTTCATTCTTGCTCTGATGTTTCCGAGCAGGCAACTTGTGAGTCTGGAGTTGAAACCCTTCCTCTTGAAGTTGTCAACTATTTTTCCCCTCAGGTGGAAACGTCATCAAGAAAGTCTTCCTTATACCCGGTTCAAGTGTCCACCTGTGTAACTGTCGAATTCAGATCTAGTTATGATCCAAAGGGCATGCTGGAGAGGACGTCTCAAGATGTTGCTAGAGCCTTGGCTACTGGATTTGCTAGCAGGATTTCCAGGCTGAGGGAAGCATATACGGCAGGGTGCTCTGCTGAGAAACCTAAGTTATGTACCGCTGCTGAGGTGAGATTATCAACATCTGTGCAGCAAATTATTGCTGACAGGGTCTCTCAAATACGAGCTCGTGTGCAGGAAGACTTAGGAAAAGATCTGAGGAACATAGGTGAAGACTGGGCTAGAAATTTGGGAGGGACACCATATGCCAAGGACTTAGCAAAGGAATTCGGCATAGACGTTGGAAGGGGTTTAGGTCTCGATTTGGGACTAGAGTTTAAAGACTTGGAGAACGGTCTTGTTGAGGAGGTTAACAAAGAGTGTGCTCTTAATGTCGAAGACACGGCGATGAGAGATGTAGAAATGGGTGATGGTGGTGCTTCCTGTATGATTCGGGGCCGGAGCATGGATCAAGCTTTCGTTGATCTTTCTGAACAAGAACATCAAAAGTCTACTCAGCGTAAAGGTCAAGGTTTTTTTATTTCAGGGAACCGATCTTTGGACTTAAATGAAATGGATAGTATTGCGATTGACTCCATAAGGAATTCACTTCCTTCACAAGGTACAGATATCTATCTTTTCAATTTTGAGACCTTTAATGCGCAGTCGTGCTTACCCGGGGGTTGCAATATGTTTCCCACTTGTTGGAGGAGCGAAGTCGTCTCTTTGGTTACTAATTTAATTTATTTCTCACATGCAGATGTGTGTGCATCTGCGAATCCGATGAAAGACACTCCTAATCATCAGTTTTCAATGGTCGTCGAGCAGTCGGAAGGACAGGCTACTTCCGGGCTGTTGGGTAGTACAAGGGAAGCGGGTTCTAAACAGGCTGATGCTGAAGAGCTTTCACCAGCCTGGACGACTCAACGGAAAGCCCTTCAAAGTGCAATCGCCTTTTTTGGCTACCGACTTCTCCGCGATCCACAATTGGCAGGACTTCGGAATGCCACAACGATGCTGAAGTTTGTACCTGTCTTTGATATTCATGATTGTATAGACGACGGGATTTTCAATTGGGAAACTCTTGAGACCAGGCGTAAAGAAGACGTGCATGAACCAGAGTATGTACGAGGGCTTGCTGCTGTGGGCTATAAGGCATGTAGAGGGGTTTATCGAACTGGGCGTGAGGTTGAATTTGAGTTCTGTCGGGTTATAGAAACTCTTTATGAAAGGGTGCAGCAGAAGATAAATAATGGGAAAGACAGCCTACAATACTTCCATCTAACTACTCAAGCAGCTACTCTAGTGGATCTAATGGCCACTTGGGTGTTAGAAGTGCGCAAGTAAGTTCTTCACTCATCAATTTATCACCTTGTATGAAATTATCTTTTCTCTTCACGAGTGCTTGCACTGCCGGCTTCTTATTTTGGAATTTGCAGTTGCATTCGAAAACTTAGTGTACCCTGTTTCATATCTACAAGAAAGTGAGTGACTAACAGACACAGTATGTTGCAGGTTGGAGGTAGCTGCTAATATGCATAATTTACCGATAGCAAAGAGCCTTGTGGAAGATGAATACATTGTAGAGGACCAACAGGATCATCAAGAATCGGACCAAAAACAGAGTGAAGAGACAATTCGTGCCGAGGCTGCCAATGGAGAGCATCATTCTACTGCAGTCTTGTTACCAAAAGCTGGCGAAGTTGGCAGTGAGCAAGTAGAGAATGGATTTGTACCTCGGCAAGATTCTAAGAGCAACTCTGCTTCAAGTGACTCACCGGAGTTGGGGGCTACTCTCAAGAACGACATCTCCACAGAAAAGGTGCCAGTGACTTCAAATGTTCGTGAAAGCCAACCTTTAGCTAATGGCATAGCCCGAGGAGCACTTGGGTTTTGCCCACGTGAAAATAGTCCCCTGAATGCTGTTCCGATTTCGGTAATGACAAATTGCAAGCACCCTGTATCACCTGATAGAAACGGAAACCGATCTCAACACAGGTCGCCTGTTGTTGAGACAACGGTTGAAAAGGCCCCGTCGATTGAGAAAAGTAGACTTGTTTCGTCTTTCAGAGGTTCAATCACTCCAGAAGCAAGTTTGCGAGTAGACGCTCCAGTCCATGATGTCGACGGTGAAGTTTCAAGAGTGAAATGCTTGCGTCAAGCTGTTCGCTTCAAACCAGAGTGTTTTCGTCAGTTAGAGTGTGTAGTCCGGGAGTTTCTTGATGTCTCTTGCAAAACAGAGACCTCAAATTCCTCTGTGGAAGTTTTGCATGATCTTATCACTGGGTGTGCTTCTTCTGCTCTAGCAGCTTCCCAGAACGTTTTGAATAAGTCTGAGAAGACCAATATTACTCATCAGGTGATTTTACAATGGGCAGGATTGACCTGCCATTGCGGAGGTGGTAGACCTGTAGATTTAAATTTTGGTGCCACAGGGATGGATGGAAGTCCGAGGCAGCTTTCGTTTGTTGTTTCTCCAACAGTATCAACTAAGCAGGCGACGCCGACTGGTCAGGCATCTTTGGGAAAGGTCAAGAAAAGAAAGAAGTCGAGGCTCTCCTTTCCTGACTTTCAATCACCACCAGCAAAGAGGCCCAGCATCAGTGCATCTGAGACTTCTCTACCAGTTGGTCTGGTTTCCCCTATGAAGCAGATTAATAGTGCAAAAAGTTATACCTGCCTTCGTCCTGTGACAAGAGCTGTAAAAACTATGGTCGATGAGTTGTTAAGCGGCAAAGTATCCAAACCACGAGGTCAGAAATAACCGGTGATTGCCTGAGGGTATCGTTTCTCATGGTTAAATTTGCGGATTGAGCGGCTTATATTTTCAACGAGTACCTGAAGGAGCCAGCGTCTGACGCACTTCCTGCAGCGCATCGAGACCTGATTATTAAGGTATGAGTGATATGTCTGGTATGCTATTTTTGGAGTGGACATATAAATATTCTTCGGGTTGATATACTAAATCAAAAGCTGATTACATGTATAATGAGGAAGCAGTTGTAGTTCTTTCTCAATCTTGATAAGCAAGAGGTTGATCTTTCACTTGTGTATTGGTGCAGCTTCTTGGGGAGTGATAAACCCAGCGCTGATCCAAACTTCACCATCAATGAGCGCAGGTATACCGCCTTGTCACTCATAGTAGTAATTGTTTATTGCTTTTGGATTGGCAAATTGGGCTTGACGTTTCTTGATGCGCAACTGCTGTCAAGTTGCAAGTTTTCAGCAGAGTTGTCTAATATAGATGCGTGGTCTGTACCCACAGTAAATGTTCCTGAGCTCTCATAAGGTCTACACCGCCCCATCGTGGTCTTAGATCGTTCAGGCATCGACTCTCTAGCTGTGTTTTGCATGACTCAACCAAGAAAGAATATGGTCTGATGAACATGCTTCCTATTGTTGCAAGGGTACCAAAAAATTAAGATCTTGGAGGTATTTTGCTCTATTGTGCTGTGTCCCTTTTCAAGGTTCTGATGAAGTATTAGAACCAGGACCGACCTGGGCTAGTTAATCTATTTCTTGGAGAGACATGGTAGCCAGGTCACGTGGATCGCAACCAATGAGGCTTCTACCGTAATGGTAACTAGCTCTAGGCAGCAGTGGCTTGCACAATGTACAGTAAATTGGGTACCGATGATTAGTTTTGAACATATTCTGATCTGCTGGGCTCCCGAATTGCATTAAAAAGCAGGGGGTGTCTTTCATCAATGGTGCAGCAACAATTAACCAATCTGGTGAAGTTCAAAAGATGAAGTTCTGGCGTGTCAAGTTCGAAATTTGCGTTGTCGACCTACTCGAGGGTGAAATGCGTAGCAGTATTCACATCTGTTACATGCAGTGCAGTGTCACTTCCAAATGTTTCAATTTCATCCACTTGGATGGTTATAAATTTGTCCTACAATAGTTTAATTTCATCCATTTGGATGGTCATGAATTTGTCTTAATATAGTTTCTGATCATTTAAATTTTGGAAGTTGGATTCATTCATGTCCACCTTTGAGTATCAATTAGTATATTACGTTGACTTCTTATAGAAGGTGTTGTCACTGTAAATGTTGTGGTTTTGCTCCTAAGCACCAGTAGGAATGAGTTGCATATATTTAAGGAATAGGCCCCGAAAGACCTATAGCTAGTCAAGTTGGTTATGTAGGTCTATTTGTGAATCTTTTTTCTAATCTGTGTAGTTTGGGTTTTTACATGTTCAGCTAATCGTGAATGTCCTCTTATCGGTCTTTTTTTAGTCCAAGATCAAACAATCGATTGTGGTTAAAATAAGGTGTTTGGCCTCATGCTATTGTTGAAGTTTTTTAATTTTTTTCTCAACTAAGACAATTGTGAGAAACAACAATTGCAAGTGAACTTACAATTTTTTGACTTTAGTGCAACTCAATCCAAAATAGTCTTTAAAGTATCTTAGAATCAACAAAATATAAATCTATAATGTTCATCTTACTACTTAAAGCAATTATAATATTTTCTAATAAAGAAGGCTTAAAGAGTTAATTCTTACAATGAATTTTATACTAAAAAGTTAGAAGTTCTTAATGTGATGACTATTCACTACATTATTGGTTACATTTCTAAAATAAACTATAATGGATTCATTTCCTTATCCATCATGGGTTATGTGATTGCAATGGGTTCTTCTACCTTTTATGGCCTATGTTTCTACTAGTGAAAGAAAAGAAAAAGGGTTATCATTTTGCACCTTTTTTCAATTTTGTCCCTTTTGTACATTTTTTTTTCTAAATATTTCAAGATATGAAGCATAGTTGGAATATTGAACATTTGAAGATATGATACAATTGGAAAAGTGAATCTATAATGTTCATAATATTTAGATAGAGATGTAATTGGAAAAGAATCTATAATATTGCATCCTTTTGGATAGAAGATACAATTTGAGAAGAGTTTGTAATAGGTTCACATATTTTACTTGAAAGTAAGAAAAACTCAAGAAGGTAGTACAATGTAGTATAATGTAAATTCTTATCTTTGTAGCAATTGGAAGCAAATAGCCAACTTACAATGTTTGTACCAAACATGTCAAAAAATATACCAAATATAGCATATATAGTATTGTTGGTTTTCCAGAGAATCTAGAATACTTCACCAAAGCGGCTATCATAAAAAATTGTTAAAGGTTGGGGCAATTTAGCTAATTTTGAAAGGAAAACCGAATGAGGAGTACCGAATCCTCGATGCTTGAGCCGCCATGCTCCCGTGTGAAAAGGACAGAATCTTCGCAAGGCCCGCAGGAACAGGAAAGAGAGGAACAGGGGATCCGTTCGGAAAGCGTCATCGTTGTCACAACACCGACTCGTGAGCCTGCGATCCAAGTCACTTGAGTTCTCGCCACCTGCAGCGGGATCCTCAATCCTCTCAATTTCATCGCCACAGTCCTTTCAAGCTTCTAATCTCCCAATTTGGTATTCTCTAGGGAACTCTCGGATCAAGCTTCAATCGCTTTCTTGCAACCTCCGCCATTACAGTATCGCACCATGTCGGCGTCGGATCCTTTCTACCTCGTCAAAGAAGAGATTCAGGACACTGTAAGTGCGCATCGGGTTCACCTGAATTGAATTCCTCCGTATCTTTCGACAGCACCCGTATTCGCCATGATTCTGGCGCTCTGTGGCTTTCGTTTTGATTTTGTGACGAATTTTTTAGGTTTTAGGTTGGATTGGTAGTGTTGTAAGAGTTGATTTGAATTTCACGAATTTTTTAGGTTTTGGCTCGGAGTGGCTGTGTTGTTGGATTTGATTTGATGTTCTGGTTTAGGGTGGCATTGATTTCTGGAAAGGGAACAACGAATAATGATTGGTGGTGGATGTGAAGGTGACGAAGTTGAACAACACTGTTGCTCGATGGGAGAAGCTATCCGTTTCGTCCACCGAGCGGAATGTGCTGAGCAAGGAGATTTTATCTGTTTGCGAGAGCATTGAATGGCAGGTATACGCAGATTTGATCCTTCCCTAAACCTAGAATAGCTGGACTATCGTTTTCGCCTGTGAAAGCTGGTGTATGGCACTGTCATGTGACCTAAACAGCAACAGAAAGTCGGTCGTGTGGTTTTATGTCTTCTTCTGGGCTGTTTCATATTTGGTAAGGGACAACGAAAGGGATTCGCTTTATGTTGTGGTTTAGGTCATGTTTGTACCCCTTGTGAGGTACTTGTTGGTGCTTGACGTGATCACGACCATCACATCGTTCATGGTTAGGTAGCAAATTTTTCATGATTCATTGCGCATCTGTTAGGGAGTCCCGATAAAAGGAATCTTCTTTGTGACTAATTTCCAGAGACCGACCTTGTTGTTCGTTCGGATTTTACTTGTGACGTGAGCAAGCTAAGCAGTTTGGGGTCAAGGCGACTTTAGTGTTTTACATACACTTCCGGGGACATCTTGAATTGACTGTAGTGACCAGGTCAATTGCATATGCTTGTTGTTGTATAAGGTAAGGCTAGTATTATATTATGGCTCTGATCCCTGTTACCATCAGCAACTCATCTATACTTACACTTGGTTGGCCTTCTCTTAGCAAGCTGGTTGTGAGCATGACTTGGCGAAATATCCCGTGACCACTAATTTTTGAATGGAAATGCGGATGTCTACTTTTACTTATTGTCTTCAAATCCCACTTTGGAAATTGCGTCAAAGAGATTCAAAAAAAATTGATTTCAACAAACTTGGCTCTTCTTCCCAAAGCAATCTCTCCACAGCTCTTAGTGACCCCCAATTTTCACACCCCTACGCATGTTTAGTGACGCAAATAGTGATTAACCTTTTGTGAGCTGATTAACTTTTATTGAAGAGGAACATGAATGTGAATGGTGTATTTCTTAGGTTGATGAATTGGACAAGGCAACTGGAGTTGCAGAACAGGATCCAGCTCGCTTCAGTGTTGATGCAGCTGAAATCGATCGGCGCAAAAAGTGGACCTCATCTACACGAAACCAGGTTGACCCTTAACCAGGTTTGGGGGTCATTAAGTGCTCAAACCGGAATACGCCGTAACGTACTGGAGTGTTTCCACTCTAGCCCGAAATCATACGCGTGGTCATTGATATTTGTTCACTGGCAGGCTACTTTTATGTCTACATCATGTACTCGAAAAGTTTGAGCTGCAATCCATGGTTGCGTGGTTACTGTTCATTTACACTCGCTAATTCATGTGTTGCAGATTCGTTCGGTGGCTGGGAAAGTACAAAGCACACCTGTAAGGAACATCGGTGCTGGTCCTCCAAATCGCCGGGAATTGATGAGATATGACGAGCAATCCCAGTCGACGCCTAATCGTACGGATCACGATAGCTACATTGCTAATGAATCTGACCGACAAGAGCTTCTCTTGAGGTACTCACTCTTTAGGCATTGTTGTCAATGATTGGAGACATGCTGTTAGTAATCAAAGATCATGACTGCTTCAATATCAACCGTGTTCTTTTGTACTTTCTTACTTTTTGATGTAAATTGTCAGAACTTATTGCAATTTTCTCAATGGTCATGATTTTGGAAGACTTGCGTTGTTGATGGGTAGTTGTGCTGAAAGCCTCTGTTCTTGTGTGTTACAGAGAGCAGGATGAGGGTTTAGAGGAATTGAGTGCAAGTCTGGGTCATGTTGGTCATGTGGGGCTTGTCATACATGAAGAATTGTCGTTACAGGTACGTCCTTCTCTTCATCTGATACGACCGTGAAATCATATCAAATTTTGGATTTGTATCATTCAGAAATCCTTAGGGAGGCCTCTAGATTGCATAGGTCGAACCACCAAGCTTGTGATAAGAAGTTAATTTTTATTCGTGTTACCTCTTCGGGCGACTTTACACTACGGTATGTAACAAGAATGAGCATGTTTGAGGGTTACGTGGCTCCAAATGACACTCTTATGACACATGCTAAATGTGTATCTGAGATATAAAGTTTTCAAGCTAAACAACTGGTGACCTCAAAATGTGTCACAAGTGTGTCATTAACCCTGTAAGGACGCCGCAGACCAGAATGGTCCTATGAATGACAAGGAATTCTCCCATGTAATTCTCCCATGTAGGACAGAAATGCAATCATTCATCCTCAGTTTTAGGAGTGGAAAGTGAAGATCTTCTATAGTTCTTTGACTTCAAATGAGTTTTTTTGAACATTTTATTATCAATGATTCCCACAGTTTTAGAAATGATGAATTCCACAGGGACCCTGCGAGTCCTTCCAGGGTTAATACAGTGGATTATTTCAAAGCTTCACACTTAGCCCTTTGTTGCACATGATTTTGGTCAAACTTTATGCTTGTTATGTCATCACTTCTTGCACATGATGCTGATTCAACTTTTACGCTTCTTACTTCATCTCTAATTGCTCATGATGTCGGTTCAAATATTAGGCTTTCTCCTGGAACTTGTTGCGTAGACCAGTGCAAATGGCTCTGATATAGTGTCTCCTTATCTGGATTGTCGCACAGGGAGGGCTCATGGATAAATTTAGCGATGACATTGAAGGCACAGCCACTCGACTCGACTTTGTCCAGGTACGCGTATTCGAAATGTACCTTTGTTGATATTTTTGGCGTCCTCTTACAAGAGTACAAGACTTCCTGTTGAGACACTTTTGTCATGCAGGCTAGGAGAGCAAATTATGACAAGTAGGCTGTATGCAAGTACAGAATGAAAGTACGTTTCTTCATAGCTGACGTGATGAAGCTGATGATGTGCAGAAAAAGCTTGCGACGGTTATGAAAAAGGCAGGTTGGAAAGGTCAAGTGCTCATGATAGTGTTTCTCGTAGTGCTCCTGCTCATACTTACCTTCCTCGTGTTTTCTGGTTAGTCATGCGCTGCACCAGGGTTGACAAACAAGTTCCTTCCAAATGTCGCAAATTCGGAAACTTGCCACGAAAGGAAACGTAGAGTGGGCTGTAAATTAGTTGCAGAACTTTTCAAGCTATCATTAGAACAAAATTAATTCGTTTAATGTCGGTGTGTATCATAAGATAAAACGATTGTACCCTTGGTATAGGTCCCCAATATTTGTGTTTAGACCTTGTCCATATTCATGTACCTCTCTCCAGCCTCGTGCAAATTGAATTACTAGGTTCATTTCATACATGAACCTTAATGAGCAGAAATCATTTCTCCAATCGCTTAAGATGTTTACAATTGTTTTCTTGACCAGAACATTCTCTCAACTCATGTGCTGAGACTATCTAGGAATGTGAAGAAACTATCTGCACGTACCTCGAACAAATGGCATTACAAAGCTTTTTCTGAGTCAGAAACAAGTAAAGGCATGTAGAATGACCTGGCTCTTAAAAAGCAGCATCCAATTCTGTCTCCATTACGATAAAGCCACGGACACGTGACCAGCCTCAGCTTTGTAAGAGGATGTACAATGAGGACTACAATGAGAAGGAAATAGAGACGTTCAAACTCTGCGCCAGACAACCCTGAAAAATCTTTCTCAAAAAGTCACTTTATGACACACGAAACATTCTCAGAAGCCTGCAGTCCAATACTAAGGATGTATCAGTCGCATTCTTCACCACCCGCCTGCAATCAAAAACCCTTAAGCACATGAGGTTTTGCTAATAATCACGAATGCTTACACACTTGTAACATACCAAAACCAAGGTCTTCCATCCCCTGAACTTCATCAAAATACCAGTTAAGAAGCTCACCCGGTGAGCTTCAGGAGGGGCAACACCAGCCGCACGCTCAACTTGTTGTATCCGTTTCTCCAATTGATTGTAATACACCTCTACCTATTCACCAAAACCACCGACATTATAGAGCTTAAACAAACCAGCTCATTCATATGATGAACACAAATACATTGACTCACAAATATACACTATCTCATTAAAAAATTGAACAGTCCATGGATGGAGCAGAGGGTCATAGTCTTTCTAATCCAACAATTTGAAAAGACTTGCAATATCATCTATGCTTTAACAAGTGTCTTTCGTCATCTCTACTCCTCAAAATGCTGTATACCAGGAACAAGGATGCTAAATTGAGAATATTATAAAAATGCACCAGGAACGAAAGTTGCTTCAGTTCTACCATTGCTCCATTCAAACCCCTATTGAACTGACGTTCTTCCGCACACGGCCATCAAAACCCTATACCATGACCAACCTAGCAATTCGCACGCATTCAACAAGGACACAATGTCGGATGCCCGGCACCTCAGGATCTATGGCTGGTGGCATCTACCCAAACCCTAATCTTAGATAACTTGGCTCTCAATTGAGATTTTAAAACAAAACACGATTAGGGTTTGACGAGTACAAAACTTACACTTCCTGAAGCGACAAACAAACAAAACAAATCCTCACAATAATTCAAGCTACTCCACCCTACCTCACCCGTTCGAAATCCAAGACAACACATTCACGAGAACCCGCTTGGCAGCGACTCTAATGAAGACGACGCACAATGAGGGTACAGCAACGCCAAATCTCAGGAACACTTTCCCATGTCAAATCTACAAGAGCTCCAATCCCTCAAAACATCGAATTCAATCCAAAACCGGGCGAAATAACAAGTAAGCATCAAACAGATCTCCAAACCCTAAATCGTCAGATTCAATCAAACTAAGAGGCATACACTCACCCCATCCGAAAGAATGCGGTGGCTACCCCACACATCTTTCTGCAACTGGAACATAGCAATGCCCGAAGCCACTGCGAATCCCGCAAAGAAGGAAGTCGCCCGCACTCGAAACATGGCTGTCAATCTCTCTCTCTTAACCCTCGCAAACCCTATCCAAGCACCTTCACTACACCTCCTTAGATTCTACTCCTCGTCTAAACCTCCTTATTCATCAAAAAATGCGCAAAACCTTTCGGTTTCACACGTATCAACGCCTCAATTTGCCGATCCGACGCAGCCCAGCTTCAAAGGGAGACTAAGATAATCCGAGATCCGCAGTCCCCAACTCCCCATGGTGAGGACAAAGGTCCCCCTATTACCAATGACCGTGGATAGACGCGTATGACCGTGGAATCACGGTCGTAGGTCGGACTGACCACGGTCAGTGTTGTTCTGGTTTGTTTTGGGGATTTGGAGGTTCAAAGTGTGTGTTTGTTTCTTTACCATTTTTCTTTTCTTTTCTTCTAATTTGAAAGTGCGTGTGAGTTTCTTTGCCATTTTTCTTTGCTTAAACCTATATTCAAAGAATGCCGACATTTCTTTACAATTTTTCTTTGTTTTCATCTAGATTCAAAGAATGCCGATATTTCTTTACCATTTTTCTTTGTTTTCATCTAGACTCAAAGTGTGTTTCCTTGGGGAATGAGTTTCTCATGCGCCGGAATGCAGGTTTGAAGTTGGGTTTTCGAGAAGAACGTGAACAACTTGTTTCTGGTTGGGGGCTTTTGGGAATGACCATATTGTGGTGGGCAAACCGCCACTCTTTTTGTTTCTCAGTCTCACTGTTATTAAGACTGTTCAGATTTCTGCATATTTTCTTGTTGGCAAGTGGAAGGAGGTTCAATTGTATCATAGAATACAACATTTGGATATTGCATGCAAAAGTTATGTATTACATAACCTACAAGCCGTGGTAGCAGCAAGTAGGCTATCGGACATAACCAGTTGTTCACTTTTCAATCACAACCTTTGATCTTCATGATCCAAATGTGTAGGAAGCAAATTGAAAGGAAAGAAGGTTATGAATTGCAACTTGTGATGGCAACGGTTATGGGAGGCCCGTGGTATAGAGCCACATTAGCGTTGAAAAGTCAACAACCAGTTATGGAAGGTCAAAGTGTTTTTTGGAAGAGGGTCACAAATAGTTTTAGGTTTTGGAAATGTATACAATGTGATGATGGTAATTTTGGGTCAATGGCACATTAGGACGTGCTCACCTAAATGGACTTCCATGTTTTGAGATACAAAAGCACTTCAAAGTATTACTTCTATTGAAAGTAAGAGTCAAATCTTTAGTCTTTGACGAATCCAACGATTGAATCATTTAGTTGATTTATTCAATTACATCCTTTGAAATTTTGAGGGTGAATACTCCCTTCCATTCTATAGCAAGACTATTATCTCCAAAATTCAAAAAGTAGTTTTTTTTGGTATTTTGCAAACTAAAGTGAAGTTGGTTCAAATGTCTTTCAACAGTTTTTAAAACATTTGAAAAACACTAATATAAAATCACCCTAAGGTTATAACATAACTATATTCCCTTGTGGTATTCTTAAGAAAATGTACTATATTTTATTAAAATCTATTGAAACTTGTTAAAACGTATAATATTTACCAAAACTCAATAAATTTTAATAAAATATAACACAAAATATTGTATAAAAATATACAAGAATACATAGTTATATTATATCCAAAGATGATTTGTCTTGAGTTTTGTATTAATGAAATCCAAACTACAAATGTTTGGGATATAATGACTAAACCATTACTTTTATCAAAAGAAAAAATAATTATATTTCATAGCCATCTATTAGTATTAAGAACTTTTAAAGAATCAATATTTGTAATAATAATGATTTTGGTAATATAGTGCATTGTCTATATTTTCTCAAGTGTTCAAATTCATATATCTAAACCATCAAACCAATTTTTATAATGTGTTCAAGTCAAGTAGAAATTATAATATGACAAAGAATATTGATATGACAATTATTGATCTCAAAGTATATTCTAATTCAATTAAATGATTTTTGCAAACTTGCAATTGTTTGATATTTGTGAGGACCATGGAATTTGATGGGTTCAACAACATTCGTGACCAACACATACATAATTGGGTGGGAAAGTATGTGTCCTATGGTATCGTGGTAAAAAGGTGTGGAGTTTATACTTATTGATTGGATGCATGGGGACAGATCTTATTGAGTGGCTAGAAAGTGAGGGGTTAGTCAAGTGCAAGTGGTACTATAGCATGGCGCTCAAGGATGTTACTAATATTAATTTTGTGCGACAAGTTTGGCTAGATTCTAATTAAATATGTTCCATTCATTCGTAGAAGGAAGGTTTTAGAGGACCAAACTTTTCTAGAAAGCTTTCAAGCAAAGAAAACTTCTGGTGAGATGGACACTGATTTGTAGGTTGATGGCAAAATATATCCTCTAGACCCAACGTTCCAACTTACCTCCAAGATTTTGCACCACAAAAGAATGCTTGGAATTTGTATGTGACGGAGAGAGTAGCATATTGGATTATATTAAACATTTTGCTCATACAATTGGTGGGAATATCAACGAAGAAGATAGAAGGTGTTTAAAGGACTAAATTCAAAGGCTTCAACCAGTAATGAGCGTATCATCTTGTAGTTGAAGGCCCAATGGGATTCCCAGACTAAAATATTAGGTAGCATGCTTGGAGATACAATTCAGCATGGAGAGGAATGTAGTCAACTAGAGGCCCATGTTAAGGCCCTAGAGATCACATGCAATGAGGTGAGAGCTCTTGAACAAAATATTAACTCCACAAAAATGAAATATTGCAACAAAGAGAGCAAGTTGAAACATTACAAGCAAAACTGAGAAGAAGTGTAGTTGGCTTTGAAAAACTCCAAGACAAGATGGAGAGGATGTGCAGACACTGCTAGGCTTTTGACAAAAAGTCCACCAACAAAAGCTCAAGAATTTAGACAAACTAAGACTAAGCTCTACTCATTCCAAGAGTAAGTAAACTCACATTTGGTCTTCAGTTCATACCTCGGTGTTGCATGCAAATGAAATATTAGTTTGGTAAAAAGAAATGGTTGGGGGATGATGGTTCTTGAGTTTGCAAAAAAAGACTACTACTATCCTTGCATGTTTTTTATCTATAGATGAAGCAAAGAAGCTTAACAAGGAGCAAAGAATGAATCAAGCAACTTCTAGAAGCCTTCAATGTTATCCACAATCTCACTTCAACCCTCAATGGAATCTATGTACCTATCCTCAATGTATCACTAGTAGAAAACCCTATTTAATGTGACAATCTGGCCTAATTTTTCTTGACGGATTTTGCTAGGCATCAAAAGTAACAACCCGTGTTTTTATGTTAGCATTGATGTTGTATTGAACATTTTTGTTGACATAAAAACATGGGTTGTTACTTTTGATGCCTAGCAAAATCTGTCAAGAAAAATTAGACCTTGTCACATTAAATGAAGGTTTCTACTAGTGTATTGATCATTGTAAATAACAATGAATTAAATCAAAGTTGCCAAGGCATTCGACTATACCATTGTTGCTAACATTATTGCATTTGCTTAGAATACTCAAGTTGTAGTACCACTTTAAGCTACACTCAAATGTCAAATGTTGACATGCCTTGGCTAGAGATGATTGTTGATCATTATCCTACTTGGTCAACATTGTTCCTGTATATACAAGTCTCTCTCAAGGATTAAAAAAATGTTCTTTTGGATTATAATATAGTTGAGTGCAAATTTAAAAGGTTCCTTTGTTTTGCAAAGGTACCAAAAAAAAAAGATGAGTCAACATCAATGTCGTAAGACACAATATAATACTAATATACAAGATTTCTACCCTAAACCTGGACCTTGTCTCATTGGCTAAAACACTCAAAGATCCTCAAAGATCATGTGGTAGACTTACTATTAGTAAGACTTTAAATTTTGTATCACCTTTGTCCTTGGGCTTGGCTAGCAATTGCCCAGATAGGCCTTTTTCTTACTTCAAATTATTTCTAGTGATTACACTTTCTCTTTACCAATGATTACATACAATTGAAATTTTGAGGTATAAAATGGTCAAATTTCAAGCCTTTAAAGTCTTGAAACCTATTAATATATATATCAAAAAATTTCACTTGATTTGAAATTTGAAAACTCTTTTTTATAATTCTTTAAAATTGAAAAGTTTTAGGCTTTTGAAATTTTTGATACAACACTTTTATTTTTAAATAATAGAAAACTGAATTTTTTAATAAAATAATGCAGTTATAGATTTAAAATCAATTTTAAGCGAACACATTGTAAATGAAAGGACACAATAAAAGATAAGAAAATAGTCATGTAGCTTCAAAGAGATAAAGCTTTAGTCATAGTGACTAATAGCCTACATCTTTTTAAATTTTGCATGATTATAGTTAAGTGATTTGTAGATAACAATTCGATAAATGGTTTAATCTAATGCTACCGTACCTTTAGGGCAAGATTGGCACAAAATAATTATTTTTAAGAGTGTTGAAAAATAAATAAAAGGAAAAAGGAAAATTGCCGAATTTTGCAGAAATTATTTGACCAAGTTGTTGTAAAATAAGAAAATGTTGATGTTTAATGTAGAATTTCAGAACCTATTTTGGCATAGTAGAATTGTTTTCTTCAAAATAATTTAAGCTAAAGAAAGTTGGAAAATCAATATAAATTTCATATGCAAAAATCCGTTTTTGATTTTGAGTCTCCACAAAAAGGTTATGGACAAAATTAAAAGGATGTTTGAAAATGTCCAAAAAACTTTTCTAACCCCTCTCTGAAATTTGCTTATAACTTTTTAATGGAGTCTTAAAATCTCAAACGGTTTTTTGGAGATGAAAGCTAACTCAACTTTGCATATTCACTTCATTCGAAGTTTTTTGAAAAAAATTATTTACTATGTCTAAATGAGGTCTGAAATTGTACTATGAACACAATTCCTGCTTTTGATGGAGGTTGGGTTTCTACTAATCCTAACTATTTACTTATCTTACATGGTTTGTTCTACCTCCCACTGCCCTATTGGTATAAAGAGCTTGTCTTATCCTTCTTTTCACACATTCATTCACTTGGCGCTTCAAGCTAAGAGTTGAATATTTAAAAATCATTCCAATTCAATGGGGTATTTTCAAAAATTGAATCTAAAAGTGCTGAAGCTACTTTGGGAACTTCAAATAAATATTCGGCAACAATGTGCCAACCTTGCTCTAAAGGTACAATAGTCAGCATTTGGAATTACTACTTCAATTTGTGTATGTCCATATAGTCATATTCAAACATATAAATGCACCTCTATCTAACCTCACATACTTCTTTTTTTAATATTATAATTGACATAAAATATCTATATGCAACCACATATTTGTCTACAAAATAAAGCCTAAAGTCTACTACAATTGATTGATTTGAATTACAAAGTTTTCAACAGTTTGTACCAAAATCCAATGTTAATGTTTAATTGTGAAATATGAATTTTTAAGCATTTTCAAGATTCTATTGATCTTCATTTTGCATAGAAAGATTAACTCTAAAATGCTACAAAGTCTTGTATACTAGGGTACTGCTGAAAATGGCGGATTCAAATTTGCAGTGAAAAAAAAATTTGCATTGCCAACTTTGCCAACCTCCTAAGAGCTAAAAAATTGGTATTTTACCATGAATTTTTTTACAAGATCATCTATAAGTTAATAACATGTGCAACAAATTTCAAGGCCAAAAAGTTTACACAAAAAAGACATTCAAAATCTACCAAAATGTAGAGTTGTGTAAAAAATTTCACTACTTTCAACTTTGACACCATCCCAAGGATTGGAAAAAAAAAATTTCCATGAAATTTTTGGCATGAAATAATCTCTACATTTTGTAACATGTGTGAAAATTTTCAAGGCATTAGAGAATTTTTGAGGCCATTAAAAGACTATGGGTTCCCGAACTATAGGAACATAGTTTCTACCATGTGAACAGAAATCCTATGTAGTTGAGAGAGTGCCACGTCATAAATTTATTTATTTTTTGAAAAAAAAATTGGATTTTTTTGGGGGGTTAATGTTGGCCTGATAGTAGCCGACAATTACGGGAATAGTCTCACTAGAAGAAATTTCTGTTTATTTCAAAAAAACACGTCACGCAGATTGTATTGAGATTGCGTTGCTGAAAACGCGGAAAAAACACAAAAAACACGTTTTCTATGTTTTTCTGCGTTTTTTCTGCGTTTTCAGCAACGCAGTCTCCACACAATCTACCTGACGTGTTCTATTGAAATAAACAGGGATTTCTGCGTTTTTCTTCTAGTGTCTCAGAGAACAACCCCGAAACGGCCCTTTGGAGGCCTCAAATCCCTTCTAATGCCAAAATATTAATACAGAAAAAGATATTTAAAATCTATCAACATGTGTAGTTTTGAGAAAATTTTCACAATGTTTACTTTGACACCCTCGCAAGGGTTGAGAAATTGGTTTCTTTCCATAGATTTTTTTTCTTGTGAAATCATCTCTATGTTGATAACATGTGTTCTAAATTTCAAGTTCAAAATACTTACCCTAAAAAAAAGATATTTAAAATCTCCCAACATATATAGTTGTCAAGATGAATTTTTGAGCCCTTAGTGTAATGTCATTTTGTGGGTCAAAGTTTCAAATACATATGTAAAAAATCATCCTTGCAACTACCAATGTTTTAAGATTTTGAATATCTTTTTTGGGATAAGTCTTTTGAACTTGAAATTTAGCACACATATTATTAATATAGAGATTATCTCATGAGAAAAATTTCATGGTAAATAGACAATTTTTCAACCCTTCAAAGGGTGTCGAAGTTGGCATTAGCAAAAAAATTCTTGACAACTACACATGCTGGGAGTTTTAAATGTCTTTTTTTAGGGTAAGTATTTTGAACGTGAAATTTAGAACACATGTTATCAAAATAGAGATGATTTCACAAGAAAAAAATCCATGGAAAGAAACCAATTTCTCAATCCTTGCGAGGGTGTCAAAGTAAACATTGTGAAAATTTTCTCAAAACTACACGTGTTGGTAGATTTCAAATCTCTTTTTCTGTATTAATCTTTTGACCTTGAAGATTTTTACACATGTTACAAATATAGAGGTTATTTCATGCCAAAAATTTCATGGCAAAAAGAAAATTTCAATTCTTGGGAGGGTGTCAAAGTTGAAAGTAGTGAAATTTTTTTCACAACTCTACATTTTGGTAGATTTTGAATATCTTCCTTGTGTAAACTTTTTGGCCTTGAAATTTGTTGTACATGTTATGAACTTGAAGATGATCTTGTAAAAAATTCATGATAAAATACCAATATTTTAGCTCTCAGAAGGTTGTTAAAAATAGTAACACAAATTTTTTAATCATTGAGAATTTGAAAATGCCATTTTGATTGGTACCCCGGTATACAAAGTAGATGATGAGTGGTCAAATATGCCTTCATCTAATTGAAAAACAAATGATTTTCATGCAATTTTTTTATAGGGAGTTCTTTGAATGTGCCTACTTGACTTAGGTAGTAGAAATCCATTAATTGAAGAACTATTTTTTTCTTAAGGGAAGAAGTTGCTAAATTCATGGATAAAAAATATGCCCTTCTAGTTTTTTAGCAATGTTATTTCGTTGTTCTTGATATGAATTTTAGCTTTTTAAAGATGATTTTTTTGAAATTAAGCACAACTAAAGAAATAAAGCTTGTTAACTCTATTTTGTACACCTATTTGAAATGTTGTAAAATTAATAAAGTTGTATATTTTATAGCCATTTGAACTTTAGGCCTATTACCACGTTCTACCAAGTTTTTCATTATAGAATGACATAGAAATTTGACATACACTAAGATATTCTACACCAAAATATACACAAGTTATCAAGCTTTTACTTATTTTTGTATTTGATAAGAGTATTTTTCCTTCAATATTTTACAATAATTTCGAATTTTCACAACAAAATTTGATCTTTTTATTGTTTGTAGAAAACATATGATTTGATCTTTCATGTTATAAAAATAAATAAAACTCCATTCATTTTCAAAACAAAGCATCCACAATGGAAGACTTTGTTGGACAACTTCACAATCATAGGTTCATGACTCCCTTTACAAGCCTAGTGCTTCCACATAGTCAAACCAAGTCATTTTTTCATCCACATTAGAAGTTCTCCATCCAACAAGATTTATAATTCCTTTTACGAATAGTACTTCCATATTGTCAAGCCAAGTCATTTTTTCATTCATACTAGAAGCTTTCCACCCACCAAGTCTTGGCAATAGCCTAAACCCAATCTAAAGAAGAACAAAAATTTCCTCCAATCATATTGCTTCATTTCCCTCCAATTCTTGACTAGTGTTGACTTCTCCATCATGATATATGGTACCCCTAAGTAACCCCAATGAACAAGGAATACTAGCATTTAGTTACAAGTTAGTCAATTGAAATCTAAAGTTTCTGAATTGAGTTTAAAACTTTCGAAAAAAAACCTAATTGTTTTAGAGGAAAATAAGAGAATATTCTTTATTTCTTTAAGGCCTCGGCAGTCAAGCTAAAATGTTCTCCCTTGCCATCTCTTTGGTTTTCACTTCTTGTATGTATAGCACTTCTTTTGTATGTTGCACTTGCTCTATGCATGGCACTTCCTTTGTTTGCGACTAGTGTTTTCTTTTGCTTTCATCCGCTTTATCTTTCTTGTTTGGCTTATAAGGTAGGTACACCCAAAAGCGCCACTTATTCATATTGAGCCTAGTTCTTGCTATTAATGAGTTCAAATTTTTATGTAGTCTTGTTGGCAAGTGAAAGCATGTTCCAACGCACCAAAAAACGCAGAATTTGGATACCATATGCAAAAGTTATTAATAGTCAAAGTCTGTTTCTGAAAGCGCCATCTACAGTCTGTGAACATGACTGATTTTGGAAATGTATGTACACTGCAGATGACGCTTTTAGGAACAGGGCGCTTTTGGGTGTACCCACCTTAATAGAGTATTAGAGAAAGATGAAAAATTTGCACAATTTGGGTTCTTTAGAAATCCCCAAATTCTTTAGAAATCCTCAAAGCCTGTGAGCAGCCCGCCTAAGTAACTTTGAACTGAAGCCACTACTGTAGGTTTTCCCAAACACGTTTTTTCCCCCAAAAAACCACCGCTTGGTCATCCGCCGCACGGGCGTCTTTCACGAGGCTGGAAACCGACCCCTTGCACCCACCCGGCCTGAGGTTTGACTTGAGTGTGGTTTGTTGGTGGAGGTAAGGTCCTCTACTGCAGCCCCTTTTGGCTTCGATCCCAGTATTCCCAAACACATGTTGAATGCTAGCTGGGGTAGGCCAACCGAATAGAATACAGTATTCTTTACGTTTCTGCTGCTCCTGGCCACCGTCACGGACTGAAAGGGGCGGGCTCTCGAAACCATCGTATAAACTAAGCTTACTACATCTTGGGCAGCAGTCTCCACACAATTCCACATACGGAGAGTCAATCGAGGATCTGGACTTCCGTCGAAGCCACCAAGAAAAAAGCCAGGACCCCAACCCAATGATGTCCTTGGATGGGGTGGAGCCCTACAAGCTAGTCGCAGAAACTGCTCCTACTTTTATTACAGACAAACACGCTCCTGATGAAGAAGAGAGAGAGGAACTCACGAGCCACCCGCCCCTACCCACCTACTCACCACGAAGTCAAAAGCCTTCCCAGAGAGTTGGCTCCGATCCAACCCCAAAGGAGAATAACAAAAACCAATTCGAAACAAAACAAAAAACCAATAATGGTTCACAATAAAACCCTAATTTAGTACCAACTTACTCAACAAACCAACCCGAGGATGTCAGCCAATCAAGTCAGAAACCCACTTAACTGACCTAAACACACACGGCCAACTAACGATGACCGGAAGATTGCTGTTGAAGTTTTAGTTTTTTTTCTGGAAACCAATGGAAACCCATTCCAAAACAGATGCTGCTGAAGTTTCCACGGAGCTTGCTCGTGTTATAACTTGGGCCTGAACCCAACTTGACGATAATAATAAGAGCCTCGTTTTATTATTAGCAACCAGGAAGACATGCATACCAGAATCAGGGAGCCAACCTTCATCTCTCCACAGTCGCAGTTTCTAATTCCACTCACTAGGAACAAAATACAAATCTTTTTTTAATCATCTTCTGGCTCTCGACGTGATTGACGTGATTACTGATGAATTTACTCCACACGGCAGTCCACTCACCCCCCTCCGTCCACTCATCCACAATGATCCCAGTCTGTCTGTCTGTGTCTGAGGGCCTGTCTGCCCGGCGTGCCCGCCCCGCCCGCCCCGCCCGCCTCGAGGGAAGCTACCGGACGCTTGCAGTCGTTGACTCGACACGCATATAATATTAGAATGGTAATCGATTTGCTGTACCTGGTTCTCATACATGTGGACTTGAAGAAGTTCTAAACGGAAACTCTCGAGTAGCCAGTCAAGTGGTGCCGGCCCCCACCATTGAAGCGGAACCTAGATTCATCTCTCTGGAGGCGCCTTGCAGAACGCTTCAAACCGGCGTTTATGAGAAAAGCCCGCCCGCCTGCGGCCTGGGCCTGCCTGCACGGCAGCAGCAGCACCCAAGTCCGAGCAAGGTCAATACGGAATATTAATAGCGGCACTGAAACGTCCTCCGCGGCCTCACTGGCCTATCTTTGGTGGGTGCAGTTGACATGCTTTCAAGCTTCCCCATCCACTCATTCATTCGTTCGTCCATTCATCCGTTTCTTCGGTTCTGATAATTGCCTGCACTGCAACTGAACTTGTAACTTCGGAACCGACTGCACTGCGCATTCAACTGAAGGATGATCAATGGCTTCATCAAGCATTCATCGATCGATATAATTAATAATTCGATAGAATCCACGACATGGAGTGCCTGCGTGCCTGCTGCTGCTGCTGCTGCGACGGTAGGTCTCATCATTGATCTCCCCCCCACCACCACCACCACCACCAGTCCGGTAGTAGTCGACCACCGCATCTGCTCCCAAAAGCCGGAGCCAGGATGAGAATCTCTTTCTTCTTTTCTCGATCTCCCTTTCTTCCTTTTCTCTTTTCTTCTTCGTTTCGGAGTCAAATGGCTGAGGACGAAGGGACGGACTTCTCACTGGCTGTTCCGTTCTGGAATCTGGACTGAAGCAAGGCAGGAAAGCTACAGCGCAGCTACCGAGCAGTGCGGGAGCGAGTCCGTCCCGCCTGGTGTGATTATGAAACTGGAAGTTATGAATTGCAGTTTAGCGACTCATCAGGGAAAGGGAAAAGGGAGGCGTATGTCAGCAGTAATAAGCGTACGTACATATATTCATACTGTACAGTATAAGTTGGGGATTGTACTGTACTGCACTGCACTGTACTGTACACAGAAAGAGTGATGGAAAACTACTGCCCAACAGTCACTCAGTCTTCAGCTATTAATGGCGGTATTCAAAGTCTTCGGATTCAGTGAATCCATGGAATTGAGAAGGCGCTGTGGATTGGGGAGATTTGTTTTTTACTGTGGCCCAGAGAAGTGAAAGTGAAAGTGCCAATGGATTTCAGTCGTGTAAAAAAAAAAAGTTTTAAGAAAAAAAGTAAAAAAAAGTGCCAAAGGAAACTTGCCCGTGGCTGGAGGGAGCTGGGGTCCTTCCGTCTACAGTGAGCTCGTTGACTCCTCAAGTTTAACCAATGAAGGGTTTTTTCTGTTTTGGGAGGGTTTTTTTTAACCCTAAACCCACAACTGTTTTTTTAAATTGAAACAAATGATATGTTGCGACAAAATTCCGTTTCATTTGTGTAAAAGAAATAATAAAGAAATGGAATGGAATGGAATTTCATTGCAATCAATAAAGCTCTCAGTTTATATACGAACTCAAAAGTGCTTCAAATTCTCATACCTAGAGCAAATTTGGAATCTTCCTCTACATCTATTTTTCTTAACAAAACTGATTGTAGGATCCTTTGATTCACTTGTTCAAGGATATTTTCCTAAATTTTGGGAGAGAATACATTCATTGAGTGTCAATTTTGAATATGCCTAATGGTCATTTCTACCTAGAAGGTGGGCCAATTACCCTAGAGATCGGTTGCACAAGATCTAACGGATCCAATTTGTTGAAAAACATAGTATTTTATAGAAAAAATTTAATTGACATTTGATGTAGACCCAAGGCCAAGAATTGGCCTTCTATTTTGGGTGGATTTGATTTGTTGGAAAAATAAATATTTCATCACGTCTTTTTTGAAATAAAATGCATTTCACTAGGCTTGGTTCTAATTTCAACCCTTTTTCAAATGACAAGTAAGGATTTTGGGCTTTGACACAACAAATAGACATAGCCTCTAAATGTAAAGAAATCATGGTTGATTAATTATTAGCCTTTTTGTCCAATCACAAGTTAAGATTTTGGGCCTCCAATATTAATAGCCAATTGACCAAGCTACTAAGTAAAAAGTAGCCCTTAGCTTAAAAATGTATGCTTTCTAGCCCTTTGACTTATTCATTGTAGTCAAGTTATTAAAAAAATTTAACCAAAACAACTTTCATACTTAGGAAAACGAAAGAGGACAATATTGATATTTTTCCCAACATTTGTACAAAATAAGACTTCCTACCACTCTCACCTCATTCTTCAAAATTGAATGGTTCAAATATTTTTGAGTAGGCATCAATCAACATAATACAAGAAAATTATTTAATTCTTTTTATAGAACACACTATTTTTTCCCCTATTGACATTGACTATTATATTGAAACTTCCAACAATTGCTGTATCTACTGGAATGATGTGATACAAAGCTTCACATGTACATTACAATGATTAACTTCGAATCCATTCAAAAGAAACTCATGCTAAACTTTCAAATTTCTGAAGTCAATGGAAGCTGCCCAAGTTCTCAAAAAGCCCAAAGTGGACTCCTTAATGCTTCAGGTGTTACTCCGTATTATTTTAGGTCTTATTATTATTATTATTATTATATTGTTGATTGGGTACATGATGGGGTACATGATGAATAGTAGCCGCTACACATCAGCGCATATAAGTACACTGGCCTGGCATTGTACAGTACTGAACTGCCAAGAATAATAGTCAAGTTGGAAGCTTTTATTTCTTTTATTTTTTGAAACCAATGAAACAATTGCAAAAAAAAAAGGGTGTTTTTATTTTTATTTTTTATTTTTTATTAAAAAAAGGGGGGTTCTAAGCTCACTTTGATTGCAACTTTGGTTAAGGGAGGAGGTCCGCAAACCGACCATCTAAGGGCTGGAACAGAGTTTTGAGCAAGTCAAAAATCTTGAAATATTTTTCAGTGAATTTTTCTTGAAAGACAGCTTGAATAGGCATGGAACCCAAGTCGTTTCATATTTTTTGGAGCTTTGTAGAATTAGTTATGAATTTATGAAGTCAATATGGCATGGGGCTCCAAAACCGCCCACCTCCTCAAATGTTCACTGGTTGTACATTACTGAAAAGATCAAAAAGCATCATGTACCAGAAATATACATTTTCGAAGGTGAGTGATTTTCAAGCCTCCTCCCTTATAGCAAAATCAATCCAATGTGCACACATACCATGTGAGTATCAGTTTTTATGTTGAAGCCCATGTTAAAGTTTTTTTGTTTTTTTGGGGGGGGTGGTGGTTTCGACACAAACGAAATGGGATTTCATTGCAATAAAATGCCCATGTTAAAGTTAAAACAGTGCTGAACAACCGTCGATTCATGTTCAAAACAATCCTCATCTAATCCTCCTATTAAGCTTCCATTAATTTGACAAAAATCCTCACCAACTCTTGAACATTAATTTGTATCTACCATGCATATGTATGCGTACCTGCCTCCAATCCAACTAAACTACATTGCAAGATCACACAGCCATTAATATATGTTAAGTTAGTAACCACCATCATCATTCTATACATTCAAGCAATTTTAAAAGGGATGAGCTTTGTGCATAATAAATCAATTTGGTCAGTGTAAGGTAGAAGACGCTGAACTACCCATCTTCAAAATAATTTTTTTTTTTTTTGTGCCTCTGGATTTGTGTACTTTTTTCGCTGCAATGGAATTTGTCGATGTGTTTAAAAAAAATGAAAAATAAAAAGAATTCTTCTTTGTATTTCATTTACTTTTAAAAAAAAATTGCTTCTCAGCTAGAAAGATATACAATTATATGTCTTTGATTAACCCTATAGCGTCTGAAATCATGTCCAGAATTGATGTTTTCAGAAAAATCATTATAAAGTACCATTTGGAAGAATATTTTGGGATTGTGATACAAATGAAAGTTGTAAATTTTGAGTTTTAGATTCCATCCGTACAGTTAGATTCCCCAATGCATTCACCAAAATATATATTTTAAATTCTAAAAGGAAAATTTCAAAATTCGTTCAAAATTCAATTACAAGCCAAATATTGTCATTTTCTAAGTAAAACTTGTTGGAGTGGGTTTGAAATGAGGTTCTCTTCATACGGTGATTTTTTGAAATTTTTTGTTCTTTAATTTTATAACCTCATTTTTGCAAATTTGGTTTTGAACTACAATCAATGCAAGTAAACCACTTGACATACTTCCACATTTGTAATTTTAGAAAATTATATACTTTAGTAATACCAAATCCAACCCTTGGATAGAACAAAAACTTCATAAAGAATTTCTAAAAATCAAGATGACTTCCATCCCAGCAATAATGAGACTGAAAAGTCATTTCGAATTTGTTCATCATTTAGAAATTGGATGTTGGTGTGCTCCAAGGTTAAACCCAAAGGCTGTAGTACAAGACATAATTATGTGACATTTTTCTAAAAATGGGGACAAACAAAATTTGACCTTTTAGAAGGGCAAGAAAAATAATATTAACCCTTGAGTGTCGAGACTCATATGTAGAATTGATGATTTTGGAAAAATCAACATAAAAGTACTATTCGGAAGAATATTTTTGAATTGAGATACATATAAAAGTTGTAGAGTTTGTGTTTTAGATTCTATGCACACAAATTCGATTCACTGATACTATTACCAATGTCTTTCTATAAATTTTGGAAGGAAAAATTAGAAATTCCTTCCAAATTCAATTACAAGCAAAATATTGTTATATTTTAAGTCAACCACTTGACAAACCTGCACATTTGTAATTTTAGAAAAATATATAATCTAATAATACCAAATCTAGCCTTTGGATAGGACAACAATTGCATAAAGTATCTCTAGAAATTAGGATGACTTTTGTCTAAGCTGCAATGATAAAGAAATTTCATTTTAACTAAGCTCATCATCCACTTTTTGCACTTTGGTGCACTTAGGGGTTAATACTTTTTGAAGTTCAAGCACATTGAACTTGCAATCATCCCCTCTAAAATTTTATGGGATGATGTATTGAAGAAGTTAACTAAAAGATCCTAGAATTGAATTTGTTTATATATATATATATAAAGATTTCAATTTTAGTTTTGGAGAAGAATATATTGAAGCAATTTGGGGCTTCTAATCTTAAATAAATTGTAGGGATTAAATTCAAAATTAGTCACAATTTCATTTGTTTGACTATTGAATTTTTTACAAGTCCCATGCAATCACCATGAAAAGATGGGGTCTACAAGTGCTTTTCAAAGTTCAAAACTCATAGACTCTACATGCCCCTAATTACATCTATGTATGAATGAAGTTTTCACATCTATTTTTCAAAATTGTAGTCACATATTTTCTATAAATTGTAAAAAATACATTTTTTTTTAAATTTGAAATTTTTATAAATATTTGAGTGAAAAAAAAGTCACATCAAATTCAAATTGCATTTTAAAACATGTAATTTTCTCTACATGTATACATTGTAGTGTAGAACATTGTGGTATAAATGAAATTATTTTGCCATTCTAAAATTTTAAAAACTAGTGAACCTAGAATATAGGCTCAAAATTCAAATTGCTACAAATATTGAGTCCTTCGAATTTTTCAAGTTTCTAAATTTTGGTATCTATCAAACTTGATATTAAATTATTTTTTTAAGTTCAAAGTTAGAAATATTTTCTATTACATTAAATACCTAACAAGGTTGTCTCTTGACTACATCAAATGTTGATTTGGTGGAGTTCCTAAAATTCCTCACTAAGCAAGAATTCACAATCATTGTGTAGAACCAAATCTCATCTAATGCTTCTTCAACAAAACAATTGTCTATAACATCAAGATTGACTTTCAAATGGAATCTATCACACATGACTTCAAAGAACTTTGTCTAAGAAAAGGACAAATGAATTTTGCATTTTTTTTGTCATGTAAACACTTAAGGAGTCACCCATCAAACATTTTGGGGCTTGTCTAGGATTCTAAAGTTGATTCCAAGTATTTATGCACATTCAATTTGAAACTTTGATTGACACTTTTGACACTTCATAGTATAACAAATTATACCTTGAAAACATAATGGTAAGTCAATAATAGTTTGTATTTTTACTATTTTTGATTTTCAAATTCAACCATGATTTATAACAATTCAAATTATTTGAGCCTATAGAGCCACCAGTTCATTTTACTAACCTCAATTACATTGATTAGTCCTATTAGTGAGTCGGGACGAGTATAATCATTTGGAAAAATATTGGCACATCAAAATTTTATTTCTATAAAAATTGGTAGAATACAACAATATTTCAACATGCATTGGTCCTATATAGTGTGACTTCAATAAAATAGTGTTACATGAACTATTAGGACAATTTTTTTTTAATTTTCCATTTCATTTCTTTGAAATAGACAGTTCTTAATTTGTCAAGGCCCAACAACTATTTTTACAATGATGTGTTGTCCCACTTTGACATTTTTTTTGAAAAGGATAGTGACCATTTACTTTGACATTTTTTGCACATGAATGTACTTGAAATTCTTAAGATGAGCTATGCAAAAGGCTACTTTGTCTAGTATAGATGGAATAAATTTTGGAGAATGTTGACTATTGAATTTTTTGATTATAACAATTTTGGATGATCAACTTTATAAGTAAGAAATTTCAACTTAGAAGGAAGAAAAATTATTAAAAAAATAATAACGTTGTTCTATCCCCCTTCCTCTTTCTAAAATAAATGTATTGCCAACAACTATACAATGTCTTCTTTGCAATGCTTAGATTCATAATATCATGCCTTTATACTACCAAGAATCACAATCTTTTGTGGTGTAGCAAGGTCTTGGTTTGGAGTTGGCTTTGTATATATTGTTCACAATCAAATTTAGAAATCTCTATAATATTAAGAATGACAAAGATGTTTCCAACAACTATAATCATTTGTTATATGATACTATGTGGTTTCTCCATACTATTGACAATTGCAATGTCCTTTATATTACCAACAATTACAATGTATTGTCTTTACACTACTAGCAATTACAATCCTATGCTTTAAAGCAAAGGATTGACTTTTTTGTAATACCAACAATGTCAATGGATCATCTGCAAACTATAAACAATCGTAATCATTTTGTCATTTGGTATGGAATGGCTTTCTTGCACTACAAAGAAGTTATCAAATAGTCATGCTAGAATTCCATCTTCTATTGCTTGCACATGAATTCTTTGCATTTCAACTCCTTTCACATATCAGAATGTACAATAGGGACTTCTTCTCCTACTTGTACGAACCATGTGTTGTAGACTAAAGTGCATTAGTCATCAAACACATTACAAATTATTGTGTTAAATTCCAAACCATCTTTTGAGCTTGCTATCTTAGCCCTACTAGCATACAAACATTGCCGTCAACTTTGAACAATATAACTTGCAACATGGCTTCTCATAAACATAAACAATCCTCAAATTGGGACATTATATCCTACTATCAAACCATGCATGTATGGCTGGCGGTCCTGTTCTCTATTATTTCTGCTATGAAATTCCGTTTCATTTGTTTAAGAAACAAAACCAAACAACCATGCATGTACCTTTATTTTGAAAGAAAAGTTACACTAAGATTCTCCTGCACACAAAATTGCTACAAAAATCACAACTCCAATTTCAAAGTTCGTTGCTTTGACTTGCACTCTTGAGTGAGAATCATTCTACTACTTTTGTTTGAAGTACATTGTGCACAGCAAGTCAGACGGTGGGTAAGACCCAACTCACCCAAGTTTCCAAACCTATTAGTTGAGAGAAAATTAATAAAACCTTGGGACCCCTTAAGTTGTCGCTAACTGAGGGCAGCCCCCTTTCCTTGCCACTACCACCGACCAGTGGTCAGTCCGCCGTAAACTACGCCCGTCGTGTACGACGCCGTATTTCCCCCACGACGGCGAGTACGTACACCCTTCCTACCAGCGGTCGCCCCTCCTCCCTCCGGTCCTCGTCGCCGTCGCCGTCGCCGTCGTCGTCTTCTTCCTCTCACGACCCCGTCTCTTTCTCTACTGCTCGCCCCTCGCGCCTCGCTCGCTTCAGTTCACGAGAATCGCGAGAAGAGAGACGGGACACAGCCCCCTTCCATCAAGCACTTCCATCTTGCTCCCCGTCGTCGTCATGACTCCCCTTCTGCACACTGATGCTGCTCTAGTGTGACTGGAACGCTAGCTCGTGGTTGGTTTGGGAACCCTGAACGGGTTGGTGTCCCTGTGGGATGAGAATTGCGGGATAGGGTGGTTGGGGTTCCTGTGAAGGCTTGAAAGTGCGGTGGCGATAGATGTGAAAGGTTGAGACTGGGAGAGACCTTGAATTGGGTGGGGTATGGGAGGCGTGGGAGGAGGGCAGGTCGGGGAGGGAAGCGCCGGGGAGGGAGCGCAAGCGGGAGGGAAGGATGAAGAGCATGTATCGGGGGTGACGATGGGGGAGGCTAGTGAGATTGGGAAGATTGGGTAGGAGATGGCCGGCGATGAGGTGAGGAAGAGGAAAACGCTCAAACGGGGGGGGTATTGAGTGTGACATTTGAGAACGAGGACGTCGAGTTTTTGTGAGTGTGTTGGGGGTTCGGGAACAGAAATGCTGCGGCGTTTATGATGACGACTGTGCGACACGCCCAGATTCCGCCATCGTAAGTGTGCTTGCTGTGTGTGTTTTCTTGTTTTCGATTTCTTTGTGTTTTGGTGTTTTGGTTTTCGGTGATTTTTGATTTTTTGATTTTGTTTTTATTTTTTTTCTGTTTTGGTGGGAGTTAAGAGTGTCGTGAGGTAGTGTAGAGGTTGCCGCAATTGCAGGGCAGAGTGGATCGGTCCGAGTGAATTTGTTTTGCCGTAGGGTTTTCCATCCTCGCTGAGGATTTGTTTCATATTTCCACGACAAAATGCATGCGAATCACCACGCAGCCGGGTTCCGTTCTTCCATCGTGTTGAGCATTTCACACTCTCTTTGCCTTTTGATGTCCACGGCGCTCCCATTTTGACGATGTGCCAATTGGGTGGGTGACATCGCAGCCACAGTACAGAGCATGCGATGGGCAATAGGATGTCCCGGGTCGTGGTGGGTTGCTTCGGCTCTGAGCCTCACCACACGAAGTACTCTCACGGGCTGCATTTCTCAGAGCCTCTGGACGAAGGCTTGGGGCATTCATTTTGCTACGTCCGCCGCGTGCTCGGGTCGCCCATTTTGGTTGACGGCGATTCAGGGCCCATGCCTTCTCCTCCACCCGCCGACGTACCCGTGGAGTCCTCAGCCGCTGCGGATCCTCTCACGACGACCGTAGAGTCCTCGGATCCCCACTCCCAAGTCGCCGAGGAGCTTCCTACCCTAGAACCTGACGGTGCGACCACCCGTGATCGCCCACGTGTGGCCTGGGAAAAACCGAAACACTCCAAGAGTTTAACTGAAACCTCTTTTAAGGCGATCTCAGGCGCATCCGTGAGCGCCAACACGGCTACACCGCGCTCCGTCGCGAGCCAGGAGCAGTTCAATTCCTTCTCGAACGTCCCCATCGAGCGCGCGGCAGCGTTCGAGAGCTCGGGTTCTTTCAGCGCGCTTCCCTTGCAACGGATAGCGAATTCGGGCCCGATCTCTGGTCCAATCTCTGGCCCAGCTTCTGGCCCGCTCTTGCTATCCGGCCCCTTAGAGCGAGGGTTTATGTCTGGTCCCTTGGAGAGAGGCTTCATGTCGGGGCCAATAGAGAGAGGGTTTATGTCAGGGCCCTTGGAACCCATGGATCGCAACACATTCTCCGCGCCTCTCTCTGGCCCTCGCAAGAAAAGCTCTCTCAAGCGATTTGTGCGCTCCGTGAGCATCCCCATGCGGAGAGCTATTGCTCGCACGGTATCCAAGACCACGGCCACGTTGGCCCGCACTATCGTCATCCCCGTGCGCCATTTCGTCATGGGTGATCGGGAGGGCGAGCGAGGTGAGTTTCCGCAGAGCGACTTCAATTCACCAATGGAGTCGGGGTCTTCGGGATCCGACTTGGATATCAAGGACGACAACAACCTGCAGTGGGCGCAAGGGAAAGCTGGGGAGGATCGGGTGCATGTGGTCTTGTCGGAAGAGCATGGCTGGCTGTTCGTCGGGATCTACGACGGGTTCAATGGGCCCGATGCTCCTGATTTCCTCATGAGCAATTTGTATCCTGCAATTTATAGGGAGCTCCAAGGCTTGCTTTGGAACCAAAGGAGTGCTTTTGAGTTCGGAGATGGGGATGAAATCCGGGACGGTGGCCAGGATGATGGGGACTTCGCGTCACGTTTAGGGCATTCGTCTCCTTGCAGCTCGGATGTTGGTCGGAAGGAAGGTGTTAGGGAGGATGTTGATGGTTGTCAAGCGCGGAATCATCTTGAGGTAGAGAAACCTCCTGTAGATTTGAGACCTAGTAATGTAGGCAACTGCGTTGGGCAACCGAGTTGCGACGGCGATAAAACCATGCATGGTGATGGAAAACACGACGAACCTGCTGAGGGATACGGAAAGTGTGACTTCAGCATGACAGAGTCGAACTGCGGGGATTTAGACCTAGGATTAGAACGAGAAGGGAAACTGGTTGAGGATAGACTAGATACACAGGAGGGTAGTAGTAACGAACAACAACAGGATTCGCCGAGCATTGTTTCTCAGGGGGACACACCTGAGCCCATAGCGTCTAGTAATGTACACTTGGCTGACAACACTCCTCTAAAAAATCATAGCATTCTTAACATGAAATTGCAAGTGCTTCATAATCGGCGTCGAGAACAGCACCGGAAGTATCCGCAGTGGAGGTAACACCTGGGATTCACCTTACGCTTGTGGTTTTGTTGTCGTTTCTGGTGTCTCACAATGTGAGTGATGATAAGGGCGGCAAGGATATTGTGGCCTAAACTTTTCTCATTAGATGTGAATCAGCATTGTATTAATGCTGTGAAAATGTGGTTTTAGGTATGAGTGGGAACAGGAGAGGCTTGTTGAAGAAGAGCGGCTGAGAGAGAGACTTCGTCTCAAGGAGGAAGCCAAACAGTTGGAAGATAACTCCGTAGATCACGATGCTGTCTTGAAAGCCCTATCCCGAGCTCTGGAAGCTACAGAAGAGGCGTATCTAGATATGACTTACAGGTAAGGCAGTTGCCGGACGTTTCGAGTATCCTTGTGAATTGTACTCTCTGTTTTCTGTCATCTGGGGCATGTAGGTCCTTCAAACGGCTCGTAATGGGCAGTAGTAGTTGCGTGATGTTGTACTCACGAGTGCTTCTTCGACACAGGGTGCTAGACGAGAATCCAGAACTGGCGTTGATGGGGTCTTGTGTACTGGTGATGCTGATGAAGGACGAGGATGTATATATTCTGAATGTTGGAGATAGCCGAGCAATCATAGCCCAAGACTGCAGACGAAGGTCATTTAATTCTCTCTCTAAACTTTCCCGGTGCCAACTTAATGGCTTCAATGTTGATGAGATCGAACGGATTGGTGCTCGAGACTCATTGTTACGTCAAGAACTGGAGAGAATAATTGAAGAGACCCCTACAGAAATTGAAGCCCTGGAGACCCACGATCCATTCCTTGGACCACCCCCACCAGGACTTTCACTATTAGGTGCCCTGCAGCTGACATCGGATCACAGTACCAGCACTGAAGAGGTGAAATTTAACTTCACTTGCGGATGTTTTGGCTGCACTGCTTTCTCTCTCCTTGAGTAATGTCTTGATGGTCTTGGTGGTCTTCCTACACTGATACATGGCGATTTGTTGTTGCCACGGGTTTCATAGGAAGTGCAGAGGTTAAGAGCAGAGCATCCGTTTGATGATGACATAATCTCAAACGATCGAGTGAAGGGAAGGCTGAAAGTGACGCGTGCATTTGGCGCTGGATTTTTGAAACAGGTATTTCATCAACTTTGGATATATGGTGCATAATGTTGAATGGCTTTCTTTCCATCATGCAGGAGTTTTGGGTTCCTTTCACCCCGACACTCTTGTTCAAGGGGGAAGTGTGCAATGAAAAGGCACCGAATAAGGTCTGTCACACTGCTGATGTATGACTGCGGTGGTTTGTTTGTGATGCAGCCGCGGTTGAACAATGTTCTCTTTGAAATGTTCCGATGCAAATTTATAGGCGAAGATCCATATGTTAATTGTGAGCCTTGTCTCCGGCATCATAAGCTTGGGCCGCAAGACCGGTTCCTGGTACTCTCATCGGACGGGTTGTACCAATATCTAAGCAATGAGGAGGTCGTGTCCCACGTGGAATGGTTTATGGAAAGGTGCCCTGATGGAGATCCAGCACAACGTCTTATAGAGGAGCTTCTTTTCCGAGCTGCCAAGAAGAATGGTAACCATACTATTCTTCTCAAATTGTGCTTTCTTCTTTGTCCGCTGAGTGGTGTTGTGTAGGCTTCTTGTCCAGCTGAATGCCTAAGTTTCGTTTCCTTGTCTGTACACAGGAATGGAATTGAATGAGCTACTGGATATCCCACAAGGTGATCGCCGCAAGTACCATGATGATGTTTCAGTGATGGTAATTTCTCTGGAAGGCCGAATTTGGAGGTCTTCTGGTTCTCTCAAGCATTCCACTTGAGCTGTCCGACAGGTTTTTTTCTGGTTTTCAATGTGCGAGAGCTCCAGAGATGGCGCGTCCTTGAGCTCTTTAGCTCTCACCTCTGATTTCAGAGCAATTCGTTATTCTTGTAACGTCACTTGAATAATAGAGAGTAAGTTAGTTGGTTACGTCTTTCCATCTTCAGAATTTTGTCTCTGTAGGTACAGCTGTAAGAAAGATACAGCTTGGATAGCGTCTTCAGCACTGGATGTACTCTGCTCATCCTTGTGATCAGGTAATTGCTTCAATGATAAAAATACTGGGAGAGGTATACAAGAACATTTAGTGTATCCATATGAGACTTGGAAAGAGACTTGATTTCTTCTTGATTAGCAAGGCTAAACTTGCTCCTCAGGGTTCGAAAATTTATCGTCAGATCTGCTCGAATTGTCGATTGAAACTCTGCTCTAATGCCAATGCACAAGCAGCCATCAATGGTCATTAATCTCCAATGTGGGCTTCTGTCTCTTGCTTCATTTCCGTGATTATCCCTCTGAGAAATGCGCGTAGAACTTGCACATGCACAAAAAGTGACTGTTTGAAGTTTTGAACTAACTGTTTGAGCCAACTGTTTTAACTGAAGATTAAAAAACTAATGTGTCCACGTGTTGTGCTTGTCAATCACTTACTTTGGATGAGGACCATGAGTTTGTCAGTCTCCGTCTGATGAAAGTAAGTCTTAGAACAGTTTTACAGGCACTAAGGTAGGTACACCCAAAAGCACAGCTGACCTTAAAGTGCCATTTACAAAATCAGTCATGTACTCAGACTGTAGATGGTGCTTTTAGAAACAAACTTTGACTCTTAACCCTTAAAGGACGGACCTATAACCACTCATTTGAAGCCTCCTTGCCTGTCACTCACTTTGTTACCATTTTGGAAGTAAATATGTATGAAATTTTTAATTTTTAATTTTCAGAGATAGAAGTACATGTCTTCTCTGCTTCACAAAAAATTTAGATATTTTTGAGGAAATTTGATTTTTCTGAGAATTTTAAGAGAAAGTAAAGAAAAAATCATATCAATTAGAAAATTATCTCAGAAAATCTGAAAATTTCAGGATGTGTACATTAGAGTGACAAACATCATGGTGTAAACTCAACTTCTGTGTGCTTCTATAATTAGAATGCAATAGACATTGAAAATGCAGCCAAAGTTCAAAATGCAATAAAATATTCAGTTTTATGAATTCGTCCAAAGTTCCAATTTGAGTAGAAACTAGAGTGGAGGGCCTTCATTTCATTAGTTGGACTTAACCCATTAAGGACCGGTCAACCACTTTTGGGTTGATTTGAGGACTTTTTGTCTCCTATAATTTGTAGAACATTTGATCTCAAAAAACTTAGAGAAGAACGCATTTAGAGTGTCTTTATGCGCATCTAACAAAACCAATTTCAAGAGAATGTGTGCAAAAATGAGTGAGTTGTGCTTGGCCAAACTTGAAATGGTCCAACCTTTCATATTGAAATTTTCAATGAAAAATGCATATTTTATGGAAAGGACAATTATGTGTGTGTTTGAAATAATAAATTGAAAGGTTTTGGTCAATTTCCAGACAATATATTCAAATCTATACCCAATTGTAGCAAACCCTAATTATAACCAGTGCCAAAGGGTGTTTATGACACATTAATGTTTGAAGAGTAATTACAAAGACATGAACCGTTGGATCACTTTTATATTTTGTGTGGTTCAAGGACTTAACCCATGGAACTCATTTATTCAATCCGATCTAGGATTACATCTTTTAAAAAAGCATAAAATTGCACTTTTTAAGAATTGTGTTCAAAAACTACGTCCGCCCCCTAAATCAACCACGGTCCTTAATGGGTTAAACTCAAAAAATGTCATTTTCAAGGAGAAATTTCAGATTTACCCAATTTCTCAAAATACACTAAGATGGCAAATTTTGCCATTTGTTTTCTCTAATTACTTTTCAACTACATGAAAACAAATATTAGTTAAACTAGAAACTCAATTGAAGACTCTTTACAACTCAACATGAAAGGTCATTAAAAAAAAGTGAATGAAAAAACTATTGTTCATGTCTTCTTCAAACCCTTTGAAGTTGGCCAAATGCCAAAATTTAGTGTCGACGGAGCTACTAGGTTAATATCTTTTGTGTATTGCACCCAAATGCTATACTCTTTGGTGCATTGGAATATGCTTTCACTTATCAACAAGACTATACGAAAATCTAAACATCTATACCTTAAAACAAGTAGTTTGTTTTGTTTTGTTTTGTTTGTCACGTTGAGATCTCTTGGACCATGTGTCCCCCGGTCACGTGCTTGGTACCGTCATAAAGTCTTTGGCAAGGAGGGGTGCACATGCTTGATTTTGTGGCATTCTGACATGCGGTGAGAAAGTTATGGATTTTTGAATATTTTTGGTTCTCAAAAATTAAAAAATTACTTTTACTAATATTTTGGTCGTGATATTGGTATTGTCAGAAAGCCCTTGGTGAGGAAGGGTGCATGGACTTTGTTCCATGACATTTTGACCTACGGTGGGAAAATTATTGAATTTCAAAATTTTCATGCATTCAAAAATTAGATTTGACTGTGGCATGGCATAGGAGACACTTGAGATCTCCCGGACTGTGCATCCAATGGTTGCATTCTTAGTACCGTCAAAAAACTCTCAACAAGGAGTGCACGGGCTTGGTTTCTTGGTGTTCTGACCTATGATGTGAAAGTTATTGAATTCAAAATTTTTTACGGTTCTCAAAAATTTGAAAATTATTTTTATTTTAGTTCTAACTGTGGCATCGGCACAGGGCACACTAGTCTTAATAGCAACTAGGCATAATACCAATTTGTGTGCTTCTAGGTGTACCTATCTAAGTGCATGTGTAGGTGATATATAAGTGTTAGATTTGAACCATTCAAAGATTTTTGCAAAGTATAGGAAGTTAGTTGGAATTTTTCATCTTGCCAGGGATGAAATTATATGTGTTCTTTACTTCACAAAAGTTTTAGATTTTTTTGAGGAAAATTGATTTTTATAAGAATACTTGAAGAAAAAGTGAAGAAAAATCACATCCAATAGAAAATTATTTCAAAAAAATTGAAAATGTATCATGTGTGAACATTAAAATGACAAACATCACGGTGTAAACTTTGTGTCATCCTACAATTAGAATACAATAGACATTGAAAATACATCCATAGTTCAGACTACAATAAAATATTCAATATTACAAATTTTTTCAAAATTTCAATTGGAGTTGAAACTAGAATAAATGAGCTTCAGTTCGCTAGTGGGACTCACATCCAAAAAATATCATTTTTATGGAAAAATTTCAGATGCAAAGCAAGGGGCAATAACTTCTATAAATATACTATAGTAGCATATTTTGCCATGGGTTTTGTTTTCCTACTTCCCAATTATATAAAAACAAACACTTGTTAGACTAGAAACTGAATTGGACATTATTTGTAACTCAACATGAAAGGTCAACAAAAAGAATTGGATGAAAAATGCTTTTAATCTCTTATGAGGACCCTAGATTGTCATCTAATTGCTTTAGAATGGCGTTGGCTGTAGTCTAGGATTAACATTCAAGTGTCACACAATCCCATTCAATCACACCAAATTTCAATTTCAAAAAGATCAAAATTCTAATTTTGGTGAATTTTTAAAGTTAATTTGTAGGATTTTGCAAGATATTTTTGTTTACAACAATTGTTGATGATTTAAAAAAAAATCAAAATTAAAATTTGATTGCATAGTTAAGGGAATGACTCATTTCCAACAATATAAACAATTCCATATATTAAGAGTTCATGTTTTTGGAATGTGAAAATTTTTCCATGTTCTAAAGTGGAGTTTGGAAGGATTGTGTATTTTTCTAGAATTTTATCATGCAAAATTATTATGAATTTTTAAGTGGAAGATTCTCTTTAACTTATAATAGTGATATAGATCTTTCTATCTGTGAACCATAGGCTAATTACAAAATCAACCAAACACTAATGAAAATATTGAGAGCCTTGCAACCAATTATAATATGCCACAATTGCTTTAAGAACTATGCCAGAACTTGATAGAAAGAAAACAAGCTATAAATTGAAAGTGGAGGGTGATCAAAAATGTTTTGGCTATATACATTGTGTAGAGAACATTCATATATACCTCTTCCCTTTAATGAGCAACTCCAAAGATGTTTATTGACTTGACAAGTTTTTGGAAAAGTAATTGTACCATTATGTTCAAATGTAGAAATTTAGTTATCAAATTAAGGAAAAATAGAAAAATATAATTAAAAACATGTCTATCTTCCAAATTTTGGCCATATAACAATTTATATAGAAATCTCTTTAGAAGAAATTGAGATGTAATTTAAGAGTACGTTTGTTGAAGGAAAAAGTGCATATGGATGCTCCCTACATATCTATGCAATCAAATTAAAAAATACTCATCACCAATTGTTTTCAATAAAATATATCCAAAACTATGAAAATTAACTTTAGGAATTCACTAAAAATGGATTATTGATTTTTAAAATTGAGATTTCGTATGCTTGATTGGATTGTATAGGGATGCAATGATAAATAGGCTTACCAAAACATACCAATTATATTACACATTGTCCAAAAGAATGTAAATGGTTCAAATTAGCTAGGTGTAAGATTATTATATCCAACTTGTACAATTGAGTTTAATAATCTTATAGTTTGCCTATTGTGCCATTGAATTCCTTTTGTGTAATATAGAATACAAATTGTTTTTTTTTCCCTTACATAATTGAGAGTTAATCTTACTCAATTCCAATCAAGCATACCAAAATTCACTTTCAAAAAGTTGAAACTTCATTTTTAGTGAATTATTTCAATCAAGATTTGTATTAATTGATTGAATGACATTCGTGATGAATTTTAAAAATTTGATTGTGTAGATATGAAGAAACATTGATATGCACATCTTTTCTTTAATAAGGGTTTTAAGAAAACTTTAGAGTTCTTCCTATAGAAATTTCAAAGGTTGTGTGACACAATGTCCAAATCTTGTAAAATAGATATCTCTTTGTTGTAGTTATATACAATGTAATGTGTACAAACAAGCTCAATACTTTCTACAAGCCCACTTGAAAAATGGATGAAAGTATGTAATTGCTACTATAGATCAATGGCCATTGGTACTCCCTAAGATTGCCATCCAAATTCCACTTTTTAGATCCCAAAACTACTCTTTGAAGATTAATTCAAAACTCAAAGTTCTCATATGATAGGAGTCATTGGTGCTAGTATGCAAGTATGAAAATGTGAGCATGTCAACCTTTGAATATATATACTATCAGCATTAAAGGTGCTTATAACATAAACATCCATAATATAGGTATCAATAATATAAATACACTATGAACATAGAAGGGTTCTTTAATAAAGACACTTCTAGGCTCACATAATAACAACCTTCTAATAGAAGTGCATTGAATTTTACTTGCTTTAAAACTATTTTAAAAAATGTTATTTTCAACCTTAATCTAAAACATTTTGTTCAACATGAAGATCATTTTTGGATGAAGTGAGTAGAAAGTACTTAATTGATTATGGATTACACTTATTTATAAGAGGTCAAAGAATTTTTTTAATATTTAAATTGGAATTAATATTTGAGGTCCTAGAATTGTTTTGGTCAAAATGAGAATGTATATAAAACCTTTAGTAGATGTAGAATTATTAGGGATGAAAGAGCTAAAGTGAAGAAAGTGTACCACATTGGAGGATGAATGATATAGATAGTCTTTGTATAAAAATTTAGGATGATCTACTACTGATCTAGTAAGAATTTAGAGTTTCTTGGTAGTATATGCGATATTGTTGATATCAATAAATTAATGAAAAATGCACAATTACTAGCTTCCAATACTAGCACTTTATAAACTACTCACTATGGAAACCTTTGGATTCAATAAACATTGCTATTATAGTTTTTACAAAGCAATCAACATTGACAAATATACATTCAATACTTGAAATTATAAATTTCATACAAGCACTCAATAGAATAGTATAGAATATAGAATCCTTTACTTGAAATAGACAAAATTTCAAGTACACTTCTTTTGAAATCTATATTGTAATTTATATGAATGATGCTTATAAAATAGGGTGTCATTTAATTTATGTTTTGAATGTAATGCTTTTCAATAAATCTTCATTTGCAATCTCATCAAAATAGAAAAAGCTCAATATTGAGTAAGGCTTGGAAATTGAATTATTTACTTGTGTTAATATGTTGCAACTATATATTATGGAAAGTGAAGATAGAAGTATCAAGATCCAATTCCCATGCTACCCATTGTTGAAAAGAGCCTTCAAAGTGTCCAAACAATCTTCAAACAATTCTTCTATATTGTTTCTAGGTTACAACTTTAAATAGGCAAAA
Organism: Thuidium tamariscinum; assembly: GCA_947034885.2. Taxonomy (NCBI): domain Eukaryota; kingdom Viridiplantae; phylum Streptophyta; class Bryopsida; order Hypnales; family Thuidiaceae; genus Thuidium; species Thuidium tamariscinum. Next base: position 1,430,979 of record OX344749.2, read on the forward strand.
GCAGATTTAACAAAAAGGCATGGACCTCAACTCAATCACATGAAGCCATGCTTCACGGGCATCATTCACATAAACCAATACACACAGAAATGCATGATGGAAAGGCAAATCAACATACACGACGAGTGGTCACACCCTTGGAGACCAACTTTGCACGTTCGCATAAAGCAAGCACGAAATCCCAGTTCGATGATAACTTATTGCTGAGGCCTTGAAAGTTGAGAAGAGCGTCGTACTTTTAGCAAGAGGCAGGGTTCTAGACACGGCATCTTGCTGAATTGTCTTAATCGAGGAACGCACAGACAACTATAACACACTCCTTCATTGCTCACAAATACATTCCCCCAATAGCGCCAAAAAACCAATCTGTACGAGATCAATTGCATTGGCACCGTGCGAAAGATGACTACGTAGCAGTCAAGAGTTTCAGGCCACACCAAACATCATGTGGGCACCCCTTTGATAGCCCTGCCTCTGTCATGACAACTTCAATCACCACACACGGCATCTTCTCCTGCAAACCACCTTCCAGCTGAATAAGAGATTGCTCATGAGCTGGTGACAAGCATTCAGCACACGCACCACTGAGTCACGGAGGAACTGACAGGTGCTATCTATATATGCGGTTTTCGCAACTAGAGTTGGAAAAAAGTGTAAAACCCGCCTGTGAAAAAATTAGGATGCTAGCAAAGCAGCTAGTGATAGCAAGAGATCTATCTAGACCTTGAGTTTGCATGTCCATGTGCTTGCATGATCTAGAATATGAATGACTGTAGAACCACTGCACTGGCTAACAGAACACAGAGATATTTGCAGGGGCTAATGAGATGGAGAGTCGACAGGGCTTTGAGGGCTTTGACTGGGACTGTCTAAGGATGAAGACGATGATAGTACACGTTCTTTCCAGGGGAGTATAATTGGGGAATCGCTGGACGGTCTACTAAGACGCCCACTGTGCCCATTCTGTGAGGATGACGGTGAACCTCTTGACAGTAACCTTGATGGACTCCCCATGAGCGAGACACGTCGACCGGAGCTACTGGGGGAATCTCCCGACCCCGCGGGGGGTGTTGAGCCAGATCCAAACATAAAGCGCATGGCATTCTCAGTAACCGACGCCACCTGCTTTTTGGCTTGCCGCAACTGCATTTTACAAACATGTTACAAGCTCATTAGCCTAGTACCTGATAAGGTGAACAGCTCTGAACAGCTAAAACCCCAGCCAAGCATTATCAGCAGTAAAGCTCTGCAAAAGGGAAAAAGCCAACAGGCGTGCTCTTGTCCCATATGGTCTGACAACAGCCTCGGGACGCGTGCTGATCAGGGGGCAACCCTCACCCTCCCACCTCTTGATAAATGTACACCCGTGGTACATTCTCTCCATAAAACGTACACTGGGTGTCACTTGAACAGCAATCTACCCTCTACTTCAAGTATTACAGTAATCAATCCAGGAAGTGAAACAGCTCAAGTTAGGGTGCAAGAGGAGGTATAGAGAATCGTACTCGTTCCATGGTATTTTCAGCAGCTTCAATTGCAGCGTCACCAGCATTTGCAAATCTGTTCACCCACACTGTGCACAAACTTCGAATTAGTCACCACAAGTTTGATGCCTCCACATGTATTTTCATACTGCAACCAGTTCTACACGTACAAGTAATCATTACTTCAAGAAAATGTGAAATCACTGTGCACCAAACCGATTCTAATACTTTTAACTATAAAATTAGAAGTATCCTTTTCAATTCCCTTAAAGACAAGTACAATGAACTCTTTCAAAGATAAGAATATTTGATATGGGCACTAAAATACGCCAATAAACAAAACACGATATAACTTCCAGCGCAGCCCGCAGTAATTGCACTATTAGGTGTAGTGAATCACATCGAAAGGGTTGGGAAAATACAACACGATCCGAGAGAGTAAAGGTCCACTATTACTCACATGGCAATTTCTGAACCTTAAGCTCGGCACTAAATTCATCGCAGAAATGGTTGCAGTTACGGTGCAGGAGATCGTAGAGATTGCCCGGCCATTTTTTTATTAGCTCTGTTATTACTCGTTGAACTTCCGCGCTAGTCAGTGTTGTCGCCCCCAACGAAACGCTCTCTCTGTATGTGTACATAGGATTTGCCTTCGGAGGACAGCTGAACACTCCGCTCCCAGTCTCACAGAACCCAAACGACCATTCCTTCCCATAAACCTGTTAGGAAAGCAAATTTCTTAACGTCGGTTAATAACCTCACAAACAGTAGGAATACATTGTGCAGTACCCTTCTCTCCAACAGCGTACAGTAAACCCATACGGTACCCCCGCCACTGCAAAGCTGGCCTAAATAGTCTGTAATAGGACCTGAAGTAGCACTTAACCAGCCTGTAAACCTTGGACCCCATATTAATATTTTGCTCATCCAGTTCGGTAGGTTGCTAATAGAGAATCAAACCAACCAAGAGGCCCTTCCTTCGATCTTTGCACGTAACTACCACTCCACTAACAAAATTCTTAACCAAAAACTAATTCAAAATCTTCACAAACATCAGATATCATGCACCTAGGCTTAAAAAAATTCGAGCTCCGCACCCTCCTACACAAACATTTTGATGAGACGCTCACTTAATCAAGATCCCGTCTCATTCAAAATCTAAAAAACATTTTCCAACAAAGTAAGCTCTTAAAGCCAGAGCACACACACATCCCCGAACGCATCAAGAACGTACTCAGCGAAAAACACAAACCTCCACAGCGCCATGGAAGATGCCCCCCAAGCCAATGCCGCCGCGCATCACCTTGTTCAGGTTCATGATGGCAGAGTTCGCGCGCACATTCCCACTATTGGTAACATCGTAGACATGCAACGTCACCTCAGCCATAGCTTCCTCACGCCCTCACGGTTTCTTCCTCCCCCTCTCTCTCTCCCTCAAAGTTCACTCCCAGGGTGCAAGTGTTAGAGGGTAACCACTTGGTTACTCTTCTTCCACTCCATCGTGATCGCCGCGCACCCTAACAGTCTAACATCTCCCTCACAAGATTCTCTCCAACGTCATACTCAAGCTTCTCCGTCACTCCATACCAGCAGGTGAGATCGATAGTATTGCAAGTTGCACGGAATTCTACGTGCTGTTGCCCGTCATGGAGTTGGGTGGTGATGCTTGGGAATGTCAGGGGCTATGGCGAAGGTAAGAGATCGGAATGGCGATGGTGAAGAATAATGAGAGTCTGAGAAGTGGAGTGCTCAGTCCAACTTGGGATGCTTTGCTGTCGTGGGGGGAGAGACGGACAGCGATGCCCTCCTGGGGATGGATGAATGAATGAAAGAGGATGAATACTGTCAGTAGGTAGAGGTGGATGAATGAACGTGTGAGTGATGGGTGGACCCCACTGTGATGACTGTTTTTTCATCTGATTCTCATCCGTTCGTTTCTCGTTCGTTCGTAGACGGTGCGAATCAGAAAATTCATCCAATTCTGTTCGTACATACATCACTTATATTTTCTCATTTATAAAAGCATCTGAAATATGTAAACTTCATCCACTTTCTCTTCCTATTTTCTAATGTTGAAATAGCCACCAATATCTAAGAAATTGATGAAAATTCACCCACTTTGATTTCATTAGTAGTACCTTTCTTGCAACTCTATGGATTAGGGTGTTCTTGAAAGCAATATTTTTGAAATTCATAGCTTCAAAAGCATAATTTAATAATGTTTTAAAGAAAGTGCAAAAAGTATGATCATTAGCTTTCTACATTTAGTCAAATATTTTATCTTCTTTTTAATCTTGCAAAGACATTGGTCCATGATGGCTAAAGTAATCACTCAATAATGATCTAATTTTTAGACAAATAGTTGCATTCTTCATTTTTATAGTGGTTTAGAAAGTCATCCATCGACTACTTTTCAATCTCAATATCTTTACAAAATGATTTATTTCACTTGCAAATTGTAACATTTGTAATTTATTTTAGAAATAGCATTTCTATCATTTAGGTAATTAAGAATTAATCTTTAGAATTATTGGTACCATCCTTGAATTCTTTTCTATAATGCAACAAATATTGAAGTCTAACTTATTCTATAGTAGGGTACAATAATCTTGCAAGTTGCCTATTGTGACATTCAAATTTTTTTCATAATATAGAATACAATTGGCATTTTTTTGTCTTATTTTATTATCATTCACTCGTTCCACAATCCCAATCCAACATACTAAAATTTAGTTTCAAAACAATGCAACTCTATTTTAGGTGAATTGCTTCATTTAATAGTAGTAGTTTTTTGTGATAATTGATTGAAAAGTATTGGTTATCAATTTTTTTAATTTAATTGCATACATACATACATTTGTCATACTAAAAGTAGCCTAATAAGTAATAAAAATTAAATGATTCAATGTAGGGGGTTGTATGATCAAACTTTGAAAACAGAATATCTCTAGATTTTACTAATTAGATTCAAATAATCTCAAACTTTGTAGCTAGATCATACTTTATAGAAATGTAGACAAAAAAACTCCATTCCTTACAAGTTAAACTTTTTCCATAGAGTCAATTTTCCACCAAACTAAAAACTACTAAGTATTTTGAAATCTGAAAAAGGAAAAAAATGTATTACAATTTAAGGTGTAGATAAATTCTCTATTATAATTTTAATCCCCACCAAGCACAATTGTGCACCTATAATTTCCATAGAATCTACGATACTCACACAGGGAGGACACTCCCTACATTTTAGAGACATACATGTGGCAGAATATGTAATACATGTAATACACCCTAAAAAAATTTAAAAAAGAAAAGAAATTATGAATAGATTATACTAATTCAAAAGTTTATGTTTTGAATTATTGGTATTTTTTAATGCTAATGGTAATTAGTTATTGATTTTTAAAGAAAAAACATACACTATAAAGCTGAAAATAACTTTCACACCCCTATATTATATAAGAAAAAAAATTTGAAAAATGAAAAAAAAATTCTATATAATAGCTTTCTATTGAAATTTTATTTTGATTGAATATTGATGTAGTGATCTCTATAATATTTTAGTTGAAAAACATGCCATTTTAGTTTATTTTTCAACCCTTTCTAGACAACATATCTTATGTTATTTGGAATTGAAATTTTTGTGAATAGAAACCTTTAGTCATTGTTAAACAATGCTCAAAATTGTAGGATGAAATTATAGTTTATTCAAAAGTAAATAGAGGGCCAAAAAATCACTTTGCCACAAGTAGGTACCCCAAATGTAGTGAGAGTGACCTCCTCGTGGATATTCATCAACATCTAACAACACTATTTTGGTTGTAAACTGCTTTTTAGAACAAAAATGTGCTTTGAATTAAGAAAGTGTCTTGTATGGATTAGTATCAAATTGGTAGTAGATTGGTGGTGGATTTAAAATAGCTTTTGAAGTTTTCTAACCTTGATTTCAATAAGTTGTTTCTAATTATTTTTCTAATTTTTCTCTTTGTTTGATATGCCTCAAAATTTAACACCAGTTTGCATGTTTCTTTGTCTTATAGGTTTCAAGATGTATAGATAGTTGTATTATTTGGTGGAGTATTGGCTTTGTAAGAAAGTGACCCAATGTAGAATGGATATTTTTTTCTCCAACTCAACAATAGTAACAAATGCCCAAACAAATAGTTTTGTTCATTCTCACAAAATGGCAAATTTTATTAAAATGGCAGCATTCCATATGCCGTTTGAACTAAATACTAACATCTAGATTTTTAGACATTTAGAATACATTTAGAACTAAAAAATCTATGACACATTTAGATTTTAGACCGTGCAGTTTGAAACATCTTTGATAGGTATATATTTTAAACATCTAAAACGCATATAGATTTCAAAAATCTATGACTAGTTTAGATTTTAGACTGCATGGTTTGAACCATAAAAATGTCAAAATAATGGAATGTCACCAATTTAGTGAAATTCGCCATCAAAGTACAACATAGAAAATACTATAAAGGTTTCACTACAAAATAGAAGGTTGAAGAAGCTCTCACAATGAGACAATAGGTGATGCACTAATACAAGTGCACAAAGAGAAGTGCCTTGCTTTGGAGAAGAATAGAAAGACTAGACTGTAGAATAGTGGAAGAATGTCATTTGAATAGACAAGGCATCCTTCAAAATTGGCAATAACTTGTGGTGAATTCACATTTGTGTTCCATGTTAGAAACATATGAATAAGATTGTTTAACCCCAACCTTCAAAAGTTGTAGGATGCTAGTGTTGATATGGAATGCTTTTTGCAATAATTTGAAATCTTCTCTATAGTCTATAGTACTAGAAGGGCAAACTCTTGAAGATTTTGTGGAAATTGTCTATAAGGGGCCACTTAGAGAATATTCGTCATTGGTCCCTAGGACAATTCTCATAGAAGATGGTGCTTTAGTATATTTTAGTATGCCACTTCCAAATTGGAGAGAAAATGGGGGATTGCAAAAGCTAGAATGGGCAATACAATTGAACATGAGAGAACATATGTGAGCCATGACAAAAAATGCTTTGTAGGAATGCTCTATAGCCATCAAGAATTAATGTGGATGATATGAAGAAAGCTTTGAAAGAGGCTTGAAAGAGTTGTACATGGAAAAATTCTTGAACCAATGGTTGCAAGTATGCTTGTAAGATTTATTGCAATGATCAAATCTAAGGAAAGATCAACATGATGGTAGATTTGGTGCAGGAAGTGCTCAAATAGCTATCCAAATGGCTCTAAATATTTGTGTGTATTTTGATTCAGACATCCTCTTTATCATTACAAAGTTTGAACTAGTTGTTGGATATGTTAGTGTACATACTACTATATTATGTTGATGTCAAATATAGGAGTTGTTGAGGTCAATAATTTGAATTTGTTGGAAGACTTTCTAGATAAAAGGGCATTTACCAAAGTTGCTAGATGCACCACAAACCATCATTGAAATACAACCAAATTTGAAAGATGACACTATACAATCCCATACTCTAATTTGCTCTATATTCTTATTAATTTCAAATGACAACTTGTTTGACCAAATTAATCGCATTATACCAATCTTCAAAATTCCAACTTGCATGAGTTAAGGTAGATGCAAGCCTAAGTGCATTATACTTGTCATTAGCTAGAGGAAATTGCTAGCATGTGAGTTTAGAATCTATGAGCCTATGAGTGTTAAAGTCTATATTATAAACACCTTCTATGGTTATAGGTGTCTACATTAGAGATATCTATACTACAGATTCTTTCTATATTGTAGTGTATTGATAGTATACTTAGAGATGTTACAAACAGTTCCAAATGGTTGTAGATATGTACCTAAAATTAGGTTCAAGGCTCTTAGGCTTATATCTGTACATTTATGTACTAGCATCGTTGGACATTAGGATAGGGCTATTTTTGTGCAATATAGTTTTTGAAGCCCATTTCATATAGGTACAACTATGTTGTGTTATGAGATATGTTCAAGTGGTTTGGTATCATTAAATGTTTTTTGGGCATTTAGAAGACTACAAGTTCCCAGCATGTGGTAACTTTGGGAACGTTGCTATGTAAGTGGCTTGACATAGTTAAGAAACTACTACGTTAGATTATACTAATTTTTTCATCAATTATTAAATATTTTAAAAATAATTTTTTGGATTTTAAAAATAAGATTAGTTTTCACTTTTTTTTAATACTTTCTAAAACTTTTGGAAATTTTTTTTTGGTCAAAAAATTAGACCAGCAATTGCAAGTACTGTGCATAGGGAACAATTTTGGGGAATAACTTTGAAATAGTCTCCTATAGGGCTGAAAAACATCTAATGTTATGATAGAGTTTGTCTACTATCTTTTGTAGTAAAAGGTGACAACACTCTTAACAATGTGAAAAAAAAATCAATGCTTACTACATTGATGTTTCAAAAATTCTAACTATACTTCCATGGACCTTCCAATTTGTCAAATCAATGAAAATGGTCAAGTATAGAACATTGAGGACAACTTTGGTATCCTTGCAAACCAATCTACCTTCATGCACTTTGCAATACAACTCTATTCCTTAATATTCAACATTTTGTGTGTTATGGTGCTCAGTCCATCTTTTCAAGAGTTTGCCAACTGATATTGTAACAATAAATAGAGTAGTCATAGTCCAAAAAGGCCAATATTAGCTTTTTTTTAATTGCAAGCAAGCTAATTTCTTGTAATGTTGTTCATTGCAGTACAACAAAATTTGATGTTCCATTCTTTGAACCTTTAAGGAATATGCACTAAGTATAACGAGCAATTGCTTCAAAAGCATTAGAAATGGCTCAAATAGCTCAACAATCAAACCTATTTTAGTCAATGCATGCAAATAGTTTTTGCTTGTGACAACACATTTTATAAAATTTGACTGCATTATCTTATCTATGACATTTTTTGTAAAAAATTAGTGAGGATTATTGACCACCGATGATTTGACAAATTGCAATGAGTTTGGTGGAAATATGGTTCAAAGAGAGGGAGCTAGATTCAAGTGAGAAGGGTGTTGCTGCTTAACCCTTAAACATCCTCGACGGCGTTTAACCTTGAAGTGCTTCGATGTCCATATTCTGGACAATGAATAGAGAGCTTCAAGGCACTATTTCATCCAATTAACTTCTCATTTATCAAATGTAACACTTGAGTCTATAACCTTCCTTAAAAATTCAAATTCATTTCATTCTTGTAAATGATATATCTGTACAAAGCTATAAGTGAAAATGACCAAAAATTCAAAAAAGCATTGAGATGCTTCAAGGTTAACCCTAGAGCGTCTCAAATCATGTCCAGAATTGACAATTTGGAAAAAATCATTATAAAGTACTATTTGGAAGAATATTTTGGGATTGTAATACAACAAAAGTTGTAAATTTTGAATTCTAGATTCCATCCGTATGGTTAGATTCTCCAATGCTTTCACCAATATTTTTCTATAAATTTTGAAAGAAAAATTTCAAAATTCCTTCAAAATTCAATTACAAGCAAAATATTATCATTTTTCAAGTAAAACTTGTTGAAGTGGGTTTGAAATGAGCTTCTCTTCACATGATGATTTTTTGAAATTTTGGTTTTGAACTATAGTCAACGCAAGTCAACCACTTGACATACTTCCACATTTGTAATTTTAGAAAATTATATACTTTAGAAATACCAAATCCAACCCTTGGATAGAACAAAAACTTCGTAAAGAATTTCTGAAAATTACGATGACTTCCATCCAAGCAGTAACAAGACAGAAAAATAATTTTGAATCTGTTCATCGTCCAGAAATTGGAAGTGTGGCGCGCTCCAGGGTTAAGAGTAAGCCCCCACAACAAATATTCGGATTCTTTGTGGACCCTACCATACAGCGCTTTATTCTAAACCCACAAGTTTGATGACCTCAAAGAAAACTGACCAGCAGGTAGCGGGGACCCTCAATCACCGTCCCTTGGACTCCAGATCTGTTGGTATAACCAACGAAACCTCTAATTTCGTGGCCCAATCAACGAAAGTTTTATTTTCGTTCGTCGAGTTGGAGCAACGGGCTTGGAAGCCCGCGCGTCGCCGGTGGGCTCAGTTCTCCACTTCACCTGCACGCTCTGCTCACTCCATTCTCGCCACCTGCGTTCCGATCCGCGTCACTCGAGAGGAATTCTTTTGCATTTTGTTGTTGTTTAGAGGACGGAGGATCTGAAGTTGGACAGGTATGGAAGTGGTGATGTTTTGAGGACACAAACGACAGAGCTCGCATGTAGGGTTTTATTAGCATCTTTCAAGAACTAATTGTAGGGATGAGTGTGTGGTTATGATTTTGGCGCTCCTCTAGGGTTCTCTTGTGGATCAGAAATTTCCTGTGTTGTGGACATAGTGTGCATTGGACGTTAGTATGAGTGACGGATTTATTTTAAGGAGGAATTATTTGCGTGCATTTGACGTTAGTGTGAGTGAGGAATCCATTTAAAGCAGAAACTATTTGCGCGCATTGTTTGAAGCAGGTTTGTCACCATGGACAAGGAGATGGGGGATTTTAGTGGCATCCAAAAGATGTGCACTCGCATGCGGCTTTGGGAGCTTCCAGACAAATTTGTCTTGGAACCGACCGATTCGATGGCTTCTCGGTTTCTTGCGATTGATCGTTCCAGCGGTGACTTCAGCTACATGAGTAAGTTGACGTCAATATCTGGAGTGCTCACTACAGTTTAAGCCTAGCTTGGTGAATGCATCTACAGAGTCTTCTTCCTCTTATGCTGTGTTGAGCATTGAACTTGGTCACGTGAACGTTGAACTTGGTCAAGAAGCCATTCTTGCCGTGAAGCTCTTGAAAATCTGTGTGACTGTGATACAGGTCAGCTTCCAGACTCCAATGTTCCACACGCGCAAATTGTATTTGGACTCGTGGGAATTCTTCGTCTTGTTGCAGGTGAGAATTTATTTCTGTCCAGAGAATTTTCACGCAGTGTATAGGCTTGCTCAATTTTAAGCGCTCAACCTCTTCAGTATGTCAGGTGCTGCAATCGTGAAGCCTGATTTACAAAAAGATGAAGTCAGAATATTAGATTCTCAGATAAGTAAAGAGGGTTATCTTCATCAGAGCTATGCTGTGTTCACTATCAAAGGACTTCATGTCTTGCAATATCAGTTGATGCTCTACGTAACTGTTTTTTTTGACAAGAGATATGTGAGACGCTGTTTTCCTATATCACACTAACTGGGAGGAGAATTCAAGATGCAGTAAGCACCTTGTTTCTGTTGTGAGTAAGCGGAGTTTGTATGAAATTTTCAGCATTATCTTGAAGAGCAGTAGTGATGCTAATTGCACAAATATGGTGATGATTGGATACGGATGAAACTTCAAAGTGGTATTTCAAACGCTGATCCAGAATGGTTATACTTGTATGTATTTAGACGTTGTGGATTTTGTCCTGTGAGTTCAGGAACCTACGCACTTGTAATTACTGGTCGCCAGAACTTGGGCCTGTACAAAGGCCACCCTATTTATCGTGTGACTTCTCTAAGAGTTCTTAGCTGCAACAATAATCTTCATAAAGCAACTCCTGAAGAGGTATCTCTTGTCCGTCTTTTAATCTTTTTGCATCCTGGTACATTTATGCCTCCCACACTATCTTTTTCACTATTGTGATCTTGCTATTCATCGTTACTGCAGAAAAAAGACGAGGCACACTTCGTGGGTTTGCTGAAGGCCCTGGAATCGACGCCTGGACTTTATTTCTCTTATGATGTCGATTTGACGTTGAAGTAAGTTTAGTCTTGAGATTCTGGTTTACTTTCCATATCAACGTTTTCTATCTCATGCTTCTTTAACTTCCAGTTATCCCTATTTTGTATTGCTGTGCCCGCCCCGTTTTCGATTGGATTCTGAACATCATCTTGAGGTCGTGAAATTATGTCATTTAATTCCTCCTTCAAATCATATTTCAAAATTTAATTCGTGCTCAAATAAATTATATGGAGGAGCAGGGATTTTTGGGCCACCTCCTCAACTACTTACAAGAGTAAATAGTTTGTTTGTTATGTCTTATACTTCTGAGTATGATTCCATTTTTTCGAGGTCAATTAGGTCGTACCAAATATCTTGTTTTTCCTGGAGTGTGAGAGTACTCGACTTCAACACACTAACCAGTTCTGTTTTTTTGATTGCAGTGCAGGCAGATTTCAAAGTGTTGCGATGTCAGAACGTCCATCTATTTGGAAACATGTAGATTTCCGATCCATCGAGTTTCGAATATATTATTCTATCCCGTGAAAGATGTTACGCCAATGTATGGAAGTTTTGTCTAGCGTGACGTTCATTTGCCTGAAAGTTGGTGGTCACCCTCTACGGGATATGGAATGATCTGTTTTTGTTGGGTGGAGCAGGCAGATGACCGGTTTCTGTGGAACAAGCAATTAATGCAGGAGTTGATCGAACAAAAGGTGCGCATTGTCCTAAATTTCCGTTGATGAGCTCAGAAGGTCGTTGGTGGATTGTTGTCCCGACTGCCTTCTACTCTATGTTCATGCTTCCTCAACCTTTTTAGAATGATTTCTTTCAACTGTTGGGCTTGTGCAGCTGGACCCTTATATTCTTCCTGTGATCCAAGGCAATATCCTCCCAATTGACTTCTGCATTCTTCCTTTGCCAGATTAGATATTGTTTTTCTGATAGTATTTTAAAAATCTCTGCGGCACGCTCATCTTAGTGCGTGAGCTTTCTCGTTGAAAATGCATCTCTCTCTTGAAATTCCCGAAGAGCAAGGCACATACTTGTAAGCTGGATAGTTTCGGATTACTGAAGTTCGTCTGAAAGTGGGTGGTTGGTGACTTGTGACTCCTTGACTGCTGTGAACGTTTCCAAACTATTGAGTCTCTCGCCAAAGGCAAAGCAGTGAAGGTTACCTTGATTGCAAGGCGTTCGATGAGGCGTGCTGGTGAGTCCTTGATTTCATTGTGTGCATATTCTGTAGCCAGCTGTTTTCTTTTACAATTGCAGGAGGCAGGACTTCATTTCTCCGTCACTCTGTTGATGCGAATCGTTTAATGTGAAGGTAAGGTGATTTTCCCATTCAATCAGCCACCTTTAACTCTCTAGTCGTACGAATTCTGGGCATTTGAGCAGGCACACGCATGTGGCGAAGGGGTGCTGACCTCGATGGCAATGTTGCCAATTTCGTCGAGTCGGAGCAAATTCTTGAATCCGAGGGTTATTTTGCCTCTTACACTCAGGTTCTTGTGACTCAACCAACATATTGTCAACTTTCTGGATTTTCAACTGTGTAAAGCTAACAACTCGCATATGTGGTACGATCATGTGCCATTTACGTGTGGCAGATCATTCAGATATTTGCTAATATAGGATGTTTTTGTGCATGGACAGCTGAGAGGTTCTATTCCAGTCCTATGGGAGCAGATTGTAGATCTTTCGTACAAGCCTACAATTAAGACCATCAACTATGAAAATACGGTAGGTAATGTGTGTCATGCTTTGCTGACACCTCAAATGAGACTCTCTTTTAATGATTTTGGATGCGCTGAAGCAATGCTCTTTGTTCGCAAATGATATGTAGAAAATCTTTTAAAGAATGTCATCCGTTTTCAGCGCGTACTAGTTATCTTATTGTTTATACCTATGGTAACCATACATCCTTGCAAACATTTGACACTCTTGTGAATAATTTGCAATGAAACCTGAAGTCAAAATTTGAAGTCTTATCCGTGGTTTTTAATTTATTATATTTTGATCTGCAGCCGAAAGTTGTAGAGCGGCACTTCAATGATTTGCACAAGCGCTACGGTGATATTCTGGCCATTGATCTGATTAATCAGGTATACGACATCTTTTGGTTTCCGGTTGATGAAGCATGTTTTCAATTGGTGATTCTGAGCGTGATCCTGTATTTTAATGGTTGATGATACACTTATTAACTCTTTTAACTTATGTTTATTTGTGGAGTGAGCTTTTGTGTTTATTAGAATTCTTATGTCAAATTTATCAATATAGTTGTCTAGATCTAAATTTATAAAAGTGTACATTAATGACTGGAAAACTTGGTTGTGACTGTAGTTGTCTACTTGCTTCCTAATTCCAGATTTGATTGCAGCAAGGTAGCGAAGGTGTCTTGAGTGAAGCCTACGGAGAGGCCATGCAAAAAATCTCAAATGAACATATCAGGTTGGTTGATTAAAGCATCGAATCACATTACTGTGTCGGCCGGGGCTTTTGCAGAAATGCCTTTTGTTATGATGAGTGCGTTCCTCTTGTCGTTTTATCCAGTTCTCGTTCTTGCTCAGGTCAAGTATCTCTGGAGGAACTTAACAATTATTAGCAATTTGGCATGGCTATGACTCAAGTGTACCTGACTTGGAGTGGTGCTTTTTTGTAGATATCTTCCATTCGATTTCCATCATATTTGTGGTCATATCCACTTCGAGAGGCTGTCTCTGTTGTATGATGAAATTGAGGCCGATTTGACAAGGCAAGGGTAAGGCCTGACGGTTTTTCGAGCAGCTATATTCTACAATTTCTCCACGTCTGGATCAGCAAAGGTTAACTGATTATTGCTTGGGAGTCCCGTAACTTGTAGGCAGAATCATTCAGAAGCTTTAACAATGCCGAAGTTTTGTTCATGAGCTTAGCGTATGTTGCTAGTTTTGTGGCCGAATTTCACTAGTTTAGTTAGTTCGCAATTTATGAAATCATTCTCAGGTGGTTGACTTTGATTGTCTGTTTTGTTCCGTATTGAACAGATACTACTTGCGAGATCCTTCGGGTAAGCTCTTGGAGGAACAGAAGGGAGTGGTTAGAACCAACTGTATTGATTGTTTGGATCGAACTAACGTTACCCAGGTTGCTCCTCACTCTACCGCATCTCTTACTTTGTGTGCCATTATGAGTTTTAGACTTATCAGATGGTAACACAGAATATCTATTAGCAGCCTCTCTCATTCGCCAACATGTGTCTAAAATCCCTTGCAACTGTTGAATATGCAGAGTTTGCTTGGACGCAAGGCTCTGGAGGTTCAATTGCAACGAATTGGAGTTTTTGAACCGAACAATAAAGTCACCCAATTCGAGGGCTTGGAGGAGAAATTTAAATTCAGTATGAACGCTTATTTGGTCCAACTTTTAATCGCTTTCTTGGCGTAGGAAGTAGAGTTTATGGTTGTGTTTACAGAGCCCTTTTGTGCTTGTGATGCATCTCATCATTTTCTTCACTTTGCGTATGCTGACTTGCTCTCAGAATGCATTTCACATACGTCTTCATTTTTGTGTTCAGTGTGGGCTGATCATGGAGATGATATAAGCATCCAATACTCTGGAACCGGGGCTCTGAAGGGTGATTTTGTGAGGTAAGTTTTCGAGTGCTCCTAACTGTGTCTAAGAGCCTCTGCTTGTATGCTCTGTGTTGAATATACCTCTCGGTTTATAGCGCTCGAAATGTGTGCCTAAATCAATCGGCCATTTGATCCAGATTTGGTCATAGGACAATCAGTGGCCTTCTTCAAGATGGCTACAATTCTGCTGCTCGCTACTATCTTAACAATTTTCGAGACGGGATCAAACAGGTGCGCACTCTGAGATTGGTTTGTACATTTGTTATCGTGGTGTGGACGTTTGTTATTTTTGACAGAAATTCTTCTCTTTTGAACTTTTCCACATGTTCAGATTGTGAGAGCATGAGTTTAGTACATGTGGATAAGAGTACTTTTTAAGAGATTTTTGTGTGTGGTTATAGGACAGCATTGATCTTGTAGCTGGTCATTACCAAATCCAGCCAGGCGCCCCTTCACCTCTTCAGCTAAGCTTGACGGAATCTTTTGCGGTAAGTGATACGGAGCACTTTTCTGTTCTCAATAGATGAGACGTGAGGGACGTTTCAATGGGTTACATTCATTTTGAACTAATTTTTGTTGATTGACACAATTGTTTTCTGTTGCAGTTGCCGGGTGCTTTAGCTGCATTTATGGCTGGAGCTTATTTCACCAGTATTTCTGCTCGACAATGTAATTCCTCAAATTCTTCCTAAATCATTAATTGCATTTGTTTTTGGTGAAAGGTCATCTTCTAGATATAAATGATTCTCATTTGATAAATTGAATCTCTCCGGTTTTCATTGAGGATGAAGGTTCAATCCTAGAACAATTCTGGGGTAGACTCTTATATTTCCATGAATTTGGTATGTGCAGTGGGATCCGACATATACCAGTACCTGTACACAGTTGCGCTGGCAGGCGTGACGGGTGGTATTGCTGCATTTGTTCGAATGCAAGGTCGTAACCTCACTGACCGACCTCGCTTATGTAAAATGGATTGAACACACCATGAAGCTTTTTATACAACACCAATGGGAGACATCTGGATAGTGTTATCGACACTTTTTTGCAAACATTTTGTTCTTTCAGTAGTCTGATCAAATTTGGTGGATAGTACTGCAACCCTCGGGCAGTGTGTGGAGGCTAATGGTTATATATCATGGCTTGACTCTTATCACCGGTGTTGGAAGCATTCTTCAAATAGACTAGGTAAGAAGGCACATGTTTTCTCCTGTGTTAAAATCATTTCTTAAAATGCTATACATCTTCCCTTTGCACTAATTCCAGTCTGTAATGCTATGCATTGCTCATCTTTGAGGTGCTGTCACTGTAACATTTCTCTCGAGTATCGGACATTCGGGTCCGTTTGAGGCAAAATCTGAGGCAACGTAAGCTACAGCTTGTTTTTGTGTGCTTAGGATATGAGACTTTGCATCAATGACAGTTTTCAAGATTTTTGCCGGGCAGTGTGGGATGTGCACTCGCCTTCGTTTATCGTATATGCTTCGTGTGTTCTGTCAATTAAAATCTGTTGCTATTGAATACTGATTTTGTGCATCCAGACGAAATTAGCAATTTCTACACTAAATCACATCTAGTTAGGTGGAATTGTGCTTTTCTTGAAATGTGGAGGAGGTCGAAGAACGGCATGATGTTGCACCACTAGAAAAGTTGAATCCGACAGTTTTGCTCCCATAATTAACGTAACTCAGGCCTCAGATTAGGGACTAGTAAAAATTTGAATATGAATTTATGGATCAGAATCCAGAGGTTAGTAGAGGTTGTGCTTTTATATTCTAATTCAAGGTAGCTGAACTTCGCAGCAGGTTTTTTTTTTTTAGGCAATTAAATGCCCAATTTCCTCAAAACGAAAAAGGGCAACTTCAAGCCTATAGAAAAAAATAAGAATAAATGTGAAAAAAATGCCAGATAGAAATAATAGCCCTCTTCATCATTGCCAACATGCTTCTAAAACCTCATTTCATTTATCATGCAAAGCCAAAATTGCATACAAAAATTACATATTCAAAATTGTATACTCAAAATTTGCCCTCCTTCACTTAAAGCCCCTAAATTAAGGAGCCAGTCAACTTAAAACCTTCTTGAAAGGAAGGCCACACCACCATTTGTCCAAAAACAAAAACAAAAACCCTGCTTCACAGGCAGTTCTACAGTATCTGATTATCCACCCGTACGATGATATAGAAAATACTCAAAATTTTGCCCTTGGGAACTATGGTAACTGCTACAAGGCAATTTAACCCTTAAATGCCGGACCTATAACTACAATTTCCAGCCCCTATGTCCAATACTTAGTTTGCTACCATTTCCGGACTATATATGTATGAAAAATTTTATACTTATTTTTCAGAGATGAAGTTACATGTCTTTTGTACTTCCAAAAAAAAAGATTTTTTTGAGGAAAATTGATTTTTCTGAGAATTTTTTAAGAAAAAGTGAAGAAAAATCATATCAAATAGAAAATTATCTCAAAAAATCTGAAAATTTTCACCATGTGTGTACATTTAGTGACAAACATCATGGTGTAAACTCAATTTTTGTGTCATTCTATAATTACAATCCAAAAGACATTGAAAATACATCCAAAGTTCAAATTGCAATAAAATATTCAAAATGATTATGATTTTTTTCAAAATTTCAATTGGAAAAGAAACTAAAGTAGATGACCTTCATTTTGTTAGTTGGGCTCAAACTCAAAAAATATTGCTTCTGTGGAGAAATTTTAGATTTAGAGCAAGGAGCAACAACTTTCCAAAATACACTGGAAATAGCATATTTTGTGATCTGTTTTTTTTCCTAATTTCTTATTCACGTGAAGAGAAACACTCACAAGACTACAAAGTGAATTAGGGACTCTTCACAATCCTTTGTGAGAGATCAAGCAAAAAGAAGTGAATGAAAAATTGCAAGCAATCTATTTGGATGTTGTAGCAAAGTCATCTAAGCACCATGAAATGACATCACCGGCGCTTCAAAACCTAAGGCTTGGTTTTGAAAGAATTGTTGACAAAAAAATGTTTTCAATAACTTTTTGGAACGTTTCAACATGCTAGATCCACTTTAGTAAGGCTTGTCAAGTATATCATCTAGGTTGCAAAGTCAAAACACTTTTCACTATCATGAGAGGATTTTTAGCTAGTGTAGAAGACTGCAAGTTCTTGGACTGTGGGAACTTGCTAAAAGCTACCACAAAGGCAATCTAATATGGCTAAGAGACTGCCACATCAAATAATAATATTTAATTTAATTTAAAATTTAATTTTTTTTTAAATTTAAATTTTCTTAAAAATATTCATATATATATTTTGAAATTATTTTGAAATTATTATTTAATCTGACTAGTTCACAGAATGGGGAACAGGGCTGAAACGGTCTCGTAGAGCCCTGGAAAATCCTCTTATGTTAGTTTTGCATGCCTTGACCATAGAAATGTAGGGCAAGTAACAAGACTTGTATTCTACTTCAAGGTGATTTTTGATTCCTCTCTTGATTGCCTTCTAGGTAAATGAATGTTGTTCAAGGGATAAACTATTGAGAAATCATTAGCAAATTAGAGAGGCTTTTACCTCACAAGGGTAGTAGTGTGAATGAACAAAATATTAACAAAACCCCAAGGTCATATGGTAGCTTTGATTCCAGTTGAATGGAAAATCATTCATAAAATGAAATATAGTGCAATGTTAAGGTTTCACTTCAAAGTAGGGAAAACATTTCACTTAATGTGGTCATTATTAACTATTATCTTCTTTATGGTAATTGCATCTAACTACAATTTCTTTCTAAAACCAACCTCTACAAATTCTTGCCTAAATTGCTACAATTTCTATTAATAAAAACTCGAGATTGATTTAAGGTAAATTTATTTTTTAGCACTTCGTAGCAAATTTACAATCAAGTGCCTAAAAAAATGCATATGCAAAATTATGAAATCTTTTTTGTCTTCGAAGATGACCTAATAAAAACATAAATACTTTAAAAACAAGAGCCACACTCAAAACAAAGTGACCTAAATGATGGTCGATGCTCAAATCATTTTCAAATTTAGAAAGCAAGTTTAAGTAGTCAGATACAAATGGTATCAACGTTCATAGTCAATAAGTACATATTTTTTCTATTGGAGACAAATTGATTGTGTTAGCATAAACTATTTTGCTTAACCAATTCTATTGCATTAACTAATGTTGTTAAACAAAAATCTCTTTAATGTACTTCATTTAATTTTCTCTTAAAATTTTAATCTTAGTACAGGTAATTGCAATCTCCTATGATCAAGGAAGATTATAGGATTTAGAATTTTGTCTTCTATGTTGCAAACAAACTAATTTGAATGTACAATGAGCCATAGATTTTGAAAATGCACTTACTAATGGTGGCAATTGAATGTATATAATTAATATTTGAATTTGTCATTAGAGTACAAAAAATTGGTAGGTCTTAGTGTTTAGAACTTCTAAAAGTATGAGATTTTCTATTTGGTGCTAGCATCATGTAGCATTGGGGTGGAGGTGAATGGTTGATGTAAATTGTCACCAAAGGTTCTCAAAAATTCACATGTATGAAGAAGGATTAGTTGTTGGTTGTTGTAGAGGAAGTTTAGAGCTGATTAGGTTTGGACTTTGGAACATTTTTTTTATTAGCTAATAAGGGTATGAGATTTCTTATTGAGTGTTAACATTCAATAGCCTTGAATTACAAGTCAATGGCTGACATAAATGTAATTGATACTACAGTTAAATCTATGATCAAACCAAATTTCAATGTAGGCATCAAAACTAAAGTATTCTCAAAAACAATCATCTTCGGTACACTTTGTTGGGGATTGGTTCTTGAGAATCAAATTAGGAATAATTCTAGAAACGTGTTTGGAATGTGTAATAACTTCTTCCTTGCAATTGAGCCAAGGAATTTGAATATGTTTGTAATTGAGCCCACATCTCCACAAGTTTCTTCAAATAAAGCTTGACCTTAGTTTATAAATGAATGAGATGGAATTAGATTGGAGCTTCATTGCAAATACCATTTGATGCTTGACATGGCTCATTTCCCACCCATAATTACATGATTGATTGACCAACCATTGATCCCTTCTGGATCCTTTTAGAGGAATTTAGATACAATAAAGTTAACCCAAATTTACAACCAAAGTGTGAAGAATAGACTATATGGCAAATTTCATTAAATGGTAGTATTCCTTATGCCATTTTTCAGACCTCATGGTGTAAACTGAAAATTGACATCTAGGACACATATAGATTTCAAACATCTAACACACATGCAGATTTCCAAAATCTATGAAACATTTAGATTTCAGACTGCGATCTGAAACATCTGCTCAAATGCCCAGAATTCGTACGACTAGAGAGTTAAAGGTGGCTGATTGAATGGGAAAATCACCTTACCTTCACATTAAACGATTCGCATCAACAGAGTGACGGAGAAATGAAGTCCTGCCTCCTGCAATTGTAAAAGAAAACAGCTGGCTACAGAATATGCACACAATGAAATCAAGGACTCACCAGCACGCCTCATCGAACGCCTTGCAATCAAGGTAACCTTCACTGCTTTGCCTTTGGCGAGAGACTCAATAGTTTGGAAACGTTCACAGCAGTCAAGGAGTCACAAGTCACCAACCACCCACTTTCAGACGAACTTCAGTAATCCGAAACTATCCAGCTTACAAGTATGTGCCTTGCTCTTCGGGAATTTCAAGAGAGAGATGCATTTTCAACGAGAAAGCTCACGCACTAAGATGAGCGTGCCGCAGAGATTTTTAAAATACTATCAGAAAAACAATATCTAATCTGGCAAAGGAAGAATGCAGAAGTCAATTGGGAGGATATTGCCTTGGATCACAGGAAGAATATAAGGGTCCAGCTGCACAAGCCCAACAGTTGAAAGAAATCATTCTAAAAAGGTTGAGGAAGCATGAACATAGAGTAGAAGGCAGTCGGGACAACAATCCACCAACGACCTTCTGAGCTCATCAACGGAAATTTAGGACAATGCGCACCTTTTGTTCGATCAACTCCTGCATTAATTGCTTGTTCCACAGAAACCGGTCATCTGCCTGCTCCACCCAACAAAAACAGATCATTCCATATCCCGTAGAGGGTGACCACCAACTTTCAGGCAAATGAACGTCACGCTAGACAAAACTTCCATACATTGGCGTAACATCTTTCACGGGATAGAATAATATATTCGAAACTCGATGGATCGGAAATCTACATGTTTCCAAATAGATGGACGTTCTGACATCGCAACACTTTGAAATCTGCCTGCACTGCAATCAAAAAAACAGAACTGGTTAGTGTGTTGAAGTCGAGTACTCTCACACTCCAGGAAAAACAAGATATTTGGTACGACCTAATTGACCTCGAAAAAATGGAATCATACTCAGAAGTATAAGACATAACTAACAAACTATTTACTCTTGGCACAATGGTCGAGTCTCCTTGACCAGTTGAAAGTCATCGTTTCCAAACAGTGCTCACTAGGTGCCCCCAAACACTTTTATTATGACTGCAGCTCGATGCAAATTGAGATACAAATACTGTACCAATGACGTGCGAGAGAATTGTCATGATTCATCCTGTTTGAGCACGTACGCCACTCGTGAAGTCACTCTCCAAGTACTGACGTTCACGATCTCGCTGCGCCATTCTCATGCGCAGCGAGATCGGTCCTACAAGTGCCGAAATTGTCCGCGATAGCACCTGACAGACAACTTGAAATCAGTAGGCAAGGAAACAGCTGCTGGTACGGAAACAGTCCCTGAGAGAGTAGCAAAACGATTCAGGAAAAGTTCTGTAAGCTTACAACTTGTTGGTACAGAGGTCTAAACATGATTAACTCGTCCATCTAAAATCTCGTACAATTGAAGCTGCCGGGCTGCCTGCACCCAAAATTTGTCTTTTTTCTAAACAGGCGCCAAAATCTAAGCCTTGTCAGCTACATGGGTTCCCTACTTGCTCTCCTAATATCCAAGTTGCGGTAGTCCGGGCAATTCAGGGAGGCCAGAAGAGTTCTTCCGCATCTTATCAACCACAATGGCTTGGGTGCTGAGCACCATACCAGCAACAGAGGCAGCGTTCTGTAAGGCACACCGAGTCACCTTGGATGGATCGATTACCCCAGACTCGAGAAGATTCTCGTATGTGTCTGACATAGCATTATATCCTATCGCCCACTCACAGCTTATGACCTTCTCGACCACCACATCACCTTCCACCCCAGCATTGCTTGCAATCAATGATGCCGGGGCCAACAAAGCCTGCAATCACTCCCGATACAAACACTTCGATACAAACACTTCAAAGCTAAGATACTTATGACAGGCAGCTAATCGCTAGTGCCTCCTCTCCATATAGAGACGCTTATAAGGGAGAAACACCCATTCCCGTCCATGTACCTTGCAGTGGACTGTAGAGTCACTCAAATATGTCCCTAGAGTGCAGTTAATGTATTTGCCACATGTGATAGTAATTTGCTGACACAATTGAAGGACACATAGAAAAATCTGGTTGGTTGAGTGCTGATTTTCGCAGGGTTCAGTTTTGGGTGCACCTATTGCACACTTTCAGTGGTCTAGGGAGCCATCACTTCAAAAAAACATAGAAATTACATACAATGTCCGAAAATTCTATTTCTTTTTTTGAATATTCATGATTTTCACTCGCTAATACTAGAAAAATTTCAGTTTTAGGAAAATCTCCCTCCAACTACGCTGAATTCCTTATTTGGACGGTTTTGGGTGCTTCCACCGTATTTGTCATTCGATATAATCCTCAATACAATCCTCAGTGTAATCTTCATTGATTGAAAATATGAAAATTCATATACAACAATCTTAAAATGCCACTATTCTTAGAAGTCCGTGTCACAATTATATGATACATAAGAATACATATTCTTTCTTTAGAATGATGGGCTGCAACATGCCACTAGTGACTCCAACGAGTGTCACTCTCATTGGACACCTTTTCTACATCTTTCTACATTTTTAAACCCCTAATTAGTCTCTTCATTTGGTGTAGAGAAAATAAAGCCACAGAAACTACAATATCTCAAGTAACTGCGGTGATTGTCACATATTACAACGCAAAAAACGCAACAGACACAGAAACTGACTGCAAAGAACCTGGCAAACTTCAAAGAATCTTAATAGTGGGATTCTAACCTGTTGCACAATATCGGCTCCAAGCCTCTCATCAGGGTCATCGAAAGCGTTTTGGATTCCTGGAACGAAAGATGACAAATGAACAAGTGCAGCACCGCCACCAGGAACAATGCCTTCCTCAATGGCAGAAAAAGTTGCATTCTTAGCATCCTCAATTCGTAGCCTCCGATCCTCCAATTCTGTCTCAGTTGCAGCTCCAACCTGAGCAGCAAGAAGAACAACTCAATTGCCTTCCCTACATTTAAATCTTCGAGGTATGGAAGAGAAGCTCATACAAGTACAAGAACGCAATTTGAAAGTCAATACAGGAAATTCCATTATAATCGAAGACGAATAAGTGAACGAACAAGTCATGACAACAAAGGTGTTGCCTTAATGTTACCCAATGTTTACAGCAATTCCGTAAACAGAATACGAGTATGCTACGATATACCTTGATAACAGCAACACCACCAGACAGTTTAGCAATGCGCTCAGAGAGCATCTGTGCCTCCCTAGAAGACGATGTTGCTGCCATTTCCTTCTTCAATTGATCCACGCGGGCCTGACTTTCCTCCTTGGTAGCATTATCGGATATAATGGTGGTTTTCTTGTCAGAAATTACCACCTTTCTGGCCACTCCTAACTGATAAACTGAGGCGTCTTCTACAGCCATTCCCAGATCACAAGCCAAGAACTCGGCACCTGGAGAGAAGTGGAGTCAGTAGGGAGGCCTGTAATGAGGTCTGTTTCGCAGACCAAGTGCGTTTCACACTCAATAAATTTGAAAAGTCGAGTCAGAAATGAGCGTTATAATCAAGAAAAATGAGCCTACCATCCTCAAAAGCATGTATTGATAAACACCTGTCAAAATTGCAATATCTTGGAGAAGAGCTTGTTTGCTCGGTCCGTATCCATGGGCTTTAATAGCAGCCACTTGAACAATTCCTCCCAATTTATTAACCACCAGTGTTGCTAGCGCTTCACCGGAGACATCCTCAGCAATGATCAAGAGGGGTACACTCAATTGTGTAGTTTTCTCAATCATCGCTATGATCTCCTTGATGCTGGTGATTGTTGCATCTGTCACAAGAACCTTGCAGTTCTCAAACTCCACTAAAAGCTTCTCCTGATTGGTCACAAAATGAGGGGAGATATAACCTTGAGCAATCTGCAAAACAAGTAGAATCCTACCAAGTTATCATTTTAACAAAGTCCCTCTTCACATATGTGATTCCATTTCAGAAAAACGAGTACATCTACATCTAGAAGTCTTACGCAGTGGACGAGATAGATCATACAAGGAGGATGCTACAGTGCAATAGTGAAGCAGTTAAGCAAAAGCAAAAATTTACCTCCATACCTTCCTCCACTTGAATTGTCGTCTCAAAGGAGGACGAAGATTCGATAGATAAAACACCGTCAGGCCCCACCTTCCCAATCGCATCGGCAATCATAGTTCCGACAAAATCATCATTTCCAGCAGATATGGAGGCCACAGCTGAACAGAATATGTCAGGAGAATGCTCTTGCGCCCATATTCAAATCTTCTTGCTCGACTAATAAACCAACCACCCTAAGATCTAAGATGTGGTGAAAGCTAGAGAATCAGTCACGCGCAACACAGCCATGAATGGACCTCTACCTTTAATATCGTCCCGACCTTTCACTGGACGAGAATGCTTCTTCAGCACCTCAACGAGAGCAAATACTGTCTTGTCAATTCCTTTCTTGATAGCTATTGGATTGGCACCTGCACTGACATTCAAGAGTCCCAGCTTTATCAACTCCCTAGCCAGCACACAAGCAGTGGTAGTACCATCGCCTGCTGAATCATTTGTCTTGCTAGCAACCTGCACAAGCCGAGCGAGCCAATAACATCTCATTCACCTAGTTAATCTGAATCTTTTGAGTTACTGACCCTCATTATTACGCCTGTGAAACCTTCCTGAGCATGAATACAGCACATATTGACGGACAGGTGACAGGATGCAACCACAAAGAAGAGAGGTTCATGAAGGAGGTCTAGTAGGGAGTAATGACTATCATGCCGCACAAGCTTTTTACTTACCGAGGTTTAGAGATTCCTGAGGGTTAGTTTGTACTAAAGAGGGCCTGGACGAGGAAATCCAACGCACAATAAGGTTTCGTCTTCCAGCTCAAATGCTTTGAAGACCCCGGCCGGTAAAGACCCCAAGACTTAAGAGTGCTCCTCAAAGGCCCTCGTAACTCATCAACCCAAAGAGTGGAGGGAGTAGGATTTGAGACAAGGCCCGAACGGCCATGCAAACTATCCTATTTAGTACGGAGTATCTAATAAGTTCATATCAAAAAAAGGGTCGCCTTGGGGTTTGATTATATTGACCTTGGTTGACACTTCGGTCTATTCCGGTCTGCCTTGCGGGTCCTCTACACTACACCTTGTCCCCATGTGAGTTATAGGGACATTTCTAGGGTATATCAGTATAATTATGTTTCAAATGAAGAGGTTTTTGTCAAGCACTTCATCTCGATTCCTCAGATTTATTGATTGACCATGAAGGCTAAGAGTAAGCAATATCATGTATGTAATACCTCTCGGATAAGAGCTGCTCCTGCATTTTCTATAGAATTAGGAAGCTCGATAGCACGTGCAATTGTAACGCCATCGTTGATAACCTTGGGAATCCCAGGCTCATCAAGAATTACATTCCGTCCTGGACAGGGAAACCACATTGCCTCAGCTTCAAATGAGGAATGAGGTAGATAACCCATTCGCGTGGGATACGTATCATTTAGGTCGAATAGTCACACACTTACAATGCAAGTCATCCAAATAAATGGCTCCTAAGAAATGTGATATTTCTAGG
The DNA here is from genome assembly GCA_947034885.2 of Thuidium tamariscinum. Lineage (NCBI taxonomy): Eukaryota > Viridiplantae > Streptophyta > Bryopsida > Hypnales > Thuidiaceae > Thuidium > Thuidium tamariscinum. Next base: position 1,456,800 of record OX344749.2, read on the forward strand.
TTCTATCACAAACATAGATGATTCCATGAGAAAGATCGTAGATGCAGTACACATGCTTCAAAAGTATTATAGGCTTGTACTTCTATTTCAAACTGGTTCATAAGGCATCCAAATAATACATGTAATACACCCAAAACAGGGTCAAGAAGCACCCAAAACATAGAAATATAATAGAAAATCCATTCGTACAGTGGAAACCAATCAAAACAGCTGAAAGCCACAGGAAATCATATCAAAATCCACAAAAATGACCTAACTTAACATGCAATAGAAATTCCCAAATTCTCAATCTCAGTAAGCTCCAGGGATAGACGGGAACCGGCATTACCTCGAGGTCCTAATGTGACACCAACGGCATCGGTCAGCTTGTCAATTCCGGCTTGAAGAGCCGAACGCGATTCTTGATCGAAAAGAATTTCCTTAGCCCCGGATCTTACCACCCATTTACCAAAATTTCTCCTCTGCTCTCTAATACGACTCTGCCCACTCCCAGAAAAGAGAGTGCAACGTTGCGACAAATTTGCAGTGACTCTCTGCTTGTTCTTCAGCTGTATCCCCAGATTCCGACGAAACGAAAGAGAGTTTAGAAAAGACAAATTAAACGATCCTTTCAGACGTTATATTGATGCAAACTGCGACAATTCTAAAGACTTGAGCACACCAACAGAGTTCAAACTCTAAAGGATCAAGAATTCATGGATTAAAAGTGATAAATTCAATTGATCATACTGTGGAAAATAAAAGTCAAATGGAATCAAATTTCTATAACACCAGAATAAGTGTAGAGCAATACATGCGCTACTCAAAATCAAAAACAGAATGGGACTAAGGACAGTCCCCATATGACTTACTCAAAACTGCTAAAAAAACAAGTAAGGCTTGATTAGGTCCTCTTGTGGTCCTTAAGAATAGTATGAAATGTAAAAAATGCAATTATGCTTGTGAAAATGAGTGTTCTTTCTGAGGCAGGAACTAGGGCAAATTTTGACAATGGCATTAAAGGCCACAAATTCCCACCGAAAAGATAAAACCACAATAAGAGTCGCAATTTGAAGTTGGAAATCTGACATACTTCACTTAGAGAACAGGCGCATTGCAAGGGCACCACCATCTTCGACTTCCGCCAGTTGCACCCTAGCTTACACTCCACAACCAATGGTCCTTTCGAAGTAGCTGCAAACTGGTGATAAATTGCTGCCATTTCGAACTCTAATGTTTGTTGGAAATGTTTACCTTCGAGAAATTGACACTTCTGCAAACTGGAGATCAAAACCAGTCCTTGTTCAATTGAACAATTAGCACTCGAGCGACACAATTGTGGAGCTCTGAAACACACCACTCTAAACGAGAACGACCATATCAATAGCACAGACCACCATTCATCGCTTACAAGCTCCACTCAATAAGACTGCTCTCAAAGTGTAGCCAAACTCCAGGAATGAGAACTTACGGCAGCTGGATCCGAACATTGTAGGTCGACAATTAGCCCGTTTTTTTCGAATATCCCTGTCATCACAAAACAGGCAACCCGATTGTCAACGAAGGCTCTGGAAGTCACGAGGGATGGTTCTGATGGTTCTGATAGGCTCTGGAAGTCACGAGGGAACGGAGCTCGCATCGATGGCTTACTTGGGGAACACGCCTAGAAATAATGTAAAAGAGTGTTGAAGTCCCCTCTCCTCCCTCCAAGTATAAATAAGCAGGCGTCCATCGTCTCTTGCAGGCCCTCCCCTGTCTGTCTGTTTGTCTGTTTGATTGTTTGTCTGTATCCCTCTCCCTCCCTCTCTCTCGTCCTTCCCCATTCACGCCATCGCCACCAATAACCTTAGTAAGCTTTCCTTCACCATCGCCGCTTCTCCCTTGGACTGCAAGCCCTTTTTCGGGAGTTTCTCCCCCTGCAGGCACAATTCACTCTTCTCTTCTGCCTTGAACTAGCCCCGTGCACCCTCTTCGCTACCTCCTACATCCCTCCTTGCTTAGCTTCCTTCTTTCCTCAGAGACCGTCTTGCAATTTGTACGATGGCGAAACGCTGCACGCTTTGCTACCACTGTGGCGTTGAGTCCGATAAGAACGTATTCAAGTATTTCAACAACGGAAAGCGGAATCAACCACGGTACCAATGTGGCAACTGCCAAAAACTCTTCACCGTTGCCTCCCACGGACGCCCTCAGGGCAGAACATACGCCAAGCAGCGGAACGTGGATCCCCCAGAACTCAAGGGCTTGCCGAGAGATTGTCGCTGTTGCGGTGTGGCAAACAATGCGCCCTTCAAATATTATAACAACAAGAATTTCTCACAACCCCGCTTCAAGTGCTTGAGTTGCGGGCAGCAGTTTCAAATGCGCGTGGAGGGGGTTGGCGACCAGAGGCGCCTGGTGCACACCTCGTCCTCAAGCAACCAGAGTCTAGGCCGGGCACAAAGCTCCACAAACACATCAAACTCAGAGAATAAAACTTGCACTCTAGCGATCCTGGATCCATGGATGCCTATCCTCGAAGAGATCGAGAATTTTCCAGCCTTGAGTGACGAAGATTCACACTACTTGGATTTAATCGAGGCTGGCTTGGAAGATGAGAGTAAGGCTCCCCCGCCAGAGGCAGTGTTGAGGCTTCAATTGTGGGCATCCAAGCTGCCTCGAAGCTGCCGTCAGACGACTAAGACGATGCCATTGAATGCCATTCATGGCCCTGTAGCAAGCGCAATCTAAGGCTATGTTTAGATTGCAGAGGTTTAGCAAGGCCTGCCAAGCTTTATGTATGTTGCAAAACCCTGCAACACAAAAAAATCAATGTGCTTAATTAGATACCGCATGTGAAAGTATGATTGTAAATAGTTTCAAAGTGTGATTTGGTGATGTTCCAAAACAGACACTGAACCACTTGAACAGTTGCACACCTGGTCTACTCAATGTACAGTCCAGACAGACATTGTTGAAAAAATTTGGGTCCCATTTTTAGCACATGAATGATATTTTGATTTTTACTGTGAAATATATGGCTGTATTCGAACGATTCTATTTCATATGATTTGAAAAGCACCGTCTTTCTGATACATCCGGGACAAACGAGTAGTGTTCTTTGAATGCATATTTCCACATTTTGTCTGTTCCATTGTCAATGGTTTTGGTGTCCTCTCCATTAAACGAGATGATTCCAGAATGGTGCATCTACAGAAGTGCTTGTACGTAGCACCTTCTAGCAATAGTTTCAGAAGATTCGCCAGAATTCACACCAACTTACTCTCTTTTATAAGCCAAAATAATCACTTCAATCATGTGAAGTAAACAAATCACTAAATTCTATCGCTAATCTTTACTGAAGACAGAGTAGGTCTGTGTTGTTAGAGAAAGTTTGCTTCAACACGTTGAGAAGCCCAAATCTCAACGCAGATAGACAACTGTATTGAACCCGGCAAGCAATTATCAAACCGCGAAGTTTTGTTAACGCCAGAACTTGGTGCCTCGCACATTAAGAGGGTGATAATTATGTCAGATACTGCACATTTGTGGGGTAATATCCAGAAATGCTGTAGGAATGGAACGTCTGGAAATCCTCACCATGGAAGTTTCCCAAACCAGCGAGCTCCAGGCTAAATTCATTTGCCGTTCAGCTTGTGCGTGCTCCTGTGCTGAACCAATACTGTCAGCTTAAGGGTCACGAGGACTAAGAGGATGTCTTTTGCAATGATGGTTTTGCTGCTGACCATTCAACATTTTCCCAATTTTCAACGGTCAACAATGTTTCTGTCCAAATTTACAGCAACTTACGCGAAGGCCAGAGTGTCAACAACATCCATCACAGATAATCCTAGAGCACAATGATCCACGTTCTCTTGAGGTGCAAAGACGAGAGTAAAGCCTCGAAATTACTCCTGCCCAACGCTTTTGTTACCATAGAATCATACGTTCAAGAAACATCGCCACTCTATCAATCAATAAATACAGGTTCGCTTGTTGCAAAGAAATTCAAGCTCAGGTGAACTTAGAAAGAAATGATATTGGTGTAACATGATACGACGGCATTGGGCATGTGCTTCCCACGAATTGAACTCCAGATTAGTGACTAAAACTCTCACCAAATACTCCGTAATGCTTGCCCTGAACATAATAACCGGTTGGAAAGGAAGTGAGGATGCCGTTGCATCCAGAATAGATTCTCAGTAGAGTTCCCAGCCCCACATAAATGCCCAAATGGTACGCAAATAGTCCCCCAGTCCAAATCTTAGTAACATTGCCTGAAACTCAATCTGTAGAAGCTGGGCATTACCTGAAACTCAAATCCTCAGAACTGCCACAAAGTTGGAGGAATCTGGCTCTCCTAGGGTTGCCCTTCCAATGGTGCCCATTTGGTCAATTATAGATGCAGTTGCCGAAGTGAATTTCAGCGCAAATTTCACAAACCAACTGAATGAAAATTTCATAAGCAGTACCCTGATTTCATGGACACGAAACTCACTTCCATCAGTTTACGTTCAATCCTCTCTAATGACACTACCACGGATATGAATGCGCTTCTAAATGCATTCTTACATGTTCGTCGAAACCAGACATGTGGAAGCTGTCTCTACAATTACAACTTTACAGTCCCCTACAAAGAATCTTCTCACGTGCACAAAGATACTTAGGGGTACCTATAACTTGTCATCTACATTCTTAATGATTCAATTTGCATAGGACTGAAAAATGAAATAGAGATCATCAAACGATTCCGAAAGACGGAATACTACATGGAGTCCCTTCTGGGTGTGACTTGTTAGCTGAAAAGCATTTGGTCGTCACACTCTACTCCAGTCCCGCCTTGCAACTCGGTGCCCCGCGTGACAAGCCAGTACCAAAATCACCACCTGTGCAACAACACGCAAGATGTTTTAGAGTAATATTAAAGGGAAGTAATAACGGATCATTCTTCAAGAATAATCTGTTATTCCTTCTACTCAGTCAATTTATCATACAAGAAATTAACTCACAAGAATCCTCGTCCGAGAGATTCCGACGCTGAGGCTCAGTATTACAGACCAGGCACCCAAACATGTCAACCTAGTATCAAAATCGAATTTGGAAAAGACTCATTTCTTGCTTACTTACACGTAAATTGAAAAAGAAAAAACTGCTTAAATCAAATACTTACGAGTATTAAGAAAATCACTAGAGTTACAATGCCCGCAATTCGGCCGGTTTTCTTTAAATCTTGCGCCACTCCACCCCTGCGTACCAAGTCAGTCAAAATGAGCATAGTGGCTAACCCATCACAACAAATTCAAGGACCAGACAGCTATCAAAGAGTTACGTCGCTTACTTTCACATGGGTTAGGCAGGGCACCCCAAAAACTGATCAGTATGTGGTTCATGGAGAAAAAGAAAAACATTCTCCAGGATCTTCCCAGGTGCAGAAAAGGGATCACCATAACAGACTGTAGACAAAAACATAAGCTTTGAGACAAACGTACTTGCAAGAATCACAATCGTAGCACTTTATGGAGTCATCATTAGAGTATCTAGTGCAATCCGGGTTGGCGGAAAGAGGCACCGACGTTGTGGAAAAAGTGCCGTTAGCAGTCATAGTGTAGCCGCATCTGCATCAGATGAGCCAAAAACAATGAGATTTGTGCCACCTCACCACAAGGTCTAGAATCCACCATCACAACCGAGAAAGCAACATTTTCACAAACCAACGCATGAAATCAGGGATACGCCGATCATGTAACAATGCAAGCTGCGAACTCTCAGACTTGAGCGACACTAAACTGGCAGTTATCAGCTGAACTAGTAAGACAACATGACGAGAACTCGCGAATATAGGTGTCCCAATATCGCCAGTTGAATAGTAACCACCATGAAGTAGCATGCAGTAGTAAACACTTTTCAGGGAATAGACGAGAGGTGATAGAGAAAAGTAAAATGGTGCTCTATTTCTTACTCTGCAGGCGGACGACAGCAGCCAGACTGGATCGGATTGAAGTCAGAGTAGGGGTAATTCACTGGCTGCAACCATCAAATAGGAAAATTCAGAAAAGTCTTGTAAGCTCTCAATCTATAATACTCTCGAATCACAACTTCATGGTTGCCCTTCCAACTTCCATGTCTTAGAATTGAGATCAAAGAAGAAGCGAAAACAACCCCTTCAAGATCCCAATCAGTGATAAGTAACCCTGATAGCACCGAAAATCCAGAAGAGAAGCTCACCATCAGCATGACCCAAGGTGTCCCAGCAGCAAGTCCGTAGATGGGGTAACACAGATGATACATAGACACAATAGAAAAGCAAGGAACATACCGAGACTTCATCAAACTTTTCGCAGTTGTCGCTTGCCGCAATAACAGCCTTCAGATGGTTCCAGTTTGAAACCTTGTTTAGCTGTATATTGACAAGAAACATCGATCAAATAAAATCGTTTAAAGCAACGGTGGCCTAGAACAAATTTCCCTGAACACCTTCCACAAATGAAGAGAAGACAAGATTATCAATCTTCAGGAGTTTATAATAACCTACAACACTCTAGTGCTACTATAAGCGGAAAGTTTCCTTTAAGCAGCTTGCAAAAAACTACAATGGACAAACGAGGATCCCTGGTAAAACTCCATTGTGAGACGAAAGGGAAAATGAGATACCCTGTCTTGCACGTAGTCTGAGTATGAACTCAGCCTGTACTCCTTAAAGCTGCATTCCAGGATCACATAGGAGTTAATTAATTAAGTCTAGGGGATGATCGCATCAAAAGTCGCTAGATAATGCAACCCAGCCAGCACAAGACGGTTCAGAATTCAATACTACTTCATACATTCTTTAACTTGATCCTACCCATTTACTCTTATCATCCATTAACGATTCGAAGCTAAAGAAACGGCGAGCACTCACGTCTGCCCCGCAACGCGATGCCCTCCTCCTTGACTCGTTACTACAAATCTGGAACACCGAGATACACATATCAAGCACTGCTATGACCGACCGTGAAGGTCATTGTGCACTCATGAACTCAGCACAGCAAAAGGTCTGACATTGTGCTAAATATAGCCGAGGGCAGTTGAACTTCCTAAGCAATTCTACCTCTAAATCAGAAATATTGAAAATAGAAAATGCTCATCACAACTTCAGCTACTAAATCACGTCAAATACTATTTTCCCATCACATGAAACAGCAACATCCCATGCCAAATAAAACATAGACCAGTTTTTCATTGTACCGAAAGGTACGAGAAACTCACATGAATATTGACAAGACCAAAAAACCAATGACCACCAAGAATGTCAAAACCAGGTACTGAAGTAACCGTCAGTCAAGGAAATATCCAATCAAGATTTCATAAGCATCTGCACCCACAACGAAGAATCTGTGTCCACACGAAATGCACATCTAGCAGAGGACCCTATACTGGCTTTAAAACCGCCACACAAAACCGGAGCTCTCATCGTCAAGAAGGATACGATGTATAGGATAGGCACAAGTAGGAACCAGGCTCCGAAAAGACCCAAAACCGATCTGCACACACAAAACATTTCCCAGTGAGGTCAAAAAAGACAGAGGAGAAACATTTACCATCAAAGATAATGTCAAATTCAATAATGGCAGTCTTTGCTCATGAAATGGCCACTAGACGAATGGTGACCAATGTCTTAGTTGACCTGAATCAAAACTTCAAAGATGGGCATATACATGAGTACTCCAAGCATAGAATGGCACGAAAGCTCCAAGGCAGCAGAAGCATAGTGCCAAAGCAGAAACCACACAATGTTGAAGACCGAACCACAGAGGAACTTACACGAGTAAGAAGAAGGCACCAATCAGGAAAACTGGTATTGTCGCATACTTCTCACAATCGCCGGGCCTTGTCGCAAGCCATATGCCTAGACCTATGAGGGCTAGAGAAAGCAACTGCAATTTTTTAACACACCAACATTATTTTGTCATTGAGATACCAGATATTCTTTGTCAAGATCATATGCCCTGCAAAAACACAGATGCCACCAACTTGACCAAGTCCTGACAATCGTGGACGGAACTAGCGGATAATAATTGGCTAGGTTAGATAATCTCCTCGGGCCTAGACTCCCACTGTGATGCTGAAATTCATGATCATGCAAGGTATCCTGACAAGACGCGCTCTGCTCATAATTAACAGTGCAATTCTGTACATGATCGTGAACCGAAAACTGAAGGTATCTTCGACTCACCACAGCAAGAACGTTGATCCACTTGACGAAACCGGCTGAGTGACTAACGTAAGGTCGCTCGGCCTTCAAAAGGTCATCGGCCATCTTTCAAGAAAATGAGGTCACCTAGTACAATTTGACAATTATTCCTGCTTGGTCGCGAAATAGGAAAGCAATCCACCCGAAGTGTGGTGGAGCTGATAAGTCAAGCAACAGAAACCTGCGTGCAATCAAGTGAGGGTTAAGAACATTGATTCGATCAGGAGATCAAAAAGCCTTCTGGAAAAAAGATGCCTGCAATGACTGGTCTCCATGCCACTACCCATGGGTAACAAGACGGAGTATAATTTGTATGCATTCTCAGCGAAATCTTCTCAAGGATCGATTAAAGCACAAAGAGAGCGATGTTGTGGTCAACAGTATTAGCTACATAGGAGACTAGAGTTAAATTCTGGGAGGAAGGATCTGGTCTCTACAAAACATTCAAATTCTCTAGCATCCGTTCCTTTCAGTCGTTGTCTCGTTGATGATTGAGACATCTTCATAACCTTCAAACAGCTGAACACTTAAGTGCCCAGTGATAATTACATGATTAAAATGGGACGGCAGATAAGTAATAAACACGATGCTGAGGCAGTACGGCACTCAAGCAGAACCAGAGGAAATACATCGAGGGTTTCACAAAAAAAGTCGCAGAAATCAGAACCATCAGCGAATCATGATGCTAAAACTCGCGCCTGGAATATGAATACCACGATTCAAAATCAACCTCAATAGTGTCTAACATCTACGAGTGATACCTGGCTTACGAATTTAAGAAACTCATGCCGAACTCAGCCACAATTAAATAAGTCTCATGATGTGGAACACAAACTCACCACCTTCAGAAAATAACGGCCACTGATAACCGGCGAGAAGACGAAGCACTGCTGTACATTCCTATATGCATCGGTATGGAAATTTCACCGCGTACGCACTGATGTTACTAGGTCACAAGGAGGATTTTGGCACTCATTTAACCCTGAATTGAAGACATTTAGTGCTTGCACTTCAAACAATCCTCAGATTGAGCAACTGAACGGTTCTGCCGCTCGAACTGTCCATTTCCATCGAACAAATAGTGCAGAGCTAGCAATATGTACTCATTCAAAACTCTGAGGATCAAGACAACTTGATCTAACAGGATCACGTAATCGATTCATTCAATCAGATCGATTATAGCCCAGGAAAACATTTCAACAGTCAAGGTTCTTTACCACGGTACGGACAGACACAAAACAGACCAATCCAACCGAAAGATTCAATGCCTCACATACACACTACACTGTAGCGACAATACATGATGGCATTACTGGTTCCTAGAACAGAGAGGAGCGAAAAGCTATTCTACTCAAACAGCAAGTCACGGGTCTCCACAAAGATAAGGATACCTTGTAAACCTCCAGAGCTGTCAGGCAAACATAAGCTTCACAAAGAGATACTAGTAGACATGGACAAAGCAAGCAAAGGATTTGTTTCCAAACAACATCAGACTAAAAGAGCAGAGAGCCACACTCTCGCGAGCAAGAAAACCTCCTACCCCCTCGACATTTCCAAATCCTAGGAGAGCTTTTGGGTGCTGGCATTGAACCAATAATTGAGAGGACGACGAAGGGCTGTTTGGCACAGCCTAAAAGATTGAAATTCAGTAGACTACGGTGTCGCAAATCGCACACTAACCTGGCCAACCAAGTCCTTCAGCCGCTCGTTTCTCGCAATCTCGTCCCTCACAGACTACCAACACCAAGACATCAAAAGGATCACACCCGAGCTGCACTCCCGGCAAGGAAAGAGACCGTAAAAATCAAAGAAAAGAATAAAAAGATACGAGAAGAGAAGAGCAAAACCCGGGAATGAACAAAGAGATGAGAACTAAGACTGCGTCCACTGTGGCAACAAATGCAGCAGGGTGCTGCGCAGCTTGTCCTTGGCTGTAGCGCTGTCGCTCTGCATTCTTCTTCCTCTGCACTGGACACGCTCCCCTCCCTTATCTCACCAGCCGTCCGATCGCATCCTGTCTTTGAGGCGTTGCCGTTAGATGACCACGTTGCCGTTAGATAACCTTTTTGCGTTGATCGTCACTTATTATTCTCATATGTGGGTACCAGCTACTGCTGAAAATATGTTAACAAATATGGAATTATGGATGTCGAATTATTGGGGTATCATTTTTATTATTTATTTTGACAAGGGGAATCATTTTTTCAGTTGTCTCTTCGAATGGAAAGAAAAGAATCTTGTGGGTATTTTCTAATTCCAGCATCTCCGAACTATTACTGTATCTTTCGAGAAGATTAAATATTTAGTTTCGATAGGAGCACTTGTTTACACACGCCAGAAACCCGAACCGACCCTCGAATTTGCGTCAATTGTACAGGAATGTCGGCAGTCCGTAGAATGAGTTCCACTGTCTCAAGAGCTTGAATTGGAAATTAGCGCCTGCTCTCGCAATTAGGGTTTGCCGATCACATGTGGTCGCCCCGTGCAGCTCCTGCTTGCCTGTGCACTTGCACGGGCGGGTTGAATTTCTTGCGCTTCGTATCTTCCTTCCCCGCCGCACCCAATTCTCTTCCTACATTCCTCAATTTTCAGTGGACGCCAACGTGGTTTAGTGATTCTTCGAGGATTCTCCTTCCGTTCTCCAGAATTGGATTTTGCACCTCGCTGGTTGATACTCGTGGTACTCCGGATTGGAGAGCTCCTTGGAAATGGAGAGCTCGCAGGACTTGTTTTGGTGAGACAATTTTGACAGCAGCGGAGACGGTGGCGGGAATGGAGAATCCATTGCCGTCACCTGAGGATGAGGATGTGAAGGATCGAAAGGGAAGGGTCGTGATTATTGCTGGTCCGACTGGAGTGGGCAAGACCCGGCTGGCGCTGGCGCTGGCTGCTCGCCTTGGTGGAGAGATCATCAGCGCCGACTCAGTCCAGGTGCATACCAATGTTCTCTTCTTACATCGCCTTATTTTGTGCTTACCGTAATCAGGGTTTTGCTGTGGCTACAGATTTCGTGCTGATGTGTACGAATTTGGTTGCGACATTGCTGCTTTCTCTTTTCAATAGATTGAGGAAATGTCGGTCGAGTTTGCTTCTGTCAATTTATCCATTCTAGCTGGGAAAGCACGGAAGAATCCTGGGCCGTTTATGTGAATTTTATTTCAGTTGATTTTCGTGTTGTGAGGTTTTTTTTTCTGATTGAGCTTTGACAGTATCAGGTAGACCGCGTTGTGTTCAAAATTATTCCGTCAGTTTGAAACATATTGAACTTTTAGAGATTTGTCGTGCTGGCTAAGGATAGACAAATAAAACATATTCACAGGATTTTCACAGGGTTTAGGGTTCAGGATTTAAGGAGGGGAGGAACTTGGGGTCGGGATGCTTTGAGCGGCCATTGATTGGTCATAGCTTCTACGCACCCTGTTGATTTTTTATCAGGTCACACTTTGCTACTGTAGGAGCTTTGGAAGTTAGAATGTGTTGCTTGAAATCAATGGATCTTTATGGATTGCTAATATTGATGTTGATGTTGCAGGTATACAGGACTCTGGATGTTGGGAGTGCCAAGACGCCGGTGCACGAGCGCGAGGTAATGTGTTTCGCAGTTCGACTTGTACGTGTTCAACGCGAGCGGACCGATGCGTTCCTTTTACTCGTTTACTAACTTGAGCATTGCAAGTTGCTATTCAATGTCTGCTTGGATTTTTAGGCTAAACTATATTAGGTGTAGTTACCTTAGGTCTCTATCTTGGAGTCTCGGAATGTGCTGTGTTCTGGATAGCTTGTTGGAAAGCTTGCTGGAGCATCCTTGAGGAATTGTAAGGGCATTGTCCATTTTCATTGTAGTCGCTGTATTGTTCTCCTCACTTGGCACTTCTTCTCTTATGCAGGGAATTCCACATCATCTTATTGACATTGTCGATCCCTATCAAGGTTTGTCATTCTGCAAGAATTTTATATCCCCCATCCTTTTGTTTTGTTTTTTGACAAAGTATATGTCTCATATGTCATCTCCTAGTTCAGTGGATGTATTCCACGAGACATTTTTTTTTGTGACCACCGTTAATCGCATGAACCGATTACGTTATGTTGTCTCTCATTTGAGTGTGCCACCTGATTTAACTTACGTACAGTTTTGGTTCATTGCATTATCTGAACTATAGCGGTCGGCTTTTGTTACAGACTACACCGCTGGATATTTTTTTGATGATGCTAGGGCAGCTACGGGATTGGTCCTGGCAAAAGGGTTTGTACCCATTGTTGTTGGGGGAACAGGCATGTATTTACGCTGGTAAGCTATTTGAATTTGTCCATTCACGCTTGCACATTAAAGTTTCATGCTTCCTTGTACGTTTATGTTTATTGCGTTCCTCATCTGGGTGCATGCAGTCCTTGGGGTGAGACGAAGTGACGGCCAGAAGACAAGCTTATTTAACATCTTTGACGTAATTGTTTGAGATTTGTGCTCTTCATCGTGCTGAGTTATTCCTTTTGGACAAGTTACAAGTATTTCTGGGTCTCGTTTCTTTTCAGTAATAACAGAGAGGTGCCTATACACTTATTGGCTCAGGTACATGAATGGAAAGGTAGGAGCTCCAAAGGCCACAAAGGAAGTGTTTGCAGCAGTTGAGGAAGAGGTTGACCGGTTAATTGGTGAAGGGGGAGGATGGGATGCTGGTTTGCGCATGCTGGCAGACGCTGGTGATTCGACCACTGGTCCAAGCTTGGCTAGAAATGACTGGTACAGACTTCGCCGAGCTCTTGAAATTATTAAGGTACTGTACTATATTTTATCGACAAGCATTTAGCCGCCGAGACATGCTTTCGAGATTTGAAACTTCTTGATAGCTTGGTTTGATTTGTTTCAATTGGGGACAGTTCAATCTAGCACTTAGCAAGTCAAGTCTTACATAATTGAATAGTTTTTCTGCCGTTTTGTCGAATGTACTTGTGATCGTGCTGCAGACATCGGGTCAACCTCGTAGTGCATTTTCGATTTTAAGGAATGATGATCAAGACAATGTGATCGAAGGTTCGCACTGGGATTTTGATTTCCAGTGTTACTTTCTTTACCAACCTCGCCCGGATCTTTACCGAAAGATAGACCATCGGTGTGAGCAGATGATCCAAGGTATGCTCTTCAGTAGTCGTGAACCTATATTTGTTTATAATCGGTCATTTCAGAACCTCCAGTCGCTGCTATCGACCATCATGAATGTAGAGGCTTCTCTATTCAGTTATCGTCTTTGAAGTCGTCAGTCTGAGATATAGGTTATTCTTCTTTCAGACGGCCTGCTGGAAGAAGCATCGTCATTGCTGGATTCTAGCCTCCAACCTAATTCTAGTTCAGCTACAAGATCCATTGGATATCAACAGGTTTGCACCTGAGGTTAGACTTTGGTAAATATTGTAAATGCTCTCCTTGTTTCGGATTTCTGTGCACGTCAGTGTCAAGTTCACCACTTAGTCGATATTCACTCTGTACTAACAATGGAAGCTGATAATAATTTTAAAATGATGTGAATCTGCAAGTTGCGGCACTAATCTGAGAATTCTTTGCATTAAATGCGGATATTATTGAAATGGGTGTTAATTGTTTCATTCTGGAATTTGAGTGGTTTCCCGTGAAACACCTGAATATCGCAGGCGATGGAGTTTTTGATGGAGTGTCGTGAACTGGATGGCGTGACCACAGAGGAGCGGTTCTTAACTTTCTTAGAAGCTTTCCAACGAGCCTCCAGGTCTCTTACTTCTGTCCTTTATTTCAACCACGCGCAGTAAGTCACTTGCCTGAGTCACTCACCTTTGACAGCTCTGGTCACGTGCAACAAGTCACCAGCCTCTGAATCATGACTCTATTGGATGCAGGAATTACGTCAAAAGGCAATTAACATGGTTTCGAAATAAAGGTCAAAGTGAGCAGTTGTTCAACTGGATTGATGCCACTCAGCCTCTCGTGAGCATTACACACCATTCTTATGTTAAATGCACAATAGGATTTTGTTGTAGAGAACAAGATTGCAATCTATTGAACAAGATAGGCCACAAAATTTAATAATTATCCTTGATTTGGTCGCATCTGGTTGCAGTGCAGACCAATCTTTCCAGCACCAGTGAGTTGTATTTCCATCTATCATTAGAGCTGCATCTGAATTTATTGTCACTGGAGTACGGCAATGACTATCATCTGGGATACAAGTTAATGCTCAAATTGTGACTTGCAGGAGGCCTTGGTGGATACATTAGCGAACGAGTACAAGAGGCCCAATGAAGTCGTGAGCGTTGGCCTCAGGGAGGCAAGTGCTGCCACCAAAAAGTCTAGTTACACGGAGGAAAAACTGCTAAAGGTGTACCGAACCAAAAACAGGTGAGTGGATACACAGACCAGATAACTTTGAGAATTTCATGCTCGAAGTCATTCCACTGTTTTTATGTTTTTTTCCACTTGAAGTTATGATTTATGATGGAAGAACTTTTAAATAGTCCAGTTAGCACTCCCAACTCGCCATCTTGTGTTGTAGGATTTTTTCAAGTAATGGTGAGGCAATTAAGCTCATCCTGGACAGTATAAGACGAACGCAGTGCCAGAAAAAGCGTGCCGTCATTTGCGTTGATGATCTTCCATCGAAAATGGAATCGCCCTTGACAACCAGCATTTTGTAGCTTCAGTAGGTTTGCACAATTCCAAGTTGAATAACCCTCTGAGAGTGCTGCCTGCGAAATCCACATATTGAGAAGCGATTTTTGACACTGCGAACACCCATTCTGATCTTTGAGAAAGTATTTTCTTCCGCGGCGAATGATCAGGCATTACAAGAATGTCAGCTCATTCTATATGACAAATGTTCGTACTCACGAATTCTGCTCGGGTTGGGTCAGTCGTTTTTGCTTAGACCTATAATGAGCACTTTGAAAATTGTTCATCTGCCCAAAAAATTAGACCAGGAACGATGTTTAGATGCTGATTTGGTCAATTTTTGGTGTAGTTGCCATCATAAAATCTAGTGCAACTGGCATAACTCACCATAAATTGCCATGATTTTTTCAACACAATTGACTCACTTCCTTCTTTCTTTTAAGTTTATGCCCAGGTCTCTCTAATGACACTACCGTGGGTCAAAATGAACTTCTAAATGCATTTTTTCATTGTTGTCTCAACCAGACATGTAGAAGTTGTCTTCACAATTTCCTTCTCCTTCAGAAAAAATTGTTTCACGCACAAAAAGTACCCTTTTCACCCTGAAATAAATCCAGAGTTTCTAAATAAAATTAATTTTGGAATTGGCTCTTCACAACTTGATGGACAACAATTTAAACTAGTTCAAGTACCCAAAAGAAAAAGAATCCACACTACTACATTCCAAAAACAATATAGGAACTTGATCATTGCAAACTAAACCAAAACACAATCTGTAACAAACTAAAGGTGAAGAATTCTACTCACAATTGTACAAAATTTGTTGCTAACAAAACTCTTGTTGAGAGTTTTTTAGGGTTGAATCACAAAACATTGTTATAACTAAATATAGAGGACATCAATGAATGTCATTCCACCAACATTGCTTGGAGAATGATCAAAAATAATACTCCTAAAGCAATTCCAAAGAAGGTCAAAAAATTCAATTTCAAAACTAATTTTCAACTCAGGCTACTTCATGATGGACTTCCATTTTTTTCACGCCTAGTAGGGATTAATAGAATCTACAATAACAATGCAATTCCATGAAAATAGGAATAGCTCATGTATTATATTAGCCAATTCTAGAAAACCGGGTTTTTTTTCAAGATGAAGGTAGTACTTATTTTGTTGCAAAGATATTTTTTGTTTCCTGTGACTTCTATTCTACTCTATTATACATTTCTATTTCTATTTCTTTCTATGATTTCAATTCAAATTGCGTAGGAAAGAAAAAAAAATTGTTTAACAATTGTTGAATGGCTTATCTGCCTATGGCTTAAATTATTTCCATATTCATTTCATATAGAAAAAACATGAAGCCTTATTTTGTTTAATATATGTAAAATATAGAAAATGTGATTTGCTTTAAAATATTATAATCTTGCAAAAAATAATTATACAATTGAAATCACATAGTAGAGAGATATAAACAGACAGCTAGGCCATTAGATCAATATTGGTTATGGATGAACATGTAGTCAATATAGAACCCCTCTCTACAATTAATCAAACTATTGTTATTATATCAATCAAATCATACTTGAAAGCTCTAGAATATTTAATACCACAATCCTTTATATCAAAATTAGGGTAACACCTCAAGCTTCACCACATTTACTAGGTGATTTGTGATAACATTACCACCTTTATTTAGATTATTTATTGACCATCACATGAACTCTACATGAATTGAAAAAAATATAGATTCAATGAATTTAATTTTGAATTCAATTATTTTGAATATTTGACTTATTAAATGATGTCTTCCTACATTTTAGACATGGAACTCATAAAGTTTGATGAACCCTTGGCTTAGTTTGAAGATGACTATAAGGACAATTTTTCCTCCTTTTGGTTATAGGTATTAGATGAAATTTGAGGGCATTAGAAGACTACATGTTTCTAGACTACGAGAACGCAATTTTTGCGACGTGAATAGGAATCCTACGTAGTTGAGGGGGTGCTACATCATTAAATTTTTGAATTTTTTTGGGGGGATTTTTTTCATATTTTAGGACCCCCTTTCTTCCAATTTTGTATTTTTCAATTTATTTTTGATAAATTCTAGCCTAATAGCGGCCAGTAGTTACGGAAACAGTCACAAAACGACCCTTCGGAGGCCTCAAATCCCCTCTAATGATGCTAGTTGGTTATAGATAGTTCTACTATAAGTTGCTTTCTAAACTGTAGCACAAATAAGGTCTCCTAACCTTAAAGAATCCCCTCCAAGGGCTCTTTGTATCCTTATCTAAATAAATTTCATTTGAATAGAAAAGATCCCCCCCTCTAGAATATTGTACCCTAAAAATATAGAAACAGGAAGGTGCCAATTCCCTGTATAGAGGTCTAAATAGGGAATTCAATTTTAGTAAGTTTGATACTTGCTTTTATCCCTCCAATATGATGTGTTCTAACTTGATTTGTAGTAAAACTATTCTTTTACCCTCGTTAATATTTTTGCAATTACATCTTGATTTTTAACTCTCTATTTTTGGCAAAAAAAAAACATTGGTGGAAACTTGCATTCTCCATCCCCATCTTTGTTTCCCTTTATCCACATCAATGTGTTTTTTTTTTTGGCAATTTGGAGCAAAATTGCACCAATTTTTTTTGCTTGGCACCACACCTATAGAAAATAAATAGTAAAATTTTGGATGAAATCACCAATAATTTTCAAATTTTCTTAAACTATTGGATGAAATCGTCAGATTATGGATGAAAATAGGATGATAGATATATCTTATGTACTAATATGATATTTTCTATCCAATATATGGATGAATGTTTAAATTTGGAGCACCACAATAAAATGGAGTACCGCCACTTTGGCACTTCACAAAAATGAAAAAAAAAACACCGATCCACATTGGGAAGGGGAATTGGATTGGTGGGAATGCTCTTAGAAGGCAACTTTTTACATTAATCCCCAGGTAGGGCAATGCAATGGAGAAAAATTACCCCAACTTGTGAACAATGATCCCCAAACTGGCTAAATTTTGCTCATTTTCTACTTAGTTTTTTCATGCCCTTTGTGTAAATTTTTAAAAATCTTCCAAAAATGAACATTTGGCTAAAAACCTTGAATCTGTTTTGAGTTGTGAACTGACTCGGACGAAAGAGTCGAAGTCTGGATGCATAGCCGCTTTCGTCATCCCGAACAGAACCGAAGGGCTTGAACCGTTGAACAGTCAGCCTGCGCGGGAACGGAATTCCCGCCATTTTTCCAATCTCCCTCCATTTGTTTCGAACCTCGAGTTTCAAACATTACTTATAAAGCTGCTCCCAGAGATCTTCAGGAACCGTCACCCACCGCTCTGCTCCTGTCTCCCTCTTGCGCATTGTTAGAATTTGCCCTAGCTACCATCCTGTTCTCCTTCGTCGCTGTAATCTGAGCTTATTGAATCCGTTAACGCACTTCAATTTGAGTCGTCTGGCCCTGTTCCTGCACGTTGGTAGCTTAGATTTGGGTTGTAGCGATGGCGCGTACCAAGCAGACCGCTCGTAAGTCCACGGGAGGCAAGGCGCCTCGCAAGCAGCTGGCCACGAAAGCGGCGCGCAAGTCGGCTCCGGCTACTGGAGGAGTGAAGAAGCCGCATCGGTACAGGCCAGGGACTGTGGCGCTTCGTGAGATTCGCAAGTACCAGAAGTCGACGGAGTTGCTGATTCGGAAGCTGCCGTTCCAGCGCTTAGTTCGTGAGATTGCCCAAGACTTCAAGACAGATCTGCGGTTTCAGAGTTCGGCAGTGTTGGCGTTGCAGGAAGCCGCGGAGGCGTACCTGGTTGGTTTGTTCGAGGACACCAATCTCTGCGCCATTCATGCGAAGCGTGTGACGATCATGCCGAAGGACATCCAGCTGGCTCGCCGGATTAGAGGAGAGCGTGCGTAGGATGCTGGATTCGGGGTGCGCTTTTACAAATTTTACGCCACAGAGAGCACACGGTTTAGGTTTGTAGCGGAATGACACTGGCTACTGCTGCCACCTAGTTTTCATTTCGTGAATGCTATGGAGGCCTACGGCTGAACTTTTAGTATTGGGTTGACTACTATAGTCGGCGTTCACAGTTTGTATATATTTTGACGATCTAATTTTAACAATTGGAAATGGAACTTACTGTGCAATTGGGAATATCATGCTTAAACGATAGTTGTCCATCTTCTGGTGGTGTAGGTTTGCTTCAGATCTGGTGCCGATGCTTACGAGGGGTTGATTAGATCTGCTGCTCATTAATGTAAGATATTAACCCAGCTATTGGTTTTTAACAGTGGAGCATGGGTCTACGGTTCATTGTGTCAATTTCTTTGCTGTATGACTTGGTCTTATTCATTGGAAGCCCTGTCTTGAACGAGGTAGGTTCAATGCCCTGATACGTTGTCTCCCATGCAAGCTGATAAGTGATCTGGTTTCCATTGTCGTCACATGCTCCCGATACCAATTGAGCCTCCATCGTTGGCCTTCCTGTTTTTGTCCGGCGCATCTTCCCCCTCGCCTCTGCCCCCCGGGACTTTTGAGGTCAAAATTGCTGGTGCAAATAGCTTGTTAGGTGACTGAAACGAGTAACAGAAGCTCTGGTTTTGGATCCTGAAACTTGAAAAGCGTACGGACAAAAATGCAATGACCTGTATAAAAGAAGTCGTACTTGGGTATAATTGCGAAATCCTCGTAAATTTGAAAGTTCGGGCTCAGTAAATCGAGCTGGTGTCAGAGGCTGCCACTTCTGCGTTCTCTGAGTATCAACTAAGCTCCAGAGCAATTTTTCTCATTGACAGATTAATAATAGTGCTATTTAGCTTAAAAATTCGAGAGTACCCGTATTAGCTTTCTGTAATTCTCACAGAATTCCATGTGTTGTACAATGTTTCCTTAGTGTACGACGACTGCAAAGTCAGCTTCATTAAAGAGAGACTTTCAACCTCAGCAGATGCACAGGGGTTGCAAACGGGACCATAAAACTTAGGAGTATTTTACCCCAGGAATCGCAATACGAACAAGCATCGCCACTGGCCAAGAGGTGATCACTGAGCACACAGCCGCAAAGAACCATAACAGGAGAGTTACTATTTGTTGTTTGTTGCATGGGTATTTCGACATCTCGTAATTGTGCAAATGTGTCCGATTATGATGGGTATATCAGAGCAAGCCAGACCATTATGTGCATTCAAACGTCAGTAGTTTTCTTGCCATTTCTCTGGCTTAACAGATCTATACATATTCTTTTGGAATTCTTCATTGACGATGCTTCTGCCAATGGAATGGGTTCCTTTATGATCATGAGATACCGGTAGTAAGAGTGAAAATTTGTAGTATGCTAGAGTATGTAGTAAAATAGCTTTGCATCATCTAGAAAATGGAAAGCTACAAACAAGAGTATACTGCGAGGCTTTCGCAGGCCACTTTAAATACAAGAAAAGATAAAAACGGTGTAGGTTCTTTAAGTAAGAGGGCAAAAAAATATAACTTCTCATTTGACCTTGTCTTTTACACAACTCATGCAAGCTCTTTTTTGCATTCTACTTCAAAACAAGTATCTCCAAAAGACAACTATGGGAAATTTCGTTAAAATGGTGCCATTTCGTTAAATTGGCGCTTTTGAGCAGTTTAGACTGCGCGGTCTGAACCGTTTTTTCTATCCTAGGATCTACACCATTACTAGATTTTGAAAATCTACAACTCTCCTAGATGTCTGAAATCTATACCAATCCTAGATTTTTTAGATTGTTTGGTCTAATATCTATGCTTGTCATAGATTTCAGAAATCTAAAAGTGTCTTAGATATTAGCAATGTATACTTGTCCTAGATGTCAAGGTGTGAAAATGGCATGTGGAATACCGCCATTTTAACGAAATTCCCCATAACTACTATCCATGATAAACCAATGCAACTCATGTTTGAATTTTAATCTAATCATATTCACTTTAAAGATAATATACCACCTTTACAACTTCAAGTCAAATAGAGGGGTTTAGAAATTTGCATATCAAAAAATAAAGACAATATAACAATAGGAACCATACTCAAATACTTCTGCAAGTCACTTTTTGGTGTGGTAAATTCAACTTAAGGTAGGAACTACCAAATGCACCATCTTCACAAGACGTACATCTAATTTATCAATATCTACCTCTATTAAAGAAACAATTTTGGAACATCCATTAAAACAATCTTCAACCCTTTATAACTTTTGCATGGAGTATCCAAATGAAACATTTTTTGGTGGATCCAAACCCATAACAATTGCCAACGAGAAAATATAAAAAATTTGAGCCTAATAATAGTACCTACGATCTGAACAGAAAAAGTGCTGCTTTTGCAATTGGGGAGTTCCCAAAGCAGGTGGTTTTCCTTTCTCTCTGTTATCGTAACCTAATTTTGTCCCGGAGCATCTCCGCTGGATGAGCTGGACCGGACCGGAAACAGAACACTAATAACCACTTGCCATGGCCACTTCAGCAGAGCTTTCCGGAGGTTCCTGCCAACGTGCTTGCGACTGTGGTCTCATTCCTTGTGACTGGAACGCGCATTGCCCACCTGCTGCACCCGCTTGGCACTTCCTGACTTTTTCATCTTCGGCTGTTAGGGTTGCGTTTCTCGCACGAGATGGCTGCCATTTGTTCCCTGATTGATCGATATGTTATGATCGCATTGTGAATCCTTTCCTTCCTCGCATTACCTGCTTCCTTTTCTTGGGAGGCGTAGGCTGCGAGGCTCCCGAGGCTCCCCAGGTTGGTTTTTTCTTGGGGTGGGGTACTTCTTGTTGCGCTCGTTGGTTGGGGTCGAGAAGCGTGTGGGTGTCGATCTGCATTTTGGTTGCTTGGATTATATTTTCTGCGTTTGGGGAAGTGAAAGTGGGGTCGGTGCTGCTTCTGCGAGGATGGTGTTGTAGGCGATCTTGGTTGGGAGTATCGCTTTGGGGAGGAATGCGAATTGAGGGAGGAATTTGGAGCAGGTGTGCAACGGAAATCAAACTTGCATTTGGAATCGGAGGTTTTGACTTCAGGTATTTTTTTCCTAGTGCAAGTGAGATGGTATTGCCCACCAGGGAGAATTCCTGGTGCCCATTGGGGTTGAGATCGGTCGTAATTTATCTTTAGGGTTTCAATCGGGGGCTAGGGTAGTTAGGTCAATGGATCAGCAACATGAGCCGACGGAGCACGGCATTGAAAGAGCGGAGACTGTGGACCCTCACGAAGAAGATTCCGACGATGAGGCGCTTCTTGAGTACATGTCGTTCCGCGACAAGCAATCCCGCCTGGAGAGTGCTCGCTGGGCCGGGTATTCGGAGGATCAGCCCGCTATGCAGGTGTTGGACATAATGCAAGAATCCACAACCCTTCTCCGAAGACACAACGGTATTCTTCTCACATTAGGATTAGTCCTCGCTGTCCCTCTCTCGGCCATTCTTCTCTCACACATCCTGCTCCTGCTCCCATTCATGGAGTATCTGGTCCGCGCGGTGGAGTTCTCCGCGGCGCAGAGGTTCAAGCAGCACTCGCATCGTGCGGGGTACAGGAGACTGGCGGAGATTATCATGTCGAACGTGGTGGACATCCCCTTCTCCGCCTTGTTTTCTCCGCTGCTGAAAGCCGGCGTGGCTTACATCGTGGCGGCCACATACGGGCGGCGACGGCTCGAATTGGCCGAAATCGTCGAAATCTTGCAGAAGATTTGGTTACTGCTCATGCAGACGTTCATGTGGACGTGCTCGGTCTACTTATCCTTCGCCACGGCGTTCGCCGCATTGTTATGGTTCGCCTCCAAAGCGTCCACTCTCTTCGGATACTTCAGTCTCCTGGCGGCCACGGTAGTGGGACTGGCGCTAGCTGCGGGGCTGGCCTATGCGAATGTGATGTGCAATCTCGCATATGTGGTTTCGGCACTGGAAGGATTCCACGGCAAACCTGCTCTCATGCAGAGCATAAATCTTCTCAAAGGGAGGGCTGAGGTGGCTCTGCTGCTCTTCTTAGTTACGAATGTGAATGCCACACTGCTGGACATTCTCTTCGAGTTTCACATCATCCGCAACACGGATAAGTCGATAATTTACGACAAGTACTGGGAGGCGCCCTTGCTCATCTGCATGCACTCGTTTGTTTTCCTGTTTGATGCCATTATGATTAGTGTCTTGTATTACATCTGCAAATCCTCGGAGCCTCCAGGTGTCGTTCATCCTGGTGGAGAGCATCATTTAGTTAGTTCTAGTGAGTTGGAAGACGTGAGATCCCCTGATCACTGAGGGCCTGGACATATGTAACATAGTCTTTTTACCCATTATTTTGATGGTACTGGAACTGGGAAACGAATTGTATCCTTTCCAGCAGTCTTTTCTCTTTCCCTCTTCTTGCAATCACCTGGTGCTTGGTAATCAAGTGCATTTCTCTTTCATGTCTGTTGATCAAGCTTCTGAATGTGAATGCCACGCTCCTGGATCTTCTCCTCGAGTTTCCTATCATCCGCAACACGGATGCGTCGATTCTTTACAAGTACTCTTTGATGCCATAATGATTATTGTCTTCTAGTGCATCTGCAAATTTTTGGAGCCACCGGGGTTTGGTAAGCATCGCGAGTTCACCGAAGTGAGATCTCCTGTTCGCTGAGATCCTGCACATGCTGGGATGTAACACAGCCGCCTACCCTTTGTTTTGACGATACTGTTCTTTTCCGTTATGGGTGCAAATAAAAGGAATAATTCACTGTTTTAACCCCAAAGTGACATTCAATTTCTGGGGTTCAAAAACATCAATGTTTTGAAGCTTTATGGATCTAAATGTCTTTAACTTATACAAATCTCAACCGGACAATCTTGTAGTCTACATGTTGTAGATGATATGTACAAAATTAGAAGTCATTTGGCCACAAAGATTGTAAGATCATAATGTTTTAGTGTTGGAAATGGATGCAGAAATTTTCCCAAAAATTTGGAGGTGAAATTTGATTTCTAAACCTATTGAAAGGAAAAAGCTTTACACTACAAAATGATCCAAAACTAGTACACAAACACATTGGTGGAAAAAAATTCATTCAATTGTCTCATTGTGTCTACAAAATGGCTTTGAAATGTCAGAAATCAGCCAGAAAAATCACAAAAAACACATCTAAAGCTAAACCTCCTACTAGAATGCTTCTTAGTCACTCATTAATTCTTGGATTAAGATGAAATTTTAGCCACATAAACTAAACTAGTATGCACAACTTTTCCAAAAAGAATGATTGAAAATGGACTATGTATGAAAAAGAAACAAGCTGCCAAAATTCACTATAATCCAATAATGGCAGGATTTTGAATTTTGAATTGCCCCCAAACATTCAAAACAACTTAAATTGACATGAAAACTTTACCACAATAACTTTACTTCAAGGGGAAAAAAATCCAAACAAATTTTATTGGAAATGAGCAATGGATGAAGGAGATACAAGGCCACAAAGTTGCAGCCCTAAAATGCAATTTGGTGAACTCAAATTGAAGCTGTGAACTTTGATTGGCTTCCAAAAAATCAATAAATCTTGGATTCATCTGAAAATTTTACAACACAAACTAGAAGGAGGAATGCAACTTTCCCAACAAGTGTTATTGAATTTGGACCTTGGATGCAAAAGTTATAGTACTTTGAACTAGATTTGAAACTATGTGAGGACACTTTCTATCCTCTTTGTCACTTTGGGGTTTATGATTCCCACTAATATAGGTTTTGAAATGAGGGCTCAAGTTGTAACCTTTCCAATTTAATGTCACATTGTCCTTGGTAATATTTGAGTACCTGCCTTCTTATTTTTGTCTCTACTGACCAAGCTTACAATTGTTTTGTCCATTGATCACAAGGTTGAGATTTTGACCAATTCTCATTTTGTCCTTCCACATGAGAACCTCTCTAAGTTGGCTCTCTACAAGCCAATAAATTTCTGTGAGCCAATGTGTCAAGACCACTCTTTGACCTATAAGGTCACAAAGGTTCTATTGTACCAAGGATTGTTGTAGAATTTTAGCATGAAAACTTCGTTGCTTGCACAAGGTTTTATACTTTTATCAAATTTGACAAGACTTGCTAACGGAGAAAACTTCCAGCATAAGAACTTCAATAGCTTGTGACACTAAGGTAAAACAACTTGTAACAAGCATAAGAAATTAAAGTGACATTTAAGAAACAACTGCACTATAGGAATTTTTAACAAATGACATTTGGGCCATAATTAATGTCTTAGATAATAGTAGTGGAGTGATTGGTGACCTCATTAGAAATTTCTAGTTTTTCAATGTAAATTCATTGAAAGAAGTGACTTATTTAGGCCTTCTTTGTTAGAAAATGTTGTGATTGCTTTAGGTGACTAATATAAGTTATGGATATAGTCTTGTTGATTTGGAAGTAGTATAGAGCCTTTCTAGGTCATAATGGGCAAAAAACTTCAAAATTTCATAACAAATTCATACTTTGTTGAAAAAATATAGTTTCAATTGTTGTCATTGCTTTACACACTCATCTTTGTGTCAGGGGATTTTCTTTTAAAATTTAGCAATGTTTTTGGGGGAAATTTCTACTTTGAGTAAAATATGCTATCCTATATTTGTATTAGTTTCATGAAAAAAAAATTCCAAATAAAAATTATATATAGAATGTAACAAAATTTTCAAAAATTATCACCTCGCAAAATTGGTTGGTGTAGAAAATATTAATGAAAATATTTTGAATCTTCAAAAAAAAAGATGAAAAATGAATCTAATATGTATAGCAAGGAGATGTGTGTTAGACATTTAGCCATATAGATTGCAAGATTATAATGTTTCAGTGTTGAAAAAGGATGTTGAAATTTTTCTAAAAATGCATTTGGAGGTCAAATTTGATTTCTAAACCTACTCAAATGAAAAACTTCAAATTATAAAGTGCTTCAAAACAAAATTACAAATATCATTCAATTAAATCATTGTGTCCACAAAATGGATTTGAAATGTCAACATATGGTTGCAAAAAACACAATAAACGTTGAATCTCCTACTAAATTGCTTCTCAATCACTTATGAATTTTGGGATTGATATAAAATTACAACCACACAAATTAGACTAGTATGTGCTACTTTTATAAACAATTTTATTTAGAAACAAACATTGTATGAAAAAGAATGAAGCCACCAAAATTCATTGTAATCCAAAAATGTCTACTTTTTGAACTTTGAATTGTTTCCAAACATTCAAAACAACTTGGATTGACACAAAAAATTTACCACAACAACTAGACTTCAAGGGGAACATAATTCAACAATTTTTTTATTTTATTGAAAACAAACATTAGATGAAGGAGATACAAGCCCTGAAAGTTGCAACCATCAAATGTAGTTTGAATCCTCTAATATTTTGTATTATTTCTCCTTGCAATGGAAATTGTCCATGTGCTTCAAAAAAATGTAGTTTAGTAAACTTAAATTGAACTTGTGAACTTCAATTGGCTTCCATAAAATCAATACATCTTGGATCAATGTGAAAATTTACCACCTACACTAAAAAAAGAGCATAAACTTACCAACAAATTTCATTGAATTTGGCCATTAGATACAGAAGTTACAACACTTCAAATTGGATTCCTACATAGTGTTACGACACTTTTGGTTCCCTAGGGCATTAAAGGTTAACAAATCATAAGAGGTTTTCTGGCCTTGTTGGAAGATTGCAAGTTCCCGAATTGTGGGAACTAGTTGAAAACTATCCCAGTAGCTGATCTGATGTGATTTGATGTGGCGAAGAGATTGCCACATCCAATAGTATTATTTTATTGTTAGTTTTATATATATATATATATATATATATATATATATATATATATATATATATATATATATTCAATCTAAACAACAATGGTTGGTTCACAAATTAGGGAACAAGGTTGAAACAGTTTCTTGTCACCCTGAAAAAACCTCTTATGTGTATTCATTAAAAGGGATTGAAACCTAACCAATACTCTTATGTTAACTTACTAAGTTGTTAACCCCTAAGTGCCCAAGGCCTATTTTGAACTTCTTGGAATTTGCTCTAAGTTGAATAAAATGCCAACATTTTGGTAAGTTGTATCTTTTTTTTTAATTATAACCGTACAAATTCAAACTAGACATGTTAGAGATTGTGTAGGAAAAGAAAACACAACAATAGCACTTATAAAGTGAAAGATTATAATGTTTGATCATGAGGGTGTTTAAAACTGCAAAAGTAATGTAAAGTGTTTCTATCCTCTTTTTGCAAGTTAGATCTAAAAAGTTGGTGACCAAAAAAATATGAGGTGAAAGGGCCTAACATGTATAACTCCAATCAATTTATGGCTCCTCAAAATCTACTCTATAATTTTTGTGAATGAATTTTGAATGTGATTTTTTCTCCAACATCTAGTGTATTTGAGGTTCATTTTCAAGAGCTCTCAACACTACGAAAAGTCAAGATTGCAAGGGGTACCCTTGTACAAATTCTTGTATAGAAAACTCTCTATCATTCATATTCCAGACTCGATTTTTGACACTAAAATTAGACTTCTAGAAGATCTTTCCAAAAATACAAATGACTAAAAACGCAACTTGATTAGGTTTTTTTTAACTTCAAAGTTTTGCAAACACCAAATTCTAGGACCTTGGGGAGTTAGGGGTTCAAGATACAAATACCTCTATTTCCTATTTTGCTTGAATGATATTCAAAAAAATCTTGAAATCATTTCATTTGGACTATTGCAAGTACCATTTGTGGCATTTGTATGACACTCTGAGGTCATAAGAAGAGATTTAAAGTAGTTTTTCCATCCACTTTTTTTTATGACATTTCACATTGAGTTACAAAGAATGTCCAATTGATTTTTTAGTCTCACTAATCTTTGTTTACATGTAGTTGAGAAGTAAGTTACAGAAATGGATGGCAAAATATGCCATTTTAGTGAATTTTGAGAAATTGAGTAAATTGAGAATTAAAAATTTTCAATATTTTCCTAAGCCAGTGGCCTAGTGTGAGGGGCAAGGAGAATTGACCCCCTTATTGCCCCAATCAACAATAGGTTGACTAAATTTCCCCCTATTTTGGATTTTCTTCACGCCTCCCATCTAAATGAAGGCCTTTGATTCCGTATGTGAATTCAGAATTTGCAAAAAATAAAAAATTCCAGGGTTTGCCCCGGCGGGGCAATAAGAGCCAGATTCCATCAGTAGGCCAGACTTCCGATTCATGGAGGTCTGGAAAGCTCCATTACATTAATCGGACTCAACTAGACCTTCGGGCGGACCTCCAGCCTCCAACTCCTGTTATTCACGTGTGCATCCCTGGAGGAGCTGGAGGGCCACCCGGAGGCACTAGAAGACAAAGCTTTTCGCACAGAAAACTGCACCGCTAGTTATTTTCCAGAGACAACTCCGGCGGTGAAGGTCCGGCAGGATTGGCAAAGTCCAATGGAGGCACGTAGAAGGTCCAGCCACGACCTCGGGCCCCCTCCAGGAATTGGAGGTCCGGCCCGCTGATGGAATCTGGCTCTAAGGGGGTCAATTCACTCTGGCCCTAGAAGGGGGCCAGTTCACCCAACCAGAGTAAACAGTTGAGTAATTCAAGTAGTTCATTGAGTAATTAGCGGTAAGGTAGGTACACTCAAAATGGCACCTGACCTTGAAGCGCCTTGTACAATATGCATACATTTTCAAAATTAGTCATGTACCCAGACTGTAGATGGCGCTTTCAGAAACACACTTTGACTATTAATAACTTTTGCATACGGTATCCAAATCCACTATTCTTTGGTGCTTTGCAACATGCTTTTACTCACCAACAAGACTGTAAAAAAATCTAAACAACATAATAATAGGATCTAGGCACAGTATGAAAAACTGGCGCTTTTGGGTGTACCTACCTTAAATCGGCTGAAACTTTCCAGCTAGGGGCATTCCAAAACTGACCTGGCAGAAGTTTTAATTAGTGTGAGAGTTTCTATTGGATGAGAACCATCTGAAAACTCCCTGAAGTGGTTCACGGCCAATCCTAACTTGGTTGGCTGCTCCAAAATAAGGCAGGACACTAAACCCTCCATTCGGAGTGGGCCCAACAGGATAATTTTTGGGTTCTCTTGAGTATAAGAAAAAAAAATCCTTATTTTGTGCATGTTTAGGGTATGTTTTAGACCTCTCCAAACAAATTGTCGATCTTTGATTGCAAGTATAATTCAGAATTTGCAAAAAATTATGTGCAAAAAAAACAAAACTTGTGTTTTTTTCCTTGTGGTAATTTTTGGGCCCACTTCAAATGGAGGATTGAATGTCTTTTCTCTAAGAGACACTCTTCACTATTTTTCCAAACT
The DNA here is from genome assembly GCA_947034885.2 of Thuidium tamariscinum. Taxonomy (NCBI): domain Eukaryota; kingdom Viridiplantae; phylum Streptophyta; class Bryopsida; order Hypnales; family Thuidiaceae; genus Thuidium; species Thuidium tamariscinum. Next base: position 1,485,962 of record OX344749.2, read on the forward strand.
AAGATAGCTGGCCCCTTTTTTATTAGCCCCCTATTTCTAAAGTCTACACTATTCTATCTCCAAGCATAGGAAGTTGGAGTACCCACCCATTATGGTGCATTATGAGTTGTTGATTTTGTTTGCATTTCCTGACTAGCCCATGATTAGAATTATACAAATCTATATATCACAAATAGGTTTTAGAAAATGTTAACAAGAAAATTTATAGTGATTTTATATTTGGGTGGAAAAATGTAAACTTTTATTTTAATCTGTCTTAAATCCATTTTCCCTCATAGAAAAACATTTCCCCCTACCAAACTCAACTCAAAGCTTTGATTAACCCCTCATTGCCTTTAGTACAAACGTGCCTAAAAGCACCTTTGCTTTTCAAGCTTTATAACTCTATATGTCACTAAGGTATGAAAATCTCAACTGTACAATCTTGTAGTGTGCATATTGTAAATGATGTGGATCAAATGTGGAATCATTTGACCACATAGACTGTAAGATTATAATGTTTAGGGTTGAAATAAGATGCTAAATTTTTTCCAAAAACACATTTGGAGGTGAAATTTGATTTCTTAACCTACTCAAATGAAAAAATTCAAACTAAAAAGTGCTTTGAATCCAACATACAAACACATTGGGGGAAAAAAATTCATTCAATTAACATATTCTATTTGTAAAATGACTTTGAAATGTAAAAGAAAAAGTGAAAAAGGGTGCAAAAAACACACTATCTTCTAATAAAATCACTTGGATTGATACAAATTTTAAGCCACACAAACTAGACTAGAATGTGCAACTTTTTCAAAATGAATTATTTCCAATAGACATTATATGAAGAAGAAACAAGGTGCCAAAGTTCATTGTAATCCAAAAATATTTGGATATTGAACTTTGAATTGCTCCCAAACATTCAAAGCAACTTGGATTGTCATGAAAATTTCACCACAATAACTAGACTTCTAAAAGAACATAATTCAACAAATTTTACTGAAAACAAACATTGAATGAAGGAGATAAAAGCCCCCAAAGTTGCAATCATCAACTATGGTTTGGAGAATTCAAATTGAACTTGTGAAGTTTGATTGGCTCCCCAAAATTCATTACATCTTGGATTGATCTGAAATTTTTACTACAAAAACTAGACTAGTTTTATTGAATTTGGATCTCCAATGCAAAAGTTACAAAACTTTGAATTGGACGGCCTGACTAGGAGAGGACTCTTTTTGTCCCCTAGGCAATGAGGGGCAGTGATCCCAAAAGTAGCTAAATTTTGTTCATTTTCTACTTAATTTTTTCATGCCCTTTGTGTAAATTTTAAATTATCTTCCAAAAATGAACATTTAGCTAAAAACCTTGAATCTTTTATGAGATCACTGGTGAGGGGTTATAGTGAAAACACCCAAAACTGTCCAAATAAGGAATTCAGCATAGTTGGAGGCAGCGTTTTCTAAAACTGATATTTTCCCAGTATTAGCAAGTGAAAATCATGAATATTAAAAAAAAATCAAAATTTTCGGAATTAGTATGTAATTTCTACAAATTTTCAAAGTGTTGGCTTTCTAGACCTATGAAATCGTTCTATAGGTGCCCCCAAAACTGAACCTTGCGAAAATCAATACTCAGCCAACCAAATTTCTCTAAGGTAGGTACACCCAAAAGCACCACTTATTCATACTGAGCCTAGTTCCTGCTATTAATTAAGGTAGGTACACCCAAAAGCGCCACTTTCTCATATTGAGCCTAGTTCCTGCTATTAATGAATTCAAATTTTTATGTAGTCTTGTTGGCAAGTGAAAGCATGTTCCAACGCACCAAAGAACGCAGGATTTGGATACCGTATGCAAAAGTTATTAACAGTCAAAGTCTGTTTCTGAAAGCGCCATCTACAGTCTGTGAACATGACTGATTTCGGAAATGTATGTGCACTGTAGATGGCGCTTTTAGGAACAGGGCGCTTTTTGGTGTACCCACCTTAGTTCAAATTTTTATGTAGTCTTGTTGGCAAGTGAAAGCATGTTCCAACGCACCAAAGAATGCAGGATTTGGATACCATATGCAAAAGTTATTAATAGTCAAAGTCTGTTTCTGAAAGCGCCATCTACAGTTTATGAACATGACTGATTTCGGAAATGTATGTGCACTGTAGATGGCGCTTTTAGGAATAGAGCGCTTTTGGGTGTACCTACCTTATGTGTCCTTCAATTGTGTCAGCAAATTACAATCACACATGTGGCGAATACATTAAGGGAACTCTACTGCCATATTTAGGTGAATCTACTGTCCATTGCAAGGAACAGGCACTGGAATGGGTGTTTTGCCCTTAAATGATCTGAAATGGGGTTAAGTGATCGGAAATAACTTCTAGACCCCCCTGCAATGTCCACGTCAACTTTCCACACGGTTCACTCAATCACGTGAAGACACTGCGTCCTTCTTCTTGTCAGGGACTGAATGAATTCAAATCCGAACCTGCCTTCCGGAAGTTACGGACTCTCTGGCTGGTTTTCGGGACCCACTGAGGGACGGTCATGATAAGTTAATCAAACCGCTTCCGAAACAGAATAAACGTGACAACTGAAGGATGAGTGATGATTTTCTGTGAATTCAATCTTACAACTTGTCAAGGTACAGGGCAGGGTTAAGAATAATTCTATTCAGTGTTGCTCCTCAAATAGTGTGTGTAACTCTTACAAACATAGGGCCACACAATATTGAGGTAGGTACACCCAAAAGCGCCACTTATTCATACTGAGCCTAGTTCCTGCTATTAATTATTTCAAATTTTTATGTAGTCTTGTTGGCAAGTGAAAGCATGTTCCAACGCACCAAAGAACGCAGGATTTGGATACCGTATGCAAAAGTTATTAACAGTCAAAGTCTGTTCCTGAAAGCGCCATCTACAGTCTGTGAACATGACTGATTTCGGAAATGTATGTGCACTGTAGATGGTGCTTTTAGGAACAGGGTGCTTTTGGGTGTACCCACCTTAGAGCTTTTAACCCCTAAGCGTCCAGCTCTTGTTGGAGCATGTTAAAGATAACCATCGAAGCCCTCGGGGAAAAACGCTGAATTTTTTTTTTCTTAATTAATTAATTTTTTTTTCAAATTCAGAATTCAGATTCAAAATCAGAGACCCCAAATTAACTAGGGGGACCTTGAACATACCAAAAAACCCAACACAAATATAAACCCCAAACCCTTGTCAATCCCTAGTAAAATGAGATTTGTCTCGCTAGACCTCCTTTCGATGGTTCTCTTTAACGTCCTGCACTCTTGTTCACGAAAATCCAAACCCTCTTGCACTCAATCCAATCAAACTATTGTGAAAAACAAGATCCACACAACCTAACCATACCGATTGGTAGTGGAAACAACCTCAGAGCAGTAGAGAAATGGACAAATGATTTGACCATATTGTTGAAAAGACTGTACGAGTCAACACAAGGCAACCTTTCAAATTGGAGAGGCCAAATTTGAGGTGCTTGGGTGCTCAGGGATTAACATCAATTGTTGTAGATTGTACTTTCATCCATGTATTGATGAATAGCATGAATGGTAAAGACCGTGTTATATAGGTAATTGATAGGATAATTCACAATACAAATAAAAGTCAATCATTGAATAGTGTAGCCATGTGGGTTCCTTAAATTATGGGTTCAAATTGATATTTCACTATATGTACATCTACAAAATCAACTATGTGTAGATGTTGGAGAAATTGTTATAGGGTCAAAGTTTAATCCTTCATAATTTTTGCACCTAGGATTCAAATGTAGCATTCTTTGGTGTCTTGGAACCTCCTCTCACTTGCCAACAAATAAAAATGGAAATTTGACTAGTCTCTTGATAGTGAAAATAGTATCTAGGCCCAATACCAAAAAGTAGCAGTTCAAGGGGGGGTTGGGTTCTTACACTAGTGTTTTTTTCTAGTGATTTGGTGCAAAATTGCACAATTTTTTTTTGGCATGGCACCAAGCCTATAGAAAATAAACAATAAAAATTTGAATGAAATCGCCAAGAAACTTCAATTTTTAAAAACGTAATGAATGAAATCGCCAAATAGTGGATGAAAAGAAAATGATAGATATGCATTGTGCCCTAATATGATATTTTCTATCCACTATATGGATGAATGTTGAGATTTGGAGCTCGACAATAAAATGAAGTACCGCTCACTATTGTTGCACTTCATAAGAATTTTTTTTAAAATTAATTAATTAATTGATTAAAAAAAAACTAGTTCACACTAGTGATCCAAAAACTGGCTAAATTTCGCTCATTTTCTACTTCATTTTTTCATTCCCTCCTTTGTGTAAATTTTTAAAAATCTTCCAAAAGTGAACATTTGACTAAAACCCCTGAATCTGTTCTGAGATCACTGGTTCACACCTTCAAACCCCTGAATTTTGTTTTGCGGTGGGAAGGCCAGATGGCTCTGACAACTCAAATGCGCCCTGCAAATGGCATCTTTCCAGCCGTCATAAATTCGATTTCTGACCTGCCTCATGCCGGCCTTCCAGGGCCCTGAATTCCTGAGGCCAAGCACAGCCGAGCCGCTAATTTAAACCAAATGTGGAGGCCTGACTGGCCGGAGCTCACTGCTCGGGGAGATTGTCGGCCTGCCCAGATTTTCGTCCGGGCAGCGACATCAATGTCAGTGCAGCCAGTTCCATTCTGGGATTGCACGTGCAAGAATTGATGAGAAAAAAAGCAGCCCTGTCTCTTCCTCAGTGGAGTTTCCTTTTTTCAAACATACTAGGGTGGCCCGTGCCGTTGCCACGGTCTAATTTTTTTAATGTATAGAAACTTCAAAATTCAATAACTTTCATGCCGTAGGTTGGAACACCATGAATCAAAGCCCGTGCACCCCTCCTCGCCGAGGGCTTTCCAACGGTACCAAACACGCACCCGAGGGACTCACGGTCCAGGAGATCTCAACGTAACAAACAAACAAACAACGTATCTTCATAGTGGGATGTATTCATTGTGTACCGTGCCCTGCATAGGAGAAGGTTAGAGCACCTCCAATGCTTATCCTGAAAACAACACGGGAAATTGTAAGGTCCGGGGCTGTTGCCGTAGCAGGGACTGGGCCAAATTCATTTTCAGCTTCTGACGCCCCAACGCGACAACAGATCCGAGATGGCAAATTCTCCTTTTTATATCTTCCTGAAGAATCTTTGCATCTTCAAGCCCCGGAACCACCACCACGTGTCATCATTGTCAGAGAATCTGCTCAGGGAGTTGTATTCCATGCTTGGCAAATCGCCCAAATATACAGAGTAGGGGCTCTTATATGCAGAGCCTTGGGAAATGCGGTTGGCAGTAGTGGCTGCATTGGGAATTAGTTTTTGGCAAAGTGACGTCAAATGCCCATTTGCACAATTCCATGTTGTTTACAAAGACGCATTGGAAGTGCTCTTAGTGCACTTCCAATGTTGCACTGAAAGCCCTATGGAAACGACAATATGTTGTGGGTTCAAATTAAAACTGTCCCAATGCAAATGGATCCCGTCCAGGGTTCTTTTTTTTGGCTTACTAGTACCAAATTTCACCAGAAAATTTTTTTGGCTAAAGAATGACAAAAAATAATGAAGTTTTTCACCACAAAACTTTGCTTCAATAAAAAAAAACTTGGATGAAATCACGAGATTGTGGATGAAAATAGGAGTACATTCATGTGATATGGCTAGTGTCATATTTTCTATTCAATATGTGAATGAATGTTGAAATAAGGAATACCACTATAGCATTTTATATCGCTATTTTGACACTTCATGAAAAATGAAAAAAAAACCCTAGTCTTATCACTATACAATCCAGCCTCAATATTTAGAAGAAATTTGAAGAGCCCAGAAGGTGACACACAATAGTCAAAGACAACAACTTTTCAACCTTGGTTTCTGTACTAATAAAGGTAAACTCTCTTTTTTGCATAAAAGATCTATATTTAATGTAGAATCTTTTTTTTATATCTTTTTTTTGACACAAATGAAATGAGATTTCATTGCAAAGAGGTAAAATACAAATCCCTAGCCATAAGTGGCTTGGAAGGGACAACAAACTAAAGACTAGACAAACCCAAATAAGATGCCAACTACAACATCACTTCACAATATAGCACAGATGGAGACCAAAGGCCTCTTTCACTCGACAAAAGGGGAGGCAACACCATCACAAAACATCCAAAGAGGTTCAAAGACAAAGTTCTCATTTGGTCTAGAGGGTTCCCATTGAAATTGTCCTTCAACCATTAAAGCAAAGATCCCACACTTGCACCTGTAGTTTTCTCAGAGTAGTCTCTGTACATTTGTTGGTCTACGCTTTTTACTAATGGCCTCTTCCCATTCCAAGTGCATGTAGTCTATTATTTTCCCTAAGATGAATTGTAGCAGCTTCTTAGAGGGCAAACATTTACCATTGAAAACTCAATCATTTCGCTAGATCCAAAGGGACCATAACACAGTTGACCAGAGTTCTTGCCAGATCATGTTCACAAAGTTGAACCTACAAGGAATACTTATAGAGAAGATCCCTTGCCTTCAAAAGTGAGGGCTCCATGGCCTTTGTATGCTTTTTCCAACTAGAAGTGAGTTAAGGAAATGTATGGCCTATTGCTAAGCAAACATTGCAACCAAGCACTTCCATAAGCGATGGAATATTGTATCCTTTGTATTTCTAGAATGCACAGTTAGGCACTTGGTGTGAATGGCTTCATCAATCCGCCTTTGCCAATGGTTGATTCTCTCAGGGGGTAGTAAATGGTGGGAGTGGGAAACTAGAAGCAAAAAAATGATAGGGTATTTTAAAAACATGGGAGTAAAAAATTATAAATAGGTTTGGAGTAATATAGGGTATAGAAAATGGCATTGGACATCTTTAAAGTACTGTAGGGTATGGAAAAATAGGCCCCATTAGAAATGCGGTAGTCCTAATATACCCCCCTTTATATTAATTTTTTTGGCCAAAAGATTGGAAAGCTATTTTCTCATCTACCTTGTGAGTGGCATAGTGGTCTAGGTAAAAAAATAGAAATTTTTATTACTATACGTACAATATTGTACTATACCAAATATACTTCATTAGTTAATTTACTACTTTAGAATACCTACAATGGATTTACTACTCTTATAGCAATACAACACATAACTTAGTGGCCGACTACTCCTACAATAATACAACACATAACTCAGTGTCTCACTACTCTTACAATAATATAATAGATTTGGAATGGTCTGAGATGGTCCAATAATCCAACCTTGGCTTTACCACCACTACAGACTATTGTCTTGGCTACCAATACTCTAGTCATTGAAAATTGACTCGAGTATAATATGGCTATCAAGTATCAACCCGGGTATCATTGTAGGAACCTAGGTATATAGGTAACTAGATATGGAGTATCCTATTTTTTAATTACAATATTAGTACCCTTTTTATGATCACAAAGGTATCAAATGTGCAATTGTAAGCATTGTATGAAGATTATACAAATCATGACCCGCCTTCTAGGAAATGTTCTCTTTCTTTTTACATATGATCTGTTGTTTCTTGTAATATTCTATTCCAATTTGTTGAATTGGGTTCAATCTATTAGGGATGGAACTAAGGTACTAGTGGTCTATTTAAGAGATGATTGCATTTTAGAGAAACTTAAAGTCCTTGAAGCATTCTTCAGTAAATTCTAATAGAAAGAAAACCTAGAAGGTGGTAAACTATAGCAAAAGTCAACAATTCTTCAACCTTGGTTTCTATGCTAGTAAATATAAGCTCCATTTTTTTGCATAAAAGATCTATATTTAATGTAGAATCTCTTTTTCTAACTTTTTTAATAATGTGATAACACTATAAAGGAAACTATGTTCTATTTGACATAAAATTTGATAGAATTCTGTCAATTGTATTGTAGACTAGGAGACCCTATTTTGGACACTTAATTGACATAATTCTATCAATTCGGTTGTTAATTCAGATAAAGATACACGTCAACAAGTCTTCCTCTCACTCCTTTGCCACAATGAATTTTTTAAAATTTTCACGTCACTTAATTCAAAAAAATATTTTCCAAGAATTTAGTAAAATAATTGAAATAATGGCTAGAAAAAAAATTGGATGAAATTTTATCAAATGAATGATAAAGTTTTAGATGAAATACTTTTGAATGATTAAATTTTTTTATCAACTTTCAAGAATGTTGACCAAAACAAATTAAGATCATGAAGTTAATTTATTCACTAAATTGTTTTATTCCATAAACCATTTATGTTTTATGAAATGAATGGGGAAGAGAAGCTCTTTATATACACATACGGAGGTAGGAGGTCAACCAACCCATATGGAATATATGAATTCTTGAAGTTGTAAGAGCTCATAGTTAAGTTAAAAACCCGAAGTTTTGTATTAAAACTAGGATTTTAGACCTCATTTGAGCATAGTAGAATGTCTTTTTTCAAAAACATTTGAACAAAGACTAGTTAAAATATGAATTGTAGTTTCAAGTCCAAAAATTTGTTTGAAATTTCAAGTTTTCAATCAAAAGTTATGGACAGATGTCAAAGAGGAAGTTTGGAAAAATATAATAAGAACAATTTCAAACACCTCTTTGAAATTGTTCTTATTATATTTTTTCAAACTTTCTTTTTGAAATTTGTCCATAACTTTTGATTGAAAACTTGAAATGTCAAACGGATTTTTGAAATTGCAATTGCAATTCATATTCTAACTAGTCTTTGTTCAAATGTTTTTTGAAAAAAGACATTCTACTATGCTTAAATGAAGTCTGAAATCCTAATTTCAATACAAAATTTCGAGTTTTGAACTTAAGTATGAGCTCTCACAAATTCAAGAATTCATATATCCTACATGGATTGGTCGACCTTCTACTACTCCAAATATATGGAGGGAGATTTACTCCTCTATAAACAAGTAATACTAAGGTGTTGATGATGATTGGTTGAAAACTGCAATGACATTTTGTATCTAAAATAAAAATTATATGTAAAATTTTGTTCAGTTTCTAAGAAGACATTAACCTTGTTTGTCAAAACTGATGGAGAAATTGACAAGAATTTGATAAATATTGCAATATTGACCGCATTGACAAAATGCCAACTTTCAGAAGTTGTGGTTGTCATTCCCGACATTAGGCTGTCATTTCCGACACTTTTCTGTCAAAAATTCTATAGATTAGGGCCCATTTCCCTTGTAGTGTAATATGCATTTGGCATTTGCATTGTTGGCTTCGCATTGGAGCATTTTTTTCCCCAAAAATTGTTAGAATGGAATGAAGCATCCACCTACCTCTATTTCAAAACTTGCATATTGTGCTTGCTACGATTTGCATATTGGAGATGCTCTTGTAAAGCATTTTCAATGCTATGCCTTGTCAAAAGTCATTGCAATCGACTTTTCATTCTCCACTTGCCCTTGATTCTATGTATCTTTTTTCTTTGGAATGGATTTGTCCATGTGTTTCAAAAAAAGAGTCATTGCAATGGTAAATGGAGTTCTTATTCTCGTCTCATAAGAGGATTTTCAGCTCCTGTAAGAGACTGCGAGTTCCCAGACGCTGGGAACGCATTGGGAACTCTGGGAACGCGATGCTGATGTGGTCGAGCGACTGCCACGTCAGAAAATAATATTTTTTTATTAATTTTAATCAAATATTAAATATTTTTTTATAAAAATTTTTAAATTTTAAATTTTTTTTTTAAATCATTTTTTTTCTATTTAATACATTCTGAAGTTTTTTGAAAAAAAATTTAATTAATTAATTTTTTTCAAAATTCAAAAATTCAGACCAGCAGGGTGCTGGTCTGCAGCAGTGGGAACAATTTCGGGGAACACCCCTGAAACAGTCTCTTGGGGGCCCAGAAATCCTCTTATGCCTTTTTATTCATTATGACTTTTCATGTCTCAAGTGTCTCAATGCAATGACAATATATAGAATCCTACACTATTTTGCAACAACGCAAAAGTGCTTCTAGAAGTGAGGAGGGTGCATTGTCAAGATTTGCACCCTTTTACACACCATTATGAGTGTTGATAGAGAATTGTAGAGGAGTTCAGAGGACACAACAAAGGATCAATTTTTGTTGTGCAAAAACAAAGAAATACAAAGTTTGTGAAAGTAATAAGGAAGATGTTACTCACATTTGGCCCACATTAGAGCAAATTTTTTGTTGTTTTTGTCTAACCTATGCTAGACTTTATGTTGGAGTGGTTCCATCGAAGCCAAATTGAGGATGCTCTTATAGAACATTTCTAATGCAAACAACACAGTAAGTGGTCAGTGTAATTGTACTTGGATGGATGACAAAAAACCCAAATATAATCCAATATTATGTGTAAGAGGCTTAGTAATTTAGAAGTCTGTGCAATTTCTTCCACCTATGCAACATTTTTTTGTTTATACTATGCCCTCTAAATTAGCTAACAAAACCTCTAACAATATATTCCTTGATATATTCATATCATCTAAAGCCAATGAGGGAGTAGAAAGAGTAGGCATTAGAAGGGATTTGAGGGCTCTGGGAGCCTGCGAGTTCCCACAGCCCGAAATCCGTAATCAGTCGCGGGAACGCAGATCTGTAGGAAATCTGACGTGGTCGAGACCGTGCCACGTCATCGACTTTTTTTTCTCGAAATTTTTTTTTTGGACTTTTTTTTCATATTTCAGGACCCAAAAAAAAACTTTTTAAAAAAAAAAAAAAAAAAAAAAAAATGCTGACGTGACAGCGGCCAGCCGTTCCCAGACCAGTTTCGGGAACAGTCCCGAAACGGCCCTTCGGAGCCCTCAAATCCCTTCTAATGGTGAATAGAAAGTGTCAATGGTTTAGGGGTCCAAGTCCCATCATTGGCTTGAGGTGCTTGTATTGGGAAGTTAAAAAAATGAATATGAATTAATACATCATGTATTGTTAAAGTACTTAGTTTCTAATATGGGAGTGAAGATGTTCTTATGACATTTCCAGTGTATTGCAATAAATCAAGACATATAAAGTACCAATATAGGGTTTATATAGGCCAATATATGTTCACTTCCCTAATGTTGTCATTTGGATTAACCTTCTTTCAAATTTGCCACAAAGTCTTGCAACTATGAAAAAGCCAATGACATTCATGGAGAGGTGGTAGATTGAACTTTGCATTCATGGTCAAAGAATCTTGCAATGACATCATGAGTAGAAATGTGGAATATTTGTAGACTTGAAAAACATATGCCCAAAACACCCATAGCTAGTTGAATTGGTCATGTGGGTCTTATCTTCAATCTTTTTTCTAGTCTATTTACCTACTACAATGTGTACTATTTTTCCTCAGAGAAGCCCAAAGTGACAAATATATGTGAAGATCTTGTTGAAGGCCGCTTAAGGATGGAATCCTATTATATACACATTAAACTATGTTAATTTCTTGTAATTCCTAGGACAACCAGTGGACTAGTTACTATTGTCATTGGAGAAGCTCTTATAGTAATGATGAATATATCATAGTTGGAGGCATTAGTAAGGTAACAATAATCATTATATACCTTCATTCTAATTGGTCTCTTATTAGCCCTTGAAAATGGTGAATAAATGCTAACATGTGTCAATTGGAAAGAATGCTTGAAATTGGATTTAGTTGGTCAAAATTTTGGTCAATTGCTAGTAGTTGACTTTGACTCTTTCAAGTGCTTGCTATTTTTTAAAATGTAAAATTTCAATACAAAACTTAAGGTATATTGTGCACAATTATCATTTTAAATTTGCATGCATTTTCAATAAATTGTTTTTATTTTTGAGCTAGCTTAATGAGTGGATGCATGGTTGAATGGGTCATTTTTAGCAAAAGTCCAAGTTTAAGAAATTCTTTTTTGTCGGTAAAATGTTTGAAAGAGAATTATATGAAAAACAAATTTTAAAATAAATCTAAAAGTGCTGAGCTTTTCAAGCGCTTGTAGACCTTGAAAATTATTATACTTTAGGAAAATAATTCTTTAAAAAAAAACAGTACATAAAAGAAAATGACTTTAGAATAATCGATGTTTGAAAAGTCATTCAAAAATCCCTAGCAAAGACATAAAGAAGATCTATGTTACAAGTATTAGTTCAAACTCCATTAGAATATTAGTTCAAACTCTATTAGAACGTAATACCTATAATTCATTTGGTTAATATAAAGGAATTTAAAAATATCTTTTTAATTTTGTTGACAATAAGATTTATTACATCCACTTTTATTTAAAAATCCCTAGTGATGACATAGTATATACAAAAAATAAAATAAAATCATAGGACTATTAAACATTAAGTTAATTTACATAAATCAAGTTTTTTCATAGAAAAAAATAAAACTTAAATGCCCTATAGCTCAATTTGAAAATGAATTGTTTATAGTTTTAAAGAATGTAACAAGAAATTGAGCCACTAGCAACCATGCATCTACCCTAATATGTAATTTCTTATAATATTCTCCTAGCATGTATAAAGAAAATGCTTTATATATAATACTAGTTTTCCAAAGGATAATGTAGAGAAAATGGTAAAAATATTGAGTATGAAACTTCTTCAAAATATTATAAATGAAGATAAAATCCTATATATAAGATCCTATATATATTTTCAATTTTAATTCTCTAAATTTTTTCAATTCTTCAATCTCAATCCAAAAATGCACCTCCTGTGCCTTCTTATGGGCTTAACCTTTGTAAGCGGAAGGTCATTTTTTGGGGTCAAAAAACACTTAAAATTGTCATTTTTGCTATGTATATAAGACAATAACAAAAATATTTTCTTAAATCTAACTATAGGATCTTATACTTTATTTGTTTGAGACCATGTGGTAAATATTTCATGAAGTTTAATTGTATAGATTGGAAGATATTTGCGTTCAAAGTTAAAAAAAAGATTTTTTTTAAAACATTGTCCTGCAATTTCAAATACCTTAACTGCCATCTGTTGAAATTTTTTGTACTATAGACTTTGAATTTTAAAAAAATTATATTGAGTAATTGAGTTGAAAGTCTAGGAAAAAATTTCCAAAAGAAAATGCTTGATTTTCATTCTTTAAAAAATTATTAAGTAAAAGTAGAATGGTAGATCTAAGATTGAAAGAAAAAACAACTTGTCAATAGCTCTATCATCGGATCAAAATACAATAATTCCAATGGTGAGATTGTTCTAGCAAGAAATTTTATTTGAAAAATTGTGAAAATTGCATTAAAAAATGAATCCTATAAGTTATTTTTTTGAGAAGATGCTCAAACTGTTTGAAAAACAAGATTGTTCATAACTTTCACATGCCTATTCTAAATGGAATGAATCAAAGCTTCACATGTAGACAAAAATATAATCTATGAGATCAAAAAATCCAAAATTTCTATTCAATTTTTTGTGAATTTTTTTTTCTACCCACCAAGTTGAAATTTTGATTTTTGTAGTATAGCTTTTGCACCTAGACATCGATTGAAATAAAAATTATATTTTTACATAGCTAGTTAGTTTTCCTATCTAATGAGAAATTTCAAAAAGTTTCACTAAAAATTGAGGTCATCAAAACCTACTTGAACTCCAAATTGACCCCAAAGGGAACAATGGGCTTTTAGGGGTTAAGCCAAAGTTGCAACCATGTGCATTTTTGGAGCATTCACTAGAAGAAATTCCTTTTATTTTCAGCGCAGCACGTCAGGTAGATTGTGTTGAGGTTGCGTTGCTGAAAATGCGGAAAAAACACAAAAAACACACAAAAAAAACGCATTTTCTGTGTTTTTCCGCATTTTTTCTGCGTTTTCAGGGTTTTCCTGTGTTTTCAGCAACGCAATCTCAACTTAATCTACTTGACGTACTGCGTTGAAATTAACAGCGTTTTCAGTGTTTTTCTTTTAGTGATTTCAAGCTCCATTGTTTATGTTTTTGCAAACTTTGAAGGATTTTGGGGTCTCTTCAAATCTTACTAACCTTTGTTGTTTTTTGTATTTTGTTTTCTAACTTGTTCAAGCCCTTGTAAGTATTTGTTGAAGTTTTTGTACACTAACTTTGGCCATTTTGTTGAGGGTGTATATTTGGATATATTATGTACTAATCTTAGAGTTTACACCTCTTTGTATCTTGGCGATGCCACTTGGGGGGGCCTCTAGTACTTAATTTTGAGGTGTTTTTGTACTAACAAACTTGTACTAACATGTGTTTGCACATATAGTCTGTACAAACATTTTGTACTAGCAAAAGTTGTAGGTTTTTAGTTTTTCAGCAAAGCTTTGGATTAAAAATTTAGACACCATCCATAGTTCAAAACAAGTCAAAGCTTTGTCTTTAAGTTGTAAATTGTAATAGCCTTAACTATAAATTGTTGAAATCTTAGCATAAAAGTGTTGTAGTTCCTATTATTGGGTGATTGTAAGAAACACAAGTTGTCCTTTTTTTTGTCCACTTGACCTCCAATAGATAAAATATGTCAATATATCATCAAATCAACTAGAAAATTTTTTACTAAGAAAATTCCTTGGATGAAATCACCAAATTGTGGATGAAAACATAATTATAGACATGTGATATATGGTATGTTGTATCTATTTATATGTGGATGAATGTTGAACTTTGGAGCACCACTACAACACTTTAGGTCCAAGTGAATTGGCTCCCACACTCGGCCTCTCCAAGTTGTTCCAAGGGTGCAAGTAAAAATAAGTGTCCTATTTTGTGCTTGATTAATTTACCTAGTCTACCCCAACTATCAAATTTGGGGCCCCTGATTGCAAATATGAATTCGAAATTTTACAAATTTGATCATGTGTGGAAAATAAAAAACTGAATTTCAGCATTTTACTGAGTCGCCGAGTGAGGGGTCAATTCACCCCGACCAACACTTTCAAGTAATCAGCTCTAAAAGCGACCACTTAAGCCTACCTAACTCATCATGGACAAAAGTACATATTTCAAATAACATGTCACTGGTACCTAGATAGAGATCGCATTTAGAACACAATCACTTTTAGAGCAGACTACCATATATTGCCATCAGTTGGGCACTTCATGAGAAATGGAAAAAAGAAAAGAAAAGGAAAAAAGTCCTGGACTTCTGGTTATTATACAATTTTATGTCGCCAGGTCAGTCACTTCCCAAACTGCCGTGGTACTGTAGGGGGCAGTTACCATCCAGGGTCATCATCATTCATCCAGGGCCGGATACAGTTGTGCGTGCCCACTGCCCCGGGACGGCATCACAGAGGCCCCTCGGCAGTCTCCGCCATCATAACTTCGTTGAGTTAGTTCGCTCCTCATCAAGTCCGACGAACCCCGTGGCAGCTTTTCCATTCAAGGGTGCAAGTACTCGCCTGCTCAGACTTCAGTTGTTTGGGCCACTCCCCACCTGGCCATTTCCGTTCCTCTGAATCTTCGGGTTCAGTTACATTCTTACCAAGCTTCCTTGTATTTCGAGCTCCAGCTTTCGATCTCGGTCGTTGTTTCCAAACTCCGCCTTCAGTTCTTCCCCAATTTCCCATGCCCGGATGAGCTTCAGTTCTTTCCAACTGAAGCCAACTGAAGTAAGGAAAGCCAGCCTGCATTCATTCTCCAGATCTTCCGCTTCCGTGCTGGCTCCTGCAGCAGTAACTTACTTGTTACAGCACGGAGCAGTTCCCAAAGTGCTTCCACGTCCAAACTGATGATGAAGCGAGCGAGCGAGCGAGCGCACGGGAAGTCTAAGTGAACTCAAGTAAGGTCGTCGGTTTTCAGTCCCGTAGGCTTGGAGCGGGCTCCAGTTGGTGGTGGTTTTTATCGGGGTGATGTGATGGGATTGAAGCGCGATGGAGTAGACAGAGGACTGTGAATTAGTCCAATCGTTCTAATTTTCTGAAGTAGGAATTTCTCAGTGGAGACAAGGGCGAAGTGGTCTGCAGTCGCGCTTCAAGTTTTTTGGTTTGAACGAAGGAGGGTGTGCTTATGGCACTCGATTGATGAGACCAGGTGGAGTTATGTAGGCTTCCTTGCTCGTCGCAGCTTTTTCCAGATCACTGGTAGTTTAACGCTGGTAGTTAACGCTCTCACTGCGAGTGAACATAGGCTCTTTATTTTGCCGGGTTTTTTTGCGTGGGCATTGTCGTATTGGTTTAGGGGAGGGGCGGTCGAATTGGGATCCCTGTGCAGGCGGTTGTGGTGGGAGGATTCCGAAGTGGTGGTTTCCAAAGTGGTCGTTTTGGTTTTAGGGTTTTAGGGCGGGGTCGCGATGAAGGGCGTGCCAGGGGCATCGGGGTCTGGTGGTGTGTCCGGTGGGTCGTCTGGGCCGCCAGGTTTCTTCACGGGGAAGACGTTGCACAAGACGATGCACAACTCTCGCATTACGATCTTGTGCGGGATCGTGACGATTCTGGTGCTCCGTGGCACCATCGGCAGCGGTGTCGACAAGCGGAACGCGTTCCGTGACTTGGTGGAGGATTTGGTGGAGGAGGAAACCGAGGTCGAATGGGACCCCAGCGTCCCGTTTCACCTGGGCCCTCGCATCAGCAGCTGGGACGCGCAGCGCACGCTCTGGATCCAACGCCACCCGGGCGCGAATGTGAACTTGCAAGGGAAGGATCGCATGCTGCTGGTCACGGGTTCCCAGCCCAAGCAGTGCCAGAACCCCGTTGGCAACTTCGAGCTTGTTAAGAGCTTGAAGAACAAGATCGACTACTGCCGATTGCACGACATCGACATCTTCTACAACATGGCACACCTGGACATCGAGATGGCGGGGTTTTGGGCCAAGCTACCGTTGCTGCGCAAGCTCCTGCTGGCGCATCCCGAGGTCGAATGGATCTGGTGGATGGACGCCGACGCGCTCTTTACGGACATGACGTTTGAGATTCCCGTCGAGAAGTACAAGGGCTACAACATGGTGCTGCATGGCCAGGAGTCTGAGGTTTACGACCAGAAGAGCTGGCTGGGGCTCAACACGGGCAGCTTCCTGTTCCGGAACTGCCAATGGTCGCTGGACCTTTTGGAGATTTGGGCGCAGATGGGGCCAAAGGGGCCCGTGCGTATCGAGGCGGGCAAGCTGCTCACTTCCACGCTCGCGGGGCGGCCTGATTTCGAAGCTGATGATCAGAGCGCGCTCGTGTATTTTTTGTCGAAAGACAGGGAGCGATGGGGGAGTAAAGTTTACTTGGAGCACTCATACAACTTGCACGCATACTGGGTGATGCTCGTGGAGCGGTTCGAGGAGATGATGCAGTTCGGGACAGGAGGCGGGGGCGGCGACCAGTACCGCTGGCCGTTCGTGACGCATTTCGTGGGATGCAAGCCGTGCGGGACCGGCGGGAAAGATAGTTACGCCAACGACAGGTGCTTGAAACATATGGCGCGCGCCTTCAACTTTGCGGACAACCAAATCCTGCAGCATTATGGGTTTCAGCATTTGTCGCTCAACGCCTACAGCACGCATTCCGTCCGTAACGAGACGTCGGATCCGCTAGGGCTGGTGCACCTTGTGACGCGGTAGTATTTTTGCACGGCATGCCACCAAATGCTTGATCAACTGGGAGAGTTTCAGAAGCGAGCTATGGCCATGGCTGGCAAGGATTATTTATTTCCTCCGTGCAGCCAACCAATTAATTTAATAATATGGGGGTAGGGATTTGTCTCCTCGCGCTCATCAAGAGCCAGCAGATCGAAGGGGAAAATGCATTTCCTTTTGCCGGGCAGGATTACGGTGCAGGGAGAATCATTTAGAACCCACCAAGTGTGGTTCTTCGACTGGCTTGGACGTCATTGGGAATGACGACATCGAATTTCTGGGGTGTACTTGTAGAGGATGGCCCATTGAGTAGTAGAGTTTACGGCGGTTAGTTAGATCCATTTCATCCCACAGAATGTGCCACACGATCTGGAATGCTCACAAAATCCGATCCTCCTCCTTCCATGCAGATGACACACCACCAATTTATTTAGCGACAGTACTCATCTCTTGTGATACTATGATACCAACTGGCGACGGACACAATTGTCTGCTCAGTGATGTGAATACATTTTAGCTGGCAGATTCGATTTCGAATTTCCACTGAATTCCAGTTTCGACTGTGATGTGTCCGAGTCTGAAATGTCTCATTATGTAAGCTCAGATTTGGGTCTTGAGGTGCTTAGGGTAACTTTGACTCCTCCCTTCGAGGGTAAAGTATGGTTCAGATCCAGCAAAAGTACGCGCATTCGCCATGATCTCCTTTCCGTCCTGCTCTGTTAGGGTTACAATTTTTGAATGGCTGATTTCAGTGTACTTCCATTTCCTCTTTCTGCGCTTCCCTATTTCCCCTGTGCTGGCACATGAGTAGGGCATGCATTGTACACCTGAACATCCACTGAAGAACAACTTCAGGCACTGCTGAGCCAATGCTCGCGCAGCCCACAGGTGGTCATGGAGCGCTGCATTCAAGATATGCAGGAGATGCCAGCTTTCAGAGACAAGTCAGAGGGCAAGAGGTACAGGCGCTCAAGCACGAGGTGATCACTTTGGGAATCAGTCGCACATGAGCTTCTGCTGCCTCCAAAGTCTTTCATTCTAAACACGATTATCACCAATTTTTGTTTTAAAAAACAAAATAGAATATGGGCACTTGCCGCAATGCCGCCTTTGAAGCCTTCTATTTGGGTACACAAATATATCAAGTCTTTGACAATCTGGCTCTCGGTTGCTGTGAAGGGAATTTATTTATAGGCGTGACGTGAAGCTCGCAATTCAGTCTCTGATCTGCCGCGTAACGAGACGCGCTTTTGCCGATCGGTAAAGTCAGTCCGTGACGGACGCTCTCGGCTGTTAGTGAGCTAGGGTTGGTCCAGGTGTGGTGCTAGGTGTGGTATCAGGTTTGGTAAGCTAATCCAGGCCCTTAATGAGGGAGCCATGCACTGCTTGGCCCGTGCTGGGGCCAGTTGGCGGTATCACTTCATTCACGGGTGGTGCGCCATTAAGTTCACTCCACCTAAAATCTTCCAAATAGGCATCTGAGTGCCTTTGTTTTTTTCTTTTTTCTTCCCCTTGTTTTAACCTAGAAATGTCCAAATTATTTAGGGAGCTTCTTGGAATCTTGGATTTGCCCAAAACCAAATTACCGTGGAAATGCCAAGGCACCAAATTTGGTGTCCACAATACTTGAAGTTTAGAAAAATGTTATCAAGTTATAGGAGAACCTCTTTAATTCAATAGATCTAGGGTCGGTGCGACAACAGTTAATTATTGACATTTATTGGCTTATAGCTGAACCTCTCTAACTCAATAGATCTAGGATTGGTGTGACAACAATCAATTATTGACATTTATTGGCTTATAGTTGGTCACTTTTAGTCATAACCTTCATAACGTGGAAATGCCAAGGCACCAAATTTGGTGTCCGCAATATTTGAAGTTTAAAAAAATGTTATTAAGTTATAGGAGAACCTCTTTAACTCAATAGATCGAGGGTCGGTGCGACAACAATTAATTATTGATATTTATTGGCTTATAGCTAAACCTCTCTAACCCAATAGATCTAGGATTGGTGTGACAACAATCAATTATTGACATTTATTGGCTTATAGTTGGTCACTTTTAGTCATAACCTTCATTACATGACCTAATTTGGGATTGGTTTGACTACATTGATCTACAAAGGTTTATTGGATTATAGAGGGTTGGATTAGGGGATTTCTATTGTATTCTTTTTAGAAACTCATATTTTTGGAAAAATTCTTTTTGAAGTCTAGTTTTAGTGTCAAAAATTTGATTTTGCAAATGAATGATGATGACTTCTCTATTCAAGATTTTTAGTAGGGAGTCCATTGCAAATCTTGATTTTCTTGTATTAAGGGCTTTTGGAAATGAGCCCCCAATACACTAAGGCTTGGAGGAAAATTTCATTAGAAATTTATTTTCAAAAATTATAAAGTAGATTTTAAGAAGTCATAAATTGATTGAAGTTATGCATGTTGTGCCCTTTAACCTCATATTTTGTTGGTGACCAATTTTTTTAGATTTGACTAGTGAAAATAAAATTAGAAAACTTCAAATCACTTTCATAGTTTTAACACCCGCTTATGATCAAGCATAATAATCTTTCAATCCATTAGAGATATTGTTTTCTTTTCTTTTCCTATGTAACATCTAGCATGTCTAATTTGAAATTGCATGGTTAATTTTATTTTAAATTGATAAAATTTATCAAAATATTGTCTTTTTGTTGAATTTATAAAAAATTCCAAAAAGCTCAAAGAAAGCATTGGATGTTTAGAGGTTGAAGTAGAAGAACCTATTGCCATTAGAAGACCTTATAGTAGACATCTAGATAATGACTACATTGTATTGTTTTCAATAAATGAGATTAGGATAATAATCAATGCCGTACTTGGTGGTAATGGGGTATAAGTGACATCATTAGGAACTTGTAACTTTTCAATGTCATTTCATTATAGGAAGTGACTTTTATAGGTCTTCAAAGTTAAAAATTATTGTGATTGCTTATTGCTTAAGGGATATATGATGAGCATTATTGATACACATTTGGGACATAATGGATTAATGGCCGAAACACTTCAAACATTCATAGTGAATTTATAATCAGTTGAAAAAAAAAATAATTTCAATTGCTTTTGTTGTTTCTCACACTAGCCTTTGGGTGGGAAAAATCTTAAGATTTTAGAATTGGTATGAATGCAAAGTTTTTATTTTGAACTAATTCTAAATTTTTTTAATTAAATTTTTTTCAATATATCTTAATCTCATTTTCCAACATATTGATTGAAATGCACAAGCTATAGAATATGTTTTTTTTTTCCTAATATTGTTTAAAGCCAAAACTTCACTTTTAGAAAGGGCTACAAAAGCCTTCATTCAGGAATTTAGGAACATTGAACTTGCAATTGGTAAGGATATTCATTTTAAAATTTAGGAAGAATGTTAATTAGAATTTTGAATTAGTTAATTAGAAAATTATACAATTGAATTCATTAAAAAATAAAATATAGATGGCAATTTTAGCCTTGTTTTAGGGATGAATATTTTAAATAAGTTTTAGGCCTTTGATCACTAGAGTTCTTTAGAAGTTAAAATAGTGAGACTTCCATATATTAGTGTCAAACTCACTAATTTTGAATATGTCCCAGTATTGTGATTTCATCATTCAAAGTTGTTAAGGTAAACTAGCCTAAGGCATGCTTAATTATCCATGGTAGATACCTAAGTTGAATGCCCCATTACAATCTTGCATCAACCCATGATACAAATTTCAATAAATGAGATATGAGCTACTAACATTATGTTGAATTAGTGGCCACAATTAATGTCTTGGGTGATGGTGATGAAGTGATCAAGGATTGCAATAGGCCCTTCCACCTTTCTTTAGTATAACTTTATCACAAGAAGTAGTTTCTTTAAGCCTTCATGTTGTGATTGTGTTAGAAAATATTGTTCACTACTGCTTTAGGTGAGAAAGATGACCATTACGGATACATTTTTTTCTTAATCTTAGGGTAGTCTGCAAACTCACTTGGGCTACGATGGGTACACCCAAAAGCACCACTTATTCATACTGTACCTAGTTATTGTTATTAGCTTGTTTAGATTTTCATGTAGTCTTGTTGGCAAGTGAAAGCACATTCCGACGTACCAAAGAATGCAAGATTTGGATACCATATGCAAAAGTTATTAACGGTCAAAGTCTGTTTCTGAAAGTGCTATCTATAGTCTGTACATGATTGATTTTGGAAATGTATGTGCATTGTAGATGGTGCTTTTAGGAATGGTGTGCTTTTGGATGTACCTACCTTAATTGGGCAATAAGGTAGGGGTTCTAAAAGCACCCATGTCCCTAAAAGCGATTTGGTAGATTTTACCTCTAATATATATCCAAAGTGTATATTTCAGGAGGGGGTTGCTTTTAGAAACCACTATGTTTTGAACTTCAAAAATCCATAACTAATTCCATGAAGGTCCAAAAATATGAAATGACTTGGGTTAGATGCCAATTCCATTTTTCTTACCACGGAAATTTACTAAAAATTGTTTTAAAAAGTTTAGCTTCCCCAAAATGAAAATCAGCTGGTAAAAGGTCGCTTTTACAGCCCTCTACCTTACACTTCAGGAAATTCATAACAATTTCATACTTTGTCCAAAAAATGAATTTTCAATTGCTCTCCCCATTTCTCACAGTTGTCTTTTAATCACTGTATAAGGGCAAAACACCCATTCCCGCACTTGTTCCTTGCAGTGGACTGTAGATTCACCTTAATGTGTCAGTAGAGTTCCCTTAATGTGTTCGCCACTTGTGTGATTGTAATTTGTTGATACAATTGAAGGACACATAGGAAAATCTAGTTGGTTGAGTGCTGATTTTCGCAGGGTTGGGTTTTGGGGGCACCTACAGGACGGTTCTGCAGGTCTAGGGAGACAACACTTTGAAAAATTGTAGAGATTACATACTGTATCCGAAAAATCTATTTTTTTAAAAATATTCATGGTTTTCACTCGCTAATACTAGAAAAATATCATCTTTAGAAAACTCTGCCTCCAACTATGCTGAATTCCTTATTTGGGCGGTTTTGGGTGTTTCCACTGTATGGTACAAAAACAGAAAAAAGATTTCAACAATGCCAACACGACAAACCAATCATCCTGCCTGTCACACGCTGGATTACCTTCTTCTCCACTCAACAGTGAGGATGCTCGTATAGATTTCCTATTGCACCAAATTGGACTCTAACTTCCATCATGGTCAGTGGTGTTCAGTCAGTTACAAGGAACTCACAAAGGTCTTTGATTGTGGCCAAGAATTCAGATGTCATTACGTTATTGAGAGATGGTTCATTCCGGTCCAATAGTTACAACCAGGGCTTTTTTTTTCATTTTCATTTTTTATGAAGTGTCAAAGTGGCGATATAGAATGTTATAATGGTGCTCCAAATTTCAACATTCATCCACATATTGGATAAAAAAATATCACATTAAAACATATCACATGTTCATAATTTTGTTTTCATCCACAACTTGGCTATTTCATCCAAGAATTCTTTTTAATTCCAAGTTTTTGGGCAAAAAATTTCACACCATTTTTTAGCCAAATTATTGTTTTCTGGTGCAATTTGGCATCAAAGAGCCCCAACAAAAAGTCTTAGTTACAACACAAGGTGAACTTAAGATATGTCCGTAGGTGCAATATTTTTTATATAAATGAAATGAGACATTGCATTAAAAAAACCCACAATACAAGATAGCCAAGACTCAAGGGTTGGACAATGAAGAGATAAGAGTAATAGAAAGAAAGCGAGAAATGAAACCTAATGGAATAAACTCAAGGAGGGGGGCCCTTCTTGCTCCAAGAAGTGGTAGAGCCTACTCTATAAGCAAAAACTAGAGATTTAAGCCAAATGCAATCAAACCTTGCCTATATGTTTGCTCCATTGTAGGGACTTTGATTATGTGTAACATTTCACTCTAGCTTGATTTCACTACATAGAATAGTAAAATTAGGTTGCATTATTTTAACAATGAATTAAGTTGCCATGCTAATCTAGAAAAGTTATGTTACGAGTCACCGCTTATCCACATTGAGGCACATGCAACTCTATAAATTGGCCATGAATCAATTTAACAACTCATAGTATACATATGGTTATGAGTTGATGATAATTCTTCTATCCTTGTACAATAAATATCTATATAAAATAAAGGTCCATTTCT
Source organism: Thuidium tamariscinum (assembly GCA_947034885.2). Taxonomy (NCBI): domain Eukaryota; kingdom Viridiplantae; phylum Streptophyta; class Bryopsida; order Hypnales; family Thuidiaceae; genus Thuidium; species Thuidium tamariscinum. The sequence continues at coordinate 1,509,611 of OX344749.2, forward strand.
GGTGAGTGCTAAGCATGGGTTAGGATTTGTGTTACTTAGTGTTTCTTTTGGACACATTCATTCATGGGCACTTTTAGCTCTTAAACCCATGAGGAGCAACACATTACAATGTTCTTTGCTCCAAAGGTATTGCACAATTTGTAGTAAAATCAAGACAAGACACTACACTTACATGATAAGAAAATCAAGCTAAAACAAAGATGCCACAATGATAGGTGCATTCTTTTAAAATGGCCTTTTTTTGCAAGCACTAGCAAAGAATAGTAGCAAAAGAGTCAAGAAGGTTAATGGGTTTTTTAGCAGTTAGTGTTCAAAGAATATAGACATTGCAGGCAAGTGGAGAGTGGAAGATGTATTGTCAAAGCTTGAAATAATAATTATTAGTCATGCTAATTTTCAATTTCTTTACAACTTCATATGTTACAAGTACAATAGCTAAGTCGTTGACATTTTATTTGTAGTTGATTCTCTTAAAGGTATGCCAAAGCAAATAGTACAATTGTTTACTAGTGGCAATTCATAGATGAATAAGAGCTTATGTGGCAAGGTATGGGATGATGTATACTCTTTGAGGTAGGATAAGGATTAGATGCTTCTTCTTTGTTATTTGTTTTTATATATTTTTGAGCCATGTCTTTTGAAAATGTGAACAAGTTGTATAGTAGAACCTCTCTAACTCAATTGGCCCTGGCCCAACTTGACATATTCAATTACAGAGGTTTATTCACTTAGAGAGGGTCAGATTTACTCACATCCTTTGTAATTTGGCTCAATCCGAGACGGTTTGATACATTGAGTTACAAAGGTTTATTAGCCTAAAGAGGGTTTAATAAGAGAGGTTCTACTATATATGATTTAGATTGAAATGACATTTTGAGAATATGTTACATTCTCCTTCATGTGAGTTTTTTAGAAAAATTATTGCTTACTTCATTTGGTGTAAATATGAAAAAGTTTTGCTTATTGGGGTAAAGAAGAGCTAGTTGTTGACAAAATCATTTGCATAAACTTTGAACTAATTGATTAGAGTTTATATAGGTTTGAAATTTAGACAAGCTATAGATGATACTTAGAGTTGAATTTTTAAGAAGCTATTTGAGATATCGTATCTATAGTTTGTATGCAATCTCATGGTGGTTGGAAAATAAAGAATTGAATTGTCACAAAGTCTATGAATGTTAGCTTCAGCAAGCTACAAATAACAGACTATAAAATTTCGAGTCTTCAATTTAGAGGGTTAGTATAAAATATATTATCTTTTTTTAAATCTATATCACATTTTATTTCAATTGGAGTGTGTTTGTGGTTGTTGGACCTATTTGAAAATTGGCTATAATAATATAGTTTAGTATACAATTTTGATATTTTATATGGTACTTTTAATATTAACTATATATTGAAATATAACCATTGATATATACCTCACATTGATATGGTATATTTATCATTATGTGGTAGGACAAATGCATTGTACATAGATTGTATACATATAGATCTTATTTATATGGATACCACTTATATATTGATTATTGAATAATATTTTCAATGTTTTATGTGAATCAAAGATTGTTCAAATAGATGTAGGATTGGTGTACGTACTTGAAGGGTGATTTTGTGATTTCATGAAGTTTTTTATGCTCTCAAATTAAACTAGTTGGAAAAAAAAGATGGTCTTTTTCTAAGGTAATTCTTACTATCCAAAATGAATTATTGGAAGCATTCGGTTAAAGGCATGTGTACAATATGTCTCATATTTTGTAAGTATTCTTATACTCCTATCTTCTCTTAAGATGTCAATTTTCTCTCCCTAATAAATACTCCCTCCTCTCAAAATAAATCTAGGACTTCTTAAAAGTGTCTAGATTAACAAGTGAGCTACTTCTATTTTCAACAAATTGCATAGTTCTTGTAATTTTGACTATACCCTACTAGGTATCAAAGAATGGAAGTCAACAATGATGCAATACATTTTGAAAATAAGCGATGAAATTGATAAAATTTTGCCCTTTTTAGAATTTCTCCAATGGTATTAATTTTAATCATTTTCCAAGCAATGTCCGTGTAGTGATGTCTATTGATGTTCTTTGCAATCAACTTTGACAACATCCTATGATTTAGCTCTAGGAAATTCTCAACAAGATATTTATTAATAGCAATTTTTGTATAATTGTAGGTTGAATTCTTCACTTGGTTAGAGGTTGCATTTCAATTCCTTTTGCATAGATTGAATTTATATCTAATCTTTAAAGTGTCGTATTAGCAAATGTTTTTGCTTCGAGATGATTGAAGTGGTTTCAATTCTTATCCATTAAATTGTGGGGAGCCAGTTTCAAATATAATTTAAAACAAGTGTATTTAGAAACCCTAGATTTATTTTGAGACCGAGGGAATAGCATGCAAGTACAAATATCTTATTGATATGCCTTAGGTCTTCTATTAGTTGTGTGACTTGTGTGACTTGTGTTTTAGTATTACATCACAATGATTTTACTCATTATAATACATATAAACAACTACATCAAGTCTAATGAATTGTCCAACCAATGCTTTGTCCTAAGGATAGTGAAAAATGAGGGCCTAGGATCTTGAGCCTAGGAATCTAGAAGCCTAAGTACTTGTAATTTAAGCACTTTTATGATTATAGAGTATACATGTTGTAATTACTTATAGGTGCCTATAATATAAGTCCCTACAATATCACTCTAAATGCTACATTTTTTGTTTAAAAATGCTAACATCTGAGCTTAGAAAATACAAGTGTACAAGGAATGAGGACAACCTAAACTTTGCTACTTAATAGAGTGGCTAATGAGTATTGATAGTTAAGACATGATTTGATCTAAAGAGATTGATATCAGACTTTATTGTATGTTTATACTAATAATTTGATTAGTGATAGATAATGAATGAATATAGTAGACTATTAAGTTTATTGCAAAAAAAATAAAAGAATGAATCCTTGTCTAATAGTAGCTTCATGACATATCTATACATAATATAATGATGGGAATGTCTAAATGAAACACTAGGAAGTTTTAAATTAATAGTGTCATTAGTAAATAGTGTCACAAGTCATACAAGGGGCAACAAACCAATTCCTTAAGGTTATGAATGTCATGTTGTTTAGAAGTTATAGAAATCTTCATTAACATGATGACATTTGGTAGTAATGTATAAAAAAGGTATAACTTTTTAAAAAGTTCACACTTAAAATATTCGATGATTCAAATCTTGGCAATAATTTCAAAAGATGTTAAAGTGGAAAAACAAGTTTCCTAATTGTTTTTGAATTTCAATGCATACAAATAACTTTTGAATGTATACAAGTGAATTTTACTTAATAATAGAATCAACATAGTAGGAAATATTGATAAAATAACAAAATCACTATAGTGTAATAACTAAAATTCAAACTTGCTTTCAATAGCATGCCCTAAAAAATTCAAAAAAGAATGAGATGCATGTTGAACAATATTCTAGTTGTGGACATTAAAATAAGGCCAAAAGTTTAGAAATTCTACCAATTCAACTTTGACTACTTACCCAATGTCATTCTAGCCTACATTTCTTCTTCGCCTAGCAGATTCTAGCCTCTCTCGCACTCTCCCTCCAAATTTCATCCTATACCCCGAAGCCAACAAACTGACATATGGCCAAGAAAAACAACCCTGATTTTAGGACCTCACACAAATGAAAGCTTCTGGAGTCTGGACACATTTATATTACACAAATTCACTCAATTCTAGGTGATACAACATTAACCCTGAAATGCCGGGCCTATGACCACTGGTTTCAGGCCGCACTCTCTGCCACTCAGTTTGTTGCCATTTTGTAATCAGATGCATATGAAAATTTTTATTTTTATTTTTCAGAGATGAAACTGCATGTCCTCTGTACTTCACAGGAATTTCAGATTTTTTTTGAGGAAAATTGTATTTTCTGAAAATTTATGAAGGAAAAATGAAGGAAAAATCATATCAAATAGAAAATAACCTCAAAAAATCTGAAAATTTCACCATGTGCGAACATTACAGTGAAAATCATCATGGTGTAAACTAATTTACCAAGTACATCTATAATTAGAAAGTAATGGACATTAAAAATACAGCCAAAGTGCAAACTGCAATAAAATATTCATTTTTACAAATTTTTACAAAATTTCAATTGGAGTAGAAACTGGAGGAGAGGACCTTCATTTCATTAGTTGGGCTCTAACTCAGAAAATGTCATTTTCAAGGAGAAATTTCAGATTTTGTCAATTTCTCAAAATACACTAAAATGGCAAATTTTGTCATCCGTTTTCTCTAATTACTTCTCAACTACATAAAAACAAACATTAGTTAGACTAAAAACACAATTGGAGACTCTTTACAACTCAACATGAAAGGTCACTAAAATAAAATGAAAAAAACTACTGTTCATGTCCTCTTGGGCCCCTGTGAAGCCTGCCGAACGCCAAAAATTGGCGCCGGCGGCGCTTAGGGGTTAAGCATATCATCCCATTACAACAAAAACAAGTAACACCACATTCGTGAAGTTCTATCCAAGTGGCATGAACAATAAATTAAATTTCCTCCATTTCCTAATTTCATACACTTCCAAGCAAATCTAAGGTAACCTAAAAGTGTCAATATTTTCAGTTAGTCTCACTATCTCATAAAGGTTGGATACCCACAAAGAAGTTGATATTATCAACAAACCCAAGAGAAATGCAACCCCAGTGAATTCATAATTTTCCAATGCTCTGATAAAACTTTACAAATTCAGCTGAAGTAAGTTTGTTGAAAGGAACAAAACGTGAGTCAACTCACAGTCCCGTACAACATCCATTAGCAATTAATGGGCAAGGGTTCCTGCCAACAGACTTATAAAGATTCATATCATAGCTAACCTGAAAATTTCACGCTGGGCTAGGAAGGCAGGCAATGAAAGAATGAAAGCTTCTTCGCATCCTTGTACCGTACCGTACTGTACTGTACATGAGCACAGTTGGATATGGTCTTGACCAATCTTGTCCATCGAAAGCTAAATTGTAGACCTCTGGGCTTTCAAAGTACACCTTGTAGTTGAAGAAACCCTTTCTATCCAGAATGGCGAACCTTCGTCAGTTCCTGATTCTCCGAGCTGAGATCCCAGTAGCAATCTTCTGACTACAAAAGACCATCTCAGTTCCTGACTACAAAAGACTCCCGTAGTGTCTGCGTAGCAAGCTTCAGAAGCACATTGATACAGAGCTCTGTGTTGAGGTATGATAAACCACAGAAGGCAATCCTTCCAGAGCGGTCGCAAATCATGTCGGGTAGAAATGATAGAAAATTGGCGCTCACAGCCACTAAACACAGCTCCACAGTGCAAGACAAGAAACATCTTGGCTTACGTTTATTTCCTCCCACTGGCAGCAACACGTGCTTTTGCTTTAACTTCGGAGTCCTGGCAACAGAAAGAACACGTTAAAATGTTTGTTTACAGATGCAATGAATGGAAACCATTGATTTGCAGCAGACTACGCTTAGAACGGTGGGTAAAGGTAATGACTGTAGTTCGGGACCTGACAGAAATTTGCAACACACCTTCTTGGTCGCAAATAATTTTACCTGAGTGGGATGAAGCAGGATGTAGTTCCGGGCTTGTGAAGGATTGTGATTCTCGGCACCCTTGCTCCAGTCATAGCTTACCTGTTCAGTGCCAGATTCAACAAGAGGAAATACAATTCAATATCCGAATATCAACACTCAATTGCAATTTGTAAGTAACAGCTTTCATGAGATGCAAGCTAATTAATTTTAGACATTTATGATGTAGTAAATTATGCACATACCCATAACGAACACCAACATTTGCAACGAAATACATACCCCATAAGCAAAGATGGTTCCGTCATGATTAAATGTACTGCAAGGAATCGGCTGATTACACCGCTGCATAGCCTGTTCCATTGATAACACATCGTCAGTTCAGCACTTCGATATCAACGTTCGGTGTATCGATATCAACTAAAGAAAAAGTGCCCACGTTCTTATTAATTCTTTAATTCGATATCAACGCCGAATTCTTAACAGTATACGTTCCATACACCAATATAAACAGAAAACCTGAGCACAACATCAATAAGCCAAATGCCCATGAGATGCATACTTACCTTCAGTCTTTGCTTACTATCTTTGTCCCAAAAGTTGAATGCTCCGTCAGATCCGGAAGTGGCAAACGTTCCATGGACCTGCTAATTCCCAGACATTGCATTAGTAGCCAAAAAAATTTCAGGATGACTGAATGAAGGGATAAAAAGGGATGAGCAGATGCAGAGCGCATATGTGAAAGACCATCTTCATACTGAAAACAGCAGCGCACTGAACGAAAACTTACAGGATGGAAGTCAATAGAATTGACTGCATATATGTCATTGTTATCTCTATGGCATTTAAAGGTGAAGTTCTTGGATTGCTGAGCTTCATCAATGTGCTGAACAGCTACTCTTCCTTCGATCGAACCAACCTGCATGATACACACCGACATCAACAACAGAAATCTACACAACAAGTATATCTCATACTACTTCATCTTCTCTTCGATGATGGTATTGGAAGCACATGCAAATGTCGCAGTACGTAGAGGTTGACTTACAAGAAAGCCTTCCTTTCCTGGAAAGGTTGCAACACATCGAGTTTGATATTTCAATGGAGATTGAATCCGCTTGAACTCTGTCTGTTTCAGCACAATGACACATAAGGCCGCTGTAAGATATACAAGAATGTCAAGAAAAGCTTTATTTACAACATGGAGAGTTCCACAATGTTGATCTATTTTGCAAGTAATGGGGGTCTACGACAAATATTTGCTATTCTCTGTAGGACTATTCAAAACCAAGCCAATATTAATGTGCTTACTTGTGGACTTCGAAGATTGTAGACAACGATATTCCTATCTGCAGTTGCAACCACCATGAGTGGATGCCGAACACTCATAGCATAACACCTCTCAGGAAGTTGTTGAGTGTGTGCCGGAGTCTGTTGCCGTAAATCCCAATACCTGCACAGAAGGTCCAAAACAATTATCTAAAATGCTGAAGGTTACCTAAGATTGAAAATTCTTGAAAGCAGGCATCTGTAGCAAAGAAATCACTGGAGAAAAAAAGATAAAATGCCAATTCATCTAATAAAACAATATTACCAACGTCAGACAGATGTGTACTCATCGACAACTTCCAAGGACTGAGAGAAAATAGCTACCATCACTCGGTCCCTAAAACTAACTAGGTAAGCAAAGCACACACTTGAGAGTTTTGTCCCAGCTGCCGGTAACAAGGAGATTCATCTCAGGAATCCATGAAATGTTCTTAATAGGTGCATCGTGCATGGCTACGGTTGTTGGTTGACCGCCAGATAAAATGGGCCACATTTTTGCTTGCTTGTCACAACCTGCTGAAAACACTGTACTTCCATCCTCCTTCCAGGCAGTACATAGGACCTGCAAAACACATACGTTATCATCGAGCTGCAGCAGAGTGATTCGAAAAAAGAGGCGATTGAGAAGACCATTTCGATCAACAAGGTCATACCCAGATACTGGAACAGATAACTTAGCATTGACATATCTGTCTGGCTTCAACAGAAGCAAAAGCCACAGGCAAAGATCCTCATATGTAACTCACAAATCTCGAAACGCTGCGGATTGAGTCTAATTTTCCGAAACACAATGGACTGAGACCAAGAAAGTCATTGACGCGACCAAAAAACTAACAAACTAGGCATTGTTTACCTCAAAAATAAGCAGAACGTGTTGTACTTACAGGTTGGTCATGAGAAATCGCTGCTTTGGGAACGCTGCTTCCATTAGACTGGATCTCCCAGCACCTCACCTACTTACCATCACCGCAAGCGTTCAAAATGAATTCCTCTCATAACAAATCAATCAACGAACAAAATAAAATCATACGGTACATATGGTCGCTGTCACCGCTACTTAACGACGAAATAATGGCCATTAAGCAACAATTATAATTCATCAGGAAAAAGAAGAAAATGAAGATGGTTCCACCGCCAAAAAATTGACCAGAAAGAGAACAGCAATCAATGAAGAGAAAAATAACGGAGCAAAATGACACAGAAATACGTGGGGAATCAAAGACACTGGAACACACATAACTCTCAAACATCCAATCCATAAATGCAAGGTGCTTCACCTGATTGTCCCAGGAGGACGCAACAAGATAATTCGCCTTGGGGCTAAAGGCAAGACTTGAGATACCATCGGTTGGAGGAGAATTGATCTGTTTCACGTATTAAACATACAAAATTTAGAGAAATTGGCCAGATGTCCTACAAGATCCATTCGAGAACACTAAACTCATATATGAAGATGCCATGATCGCCTGCTCGCGTAAGCGTTTCGCTAACTTGAAAATGACTCAATACTGCATTATTAATAAGAGCAGTAGCTGGTCAAACTTTAAACATCTCTACTTCCTAAAACTATAATGAGTACGTTTCCAATAAGAAATTCACGCTCTCAAACCCAGTGGGCTTTTGACAGCACCGTCCCACTAACAAAAACAAGTAAGCTTTCAAATTTAAGTATAGGCAGAGTTTAAGCATCACCACAAAACTCGTCTCCAGTGCTACCTCCGTCTAGTACGGAGTTCTAAGCCCAAGGGAACAGTAATCCAGAAGAAATGTACAGAAAAAACAAATTCAATCCATGCATTACGATTGGCACCGGGTTCAAGTCGCCAGTAATTCACAAGTGACAGAAAAAATTATCACACTTGTCACCAAAACGAGCGATACAAAATTCTCCACTGGAAACAGAAAGAAGCTTCCACTTCGAACCAGAAATGCCCGAATTAAGTCACAGCTCCTCGCTCATATCTCGAAACCCTAATTCCGCGAACCCTAAACCCCGCGCTCTAACTCGCTCGGTTCATAAAATCTAATCACTCTCCCACAAGGAAGCTATCCTCTCCAGCGTACTCCAAGGACTAATTCAATAAGGCGCCGGGCACCGAAACAGCCATAATCCAAACATTCAAATGAATCAAAAACAATAAAAAAAAAAAACTCCATAAAAATGGATGAGTGATAATGCAGCAAACCTCGAAAGACTTGTTGGGATTGTGCGGTTGCGTTGCCGAAATGGCACCGAAATTGGCCATGATGACCACGATCACCACGCCCCAAAAGCAGGAACCAGAGACTTGCAGCAAACAAAGATGAAAGATGAACTGTACACTTACAAACTACGCAGTCGAGGAACAAATAGGCTCTGTGGCCGTGTCGCTGTTTCTACCAACCTGTGTATCAATACGGCTCACCGGTTCTCTCGAGGATACCCGGATTCTCTGTATGCTCCATTTTTGTGATCCCATGTGAAAATAAATAAATAAATTTCGGGGAGGGGAGATGTCTTCTATGGGGAGAACATCCATACCTAGAATCAGTGAAATTTTACATTAAAATACAAAAACATTAGAATATAGAAGTACTCAATACTCAATAGTTGTATAAGGAGAATCAAAATCAATGGTTAGCAATAAATTTGGGGAAGCCCATGAAAAACAAAGTACAGTTTTTTTTAAACTTTTTTTAAAACAATGGGGGCAAGTCCACTGCATTAAATGAAAAGACAAACAACAGAGTGAGGCCCAAGTGGTTGGTGACTGAACTGACCTAGAGATAGGGTAGAACTAAACAAATCAGCTATCACCTACATGAACATTTTCAACATTGGACATGTACTATGCCACTAAATGCTTTTATTAGTAAAAACAAAGTAGAAATTTTTTTGACTCCCCCAAAATTAGATTTAGTATTGCACTAGAATTTTTTGATTGATTATAATTTGACAACAAGACAAAACTATTTCTGAAATATAGTTTTTCCTATTATAGAACCTAGTAAAGACAAATTGAACTCTTGACAAATTGAATTTTTTTTGTTTTTCCCTGAACTTTATGGTAGTTCCGAAGTCATAGAATTTCCTGATACATGTATACATTTTTAAATCTAAACAATTTCTTGATGTTTTATATTTTTTAAATTTAAGCAATTTCTTGATGTTTTTTTTGTGAAAGGACATGCGATGTGATATTAGAGAGGTCATATTGATATCCGGTTACATGATCGCCGGTCCGGGTCTCTGACGAAATCTCTGCAGAAGCAAACTGTTCAGTTGTCTTCCCGAATTCAGTTGCTCATCGTTGAGGAAGCATGCTTCAGCTCCGTGTCCTGTCCACGATTCGCACACCCTTCAATCGGATTGTACGATCAATATTCTTTCTTGCCTTGAAATCTCCCTGTTCTTTATTCTTCTGATATTGAGGGCCAGCCCTGTATCGGTTTGGAGCCATGGATTGTGATTGTGAAGATCCTGCATTGCTTTGGATTGCGAGCTGAGTTCCATGCTTTTTGTGAACGGTGTATTTCCAATCTCTGATAAATTTCGGGACTAACTGGCGTGTAGGGAAAATTGTTTAGCTTGTTTTTGATGTTGATTGTGTATCGCATTAATTTCTCGGGCAGATTCAGCAGAGGTCGTGTGGTACAATGACCGCCGCTGTTCCGAAGTGGTTGCCCGCGTTCGTACCCATCCAGTCTCCTCAACAGGCCGACATTTCTCCTTCCACTCGTAAGTAAATGTGCTTCGCTTTTGCAAAGAGTTCTTAACATTGTTAATATTGACAGCTAATTGAGTAATTGAAAAAACACAATTCAGAGGTTGGAAGCATAGTTTTAGGGTTTGGATGGAAGGTTCTATTTGTGCAATGGCTTCAAATGTACTTTTGTTGTCGGATTTTGCAGCTCTGGTTCGCATAGTTTCCTACAATATTCTTGCGCAGTCGTATGTGAAGAGTGTGTATTTTCCACATTCGCCATCGCCGTGCTTAAGGTGAGTACTAGTGTTTAAATGATTGTTTTACGAGATTCTAATTCTTCCGAATCTACGGAGTGTGCATTCGACATTGAAGTTTCAACACATTTTAAGTATTCTTAGCTCTAAACCCTAGAACCCTGGGTCCGTCATGTTGTACAGGATTTGATTTTCCGATTCAGCTGGCGAAATGTTACGGGGAATTTTTGTGCTATATTTATAGTTCCCTCTGACTGTAGAGGAATGACATTCTCAGCTTCTCAACTGGAGTAAGGGCCACTTTAGATTGCAGAGGTCGAAGCAGCAAGCATGTTAAAATTTGAACCAACATCATGTGCAACTAGAAGTGTGATAACAGGCTTACAAAATCCATTGATATTATTGCACCTTGTACGCATTTTATGAAGCACTTGAGGGAACAACTCCGTAATTGAACTTAAAGAGGTAGCTTGCAACCTTGCTGTCTGTAATGTTTTTAGGAGGCGTCCTAGGAGCCACGCAAGTGCCACCTCTGGATGCTCATTCTTGTTACTTGGATTCGTAATAAGTCGACTTTGAACAAGCAAGATAAAATGAATATAAAATGATTTGTGCATCAATCGATGTGTGAGATTTCTTGTTATCGTAAGCTCGTTGCTTTGACCTCTGCAATCTTCAGTGGACTTAAGGTAGTTAGGGATGAAGCCATCGCAATTGCTGCTGAGCGTGGTTGCACTTTCTAAAATATATTGATAAAACTAAAACCTTGCCTGCAATTCTACGAGTATTCCCGCGCACTTTGATATGCATGAGTTGAAGCTGTTTATGAGTTTAGAAGTGTTGGTTTGTATATTTCTCAGTCCGCAAACCGGTCTTGCAGATGGAAGAGTCGGTCGAAGGCCATTTTGGAGCGACTTTTGTCATTTGATGCCGACGTTCTGTGTTTACAGGTTGTCGTCTCGTATTCCGTTTTAAGAAAAGATTTTGTTACATTTAATGGTTTGAACAGTCACAGGCTAAAAGGCAAGTAAATGCTGTGTTAATTTCAAGACACTAACTTTAAGTTAATCACAACTTGTGCGTTACACTAGAATTAACACAACGTTAACGCGACATGAAGAAAATATGAATCTAATGCCCATTAACTCAACTTTTAGAACGTTGTTAATCCAGGCGGTCTTCTTTGATGTTATTCTTTTTTCTAACCTTGCCAATTTAAAAGTTAAAAGATAACGGTTTAACTAATAATGTACAGATGCATTTTACAATCCTTTTGTAGGCCTTTCCTTGTTGACCGTAATGCCGATATTCATGTCGCGCTTGTAATGAAGACATGTTGCTCGTACAGGAATTGGATGAGTACGAAAGCTATTACCGGAATAAATTGGCGAGGGAAGGCTATAGCAGTGTTTATATTCAGCGCAGTGGTAGGAAACGGGATGGCTGTGGCATCTTCTTTAGACGCAACAGGTACGTATATGGTGCATCCCATCACGGACATTATAGTATTTATGTAAGGAGTGCTGACCTGATGGCAGGAGTGCTGACCAGAAGTTTTCTGTCTGGTTTTTGTTTGCAATTTTCTGTAAGTTTCTCATATCTTCATGTCATATTCCCCCCAGTTATAGCCTGATCTAAAGGTTGTCCTACTTTAGTATTGCGTAAGTAATGGATCAACTAATCAACTTTGGATAGCATTCATTGGAGAGACTCCGTGACACCTTGGAGTTGGCCATGATTCTCTAAATCTTGGGTATCCATGATTCCCATTTTCCTTTTCTTTGTACGAGGACTTTGGAAGTGGAATGTTGGCGGATGTAAAAACAGAATAAGATGTAAGCATAGATGCGCATGAGCAGCCTTAGAACGAAGGAAGAATAGTTCTTGTCAGTGCAGTATCTTAGCATTAGGCAACAGAAAGGGTGCAGTTTTTTATGCCTAAGGTTGATATGATGATGAAAATTGATCAGAATGGAACTCGTGGATGAACAAGTAGTCGATTTCAATGATCTTGTCCCCGCCTCCACGGAGGTGGATACATTGGAGTTATCTTCAGAGGACGATGTGCAGTCCGACAGTGAGACTGTGAAGGATCCAAGACTAGAGAAGTCAAACAGCCGGTCCCGGTCATCCTCGCCTGTTAAGGGTAACATTAACTTTGCTGCTAGCCTCGCTGACTCTTGAAATTTTAGTGTCTCTATTCTCCGTTCTCTATTCTCTCTGCATCTTCTCATGTCAGTTTTACTAATTTCTTACAAGGAAGCTAGGTGTAATGTATTGAAGTCCAACTTTGACATCGGTTGTTGATAAGAATCAAGTGGGATCCTACAAATTTGTGTTTGCAGCTGGTCCAGAAAGACGAGGGGATCCGAATGACCCACGTGTTCGCCTCAAGCGAGACTGTGTAGCTATATTGGCTACCTTTCGCATGCTAGATCCTCCAAACAAATATTTAATATTTGGGAATACTCATCTTTACTGGTATGCACGTCTCCTCCCAGACCTCGTTTAGAAGCCTCTCTGTCTGCTTGTAGTTTATCCTGCAAGTCTAAATTCTGACACTGTTGGCTTGCCACTGTACACCAGGGATCCAGAATGGGCTGATGTAAAGTTGGCTCAAGCTAGGTACCTACTTTTGCAAATTATGAAATTCCAACAGAAGATTGCAAATCCTCTGGTGCTGGTTTGTGGGGACTACAACTCAACTCCAGGAGATCCGGTGAGATGCCTCTCTGCGATATCTGGCGTTCATCAATAGAAAATCAACTCTTCTGATCTCTCTTGTGCACTTGTGAAGGGGGAATTAGTATAAGAAGTGTCCATGGTTTCACATTTTGCAACATCAAGTTTCTTTGTATGAGATATTTGTGTGTTCCATGACGGAAGAGTACTACTTCACCTGTCTGTCCTATCGTCCTATTTGAACTGTGTGTTCCGTTCTCTGAAGTTGGATGTCACTAAATAATATGAATATTCCCGACACACACACACACACACAAAAAAACCCAACCAAAACTCATAGGTGCTCTAGAAAACCTAGCCACGTTGACCTTGCCAATTGTAACACCACGTAAGGCAGTTTTGAATATAATATGGCTCGATTTTCTAGAACACCTTCAGGAGGTGGGTTCTGTACTAGTTCATTATCTTTCCTGTGTGATGGTTTCCTGTTTTTTGTTTCTACATTGGGTGCCATCTTATTTGGGCTCTTCTCTCTTACAGGTATATCGATACATCACCTCAGGATCCCAGGAATTTGGCGGACCCCGAAATAGTTCATTAGAAGGGAATACTGACAAGCTTTTGGAAGCAAGTTTCATTAAACTCGGTACCAGCGATAGTACTGCTGGAGTTCCAACGTCTTCAGAAAGGGCCCCTCTTCCTCTACTGAGTCTCTATAGTGAAGCCTTGGGCAAACATCCCAACACAAATGTGACCCCTGGATTCACTGGCACTTTAGATTACATTTTCTTCCGGCCATCTGATTCTTTGCGATTCGTTAATTTGCTGGCTCTTCCAGCGCCGAGTTCTCCTGATCTTGAAGGCGGCCTCCCTAATTACAGCCATCCGAGTGACCATCTGCCGATTGGAGCAGACTTTGCGATTCTGTAGTGGCAAACGAGAGAGCCATGTGATGTGCTCTTTGCAGACAAGAAAATTGGAAGAGGCGCAGGAACAGAACCAGGTTGACCACTCTAATATGTTCTCAGCCAGTCCCATGTGCGAGCTAAGGTAGCATATGGTTTTTTTCCTTTTTTCCTCAGTTTATTTCATGAAGAGGATTTGTCCAGGATGAGGTCTGGATGTTGCTGATGAGTTCGACAGTGCATGCAACTTTGTTTGCATACAGTAGAAGTCTTGTATCTGCGATAAGTGACCAGTTCTGTGCTTCAGCTGATTCACTTCTGTGGGGTGTGACTGGCCACTTTAGATTCCAGGATGCATTCCCCACTGCATTGTCACCACGAGTTCATAGACTCAACTTTACAAAGATTGAAATACTTTGGAACACGGACTGTCGCAGGCATTCTGCGTGCCAGCTCTGTCTTGTACTGATCTTCGTACTAGGTACATGAAATTTGCATTATAACACCAGATCCCCATTAGAACGTCAATTGATAAATTAAAATTGCGCACTGATACTGTCATTATTACTCGTACGGTTACTGTAACTCTCTCGCTACCGCTTTTTCCATTTATCTCCCTCCGCCAGTGTCTACCGTATGCAAGTCTCTCTCTAGACTTTATGAGCTTCTATGTTTTTAAAGGAATTCACATCTGTCTCCGCCTAGAATGTCAGTCAATCCTCCATGTTGGACAGGCGATTGCCACAAGTGGCATCATGAATATGGGAGAGAACCCGAAGAGCAGGTCATACCAATTCAAAATGTCACGGAAAAGAAGCTCTACTCCTTGGTAACTCATCAATTAATCACTCCACAAATGTTATTGTAAACCAAGGGGACCTTTAATCTTGAGGCAGAGCTAAGAAGATAAGAAAATCTTGAGGTACCATTGGTCAAGCACCCAATCTGGGATCATTTTGAAGCCTCTAGAGCAATTAGAGTGCTTAGAGTTTTTAGTATTCTCTTGACTTGGCTCTAATAAGGTAGAAGCCTCAATTGTCAACCACTCATGTCCTATAGTAGTGAGTAAGAAAGTAGGAAGAAGTGAGTGGGAGAGTAATTTTTGAATGATTGGAATTGGAGGACTAGACATTGGCTGAAAACTTCTTTCCAACTTTTTTGGATGGTAATTTCAATTTTGGGGATAAATTTTTGAAATCTCCATATTTCCTATCTTTTAAAATGGGAAAAATCTCCACTACTTCATATAATGCACCATTTGCTCCAAAATTGCTTATATGATTGGTTGTTGGTGCCTTTACCTTACCTAATGCCTCTAATTTCAATTGATAGGGGTTGTTTCTCTTGGATTCAACCATCTATATTTCATTGAAAAAGAAGGTGTCCATCTTTTCACCACACCATTGTTTCATGGTAATTCTCCAACTAGTCTATGTTGGCAATTAAAGGTATGTTCATACTTGGTGTTTAAGATGATGTTTGCTATTTGAATCAAAGGTTTGTTTGTACTTGGTGTTCCTAGTGATGTTTGCTATGTGAATTTGGTCCAAAAGTAGGTTTAAATTCATTCCTAAAACCCCAATAACAACACTTTTTAACACCATGTGGAAGGTAAGACAAACACCAAATATAAATCAACATGTTTGATACTTTGATACATATGCATATCATGTGGCATAATTCAAAATAAGTTAGTTAATCAAGAGCACAATTACACACTTCTTGTTGTTGTTCTAATTATCTTACGTGTGACTTTGAACAAAATACAATACAAGCTTTGATAAGTATACTTAGTTCTTAAAGTTTTGACAACAATACGTATCCACACTAAGTTTACCTACATTATATGCATTATGTATGTGGGATCTATTTATAATCTATATTATTGAATTGGTGCAATTTTGGTGCCAATAATTTTGACATCTATTATATTAAGTACAAATGGTTGCAATCCAATGTCAAAAAAATAGTCACGTTTTCGTCCAAAATATTTTTCATCCAATCCATTTTCTCCTAAGTTCAATCAATGCTACACAACAATAGGTATGTGCTAGTACAGTTATACTTGCAAAGCTACAGATTTAAGTTTCAAATCTTGCATCTAACGTAGCAGCATAAATCCAATTTAATGAAATCAAAGTTTATTTTCTTAAAGTAATACAAAATGGTATGAAGGCATATTTATTGATTTATTCCTCACTTTCAATAGACCAAACTAAGGAATTGCTACAAATTCTATGATGATAATTCCGGCTTTGGGGATGTTCATCTCCCACATGTAAATAGCTTCATCACTCCAGTGAAGAACACCGGAACTTTGCTCTGCCCAAATCAAACGAGAAAACACACTCAAATTGGTCACCGACAGCTTTATTTATTTAAAGGCTTTTTAGGGTTTGTGTTCAGAGAGATGCAAGTTTGGATCCGAGCAGAGCTTTGCAATGTGCAATTGGCTCTGCCAAATGCCGCAATCGGATCGAGATGGCGCCTCTCGACCGCCGCATATTCGAGAATCTCCACCCAGGGCGACGGATTTTCTTCGAGTTGCCTCTTTCTGATCAGGAGATGGTGCGCGTTGCTGTTCTCGACTCCGCTGTGGAGTGGGACGAGGTCGCGTGCGCTGCCATGTTAGTACCAACAGTTGCGGAAGACGAGTGGATGTACAGCTCCGAGGGCGGGCAGTGGCAGCTTCTGGCCACCGCTGGCGTCTCTCGTCTGATCATCGTGGACAGAATTTCTGAGTTGCGTGGAATTGGTGAAATGAGGGTTCGAGAGAGGGCGTCTTGTTGGCAATGCGAGGACGAAGCTCTGAAGACGAGGTTACGTTCCGTCGTTATTGCACTTGCGCCACGGATCTGCTTTAGGAGTGGCATCCCCGCTGTCCCGTTTGTGGTTTACACTAACAACGTCCTTCATCGCGTAGTGGTCGAGGAGGCTTACTCGTCTCTGACAGGTTTAATGGTTGTTGAAGATGTGGCCTTAGACGCTGAAGTTGTTGATTCGGAGAGCTTCGTGGTGAATGCTGACGGTATTTCAGTGGAAACAGAGTGTGCACACGGGAGACCTCGCGCAGGTTGTCGAAGATTGGACAGCGTGTTGTATCGTCGTCGTCTGCGGTTCAAGCGCATGCCGAACCTAATCCAGACCGAAGTTCCGCTCGTGAACTCCGGAGCGAAGATTGCTGGTGACACCGGGATTGACAAGGAATCTGTAGGAGTGAATTGCACCGAGATTATGCGTGGTTTGGAAATCGATCACAGTTTTTTAGTACACAAATATCTTCCCCCAATTGTGGCAGGGTTAGTTCTTGCTGCATCGTGCATTGAGCCTTGTATGGAACGCAGGGAGAGAGTCAAGGTGTTGGCTCTCGGGGTTGGCGGAGGTGCGCTTCCAATTTTCCTGCAGAAGCACTTAGGATTCCATGTTCAGGTACATCACGTATTTCAGTTACTGTGCTAATAACAAAAACTTGCTGTAACATAAAAATTAAGCGAATTTGTGGGTCATATATTCACGAGGCAAATGAAAGTTTACGAGATGATAACGGCATTGTTTTATTGTGGGCATTTACCGTGAATGTGGATGATAAACATCTGTATTTAACTCAAATATTGTTTTTTTAATATCAAATTTATTTTCACACCAGTGAGAGTGTCAAAACAAAAATTAATGTGAGGGTAAATCTCACAATTTATACTCTTTGCAGGACTTGAAATAGGTGTTGTTACCTTGGCTTGAATGTCCGATCCAGAAACCAGTGTCCGCTTTTGTTTTCACATTGAAATTGCAATCTGAGACTACGAACTAAGACGTTTGTGTGTGTGCAGGCTGTAGATGTGGACAGCGTTGTACTTGATCTCGCCTGTCGGCACTTTGGTCTTCAGAATGGCGTCGGCATGGAGGTCCATGTAGGCGATGCAGTTCAGTTTGTTGGCAACCTGGCCATGAAGGTCAAAGCAGAGGATGTCAGACTGAATTCCAAGAAATCGGCGGATGCATCCCTTAAGAGCCAGAAAGGTTTACATAAGAGAGTAATTTCTGAGGACGTTCAAGTTCCACGAAGTAGCACTCAAAATTTAGTTGCTAGCTCCGAAGAATGCGTCCAAAATGTTTGTCTGGTTAATAGATGTAGGCGCGGTTTTGACGACCATCGTGTTCACGTGATAATTGTTGATGTGGATGAAGGAGACGCCCGGTGTGGATTGAGCTCTCCTCCGTCAAATTTCCTGGAACATGACTTCCTCTCAGCTGCGAGGTCTCTGCTGCACGACGGAGGCTTACTTGCTATGAACGTGGTACCTAATGGCGCTAAGTCTCACTGTGGGGTAGTTTCTTCGTTACTGTCTGTGTTTGATGATGTGTACGAAACTGCTGTAGAGGGTGACGTGAGTCGCGTTCTCTTTGCATTGCCATTTAGAGGCGCAGGCGTGAAATTAGAAGGACCTTTGGCAAATCTTGTAAAGAGGTTCTTGGATGTGAGGTTAATAAGTGGAATACAAAAAGCTCATGCCAAAAGCTGAAAAAACTTCATCAGCTGGTGGATTTTTCAAACCCATTTCAAAGCCATACCGATACTACAAAACGCATGGATAGCACTGCAAATAGTCAAAAGTTTACATATTCTCTTGGGGTTACAGTAAATCACATGACCAAACTCCATACAAATTAATGTACACGCCGTCGCAGAAATCGATCAAACCACCAGAAGGATCTGTCTATAGCCGTTAATATTTTTCTCTAATTGTATGATTTTACATGAATCCTCGCGATCTGGCTCTCGATTATTGCATTTCTTTCTTCTACGCTGCTGAAATGTCGTCTTCGTCCATGACCTGCAAATTTAAACACCAATCAGCCGGAGTATTTAGCAAAGAGCTTACAGTTGAACGGACTTCGAACAAGAAATTCCAGTGCAGCGTAGCCAACCGAACTACCCTTTACCATACTATTTATTCATGTTGGCCAATGTATACTTTTCTTTGAACTTAACCCTTTTAAGGACCAGTCGACCAATTTTTGGTTGATATTTGGACTTATTATTTGTTACTGTTCATAGAACATCTCATTTCAAAAAACCAAGAGAACAATGCAATTAGAGTGTCTTTGTATGCTCCTAATAAAGCCAATTTCAAATAAAATGTGTGCAAAAACACATTAGCTACATTTTTCCAAACTTGAATTGCCCAACCCTTTGCATGTGAAATATTGCAAAAAAACATATAATGAATGTAAAAGATGATTACTTATGTGTGTGAAAGAACTTGTTGGAAGGTTTCAAGATCTCTAGACGACAACAATTCAAACAATCTGATGTACCTGGCAAAAGCCATGTGAACTCCAAGGGAAGCAACTTCTTCACGCTCTCAACTTGAATAGGAACTGCAATCAATCCAACATGGAGAAAATCGTATGACCATTTTCCCTCATCACTGCACCATAACATTCTCGAAAATTTCTTTTTCTCAATCCCTGAAGGAATACGGTTCCCCGCATTTTTGCAAACTACAATTATGAATCCTATGTAGTGTGTGACATTAACTTATCAAAGTCACATATTCTAAATAACTGCAGGCAGAAATGTTTCTAATGCGAATCCAAAGCAGAATGTAGCAACATCATCTCGACTTGTACAGAAACTACAGAACTGCTGAATTTGAATTTCAAAACTACGACATTATTCATAATGAACTAAAATTGGTACCATTTTCATCTCAATCAATGCCAACACACCAGGTAATCAGATTGCCAAATACCTGAATACCAATTGTAGTTCATGTTTGCCGAAAGATTCAGACTAGAGGATTGATCTCCACCTAAATGGTCACCAGAAAAAAGAGCACCCTTTCCTTTCTTGTAATGTAGACAGACGTGTCCCTGGATCATCACAACAATAGGGTCAGATCGTCCTGATTAACCACACAATTAACGGAATTAGAAGCAACCTTTCTCGTTTTCTCATTCTTGTTTTTTCACTTATTTCATAAATTTGCTTGAGACTACCAATTCTGGAGAATTTTAAATAATATTGTTGTAATCTTGGCAGAAATAATACAATTTCTAGCGATTTCCAAAACAATTTTTGGCAAAATAATCGCATTTCTCTTCTCAAATTTAGCTCAAACAAAATTCAGCTTAAACGAATGGCTGACAAGAGGGTTCAAAAATAACGTACTCTTGTATGACCAGGAGTGAAAATGAGGTCGATGTCTGAGCCTAGAAAGGTCCAAGGACCTTCACCCTCCAATTTTATCTCTACATCTCGAGTCCGAGCTTGCACCTGAAAATCACCATACCCAAGAAACACATCACTTTAGACACATAATGAAATAAATAAATTTTAAAGAGCCAGGATTCTCGAGAAGGTCTTTGAACATACTGCCAAGTTTTATTGTTGAACCAAGCTCATTAGAGAGCTCACATTCAAGACAGCAGTCTGGGATAAAAGTTGCCATTAAGTTCCTCCTTCTCGAGTGAAGGAACTTGACACAGCTACATTGATTAGTCAACTTAACATTATGAAGTAATTCAAGCTTAACCAGTGCGTAAAAATTCGCCTTGGAGTTGATAGTTTCTTTTAATCTTTGCATTTGGAGTGAACCAAAGTACTAGACCAAGATGGAAATTCTCACCTCTAATTGATGAAGGACGCGCTCACAATTGAAACGAGCTTGCCAACGCTCGTGATCTGCAATGTCGTCTCTGCACAACCCAACATGCTCATCGATCAACGTCTGCTTATGAATCATCGTAAATGAAATCGTATTCTAAACACCACAGTTCGCAACTTCAGCAGCATGATCCTGTTGTTTGTTTGAGTCTGAGGATTAAGTGAGTCCTCTCATAAAGACTTCAGAATACCTTACCCAAATCATCCCCAATTTCAATGCAAAAGTCTTGAACACTGACACCCTACCTAAAACTGATAAACATCTATTGTTGGATATGATTGTCAAGCTTCTTGAAAGGAAATCAATCCATTGTAAAAAGTGAAGCAGAAATTGATTGACCACTTCGAAAGTAAAGACTTACTTGTGAGTCAGAAACATGTAACGCACCCCACCCATGGCCTCCAACTGCTTTGCCAAAACCTCCGAATAGCGAGGACTGGGAAGATAAACCACCAACGCTGGTTAGCAACAAATCTCAGAGTGAAAAACAGCTGCCGTGGGAAACATTCAAGTCGTAAACCTGAAGTCAAATAGACCCGATCCATTCAAGAGCATGAATCCATTTGCAATTATAGTTTCTTCATTGCTATTCCATTTCACCATTACAAACTTCAATAGGACATTCATGATGTGATAATTACAGCTAAACTTCAGTTGATAGGCAGCTGTCTGCCCCCTTCTGCAATATCATTTTTTGTGCAAAAATATTTGATAAAAATTTACGCACAAATTTTGTGCACTTCTCAAACATCAAGTGCACCTTCAACGACAATAAGGAAAAGCAAGCACCCCACCTGTCGACGAGAATGTTGCCCTCAGGTTGGGTGATGAAGTACGAAGCTGCAGCATATGACTTCTCTGAGTGATAGCCACAATGGTACACCCCCTGGCCAATTTCAAAACACCAAAGCAATGAACAAATCTTAAACTCCAAAAAAAATTTCAAATGTCTCCTCAAGCATGTGCACTCTTTCATCAATCACTCCACACTGAGTCACAATCATCGGAGAAAGCGTCGGAACGAAAGGCTGTGATCAGAAGCTCTCAGCTTCACATTAGGGTTTAACAAAAAAATTCTTGCACACAGCAAATCCCCTGCTGCAGAATCGGCAACAGCGAAGGCGTCGATCTGTACCGGAAGCTCCTCAGCATCGACAGCAATGGGGAACGAATTGTGCGCGTCCTTGATATCTTTGGGAGGCTGCTCGGTGTGAATCGACGCAGTGGGGCACGAGAGCAACGCTTGCAAGGCTTGCAATCTCTCCTCCGGCGACTCCGGCTGGTGGTATACTACGGATTGCGAATTCGCATGCTTGAAAACCGAGGGCGCCATCCACCGACATGTGTCACAGTCGATGCAGGTGCGATCTGGACAACATGTACAACTCAGTATTCATCGATTTCGCAGTTTTCAGTTATTCTGGTATCAAAGCTTTGAGTAAATGTGCAAAACAAATAGCATGTGGCCCAAACTCATACCGACATAGA
This sequence comes from Thuidium tamariscinum, assembly GCA_947034885.2. NCBI lineage: Eukaryota > Viridiplantae > Streptophyta > Bryopsida > Hypnales > Thuidiaceae > Thuidium > Thuidium tamariscinum. Next base: position 1,532,196 of record OX344749.2, read on the forward strand.
ACTCCCCGCTGACATTTCCCGGTAGCCGAGCGCGCTTGGAGTCAACTTCTTTCTTCGTGTCGTGAAACGCACGCGGTCCACGTCCAGCTACCATTTTGGGAGGGTGCTTAGGAGCGAGGAACTGGTGTCTCGTGCGCCCGAGCAACTTCGCATTGCCGAGCGTCGAGCGTGCTAAGCAGGTGAGCTCCATCTGGTTCAAATCAAGCACAGCACCTCGAAAACTGTCGCCCAGAAAACACTTCTGAAGCTCGAATTATGCACTTGAGATTCTCGCTTCACGAACTCGAATTCAACAGAACAGACAGATCAGAGCTCTACAATGTCAACTGAACCGGACTTGGTTCGGGACGAAGGCAATTCGCGTATATATAGAAAGGTTCTCTTCAGAACGGCGGTAACTTATTCGACTACGAAGTGCGAAACCACCTGCGCGGATTATATGACTCCCAATTCTGACAACCGGAAAGCGGTCAGTTCGGCAGGATGGATTCGGAGACGGGGAAACGGAGTGCGAAGTTTCGGTACCCAAATCGTCTTTTTCTTTCCATTAATTTCCAGAATTAATCGCCAATCGAAGGCAGTGCAGGTGCAGGTGCCTAAGAAGCTGCGAGGGTGCAAGTGGCGTGAGCCTCACTCTCTCACGTAATTAAGTCGACCGGATAGACTCGCTGCCTCGCCAAGCTCTTTCGTTCAATTCGTTCGACCTGGCGTCGAATCGTCACGCTCGGGGCCTATTCATTGATTTCCCAGCAACGAATCTGAATTGGGCACCGCTCTCTTCCAAAGAACTATAAAGGTGCAAATCTTGAAAAAGCTTGGTGGTAACGCATCTGGGCTGAAAAGGCGGATATGCGCAAAGATTGGTATAGTTTCCGAAACAGAAAACCTCCGTCCAATCCTGTCCTGTTTCAAGAGCTCCGGGCACTTGAATTTCCTCAGTTAACTTACACTTATTTTTCGGAAAGTCCAGTGGGTGAGTGCCTCTTCCATCATCCAGGCAGCAACATATGAGTGGAGAATTCAAGGAGATTCGGGGATCGATGAGCATCACTCACTCATGCAAGGATGAAAGCGTCAAATTCTGCTGACGTTGGATTCAACGGGCTCCACGTATCTGGGTTTTGTGATGTAGGATTCGTCGTACGGGAGATCTTCCTGAGGCTGACAGGTGTCCTGGGGGAGGGGACTGCCATTTGTTCTGGGAATTTGTGTTTGCAGAGATGGCCACCTGGGACGTTTGGGGCGCGCGTTAAATCCTGTAATCGACACTAACGTGGCGCAGCTGAATTTACCCCAAGGTAAACACTGAAATTTTTTTTTTTTTTCAAAATTTTTTTTTATCAAATTCTGAATTCATATTTGAATTCGGTGACCCCAAATCAGTTAGGAATGACCTTCACACAACCGAAAAATCCAACAAAACATAAACCCCAAAACCCTTATCAACCCTTGATAAAAACAAGTTTTACCTGTGGAGGGCTGGATTTACCTACGCCACGTCAAATTCGTTTACAGGATCTAACGTCTTGCGGACGTTTGGAATGTTGGCTTTCTGAAGGTGCATTCTCACTTGGTGCTAAGGGAGACCAGCCTAATTCCGTCTGCAACCCATTTCGGTCACCCTATAAGTTATTTGGCCCCATTTCCACCCATTCCACTATCCAAAGTTGTCCCAAAATGAGCCACTTCTGTCTAGAAATCTGACAAAATCAGTGCATTTATGTCATTTAGGGTACCGTGGCAATAGCTGATTGGTGGAAACATAGATGTTTATAGGGACATAAGAAGGTGGTCATAGGTTGATAGTATGGTGTTCATAACCCTAGTCATGGGCACTTTTGTAATTTAGGAGTGATCACTTCAAAAATTCACAGAAATTACAATTTTGATCAAAGAATCATAATTCCACTTGGCTTTGATTCATAAAACATGCACACACCTCTAAAAAATATGTTTCCCTTTTGGAATTGACCCCAAAATAGAGTCAAAGTGCAAATCAGGTTAGTAATAGGTTCATTTACCTTAGTTAGAATTCTTGTCTTATTACAAGAGGCCCAATCTAACACAATCTCCTTGGGACTCAGAGGATTTTAACTCAGAAAGGGCACTACAAACGTATAGTGTTGTATGAATGACAAAGAATCTTTCCTTGTAGGATACAAATACAACTATTCATCTTTAGTATGAAGGGTAGAAAGAGGAGCTCTTCTACAATATTTTGACTTACAATGAGTATATTTGGCTTATTTAAAGAAGATGATGTCACAAGGTATCAAAATATATGATATCCAACGCTAGGCCGAAGTGAAGTGACCCCCTTGCTTAGCCATTTGGAAAAATGCATGAATTTTTATATTTTTTGCAAATTCTAAATTCATATTTGCAATCAGAGGCCCCAAAATAGCTAGGGGGAGTGTACAAGGTAAATTAGTTAAGTACAAAATAGGGGGCTTTTGTTTTACTTACAGCCCTAGAATTACTTAGAGTGGCCAAGCAAAGGGACTAGTTTACCTTGACCCAAGACCACAAGTCCATCCTTTAAGGGTTAAATCCTACCATCAAAGGTAGGCCTTGTAGGGTAGATTTGCCTTAGGGAAAAACACAATTTTTTTTAAATTTTTTTAAATTTTGAATTCATATTTGCAATCAGAGACTCTTAATTATCTAAGAGTGTTCTTAGGCATACCCTAGATACAGCTCAAAATGGAGGACTTTTTTTACTTTTATTCCAAAGAACCCAAAATTAACCTTGCTAAACCTATTTTTGATGGTAGGATTTAACATCCTACAAAGTCAAATAGATAGGTAGAACTAGCTAAGTTGATCATAGATGTTCTAGAGCACTAGAAGGCAATGTAATTTTTTTGCCTTGTAAAAAAATAGAAATCACCAAGGGTAGGGATGGGGGGGTTGGTTGTTTGTTAGTTTGTTGGCTTTGAAGTATAGGCTGAAATTTAGAGGGAGAGTGCCAAAAGGCCAAAACTACTAGGCTAAGCAAAAATAAAATGCTAGAAATGACAAGTATTGCCAATTGTTTGTGATTTTTTCACTTGAATTTAAATTACAACGAATTTTGGAAGTGGAAAGTTAGCTTGAATTCATTCCCAATGTATAGAGTTTTCCAATTCTAATTTTTCAAGAGCTACTTTGTGCTACTCACTATTTTGAAACACATGTCATGAATATATTATGGTACATGCACTTATAACTAATCAAATATACAATTCTCAACTGATGATCTTGGGTAGTACAAGGCAAAACAAATATTTTAAAAGATTTATGGACAAGAAATGATAGGGATTGCAAAAATTTTGGTAATTTAATCTATTGAAGTGAATTACTATCAATTTTAGGAGGCAAAAAAAATACCAAGTATATAGCCAATGTCTAGATTCTTCTAATTTTGATCTTGTATTACACTAGTTTAAGAAGATGTCAAGAAAATTTCAAAAATTTCCACCAAGTAGATTGCAAAATATTAGTGTTTGAATTGACAAAGAACCATTTTTTGACCCTGTGAAAATCTAAGCAACTACACTTCAGTACCTCACATTTATATGAAAAAATGTCCAAAATGCTTGTAGTTCTTCAGATTTATTCTTCAATTCAAGTTGGCTACATGCTTGAAAATTTTCAAATAATTTGGAATTATACAAGATGTAGGAAAAAATAAGTAAGTAGAAAGAAGAAGAAAATGATTCAAAATACTAAATTGTTGACTATTTTTTTATGGGATTGAAAAATGTCAATTCCAATGGTCATAGTGTTGTAATAAAAAATATACACCAAATGTTTTATTCAAAAGTATTAAAAATTGAGTAAAATAAATGACTTCTAAGTTTAATTTAGGGTAGAGATTTCATAACTACCCACAAACTACCTACAAACTAAAACTCCTATAACTTTCATTTTCATTAATCAAGATGGAATAACTCAAAGCTTTCCAAGTAGATATAAATCTAAAGAATGAGTTTCAAATTCAAAAATTCAAAAAAAGTGATTTTTGAAGAAGTTATTTTTGTTGCCTAAGTTGCTCACCAGGCAAACAAAACTACATATCATACAATAACTTTTTCACCATGTAGTCACTGAAAGTTATGAAAAGTGTTGGACCTCAAAGCTACTCCTTGTACACATGTTCTACAAAAATTTCAAAGAAAAAAAAATAAAACTTTGTTCAGAGTGAGCTACCCAAAATTGCTAGTTTGCCAAAAAATGCAATTTGGTCCTTTAGGGGTTAAAAAATAATACCAGTCCTCTGAGCAAAATAAAATGGTTGTTTTTATGGAAACGTTTTCATTGAGTTGATCTGATAAAATTGAGTCATCACAAGTTATCCAACATTTCAGATATGCAAAACAACCGGCTTTGTGCAAATTCAGTGGAAAGATTTGCAAGCACTTAGTTTGCCAATTCAGACCCAAAATTGAAAAAATTAATGCCAATGGTTCCTTGCTCACGTGCATTGTAAGTGTAATTGCAAATTGATTATTATTTGTAGGTTCTTAACACTTCATTGCCTAGGGGATGAAAACCATCTTCATAATCCAATTCAAAGTGTTGTAATTTTTTCATGCAGTGTTTGAATTTAATCAAACTTGTTGGAAAAGTTGCACACACTAGTCTAGTTTGTGAAGTAAGATTTTCAAATCAATCTAAGATGCAATGATTTTTGGGAGGCCAATCGAAGTTTATAGGTTCAATTTGAGTTCACCAAACTCCAATTGATGGTTGCAACTTTGGGGGTTGGTATTTCCTTCATCCAATGTTTGTTCTCAATAACAAAAAATTTGAGTTATATTCTTCTAGAAGTCTAGTTATTGTGGTCAAATTTTCATGGCAATCCAGTTTGCTTTGAATGTTTGGGAGCAATTCAAAAATCATAGCCCAAACATTTTTAGATTACAATGAACTTCGATGGCTTGTTTCTTCCTCATATAGTGTGATTTTGATTTTTTTTTCTTGAAAAGTTGTGCATTCAAGTTTGGTTTGTGTAGCTAAAATTTCATATCAATCCAAAAAGTTATGAGTGATTGAGGAGCATTATAGGAAGAGGAGGTGCAATCATTGATGTGGTTTTGGCACCCTTTTTGCTTTCTTTTTGACATTTCAAAGTTATTTTGCAAACAATTCAAATCATTTGAATGACATTTTTCCACCAATGTGTATGTATGTTGGTTTTGAAGCACTTTTTAGATTATTTTCTTTTCATTTGAGTAGGTTTAGAAATCAAATTTCACCTCCAAATGAGTTTTTTTTTTTAAATTAGCATCTTTTTTCAAGACTAAAACATTATAATTGTGCAATCTATGCAATCAAATGACTCCAAATTTGATCTACAACATCTACAATATGCACACTGTAAGATTGCATGGTTGAGATTTTCATAGTTTAATGACATTCAGACTTATAAGGTTTGAAAAACAAGGATGATGCTTTTAGACACATTTGGACCTTAGGCAATGAAAATTTAAGCAACAATGGAGGTGCTTTTTAACAAGCACTATTATACACTCTTAGTTATTGACAACTTCTAGGGTCATGTACATAAAATTGTTGTTATAGAATGGAAATTTACATTCTTAATGGATTCTACTTTTTGAAATTCTCACCAAATTTCTTAGAAAGCAAGTATTATTCACTTTGTACTATAATTGTGCCATCACTCTTATAAGCTTGCCATGTGAGATGCCAACTAGACTTGGAAATTACAAAAGAACATTGGTGTGAATGGTTGAATTCATAAGAGGATTTCTAGCTGGTTTACAAGATTGTGAGTTCTAAAATGTTGGGAACACATTGGGAACTCTGGGAGTGCGATGCTGATGTGGTCAAGCAACTGCCACGTCAAAAAATATTAATTATTGATTAATTTTAATTAAATATTAAATATTTATAAAATATTTTTTTGAAAATCATTTTTTTGCTTTTTAATACATTCTGAAGTTTTTTGGAAAAAAAAAAATTTAAAAATTTAAAAATTCAGACCAGCAGGGGCTGGTCTGCAGTAGTGGGAACAGTTTGAGGGAATGCCCCTGAAATTGTCTTCTGGAGGTCCAAAAATCCTCTTATGTCCTACATAATTAAAAATAATTTGATGAATGGAAGATAAAGCCACATTAGATTTTTGGGGGGGGCTCAAAAGATTGTTTCAGGCCTGTTCCCAATGCTAGGAACAACCAAAATTTAAAAATAAATATATATATTAATATTAATATTATTATATGATGTGGCAGTCTCTCGACCACGTCAGATCACTTATGCGGCAATTCCCCCAGCATTCCCATAGTTGATAACTCTCAGTCTTCAAAATTGCAGAAAAACATCTAATGATTGTAGCCATACCTTTATGAAGTTTGGGTCCTAATTACAAAAATTTAGATTTGTGTCTAAAATGTAACCATTTTGAACACAAAATTTTGAAATTGATTTTGGATATGGTGATAGTCAATGGATTGGAAATTTGCAAATCTTTCATATTGTATAAGAAAGAAGTAGAAGTGTGAAAGAATTTAACATCTCTCTTCAATCACCAATCAAGATGAAGTTGTATAAATTGGAAATTTGTACAAGATGTCATAGTAGTTGTTTGATGTCACATGCTAAGTATAAATGACTTTTTTGTCAAATTAAAATTTAGGATTTCAAATTTTATTATTCCTTGGTAAATGGATTAGTCTTACATGCTAGACTCCCGAGAGTTAAAAGTGATGTAGAAAACCAAGACTACACCTTCAAAGGCAATTGGAGGTATATATGTTTAGACAAATGAAGGGGCAAATGTAGAGAGGGTAACTTTGGATAGATGAAAATACAAGTGAAGGTGGGTCAAAGGAGGACATTATTGTTAGATGAAGGGCCGATATTGAGTGGTCCAAAGGACAAATATAGGTGGATGAAAAAGCAACTGTACAAGTAGATGAATTATGGATGAATGTGGGTGGTTGAAAATAACAACCATGGATTAGTGAAGGATAATTGCAAATAAATGAAAGGACGGCCTTCCATGGATGAAGGAAGTAATGCAAAAAGGAAAAAGTCCAAACTCCTTCAAAAAGGTGAAATTGAAAAAATTAAAGGAAATGTTTTTACATAAATCTCTAACCCTCATTTTAATTTATAATCAATGTGAAAATAATATGTGGTTAGATTGGCTCTTTGCAAATTGAAAATAATATAAAAGGAAGTACTTGCTTAAACTTTGCCATTTACATTTTAATTTTAAATATCAACATCTCAAATAATACATGATTATGAAGAATCTTTGAGAATTGCAAACTCTAAGAGGAAAATTTTATTTTTAAATCTTTATAGATCTTTTTAAAATTTTTTAAAAAATTAACACAAAAAAAAATCTTAAATAAGAAGAGTCTTGGAGAATCGCAAAAATTGAAAGCCTTAAAGTTTATACTTGATTTTCTATACTTTATTTCTAATTTTTAAATTGACATGACAAATAGTACACGAATAGGATGATTCTTTGAGAATTGCAAAAAAGAAATGGAAAGTTCTAACTTAAATCTCCACCCATTGGTTTTTCTTTGTAAAATCAAAATGACTAAAAACATTCATGATTAGGAAGAGTCCAAGAAAATTGCATGAAATAAATATAGAAATTTTTATTTAAATATCTTCTTTTATTTAAAAAAAATTTAAATCAACATGATAATTTAATACATTAAAAAGATGATTCTTCATGAATTGCAAAATATAATTGAACGTGTTTTTTGTTCAATCTCCATCTGCAGTTATATATTTTATTTTAAAATTAATTTGACATATAATACGTGAATAGTATAATCTTTTGAGAATTGCAAACAATGAATAGGGCACTTTTAATCTAAACATTACGATTGAATTGACGTTTGATGGCTTGATACCACAAATTCATGAAAGCCAAAGGTAGATTGTCAGCTATATGATTTTGAATTATACATGTATTAGTTTGTTATCATATTTAAGTACTCTTTACTATAAGTTTGCAATGCAATTTGTAATGTTATATATATTAAGGTAAGAGTGTCTTGAAGTTCATGAACTTTTTACTGAACCTACCTCTAAGGCAGAAAAAATTGTCAGATTATTGGACTTATCCTAGTGTACTATACATATCAACTAAAGGAAAGCATTAGAAAAAATATGGACTCTGTGGAGGGCCACTAAGAGGTGTTGGAGAGACCCATCAAAAACATTTATTTTCACTTTGACAGTTTTTTTCCCCTATTGACGTTCGTGTCAGTTTTGTTGTTGTCAGAGCATTTAATTGTAAAGAAAATGCAAAAAAATTCAAGTTGCAACTTCCAGTTTCCAGGTGGATTGTGAAAGAGGGAACCTGTCATCTCTCCCTGACAGATCTATAATTGAAAAAGAAGAGATGCTTAAGATATTCACACAAGCTGAAAGGCATCTCTGTCAGTAATTTCGTCCTTTCTATAGCTCAGTAGAGGTGCAGTGATAGACTAGCTTGTCAAGGTCTGGCGGCCCTCCACAGAGTCCATATTTTCTCTAATGAGGCAAATCAATTGGGTGAGGCTGTTACATATGCACGTCACTCCAGACAGTACCACGCCTACTGCTCACACATTTGCAGGTCATTTTTGAAAGATCAAATGAAAGGCCTTTAACCGAATCTGTGCATCGTCGAGTTTCTGGACGTCGACGCGCTCCAGGGTTAACCCTGCCACCAATCCACCATGCATTGCTTGCAGACAGGAACGTAACTGTCAAGTCCATCAAACAAATCAGCTGTTGTTCATGCAATTCAACGGTCACGCTTCTGTAATTGTTGAGTTTTTTTTGTCTATTTTTGAAACAAATGAAACGGAATTTCATTGCAAGGGAATTGTTGAGTTCGATGATCACCCACCCTGCCGGACTCTTCATTTGCTGCGTACCTTCAATTCCGACTTGCCTCTCAGTAGCTTGTCGGTATGAATTCGTCTGTCGAAGAGAATCTAAGTTACATAGTGAGTCGATCCATACCTACAATCAATCCAAACAAAGAAATGGTCCGGTCCCTACTGCCGACAGTTCTGTTTCGAGGAGTACGCGCGTCTTCGTGATCGACTGTTCTTTGTTATCCTCCATGGATGCCATATACATTTGTGATATTTAATGGCTTCCGTACCCTCTCTCTCCAGTCTCCATGTGTTTCTGTCAGACTTACCATATATTGTCTTGACGTTCATTGCAATTACCACCAATTCATCAAAGCATTGATTCAATTCACTCCCACCATATAACTTATAGTCAACATCTTCAGTTGTATGAGATTAATTGATGTTCCACGCAATTTGCGTGCATGCCAGGAGCCCATTCTTGGCAGAGGAGAGTCGGCACTTGGCACAACTGGTGGGCCGTCAGAGCTAACTGGTGCCGAATGTTGATATCTGTGTTTTGCTGGAAGGTTTCCGTACTAGAGAGTTGGGCAGCTGGGTGACACATGTAGCCACGAGCGTGCACTTCTGCAAATTTCATCACTTTTCATTCCTTGAAATAGCGACAAAACAAGGGGTGAATAGAAATAGTCACAAAGGACAAAACGTGGGGCTGACTTTGACTTTGCTACTGCCAACGCAATCAAGAACCTATAATTCTAAATTTGATAAGTAGGAGTGAACTTGAAAATTGAGTAAGTGTTGTTCCCCCTTTTATTTGTTTTGTTTCATTAGGAGAGGTCATAGTATCTACAATGACTTAATCCTTTAAAATTGAGGCCATTTTCTTGTCAAAAGTACACAAAATTGCCATTTTTGCTACGTTCATCCAAGAAAAAACAAACAATTTATTAGAATCTAATCATAGGAATTTGTATTTAACTTGTTTGAGATCATGTGGTAAAAGTTTCATAAGGTTTGATTGTATAAATTAAAAGATATGAGCAACTATAGTTATTTTTTCAAGAAGATGCTATAAATGCTCCCAAAATAATATTGTCTACAACTTTCTCATTACAAGTTCAAATAGAATGAATCAAAGCTTCAAATGTAAAAAAATATATGATTTGAGGAGAAAAAAATTTGATTTTGTCTTTTTGCAAATTTTTTTTTGTTGGTTGTTGAGTTCAATTTTAGACTTTTGCGTTATAATTTTTGCTCTTAGGCACCAATTGAAATAAAAATTATATTTATACAAAGCTAATAAATTTTTTTATCTTATCAAAAAGTTTCAAAATGTTTCACCAAAAATTGAGGTCATAGGAACCTATCCAAGATCCATTTTGTCCTTTGAGGGGACAATGATCCTTTATGGGTTAACCCTTAAAGGTCTAAGGCTTTTTTTTGCAATAAAAACCCACCAAAAACTACCATTTCTATTCCAAATAGTAGAAAAGTTTAAATTTATATTTTTATATATTTCACTGTAGAATATTTCACTACATTAGTATGAAAAGATAAGATAACTTGATAAGGATGTATGGGAGAAAATTTGAAAAGTTTTCACTATATAGATTGTAAGATATTTACTTTTAAAGTGAAGAATTTTTCATGTACATTTGTAATTACATTATTTGAGTTAGAATTCTTTTAACTCTAATTATTTTTTGAACTAAGAATTAAGATTTAAAAAAAATAATTGAAGGTTTGAGTTGACATTATTAGAATTTAAAAATATATATTTAACTTCCATTCTTTCAATAATTATTAAGTAAAAGTTCGTGAAAGATTAAAGAATTTAAATTAATTGTAAATAGATCTAAGATGGAATTGAAACATACTAATCTCTACAATGAGATTGTTTAAACAAATATAGTTAACCTTGTGGAACTTCTTGAATGCTTTTAACCGTAAAAATTAAGTTAGGAAAAGAATTCAATACCTTATTTTTTTCCAAAAGTTCCTATGATTGCATATAAAATAAAAAGCTACATAACTTGCACATCACCTACCTAAATGGAATGAATCAAAATTTTACATTTAGATAAAATAAAAATTTATGGGAAGAAAGAAAAATTCTTATTTCATTTTCTTGTGAATTTGTTTTTGCTAACTAGTCTCCTTTGCTTAGAGGTTATTTTAGCATAATTTTTGCTTTGGAGCACCAATTGATTGAAATAAAAATCATATTCCTTAAATGTTAATGTCTTTTCTTATATTTCAAAAAAACTTAGAAAATTATGTTGAAAATTGAAGTTACACGATCCTATCCAAAATCCATTTTGTCTCTTGTAGGGGCTTTAGAGATAAAGCAAGTTGATGAAAGCCTTACAACCTTTATGCATCTTTAAAACTAAGTTCAATATTCTCCAATGATTTGGGAAAAGAATTCTTGGTTATTTACTCATCATTCTCTTCCTACATGTACTTCTTCATTATCTTGGGGTTCCCTATTGTGACTCCCCCTAATTTTAGTTGCTAACTAGTATAGGCCATGCTTTGCTTGGGTTTTGTGGTAATTTACTCTTGTAGTAAGATTCCCATTTAATATGTGGTAAAAATAAATGAAGATTGGTCCATATAGTACATTCATTGAGCCTATAGTTTCAAAGAAACTTTGGCATCAAACTTTTCTTGTATGTAATTTCACCAAGAAGCACCATTGGGATGAATTGTGCTCCTCACTTGTCTGAAATTTTAACCTTGGGGCTTGTAAAAATGCTAAATTTTTAATTTGCCACCCATAGTAGAACTTGAAAGTTTTGAATCCATATTTACAATTGGAGGCTTATTTTATTGAGTACAAAATAGTTTAGTTTTTTCTTTTTTACGTGGACTCCTTGAATGACTTTGGGTGGATGAACAAGTGAAGGAGTCAATTCAGTCCGGTGCATATTCACCATTCTTATGACCAATGAAAATGCCATTTCTCACTAGAGTTTATTATTTTGGCAAAAGACAAGTGACACATACAAAGCAAAAACAATGTTAAACAAGAATAGTGAGATTGTGAGGCTCTAATTTAAGTGAACAATGGTATTAGTTTTATTGCTAGAAAATACTAAACAAAGGAAAAATGAAACAAAGTTATTTAAATGAAATGAAATAAATAGTGGACTTGATCAAGTTTGCCTAGGCAACCATCCTTGGCTAGCTAAGGGTCCACCCAAGTAGCCCCCGCTTTGTTGAAAGAGGGGTCTATCTAGGTGATCTCTCCCTTTACCAAATAAGGGTCCATTTAGATGACCCCTTGGAATATGCAAATGTTTGTCCTATTGTCCTCCAGTGTAGTACAATGTGAATAGGATTATAGATAAGATTTGGAAACAAAGATCCCAAACCCATAATTGATGCTATGGGGCCAATAGACATGCCCAAAATTCCACCCTACTAGTTGCCATTTGCCATGACACATGGTGGGGCATGAGTGGTTTAACCTTTAGGTTGTTCACAACATTGCTTCTTATGCACACATGCCGCATCCGCCATGCCCTGCCACATACCAAATTGGGTGATTTAAAAAACAAACCATTGTGTTTTAATTTTTAAAAATCAAATCTAATTTTGTGAAGGTCTAAAAAATATGAAACAACTTGGATTTGATGTCAATTTCATTTTACTTCTTAGTAAAATCTACTTAAAATAGTTTCAAGCACTATAGCTTCTTCCAAAAGGTAATCAAAGTATTAAATGGTAGCTAAAAAACAAACTACATTGGCTTTATGTGTTTCCTAAACAACAATGAAAATAAACAAGCTTTCCCAACACTTATATGTTTTGTTTTGTTGTTCTTTTTTAAAACACATGGACAAATGAATGTGTATTTTGATTTGTAACCCTTCCACAAAAAAGAATTGCACCTTTACAAGCATGAATTACAATTCACACTCATGAGTTCAATCCTAAATGCCCAAACTTCGTAACTCTTTGCAACATAGTGATTTTGGGCTACTCACTATAAATAGAGCTTTTAATTTTTTTCTTCAAAACTTTCACACAACATGTGCTCAAGGACTAACTTTAAGCCAAATTATATTCATAACTTTCGACTAAGTAGTTAAGAACTTATTGTATGATTTGAAACTTCATTGCTTGGCGGGTAGCCTAGGTTCTAAAAATTATTTTCTTAAGAGATAAATTTCAAATTTTTTTTATTAGATTTATATCTATGTGAAAAGCCTTGAATCATTCTATTTTCATCAATGAGTCAAAAGTTATGAGGAGTTCTACTTTAGGATAGTTTGCCAATAGTTATGGAATCTCTTTTCTACAAAATAGTTTGAAATCCTTTGTTTGATTCAATTATGAATATTTTTGGAAATAATACAAACAACACCTATACATTGCTTATTACAACATTTTGACCAGTGGGATTGGTGTTTTTCAATTCCATTAATAAATTGTTTTTTATTTAGTATTTTGAATCATTTTGTACTTCTTTCAATTTATCCTATCTATTGTACAATTTCAAATGATTTGAAAATTTTCAAGCATGAAGACAACTTGTCTTAAAGAATAAATCCAAAGAATAACCACCAATTTCAACTTTTAAAAATAAAAATGTGACTTTCTGAAGCGCAATTGCTTGATTTTTTGCAAGGCCTTAATAATGATTTTTGTCAATTCAAATGCCAATATCTTATAGTCTACATAGTTAGAAATTTGGAAATGTTTTTTTTACATCTTTTCAAATTAGCATACTACAAAATTGTATGGTTACATATGCCAAAAAATATTTTTCTTATAAATTTTGGTACTTTTATTAGAAATGACAGTTTCAGAGTATGTTTGATGAAAACATAGTCAATAACATTTAGGAATTAAGTTGCCTTCTTCCAAAGAGCAATAAACCTCAACATACTTTTCAACCATGACCCGGAGACAACATGAACTTTGTAATAAATACACATCACATCCAAACAAATTGTTTTCTAGAATCAATTACAGTATTTTTCTTACATCTTTTTTTTGAAAAATTGTAAAAATTGCATTAAAAAATGAATCATGTAAGTTATTTTTTAAGACAATGTTTAGAATTCTCGAAAAACAAAATTCTCTATAATTTTCAGATAAGCTAATCAAATGAAATGAATCAAATCTTTTTGTGTAGAAAAATATAATTTATGAGATTTTTTTTAATTCAAAATTTTGAAGGGCTTTTTTTGCTACCTAATTTCCCCTTTTTTGAGCTTATTTAGACATAACATCTGTTGAAGGGCATAAAAAAAAATTCTCGTGAAGTTTTTTAGTTTAATTTTCTATCTTTGAAAAATCTTCCAAAAAATCATGACATAACTTGAGACTACTATGTACATGTCCAAAATCCTCCCAAACAAACAATGGTCTTTTAGAGGTGAACTAGATCTTGGCATAGTAATTGTACCATCATGCTCAAATGTACAAAATTAGTTACCATTTGAGGAAAAAACCATAATATTGTAATTTTGGAGCATGAGTGTATTAAAAATGTTTAAATATTAAAATTTGATGTCAATGAAACAATTTAGTGACCAATGTGTTTCAACTTCAAAAACTCATAACTAAATCCACACATTTTCAAAAAAATATGGAACAACTTTAGTGATATGCCAAAGTCATTTCTCTTCCTACTAAGGTAAGAGGCTCAATAATGGAGCATTTAAGGAGAAATGAAGGTTTGAAGTGAAATATTTGAATTGGAAGAGTGTAGAAAAAATGTTCAGTGAAAGGGAAATTAGCATTTCTCACATGCTCTTTTTTCAAAATTTTCAAGCTTTGTATGAATTAGTTATGATTTTTTGAAGTCAGAACATAGTAGGTAGGCATTCTGGTTCATAAATAGGGGTAGTGATGACACCTGACAAAGCCTTGAAGTGAGCAAACAAATTGCAAATATGGTTAATTACAATGATGGACATGCTCACATACATTGTAGAAGAACAAGGATGCTATTTAGTGACCCATACATAAGGTGAAAAAAAACAATAGTTGCCAATAACTAAAGTCTTGACAACTATTCATTGTTGGCAAAACAATTCACTTAGGCTTAGTTGATGTTCAGCTGTAGTTACAAAAAAATTAACAAAGATTTGTATTTCACTTCTTGGGTATTGTGAAACCATGTGGTCATAACTGCCGTTTTCTAACTTTTACGTAGCCATCTATTTAAAAGAATACTATGCACTATTTCCAGCCCCTTTATAGGGTTAATTCTTAATGCCCAAATTGTTTTCAAGCCTTCTCCTATAAGATGGGTACACCTAAAAGTGCCACAAATTGGTCTGTGGCTCATGTAAAGGCTGAATGATGATTAGTCCATGTAGAAAATCAAACAGATGTATTTATGAGGAAGAGATGTACAATCAATTCAGTCATTGTAGCAACTATAAGAGCACAGTAGGCTCACAAAGTTTTGCATGTAGGGTGACTTAAAGAGCTCATAGACTACATTGGAAAAGAACATGGCTATACCCAATATGACCCTCACTAGATGTGTGAAGGAATACAAATGCTCACCCATTGTGCCATTATAAAAGAAAAAAATAAAGGAGTTTGGGGAATAAAGAAGTAGCAGAAGAAACTACTAAAGTGTAACACCATCCTCTCATCAGTGACATTTAATTCATCATCCTCTAAAATGCTTTAGCTGTCACTTAAAGACTCTTACTGATGTCCATAATCTGACATGAACACTCTCATAAAAACCCTGACAACTTCTACAACTGCCCATATAAATGAATGACCATTCTTTGTATATGCCAAAGCCATTGTAGTGCCTTTTCTAGTTGGCGCTTTTAGACATAGGGCAATTTGAAGTGTACCCACCTTAATGGTTACTCTGAGCAGAGGAATTGAACTTCGCCCAAAAGGCAACCAGTTCCTCAGAGGTAGCTTACAATATGGTAAAAAGCAAATTAACTTGAAAAAAAAAATTGGGTGGTGTTTTACAATCTGGGTGGATTGGCCCCCTCGCTCGGCCTTACCATATTTTACCAGAGGTGCAATCAAAACAAAAAGCCCCCTAGTTTGGGCCGTGATCACCCCTACTTTCACCATCCTTAGCTAATTTGCGGTCTCTGATCGCAAATATGAATTCAAAATTCAAATTTTTTATTTATTTTTAAAAATAGAAAATAACAGCGTTTTACCCAAGTGGCCGAGCGAGGGGGTCAGTTCTCCCTGCCCGTGTTTTATCATGGCGGGTCTCATTTGCAGATCGGCCACTCCCAAGCCCAGCCAGAACCTCCGTCACCCGCCACGGAAACGTAGCATGTGCGCGGATGGTCTCTATCAAAGGACGGAGCCAATAAAGATTAAAGAAAAGCAGCTTCTCGTGGGCAGAGGTCTGCACGTGTGTCTTATGGGTACAGCCGCGGTGGACCTTCAACCCTAAAAAACAACGTTGCAAACCGACCGGTGGTTTAGAACTTGGAACCGAAATTTTTCAAAAGCTCTGAGTTTCAGTGTCTTCTTGTCGGTGGTCCAGCACGAGGTCGGAGGCTCGGGGGCTCGGAGCCTCTTTCTCAGAGCAGAGGCGTACTCAAATCAGAATACAACTGCTAAACTAGATAAATGATTCATGTGAGCTGAAAAGAAGAAAACCTAATGAAATTCCACATTTTGAAGCCTCAAATCCTCGATTCCTGGAAGTCGGAATCACCGCCTCATGTGGCCGGTCGTTCCATTTCACC
The DNA here is from genome assembly GCA_947034885.2 of Thuidium tamariscinum. Taxonomy (NCBI): domain Eukaryota; kingdom Viridiplantae; phylum Streptophyta; class Bryopsida; order Hypnales; family Thuidiaceae; genus Thuidium; species Thuidium tamariscinum. Next base: position 1,548,742 of record OX344749.2, read on the forward strand.
AGATTTCAGTACGTAAAGGTTTTAACAACCTCCTGTTACAGCTGGTACAATCCGGTTTGCCTACCGTTGTTTTCAACAACTGCCGCCGACTTGTGGCGTACATTAACCTATCAAGAGATCGGACTGATCTTTCGCAGAAACCGCTCCCCACGAAACCGGGAATTTCTTGGAAGTTACGTTGGAGTCGACGAAGAGAGTCAGTGTGCCCGACAAAATGTCTGCAGGGTGCGTTGTCATCTACGTTTACAATATTCTTGTAAGCGGATTCACGTTGGATGACAGATCAAATAATTGGGTTTCCGAATCCATTCGGTTACAGTACTAGTACTCTGTCCGTCCCTACACACTCTCAGTTGTGAAGACCGCTTTCTGCCACTACCCGTTGAAAAAGAAAGCGTAGAAAAAGGGGTCTGTGCAGACAGCAGATTACGCGTGCGGCTCAGCACACGGGAATGTCGGTACGGAAGGATCACGAGGCACTACAGTGTTGCGCGGTAAACTCCCGCAAGGAGTTCTGGTTTGCTGTCTGCCGTTGCCAAAGTTTTTTGCAGACGAATCCGTCCAGGTGCTAATGAAGTGGCACTTGCAACTGGGCCGGAAAGCCCGACGAATCTCCTCATCAGACCCCAATGACGGTCACAGTAAAAGAGATCGAGGTGTCACCGACTACCTGCGAAGATCGACTGGTATAATAGCATCGTCAAGCAAAGCAGACAGAGCCGCAGACATCGAGCGACTTTCGATTGTTTCTTAGAGAGAAGGGATCACAGGGTCGGCTTGCTTGACGCACCCACAAGGAAAACTCAATCTAGCTCTCCAGTAGTTTGCATGCCAGCAGTTGTTGCAATTATTTCCGGCCACATCCAGCGATCTGCAGCGACTGTTCTCCTTTCAGGTTTGTGACCTTCTTCCCTTTTTGTCAATATGTTTCTGCTTCATGAAAAACAACGTTTGCCTTCAGACCGGGAATTTAATTTGCAAAGAGATCGTGCTAGCTTAGTCGTCTTTCAGGTTCATAGAAACTCTGAAATTCTATGGAGTTATTTCGTGGGGAGCGGTGCTAGGCTTTGGTAAGAAATTATTGGTCAATTCAAATGCGCATGAAAGAAGTTCTTCGTCTTCCGAATTACTTGAACAGCAATTGAGAATAGTTCAATCTTGGACTCAATCCTACCCACCTCATCTTGTAGTTTTAGTAACCATGGCTTGTTGAGGTATTGAGTAGCTTTGAACTCTTAGACTTGGAGCACCCATTCGCTAGTGTGATCGAACAACAGGTAAGTGTACACATGCAGAATTATGATCAATTAGGGTGTTCAATGATCGATAGCTTAACGAAACGGAAATTAAATTCATGTGTCGATGAATCAGTAGTATGATTGATTCGCCGTGAATTGTGACACCATGTCGTTTGTCCGGAGTAAGCATGAGTTGGGCGGTAGTAAGTGCGAGGGAATTCTGGTCCTACGTAATCTCGCGCTCATATTGATGGGAGGGGGAACCTGGACAAGTCTGTGCCTCAAAAATTATTGGCGGTCTACTCACAAGTTGCAGGATGGCAGCAGGGGTTGTTTGACTAGGTTTCGATTCTAATATAATTATTTACTCCTGTATCTGTTCATTTTAGCAAAAAAAATTCCTAAAGTTCTTGTTTGTTGTGTTGCATGCAGATCGCGTACATGTTCATAGGGGCACTTGATGTCGTTTTGACCTGGAGTACGTAAACTCGTACACCCTGAAAATCTCGAACTTTTCATTTGGTCAAGTGTCACGAGTTAGAGGTTTCAAATTATTCGACAGTAGCCATACTCATCTGTGATTATATCCGAGCATTAGACATATATATCGTCGACGTATATCCTTAGAACGACTGAGCTAGGTGATCGAGCAGCTTGTGGAAGATTTACAAACTTTCTGATCGAGAAACGATTTCAATTCGTCGGTGCGTTCGTATCAACCCCCAATTAGTTCCACAGAGCTTCAGTCTGCGGCACTTCTTGAAGGCGTGCAATCATACTACTGATTCATTAATTGACACAAGGGCTTAATTTGGTCAAAAGTCACGAGTTAGAGGTTTCAATTTCCAGAGTATTCAGGCTAAATCGTGTCTACATCAGAGCATTAGACAAGTATATCATGGCCTATAATGGCAAGGTTCACTCTGGCTCCTCATCAATTCTAGCTGCGAAAGGGGGAGATGACCCTGAGGACCCTGATTTCCATCGTGGAGAGTCCAAGAGGTTGCATCGAGAACTTGCGTGTTTCAACGCATGTCTCCGATTTAAAGGGGCCACAATCGCCATCTGCGCTTGCGCTCGGTTCCAACGAGGCATTCGCATTCAGCCCTTGGACCAATTGCCCGATGGTTATGGGATCTCCGCCACCGCGCTAATCCAATTACTCCAAGACCGGCAATTAGAGGATCTCGACAGGTTAGGCGGTGTTGCAGGGCTGTCTTCCAAGCTCAACACAGATCGAGAATATGGGCTCGAGGAAACAGAAGAGCAAATGCAGAAGAGGCGTGAAGCATACGGTTCCAACACGTACCCGAAGAAGGTGGCGAAAGGCTTCTGGTCCTTCGTCTGGGATGCTTGCAAAGACACAACGCTCAATATCTTGATGGTATGCGCGATTGTGTCTCTTGCCACGGGGATATGGACGGAGGGGATCAAAGAAGGGTGGTACGAGGGCACCAGCATCGGCTTCGCGGTGATCCTGGTCATCGTCGTTACGGCCGTCAGCGACTACAAACAGGGTTTGAACTTCCGCAACTTGAACGATGAGAAGGAGAATATTCAACTGGAAGTTCTACGAGCAGGGCGACGACAGAAAGTCTCCATATTCGACCTCATGGTGGGCGACATCGTACCGTTGTCAATTGGAGGACAAGTTCCGGCGGATGGGGTGCTGGTGGAGGGCCATTCGCTCTCCATCGACGAGTCCACCATGACGGGCGAAAGCTTGCCTGTGAAGAAGGACAAGATGCGGCCGTTTCTGCTGTCGGGATGCAAAGTGCAGGACGGGCAAGGGACGATGCTGGTGACGGGCGTGGGGCTGAACACGGAATGGGGGCAAGTAATGGCGTCCATCAGCGCCGACAATGGCGACCAGACGCCTCTTCAGGTGAGGCTGAACGGCGCGGCGACTCTGATTGGGAAAGTGGGGCTCTTCGTCGCGACGCTGGTTTTAATCATCTTGGTGATTCGGTACTTCGCGATCACGTACAAGGACGCGACGGCGAAGGATCGGAGGGCGATGGAGGTGATCAAGGACATGGTGAGCATTTTCTCGATTGCGGTGACGATTGTGGTGGTGGCGGTGCCGGAAGGCTTACCCCTGGCCGTGACGCTCACATTGGCCTACTCGATGCGCAAGATGATGGCTGACAAATCGTTAGTCCGGCATCTGGCCGCTTGCGAGACCATGGGATCGGCCACCACCATTTGCAGTGACAAAACCGGTACACTCACGACAAACCAGATGACCGTCACGAGAGTCTGCTTGGCGGGGGAGATGAAGGACGAAAAGTCACTTGCGGATGCCGAATCGCTTCCTGTGAGCTTGCGAACATCGCTCGTGAATTCTGTCTGTTTGAACAGCAATGGGAATGTTTCTCCTCCGAAGGAAGGAGAGAAGCCAGTCGTGACAGGCAGTCCAACAGAAGCCGCGATTTTGACATGGGGTCTTCAGCTGGGGATGGACTTTCGCGCCATCCGTCACGAGAATGAGGTGCTGCATGTGGAGACTTTCAACTCGGAGAAGAAACGCGCAGGGGTGGTGTACAAAAACGGGAAAGGGGAGGTGGAGATGCATTGGAAGGGCGCAGCTGAAATCATTCTCGACCTCTGTGATCGCTGGGTAGATTCCAACGGAAAGTGTCAGCCCATGACTAGCGAGAAGCGCGTGGAGTGGAATGGCATGATCGAGGGCATGGCAGCTCAAGCCCTCCGTTGCATCGCCTTTGCTTTCAGACCATTCGACGAAGCCGAAATTCCTGAAAGCGAAGATGCGCGGTCGGACTGGAAGGCGCCGGACCAGGGACTCATCCTGATGGCCATAGCCGGAATCAAGGATCCTTGCCGCCCCGGAGTGCGTGAGGCCGTGGAACGCTGCCAACGCGCGGGCGTGAAGGTGCGCATGGTGACGGGAGACAACGTCTTCACCGCGAAAGCCATCGCTGCCGAATGCGGAATTTTGAAAGAAGGCGACCTGGTGGTGGAGGGAAAAGACTTTCGCACCTGGGACGAGGAGAAGCTCAACAGCGTTGCACTGGACAAGCTGGTGGTGATGGCGAGATCTTCCCCATTGGACAAGCTCAAGCTAGTCAAAGCGCTCAAGGAGCGCCGCGGCGACGTGGTGGCCGTCACGGGCGATGGGACGAACGACGCGCCGGCGCTCAAGGAAGCCGACATTGGTCTGTCCATGGGCATCGCCGGGACGGAAGTCGCGAAAGAAAGCTCCGACATCATCATCCTCGACGACAACTTCACGTCGGTGGTGAAAGTGGTGCGCTGGGGTCGCTCCGTCTACGCCAACATCCAGAAGTTCATTCAGTTTCAGCTCACAGTTAATGTCGTCGCGCTCGCGATCAATTTCGTCGCAGCGATCAGTTCTGGGGAGGTCCCCCTCACCGCCGTGCAGCTCTTGTGGGTGAATCTTATCATGGACACCATGGGCGCGCTCGCGCTGGCAACAGAAGCTCCAACGGACGCCCTCATGGATCAGAAGCCCATCGGACGAACTGAGCCGCTCATCACCAACATCATGTGGCGCAACATCTTCGGCCAAGCGACTTACCAGATCATCGTCCTCCTCATTCTCACGTACCGCGGGATCGAAATTCTGGGACTGAAGGGAACGCACGAGGAGCAAGTGCTGGAGCGCAACACTATCATCTTCAACGCCTTCGTGTTCTGCCAGCTCTTCAATGAGATCAACGCGCGACGCCCCGAGGCGTTCAATGTGTTTCAAGGCATTCACAGAAACTACTTGTTCCTGTCGATCATCGCCATCACCGCGTTCTTGCAGGTGATCATCGTGACGTTTTTGAATAAGTTTGCGGAGACGACTGCTTTGGGGATCAAGTGGTGGGGGTTGTGTGTGGGCATTGGATTGGTAGCGATTCCGCTGGCGGTCTTGGTGAAGTGCCTGCCGGTGCCGAAGAAGCCGTTGTTGGAGATTTCATGTTTCCCAAGTAAGGCGTGCTTGCGACTGAAGCGAAGGAATCGACCCAACCATTTGGACACTACGAGCGATGACGAATTCGAGGCGTCGTCCAGGATGGGAAGTCGCCGTCGTCAGGTCGCGAATAGCGCGCAATTGACATCCAGAGACCGTGATTTGGGATTCAGCAGCAATGTCATCAGCATTCGGAGTTGATTCAATGAAGCTTATGCAATTACAGGCTACCAGCCCCACCAAGGTTAAAATAAAAATAAATTGTACATAGTGCGAAGATTACTTGAATCACAGGCTAGCATTCCGCGAAATCTCCACCAAGGTTAGAAAGAATAGGAATCGCACGCTAGCAGACCATTCTTTATGTTCAGAATTCATTTGTTGACGACGACCGGTATTTCAGTCGTGATGCACATTCTTTGCAGTCTTGAGGATCAGGGAATCGGGCGGGGGGGGGATACTAATAGTGGTGCCTCAAGTGAAGTGCCCTGATTTTTAAGGTTCGAACCACTCCCTCAGGACATTTACAGTAGGCTAAGGTACAAGCATCCATTCTCAACTTCGTACTTATATTAATCTTGAAAATATAGAGATAGAAAAAGTGCGAAATGTGTAGACTTTGCAGAAATCGATGTGCGGGTATACTTTGTAGTTGAACTTCAAAAAGTTCAAACTTCTTTTCTGTAACTGAATCAAATTTTTTTGGATACTCATGATTTTCGATTCATTTCCCAGTGTGTAGAAAAGAGTTCCATGTGTTGATTCCAGATCAAAGTTTGCAGCATTGGTTCAGCATTGTTTATAGGTGTAATAACATGCCATTCTGACTCATTTCTCTCATATAAGTAAGCATTTATCACCTGTCTGAGGTGGAAGATTCACCAAAATCTGCGGATTTGGCTAAAAGAATGGCATGATTTTTTTATCAATTCATATACTTGATCTTTCAACAAGTAACGCACTTATTTGAAGAGAAGGCTCAACACATGCCTAGAGCTGAAGAATAGCTCTCTAGTCACTCGATCAAATTGATGCCTCAAGCCCAAGTCAGAATCCTTGAAACAATTCAGCGCTTTGAACTTGGTCGCTGAGGGTTGTGACTGATTATTAGCTCAATCAGGAGGACTTGGAAACCGGCATGTCAGATGCTTAATATGGGAATAATATTCAAACTCGATATTGCTAGTGACTTCCTGCGCAGGCAAAGTCACTCGCATCCAGCAGCGAAGTGCAGAAGACCAAGAAGTGATGCTCACAGGGTAGCACTAATCTTTGCCAGAGGTGTGAATCTAAAAGCTACGAACAGTATCCCTCAAAAAAAATCGTACCTTGCAGATGACTCTGACTATCTTGTAACCATGTACACCGAATAACTGAAGTACGAACTCTAAGCGTCAATGACTTTTATTGTTGATTACGATATGCGGCACAAGAAAGTAATTCAACCGTCCCTTGAGATCAGCCTGTGCCAGCATATGTGACTGGATTCTGAGATCCTATTTCTAAATGAATGGAATGTACTACTCCAGCTAGCGTGGACTCCGAGGAGAAGGCTGCAAACTGAAGTGGCGCATGCACAAAGGGTTCGCCAGTAGCGTCCAATGCAAGACCCGAGAGTCTGGTTCCGACCAGTGAGCTTGTCGCGAAGGGAGCTGGTGCGGGCTCAAGAGAATTAATGTTCTGGGGGTGAATTTGGTTGGGAGTGGCTTCTTCAGCTCGTGGCCCCGATTCATCGAAGTGATGGAACAGACTCCAACATTATATTGTTCCGTACTGTATCGATCTGTGGCAAGATTTAAAAGGCTTTTCATGATTTCAGAACTCGTGTTTGCTCTTCTCAGGACTTCTCAGCTTCATGTGAGATGAGTTACCGGTACTTCCCAATGTACCCCGAAATGCACACGCTTATCCACGTTAAGAGTGGAGATGCTTGATGCCATGTGTTCGTGTGGACTGGGGGTCAAAATTCCGTCCAGGACTCCCGACGACAAACCTCCGCTTTTGTGTTTTTGTTTCTCCATGCTGGCGCAATCGAAGCTTTTTGAAAATGGTGGAAAGTTAGCCACAATTCAGCAAAGCAGAGACACGGAAATTCGCCTTCTTTTGAGAGCACATGATCGGCACACCGGCGTCATTCCTCTTACTTAATTGCTTCTATCGGCCTCTTCATTATTCACTGCAAGTTTCGTGGGTGTGCTCTCCTTCATGGGTGTGCTCTCCAGAACTAGAAACTAGTCAAGATTGCGCCAGTACGTGAACTCCTCAGTCGGGAAATTTTGTCAAAAGGAAAACACTCTCTCATCGATCGGTCACTCCTCATCAGCTCGCATTTTGCCTCGCCCTTCGGTCTGAGAAGTGATCCTTTTCCTCCGCCGCTCCCCGTGTCCGTCAGTCTTGGGAAACAGGCTTTGACCAATTGCAATTGCACTAAGCTGCTTCTGTCACTGAGGTGGACTGCACTGTACAGTACATACAAAATTGTACAGGCAGGATGTAGTTTCGAAGCCATTTAGCCACACAAATTCCAGCTTCTAACTCGTAACCATTTTGCAGCTTCTCTAAGTGCATCCTCACCTCAAACAATCACTGGTTTGAGATCCAACATCTTTGAATTATTCCACAGTTTGAGGAAAACATCACAACCAGAGGCTAGTGCATGAAAGTGGAAGAGAATGCAATTGGTTTGAAAATTTTCATAAAAATACTGGAGCAAACACCATCAATTTTCATTCCAAAAATCTGGACGTGTGTCGCTTCTCACTGAACATGATCTATAGTTAGTAGCAAAGTCAACCCCACATTTTGTCCTTTGTGACTATTCCACTCACCACACATTTTGTCGCTATTTCAAGGAATGAAAAGCGATGGGGTTTGTAGTGGTGAAAAGACGAGGTTAATATAATTGGGAGGCTTTGTCCCAATGTTGGTCAAAACAACATTCACAAACTTTTTGTCTTAACTGTTAGAAGAACCAGCTACATCCTCTAGGTGGATGATGAATATTCTATAGAAATCACTACATTCAATAGGTCTATAAAAAAGATGATGTACATTCAAGTATACTTGAAAAAGCAATTTTTGTATGTAAACTGCCACTAGCACCATTGTGTGACATTTAGATGATAGTCCAAGGCCATAAAAAGAGATTAGAAGTAGTTTTTCATCCAATTATTTTTTAATGACCTTTCATCAATTTCATGTTGAGTTACAAAGAATATCCAATTGAATTTTTAGCCTTACTAATGTTTGTTTTCATGTAGTTGAGAAGTAAGTAAAAAAAACAGATGGCAAAATCATTAGATGTTTTTTCTCCCAATTAAAAGACTACAAGTTCTCAACTATAGGAACACTGGGGAACTCTGCCACATTGCAATCTGATGTGGCATAGAGAGTGCCACATCAAATAATAATTTTCTTAAAAATATTTTTTATTTTGATTGTTCACAACATTGGGAATGGGCCTAAAATAGTCTTCTAATCCCTCAATTAACATCTAATGATGCCATTTTTCCAACAATTGAAATGAAGGTCTTCTACTCTAGTTTCTACTCCAATTGGAATTTTGTAAAAAAAATTTATATTGAATATTTTATTGCAATTTGAACTTTGGATATACTTTCAATGTCTATTACATTCTAATTATAGAATGACATAGAAATTGAGTTTACACCATGATGTTTTTCACTATAATGTACACACATGGTGAAATTTTCAGATTTTTTGAAATCAAAATCAAATTTTTTTGAGAATTTGAGAAGATATGTAATTTTATCTCTAAAAAATAAATCCAAAATTTTTCATATGCATCTAGCTCCAAAATGGCAACAAACTGAGTGATGAGCAAAGAGGCCTAAAATCAGTGGTTGTAGGTCCGTCCTTTAAGGGTTCAATAATGTGATTAGTTTAGTCATTCATTTCTATGTATGTTTGTTCAAAGGTTTGGATCATGGCATCATGCTATCAAGAATGTCTTTTATAATTTTCTTGAGGTTTTTATCAAAAGTAGTTACATTATGCATTATGATTTGCTACTTTATGTACATCTTCAAAATTTGATGAAAGAGTTAAAGAAACATTTTCAAAACATACAAAGTTTTTATATTAAGCATATAAGGTAGGTCTCTACTTTTCTTTGCACTATTAGAAAGGGAACAATGAAAGATTTTGGATTTTGTCAATGATAAAGATATTAGGCTCGACAATAAAGGACTTTTGTAAGTTATAAATGCTCCAAAGTACCTTTTTGTAGTTCTCAATGTCACTATCACATTGTTAAATTTCAAAATAATGCTAAATACAACCTTTAGTTTGAATCTAGACTATGTTCTAATTAAGAATTGCAATATTTTAACAATTTCTTTTCAAAGCACTTTAAATCCTTTAGAAACTTATATAGCTCTAATAGAATAATTGCTTATAAATGACCTCTTAAGAAGATTTGCACGCATAAATTAATCCTAAATTCTTTTAATAAAGATCTCTTGAAGATCACAATAAATGTCATTTAAGAAAATCTTATATATTGCCTAAAATATCTTATGTATTGACTTATCAATGGATGAAAATCAATAAATTTATATTAAATAAGTATATTTGAGATACATGCATTTATATATGTATAGTTTTTAATTTATACTCCAAAAAAAATCACTCTCTAAACTACCTCTAATTGAATGAAATAAAATATTCATGTCCCTAGATTAAAAGATAAATGAGGTCAATCATCATCACTAATACAATTTTAAATAGGCAAGTTGCAATTCTATTTTCACAAGAAAATTTTATAAAGTCACTTGTGCCTCATAAGGACCCTAAACCATTCCCATCCAAAGATCATAGCTTGAATTATTTTCAATAGATTATGCAATAGATATGTCAATATGCAATCATGCTAAAGTTTTAATAGATAATCAAAATATTTGGATCATTGTCAAAAATAATACTATGTAAATTAGTTCAACTTCAATATAATAGTAAATTTTCTATTCTATATACTTGAAACTATTGTAAGTTTTTATGTTCAAGTTCTATTTTTTGATTTTCTTTCCTACTTAATATAAGTTACTTCTAGATTACAATCCAATAGCCTCATGACTGAAAAAATGGATCAACATCTCCAAATTTATGACATTTGATTAAACTAAAAAATGCACTCCAAAAGATTTCAAAATACTTTTAATTGGAGGTGGAAGAGTTTTATCCCTCAAGCATTAAAGCCTTTAAATTTTTAACTTTGAAATGTCACACCTCTTCATGTGACAATCTCTCATGACTTGAAACATTTAAAATTGAAATCCATAATTATGACTTGGTACTCAAGGTGACATGGATTCTTATAGATTCTTTTAAATCAAATTGTGGGAAAATTGTAAATTTTTCTAAAATGGAATGGAGGTGTATGGTTGAAGTGTGTTTGTTTTTTCTTGCACTTTATTCTTCTATATCTATTGCACTTTGGATTTTTCATTTCATTACAAGTTTATTGGTTAGCTCTTCTCTTTGGATTGGTATCTTGAAAATTTGTTTTTCTTTGAGTGTGGGTGGAGCCACATATGTGGCTATTGAATATACCTTCCAAGGAGTTCTTAAAATTTGTAATATCACCATTCTTGATATTAAGAGATTGTATTGAATCAAGAGTTCCAGTATTCTAAAAGATTGAGGTTTTGAGGCTAGAATTTTAGTATTATATATGGATGGATCCTGATCAAAATAAAGATCTCGACTATATTTTGTCGATATTTATTTTTCTTGGAGTTTTCATTTGCTACTACCTATTGACAAATCTAAGAGAACGCCGCTAATTATTCTATACTGCAAATACTAAAGAGCACTCACTTGTCAAGGGAGTATATTTGACAATGTTATAAATGCTAAAATACTTCAAATATGATCATCCTTTATTATTGCAAGTAAAACCATTGCTTACAAATTGTGGTATCTATTAAAGTCTCCCTCGAAAAAATTTAAACATTAATGAAATATTAGACCAAAAGAGGACAAAATAGAAAGTCATTGTTGTTTTTAATATCTATTTTTGCAAATTCTCCTACTATAGATAATAAAGATATTTTCTATTACAAGTTTTTTTAATTAAAAATAATTTAAAAATGCTAAATTTTAATTTATATATTGAGCATATATTGCTATAAAAGTTCTATCTCTTCATTTTAAAAATGGATTATAACTACATTATATTATCCAGTGTCCATTTGATGCACTCCATAGAGGTGCAATTGTGAGAATTAATGAACTTTTTTGTCCAAATCCAACATTTAAATATCGCCAAATGGTGCACTTTAATTATTGTTACAATAAGTGTTCAAAAAGAAATATTTTCTTAACAAACAATGTAATGTTTATTTCAATTGATGTCCTCAATTAACTTATTCAATGATGAGAAGTTGAGAACCAAGAGATTGCCATTCGAATGTGAATTTTTGGTACCTTACAATCATAAAACAATGCTTCATTGTCTAGATTGTGGCTTATATTGCCTAAAGCTTACTTCAAGAGGATATCAAGTTCAAGGTCAATGTTTCTTAACATATCAAAAAATTATACCATCAAGATTTAGTGATTTAATTTGAGGTTCATGGCTACAAAGTCATCAAATCTTGACTAGTTATATTTTTAATGTAGTGAACAACAAGTGAGTATTTACAACATACAAAGATTAAAGTTGAAAAACTAAACATGCAACATTATGGATAGTGATTGTGATAGCACTAACATAATATTTATTCATTTGTTTTCTTTTTAGAGTTCAAACATTGAATAAATAGAAACAAGTAAGATGTAATAAATGCTTTGAAATTTTGTATCATGTAGTTGGAGAATAAAAATTCTTGGTTTAAAGAATTCAAAGACATAGTTCAAGATAAAATTAAAGTTAAAGATAAAAAATGATAATTGTATAATAGAAATGACCATGAGTAGTCCAAATGATATGTTTAGTGACTTCTAAAGAGAGATATTATCATAATTTTAAACTAAAATACAATACAAGGTAAAGAAAAGACATTTTGTATTTGAGAAATCAGGTAAAATTTGTCCATAAAAACAACCTATATGAAAATTTTAAAAAAAGATTTTGTTACCAATAATAAGTCTACATTTAAAAAATGCAACAAAATTATTTCAATCCATTCCCACATTATTAATATTGCCAAACTCTTGTACCTTTTTGCATTCTTAATTTGTTTATACAACTCATTTGTGTCCTTTTTGTTGATGGCAAATTTTCCCTCCAAATGAAATCCCTTGCTAGATGTTTTGCACTCAATAAAATATGTTCATTGCCTAAATAGACCAATTGACACCTAGTTTGTAAGTTCCAACTTACTCTACTTTTCCAAAACCTCATTCATTTGTTTTCTATAAAATTAGAGATGTACTTGCTCCAATGAATTTTACATTTTACTTGTATTAGGGTGATGAAAGATGAAAGATGTAATGTGTGTGCAAAGGCAACAAATTCAAAAAGTTATGTATTTATAGTTCATGAGGTTGAAAATAGTATTTACTAAATTGTAGAGATAGGTCTTGTTGAATGGTATTTGAATTTATATAAGCCTAAGTAATTAGTACAATGAAAGAAATTTGTTGGGTTTTTCATTTTGTAGAGCTTACATATGACATTACTATTGAAGACAATGGAACTTGTATCTTCATCTATGCATTGGCAATAGAGAATTATATATGATTTTTTCAAATGGTTGTGTTACATCATGTAATAACTAGAATAAATAAGGCATGGAAAACTTACAATTTCATACCAATGATGGTAAAAGTTGTGGAGATTGTAGGATACATTAATTACTTTATAGAAATATCAAAGAGCCACAATAGTATTTTGGTGCTAATAAGGTAATTTATTTTTAAGGCTATTTGCTTTGTACATGCAACAAAGCAAATGCAAGTCATATTCACACTTATTTGTACAGAGATTTTTTTACATGACCCATTGGTGCAATCTATTGTTCAAAATGCTAAATTTGCAACCTATATTTGTATATATTGATATATCATACACCGAGGTCAAACAAAGTATTATTTCAACAAGAACCCTAAAATACTTTCTGAATATCAAAAGCTCATAAAGTCTATATGATCTAAGGGTCTAAATCTTGTAATTTTTGATGTGATGCTTTTTGCATTTTATTCTTGAGTTTGACATAAGATACATCTTTTTGAAGTTCATTTTTGCTTTGAGCAATTTTTCAAATCTCTTGGTTGAATTTTTATTTTTTATTTTTTGACCATTAATTTAGAGATGGTATACATAAAATTCTTTCATTTTTAATAGAATTTTATACATAGAATAAACATTTGACACACTATTTGGACCTCTATACCTTTCTTATTATGACAACTTTAACACCCTTATTATAAATACTAGATATTACTATCAAATTTACTTTAATAGAAATGAACATATCTACAACTTTGAGAGTGCATTTAGATCTTGCAAAAAGTATCTTTATTCAACTTTTATAGAAACAAAGATACTGCATACTTGGTTGATGAATTCCAAATTTCCTATTGGTAACAATACATTAATCCTTAAAGGACCATTGGGATCCCTCTATACAATGTGTGCTTAACCTTATAAATCTTCAATTATGGTTCAATATATAAATTATAATACATTTTTATTTACAAACTATCATAATCATTAAATTATTTTATATTTAAAAATATATGGTCAATGCTATTTTGATCAAATACCACAAAATTCATAATATACTATATAGTGATATAGGGCTTCAGGGTCCTTCTAGAGTTAATAGAAGGTTGACTTAAATGACCCATTTAAATAGGTTACAATTGTGGCAAATGGAAGATTTGTATCATGAATAATAGTACACTTGAAGGTTTTGATGCCTCCACGAGCTTAGAGGCACATATCAAAAGTCAATGCATTGGTAATATTCCTATCAATTAGGAATAGTAAGACTTACATTAGTATAATGATATAAAAAATTATCTTCATTTATTCAACTATTTTTTAAGGTATGTACTTCAATAACTTTTCTTTTGGGTTGTGCAATACTAACACGATTGCTAATCAATGGATTGATTAGAGAAACAATTTCTATTCAAGTTGTAATAGATGCCATGAAAGTATCCTATCAACAATAGCTAGGGACAAAGTGATTGCAAGGACAACTTAAAGAAGCAATTGACAATTCTAATCTCATAATAATATTGTAATTTCTTGGTGTAATTTTCATGCCTTATTACTTAAAAATTTGTGGATGAGAATGTTCAAATTCTTGGCTAAAAAGAAGATGAAAGTTGCTTGAATTCATATGTTTTTGAAAAAACTAGCTAGATCCACTATTACCTCAATACTCACTTTAAGCTAGTAGTTGTCATGTACACTTTATAATCTTTTTACAACAGTCTTACCAGGGAATTAATTGAGTGGATTGCCATTGTAGAGTCTTCACTTCACTTTTGACTTTTATGTGTAATATTTTTAAGTCACTTACAACCACAGCATGGTGTGAATTTTTTCATGAATGAAGTAGTCACTAGCATGGCTTTAGGTATCCTTCTTGAAATTTTAAAAAAATAAATTGAAATTATTATGGTTTGAATTATTCCAAGTAGAATTTTCATTGCTTATAATTTGATTGTAAGAGAAGTCAAGACTTATTGAAGTTATCTTAGTTTTATGATGTATTGACATTTACTGATTCTATATTGTCAAACTAAAGAAGAAATATTTATTTTTGTAAACAATTTTTTTTGTATTTTACAGGTCTAATGTACAATGAACCCTTACATATGGTAGTGAAAACAAAAGGAACTTAGATTGTGCAATGACCTTTTTTTATAAAAGGTAAATGTGGTGAAACATATAATTAATGTAAAGAAAAGTGAAGGTTTGTTCAATATAGAATTGTAAATTGTACATTTTGCCAACTCTAGTACATATTCATTGTATGATTTTTAATCAATGAATCTACAACATCTAGAAGGAAGATGAACTAGAAGATGCACCATGAGATGCACATGTCTTAAAGTGGAAATTTTCTTATTTTTTGCATTTCATAAATTGTTTGTTTTCAGATTATAAGGAAGATGACTTAGACAATGTTTGTGTTATGGAGTTTTTTCATGCTTTTTGCTTTTTACAAGTATTGAAGCTAGGCAACTAGCAAATTTGACACATGTTGGTTGAAGTATTTTATTGGGCAACTAGCAATTTGATAAATGGTTGAAAATTATTAAAAGAAGGAAATGTAGGTTCAACATCCAATTATTGATTTAAATACATTGATTTACAAATTGTCAAGTTGCTTTGTCAATGCGTTTCTCATACATCAAAAGTCATTACTAAAGTTTAGAAAGAGAGTTGACAAGAATATTGTTATAAGTTGCATGTACAATTGTCTATAGCTTTCCACTACAAACTCTAAATCACAAAAATTCTACAAGTACAATTAAACTTGACTTGAAACACAATTTTTTAGTATTTTACAATTTTCATTTAAAAAATTTACGATGCTTATTAAATGAGGTCTAAAGTTTTGCAATGAGTACAATTATTGCATGTTTTTATAAGCAATGAAGCTCCTAACTTGCTTTAAATGTCCCGTATCCTTTGAAGATTGATAAAGATGAATGAATTTCACTATAATAAGAACCTCTATACTTTTTCTTCTAACAACATATGAATGAATTTAGCCCTTCATGTAACCATACAAAATTAAATGATTTGAAACTTGATTGCGTTTGGTACTTCATCAAATTTAAAAAATAAAATTTCAACATCTGTTTTTGACTTTAATTTGACTTGACTCCAATAGATGTATCCTTTAATTTCCAAAAGAAATTGATATAGATTTTTGAGTTATCTCTTGTCAAACTTGCAAGTTGTCTATGATAGTTTACCTTTGATTTAAGAGTTTTAAGCAAGCTTCCTTATAAAAATCAAAATTACCCTTTAAAAACCTATGTGATCACTCAAATAAATTCATTGATCCCTTTCATCTATTGCACCCTTCTCTATATAGAATACTATTTCCTTGTCCTATGAAGGATACAATCAAAAATTTAGAGTATAATTTTTGTACTACAAAGTTTTGAGGTATAAATGTTTGTTGTAGTATATTATGT
The DNA here is from genome assembly GCA_947034885.2 of Thuidium tamariscinum. NCBI lineage: Eukaryota > Viridiplantae > Streptophyta > Bryopsida > Hypnales > Thuidiaceae > Thuidium > Thuidium tamariscinum. The sequence continues at coordinate 1,565,050 of OX344749.2, forward strand.
TGAAAATTTAGAGAAAAAAAATACAAAAAGAACATTAATAATATTCATTCATAAAATAAAATTGTTAAAGTGATGTAGGTATTAGATGAAGGAAAATCAAGTAATTAATAGTTCTAAATTGGAATTGAAATATGGAAATCATAATGGTGAGGTTGTTATAGCAAGTAATCTATTCTACTATCATCATATCTATTTGTCAAAATTGAATCAAGAAACAAATTTTACAAGTTTTTTTTCCAAGAAGATACCTTAAGTAATTGCTTGAAAAACAAGTCCTTCCATAACTATCTCATTACTAATCTAAGTAGAACAAATCAAATCTTTTTATGTAACCAAAAATATTATTTGTAGGATAAGTGCAAGCTAGAGTGTACCAAAATTGGCAAAAATGCAATCATAAAATTCCATTTCCTTATTTGGCACAAGACCTCTAAATTTTTTATTTTTTTCTACAATTTTTTAATAATTTATTATCAAAAAAGATTAAAATTTTAATTGAATTTTTTTTTGTATAATTAATAAAAAACCTCAAAAATGATATCAAATTTATTTCAATAAATTGTAGAATTGATTACAATGAAAATTAACTCTATTGAAAATGAGTCCATCCTTATAAATATTTATTACAACTATTTTGTTAAGATATATTTGTATAAAGTTGATTTTAAATATGTCTAAAGTAATTCACAAAATCAATACTATTTCTCATAAAATAATGATACCTAAAAGTCCTTTCTTCAAAGAATGAAATATAAATTCTAGTAATGCATATAACAATTCCATTTACAACAACATACTTTTTTATTTTTCAAATATCAAAATTATATTTTATGTTCTTGCATGATTTCAAGAATCATTTCATAAAAAAATAATGAACTATAAAAGTCTTCAAGTTAAGACTAAATAGTCCATAACACATAAAATATTGAAAATTTAAATAATTCATCTATTGAAGGTTATAATTTATTATATACAAAATATATGAATGCATTTTTTTAATTACTATCATACCATATGTTTTTCTAATCTTCAAAAATGAAAGTATAATCAAAAGAATATCGATTGTGACAATCTTTTGGTGGTTACCTTAGCTTGCAATTGCCCTATAGGTATAATTTAATAATTTAATTTTTAGTTTTGGTGTTCTTATATCAAGTCTTGGTCTCAAATATTTTATATTAAAGAGACCATAATTTTTTTTCCAAAACATTGCATGAATTAGTAATTATATTTCTATAAAAGGTACCAAAAATATATCAAAATTGATATCATATTCAAAATCTTGTAAAATCATTTCTAGACTTTGAACCTTTAGGGTTTAAAATTAAATTGTCTAATATTTAGTTTATTTTAAATAGGTGGCTTAAAAAAACTACTTCTTGAACAAAAATTCTACCAAGCTTACCAACAAAGATTTTAAGGATGTAGTATTCATGGCGTGCAATGCTCATGTCATGTAAGTATGAGAGTCCTTTGAGAGTATTGGTAAACTAGAAAGTGATGATCTGGCTATTTGGGATGGAAGACTTGTTGTACTTACGTACTCAAAAATGAGTTGGCAATAGTAAAGCACTTGACTCAACATAAAATTGTTAACCCTTCAATGCCCCAAGGGTTCAAATTTATCCTCATAGTCTAAAAGTCAAATTTGAAGTGCTATAACTTTTGCATTTGATATCCAAATTCAATCAAACTTGTTGGAAAATCTTTCTTCTCTCTTTTAGTTTGTGTGGTAAAATTTTCAAAATGATCCAACTTGTATTGATTTCTTGGAAGCCAATCAAAGTCCACATGTTCAATTTGAGTTTACCAAAATGCATTTGATGGATGCAACTTTGGGGGCTTGCATCTCATTCATCCAATGTTTGTTTTCAAAAAGAAAATTGTATTATGCTTTTCTAGAAGTGTATTTGTAATCAAATTTTCATGTCAAAACAAGTTGCTTAGAATAATTAAGAGCAATTCAAAGTTCAAAAATCATACATTTTTTAATAACAATGAATGTTGGTGGCTTGTCTCTTCTTCATATAGCATTCATCCAATAAATTTTTATTGAAAAATTTGCGCATACAAGTGTAGTTTGTGTAGCTAAAATTCATATCAATCCAAGAAGTTACAAGTGATTGAAAAGTGTTTTAGTAGAAAGAGGTTTAGCCTTAGATGTGTTTGTTGCAACCAGTTTTTTATATTTCAAAGCCATTTTGCAAACACAATGAGTCAAGTGAATGATATTTTCTTTTACCAATACATTTGTATGTTAGTTTAGAATCTCTTCATACTTCAAAGTTTTTTCATTTGAGTAGTCTTAGAAATCAAATTTCACCTCAAAATGTGTTTCTAGAAAAATTTCAAAATCCTTTTTCACCTCTGAAACATTCTAATCTCTCCATCTATGCAACCAAATGCCTCCAAATTAATTTGATTCACATAATCTATAACACATGCATTATAAGATTGTATAGTAGAGATTTTCATTCCTTAAGCCCTAAATGCCCAAGGCTTGTTTTGAGCTTCTTAAAATTTTCTTAAAATTGAACAAAAATCCAACATTTTGATAAGTTAAATCAATTTTTTTTGAATTTTAACCATACAAATTCAAAATAGACATGTTAGAGATGATATAGGAAAAGAAAACACATCAATATCACTTATGAATTGAAAGACTATAATGTTTGATCATGAGGGTGTAAAAATTATGAAAATCTTTTAGCTCTCTTTTTACATGTCAAATCTAAAAAGTTGGTCACCAAAAAACTATGAGGTTGAAGGGCCTAATAAGCTTAACCCCAATCAATTTATGGCTTCTCAAAATCTACTTTACAATTTTCTTCACTACAAGAAAATGGGGGGGAAAATGACTTGTCTATAATGACTATACCAATAACAATGACTGCAAAATAGTCATTTTGTAGTCATTTTGCAGTCATTGTTGTTGTAGTCATTATGAACAAGTCATTTATAGTCCCCATTTTCTTGTAGTGCTTAAGTGAATTTTTAGTGTAATTTTTTCTCTAAGATCTAGTGTATATGAGGCTCACTTTTAAGAGTCCTTAACACTACAGAATGTCAAGATTACAGTGGGTACCCTTGCACTAAATTTTGAATATAAAAATTTTAATCATTCATTTTCAAAATCGGATTATTGATGCTAAAACTAGACTTCAAAAAGAATCTTCCAAAAATATAAACTACTAAAAATAGAAATTTGGTAAGGTTTTATTTAACTTCAAAGTTTCTTCAACACCACTTTTAGGTGCCTTGAGCATTTAGGAATTAATGACAATTAGACCTATTACACTTTAAAAGCATTGATGTTTTTAACCCCAAAAGATCTTGGGCCTTTAGGGGTTAACCAACGCAAGAGGGGCCTTTTGCTCCCTCCAAATTGCAGAGTCCGTGAATGTTAGCACATAGCCAATTGTAGTGAATAAATATGAAATTGCTAAATAAAGATTTGTGCTCATTGTTTGCATTGTACTATTGACTTTTGGAATTAAGCCACCGATAGCTGGCTTCCCTCTTGTTACTATTGTAACCTCAATGCACCAATAATGTCATTTCAATTTAAACAAAACTTCCTCCTTGATATCAAAGAAGGAATTATTCCTCTTCTAAGAGAAAAGGGATCAACCTTCTTAACCCCTAAAGGACGTTGTAGACAATTAGTGTCCAATGGATGACAAAGAATCACTCCTTATAGGACAAGAAGTGCAACTATTCATCTACAATATTAGAGATGGAAAGGGGAGATCTTCTATAGTACTTTGACTTCCAATGAGTATATTTGACTTATTCAAAGTAGATGATGTCATACAATATCAAAATGCATGATTTCCACATTCACCAATCTGTCTTTCAAGGGTTAACAATGTTATGGATCTCATTTGTTTAAGGGTAAAGTGAGGGTTGTCTCAATCACTTTACTTGATTGTCATGGGAATTCTAACTTCGTGTTTGAATAGAATTAAGCCTAAACCTTTGCTAAGAACTATGTGCCCTACAAAGTAAAAACCTAGGTTAGTGAATTTTGTAATAGGTGACTATTTTGCATAGTTTGGATAGCACTTTATTTTGTTACATGAGTAGATGACAACCAAGTTGTATGGCTCTATAAAGAGTAACATTTGACTCTACCATTTTGCTCACTCTAGTCTCTACTAAGTTTCAAAGATTGTATCTACTTCTTTAACCCTACTCTACAATTTCTAGCACTATATTCAAGTTGCACCACAAGAGAGTATTTTCAAGATAATGGAATGCATGCATTACTAATCTAACATGCTTAACCCTTAACGAACAGATTGGTGGCTATGAAAATCATGCATTTTGATACCATGTAACATCATTTACTTTGAATAAGCTCAATATACTCATTATAAGTCAAAATATCATAGAAGATCTCCCCTTTTCACCCCTAATACCAAAGATGAGGTGAGGTGCAACTCTTTAAATTGCAAAACATCCACCTAGACATTTAAGGGTTAATCCTCATACTGGCTAGTTATCCACCCATTCAAATTAATCATTTCGGTATCCCAAGTACCAACTAGTGCTAAAAGAAATCTGCAACTTGTTTATCGATTCCCAAATTCCTCATTTTTTACTGAATCTGCCCAGTGCAATTTAAGTAGTGTGCAGTGAAGCTCTGGAGTTGAAGTCACAATAATTCAGAAGTAAACGCAAAATGTGCAATTACCGCTCACTAAGACGTTACTTTTTACATAAAAAATCTGAAGATATCTTGCACGAGTTTACAACCAACAGTACATTCGTGGCCCAGTAATTATACACCGAAAGCAATTGCATGCCTTCCAGTCGCTTGCAAGGGTCAAAATCTTTCATATTTGGGTGTACAAAAGAGTCGAGTTTACATTCAAGAAAAGTACAGTTAAGAGTAACCACTTCATCCCAAAGTTACAACTTAGGAAGCATACTCTTCAATACTCTTCAATAAAAATGCAGACGTTCTAATCTACTCAAGCCTTTGCAAGACATCTGTACTAAGCACATTCGACCCTAATGGGAATTCAAAAATAAACCATGCATCCCAACATGCGTAGTACAAATTGTGTTCATCACCAACTTCTTTCTTCCAGAGGATGGGACCTGCGATACACCTGCTTCATCATAATTACCGAGTGGACACTATATCATCGATCTTCAGAATCATGCGGACACATTCAGTAGCTAGTGATAATGCACTAGTGCTCACGAGCATTGGCTGTACCACATTTTCTTCCAATATATTGGTAATTTGTCCTTTCCTCACATTGATACCTGTGTTTATCTGGAAGAACAAAAGAGTTCCTGTAAGCTCTTTATCGCAACAGACTTGACAATCAGATTCTTACCCACAAGGCAACCAGGATAATCAAAATGCATGCCAACCGAACATACCTCGCCATTTGCATGTCGATTACGAAGCTCAGTTACAATAGCTATTGGGTTCAATCCGGCATTTTCCGCTAGCGTAAAGGGAATCACCTACAGCAAAGCAATTCAAACGAGGAATAAGCAGCAAGTTGCTAGGTCAATACTGGGAAGTGGTAACAGAATAGGAAATAAAGGGAAAACCTTCAAATCTCAAGAATAGCCTGTCCGAAGGTTACCTACAATTAGCACGAACAAAAAGTGGAGTATCCCATAATAATTGTCAACAAGAAAATCTAAACCTGAATGATTCAAGGGGAAGAGTCAAAAGTAATAAGCGACAATATGTGGTCAGTTTCGAAGAAAAATTACCTCCATGGCATCGGCAAACGCACGCACACAGTAACTTTCCATGCCCTGTAATGATCTAGACCATATACCCAATCGCCTAGAAACCTCAATCTCCGGTGCACCACCACCTGCGCATCAGTGTTGTTAAAAGTGGAATGAGCTTTGCATAGGACAACGATGTTACTAGTGCACTATCATGCTCTGAAGTCCTAAAAAAATTAAAACATCGAGAACACAACATCATGGACGGAAGCTCAACCTGCAATAAGAAATCGCTGATTAACCAGACACCTGATAACACATAATGCATCGTGCAAGCTCCGTGCAGCCTCATCAAGAACCTGATACAGAGACGGAAGGCAATTGAGAAACAGGAAAACATGCAATTCCATCATTTCCAACATTATAAATCAAAACTACACCAGCGAATTCGTAAGGCAAAGGAACTCGGAATAAAATCAAAGTCATACCAAAGCATTTGAGCCTCGAACAATGATTGAAACAGTGCGTCCCATATTCTTGATCCCAGTCACCTTCACAACCTGTTAAGAGTCATCCACAACAGAAATCGGGCTTCAATCCCAGCTTCCCAACTCGGCTCAAATGCTCCACGAAAAAAATCGATGAGATCTTTAATATCAGTTGAATGAAAGCCAAAATAGCCAAAATAATTTAAGCAAAAGTACCATTAGCAATTACAAAATGGGACAAGCAATGCCAGAGAAGATAAAACGTGAAATTAGTCGAGGTGAACAGTGCCTGAAACATTTAACCCAACCTAAAGCGAACATTCGGTAAGCACTAGGTAGCATTAAACAAAATGAAAGATTTGAGACTTACCCGACCATTGCCGACTGGGACCTCCTCAACCAGATCAGCATGTCCAAGCTTCTCAACACGGAAGTGCTCAATATTAGCAATGGGAAGACAATTCAGTGTTTTGCTAATGAACTCAATATCTTCTCGCTCCACATCTTTGATCACAAGAATCTTTGCTTTGGCGAGATAGTGTAATGACAGGTCTGTCACTGCATCCCGCAGGATACTCTTCTGTACAAGTAAAACATTACAGCCTGTAGCCCGAATCTTCTTAATCATACCTAAAATGTAGTTTCTCTCCTCCTTGAGAATTCTGTCCATCTGTGAAAAGGGCAAAAAAAAGTAAGAATGAGACGTTACAATATTAACTTCGCATTGCTTGGTCAAAGGAAAAAACTCAATGTAAAACAGTAACCGAGATTGATAAAATGAACTTACTTGGGTGTAATCAGACACAATGACACTTTGCTCAATATCAGTTTTGGGGGGAGAAATCTGAAACTGAATCAAACCAATTTTGGCATTTTCTATACGTGTGGGTCCACCAGCTGTATGACTTGCTTTGTGGTCGAACACAAGACCTTTCACCAGCTCCGTATCGTCAACCTGTCCAACACCTTGATACCAGGATGTTTAGCATAGAAACTACTAACCAAACAACAGATATAACAGAACAACAAAAGCAATTAAGTCGATACCACAGAAAAATATCTAATTAGGCTTACCGTTCCCCCAAGCTTCCTCAAAACTTTGATATCTCTAAGGTCAACGCTGTCAGGTCGATCAAGATCGCGCACGTTTAGCACCGCATTCACTGCCAATGGTGCGAGCAGTGATGAATATTGACTCACAACCTGCATGCATTCTCATGAGTACAAGGAAGGATGCCGTACACCTCACCACATCCTTTGTATTGAACTTATAGACACCAGGCAGACGACGCTCTAAACGCCGACGGGCCCAATCTAATAGAAAGTCCACTTTGGAAGCTAACAATTGATGATAAGAACTTTTCAAACATATTTCGACCATTCAAGAATATAGAGCATGATTTGTTCTTTCTATTGGTTCATTTCGTAACCTTCGTTAACCCTTCCAAACGATTTATTTCTAACTCCTGCAGGTATGGATGCAGCCACCTTCAGAAATATGGGCATTTAGAGCTTAAACAAGACAACTCTACACAAACATTGCTCATATGAACAGGAAAAATAAGTTCAATATTGTCATTCAATAATCATACCTTACTGTTAAGAGAAGTGCTTGCGATTTTAATAAGTTGATCCTGATCAGTAAGCTCGACAGGAATGGCCATACACTTAATAACCTGCGTCCCAAAACATCAAATCAATTCGGTATTAACATAGTATTACCGGAACACTTTCTCTGACCTCAACATACAATAGAGGCTGAAAATGCTCAACACATGCTGAGGATAGTGCCACGGTGCCACCCACCTGCAAGAAAATTCAAAAAACAGGAATATTTTTTAACCACAAGAGATATTGCCAAAACAATGAAGCCAGTCTCACCTCGACAGCTTTTTCAGACGCCTTGTGAAGAGCTTCAGAGATTGTGGTGGGATGAACGCCTTTCCCCAAAAGGTTCAAACACTGCTTCAATAACGCTCCTGCTAACACCACGACTGCAGAGTGGAAAACCAACACCCTAAATCAGCACAGACCATGGTCATCTGTAATCCTCCATTCATTGTACTAAAGTAGGGTCACTCAAAAGCGCCACTTGATTAGCTGCTCAGTCGGTGGGCATCCCCTCCTTCAATATATACGTATTGCCGAAGGAGCAATTATAGAGCATCCACCGATAAAAATTTGACCTCCATAACTTATGCATACAGTCTCCAAATAATGCAAGTTTTGGTGCGTTCGAATCCTCTTTCAGTCGCCAACAAGAAAATAACAAAAATTTTGACAGCCTCGTAACCGTTAAAATGCCAAGTGTCGATTTCGGTGTTCTGCCGCTCGTAACGATCATAGATAGGCAGAACAGAAATGAGGAGTGAGTGGAGTACCTGTAGTAGTGCCGTCACCAGCAACAATATCTTGCGACTTCGATAGCTCTACAAGCATCTTCGCGGCAGGCTGCACAACTTCCATCTACAAGCGCCAGAAAACAAAAACCACGCGCACTCAGACTTCATAATCGCAACTCACAACTCACAACTCGCTAACCCTAAACCCTCATTGCGCAATACGATCGTGAAAAAAAAAAGCGACGACGAGGCGCACCTTGTCGAGAATGGTAGCACCGTCGTTGGTGATGATAACGTCGCCGTTGGCCGAGGACAACATCTTGTCCATGCCGCGGGGGCCTAAACTGGTGCGCACCGCATCGGCGACGGCCTTGGCGGCCACCATGTTGGCATGACGGATGTCGTCTTTCCGCTTCGTGTCCACGTACTTCTCCGTGTTGCTCCGCGCCTTGGTTCCCGCCATTGCGACCTCCGGATCGATCGCCTAATGGGAATGCGCAGGAAACAAAACAAGAAGACGAACAAGATTGAAATGGAGATGAGGATGAAAATGGAACTGAAAGCCAACGATCAGTTAGAGGCCGAAGGACAAGTGCAGCACCATAGCCAGCAGGAGACTAAGCTTACAACCGAAGTAGAGGTGAAGGCCTCTCGGGCAACTGAGAAACCCTAATCCCTCTATAAACCCTACAACTGTTCTACACTCTGGGAAATTTCCTCTAGGCTATCGAAGGTAAAGACAGGCAGAATGACTGGTTGCCCTCTTGAAATTTTTCCACATAACGACAAATATGAGAAATGTGGAGAGCAATTGAAACTTTACTTTTTTTGAGAAAGTATGAATTTGTTAAAAGTGCAATGCCTAGCTGGCGTGAAAGAGTCTCTAGACTATCCCAGAACTAACAAAAAGTGTGTTTAAAATGGTTAACTTCCTCATCTAGAGTATATACAATATTTTTTAGCTTAGCCACAATGTGGAGACCTATAAAAGTCATTGTGTTTATGATGAATTTATACTCAAAAGGTGGAAGTTTTTGTTGCAATCTCCAAATACTATGTTACCATCATCCAAGACATTCATTTGATTGTAGCCACTACCTAATGTGGCCCAACCTAATCAATTGCCTATCTCTCATTTGTTGAAAAAAAGTCTATTATGGGTTGATGCAAGACTTTGAGCCCTAAACATCCAAGACTCCAAGGCACCAAATTTGGGTGTTGAAGTTAAAGAAAACTGAATTAATTTTCTATTTATGAAAATTTTCTTGAAGTCTATTTTTAGCATCAAAAATTGATTATGACTTTTCTATTTAAATTTTGAGCAAGGGTGTCCATTGCAATCTTGACTTTCCATAGTATTGAGGGCTTTTGGAAATGAGCTTCAAATACACTAGATCTTAGAGAAAATATCACATTAAAAATTCATTTAAAAAAATGTAGAATAGATTTTGAGAAGCCATAAATTGATTTGATTTATTTGTATTAGGCCCTTTAACCTCATATTTTTTTGGTGGCCAATTTTTTAATTAGTTTTGACATGTGAAAAGAGGATTGAAAGACTTCAAATCACTTTTGCAATTTTAACACCCTCACAAATCAAACATTATAATCTTTCAATCCATAAGTGATATTGTCAGGTTTTCTTTTCCTATATGATCTTTAACAGATTTAGTTTGAATTTGCATGGCTACTTTTTTTAAAAGATTGATACAACTTATCAAAATGTTGGCTTTCTATTGAATTTAGTACAAATTTCTAGAAGCTCAAAAAAAGCCTTAATGTATTTAGGGGTTATGAAATTTAGTTGAAGCAATTCTAATTTGAAAAACTTGAAAATTATTTCTTGATCTTGATGCAACTTATAAGCCTGCCTTTAGGATAGATTTGAATATGAAGTTTGAATTGGAAAACAACTTTCAAGTTTATGTGCATTGGATTATTTTTCTAACTTTCAAAATGTGAAACTTTGTATTTGAAGAGGGAGAAACAACATTTTAGAAGTAGCCTTGTCTTATTGTTAAATTAAAGGCAATCCAAAATTTCAAATCAAATGTAACTTGTAAAGTCCCATAGTCCCCTAAAAGAATACTTGGAATGTTGAGTAGGGTTGTGTAACCTTGATTTTTGATATTATTTATAATTTTCTTTTGAAGATAGAAATATACATTAAGTTTAGGAAGGTATAGTTTGAATCACTATTTCAGAGCAAAAGTTAAGCCACTCGAAGCTTTGAAAGCAATTTGAGTATGTGGAAAAAGAATTTAAGTGATTAGTATATAATCTTTAATTTATTTTTTCATAGATTATACTTTTGCATGTATCAAAAAAGCTTTAATCTACTCCATTTGGACTAGTGATGCAAAAGTTATAGAGCTTCTTGGTTTTAGGGCAATTATAATTCTTTTTTGCCAAGAAATGACTTTTTTTAATTCATTTTTGTACTTTCTTTTTACAATTTTTCAATAAAAAAGTTCCTCAAGGTACAATTTGCTTGCTAGAACAATCTCACTCTTGGAATTAGTTTGTTTTAATTCCATCTTGACTAATTGGTGAATTATTTTTTCCATCTATCTCATATATATCTAATTCTACTCAATATTTTTTTGAAGTATAAAAATCAAGTATTAAAGTTTTTTTTTTCTAGATTTTGAATTCAATTCTTCACCATAAAGTCTTTTAAATTGAAACTTCATGATATAATAATAAAAGTTAAGAAGATTGTAAAAGTCTTATATTATAGTCATTCAAGGTATTAAAATTTTTATTTTCTTTATTGTGAATGCAAATAAATTATAATTTATGAAGTTCAAATTTATAAAATTTCTTCCATCCATTCTTATACCAATCTAATGTAAAAGCCTACAAATAGATATGCTAAACAAACTTCAAAGTTATTTGCTCTTTATAATACACATGGAATTTCTTCAATGTTTTTTGATTAAAAAATGGCCTCGGACCTTTTAGTACAAAAATTAAATATTTTGAAAGTTGGAGAATTTGTTCCCTCCACTTTCCATGAGTCTCTCTCTATTATCTTGTTGGCAAACTATTTCTAATTCTGTCCTTACAAATGTTTTACACTTCTTTGCAAAATTCTTAAAAAAAACCCATCTTTTTTGCAAAGTTTAATTCTAGTGCAGAATAGAAATCTATTATTATTGCCCTTATTCTAATTGATTGCACTAGAAAGACAAACAATGAACAATACTAGACCAAATCCTGTGTACAACCGCATTCACACTGGAAGTTGTTGGCGCGGTGAGAACCGGCCCTGCCTCGAGAGCTGCATTGCATCCTGTGCACGGGTATCAATTAAGCGCAACACGAAGTCCGAGAGACCCCTACTGTAAGTAGTTGCGCAGTATGGAGCTCAGTGCCTCCGTCCGCACCTCCCCAGCTTCGCCTGCCACCTCGCTTGGCTTGATCTCTAGTCGCCGACCCCACTTGGCATGCGGTCCTCATCCTCCACCTCCTTCCAATTCCAACAACTAAAGAGTTACTGTGCTACTAGAGTCCAAGCTTACATTCTCTCTCGGATCGCTGCATCCCACATCCTGCCCCACGCTCTTTTCATCAGGCAGTATCTCTTTGTCGAGGCGGCGCTGGGAAACGAACGCCCTCAGCATTGTCACTCTTCTTATAAGTTAAATCTCGTGGCGTTTCAGTTCGACTGGGACAAGCTTGAATTGCTGGATCTCTCTGACGAGGCTGTACGCTTACAGAGAGTGTGATCTTTGGTACGATATCTGTAGCCTGGGGGTCTTGGGTTTTGGGTTTTGGCCGGCAGCAGCGATGGCGACCTCTTTACAAGCAGGAATGGCATTCAAGGTGCCCAGCTCGACGTTTCTGCAGGTAGGGTCTTGTATTGAACGTCGTAAATGTTGGGTGTTTCATTCCCTTTACGTGTTGAAATTGCACTTCGTGTTGTCTCGTAGGGGCGTAGCATGGACTGCCTACTTTAGCGAGATCTGTCCAGTTTTATGAGGATAGAGAAGCAATGCATGCGTATTCGCCTTGGGTTTGTCCTGAATGGCAGCGTGATGAAAATCGAAGCTCTTGTTTGTTCTCTAGAAGTTTAATGAATCACTGAATTAGGGATGCTTTGAGTTAGAGTGTTTGTCTGCCGGATTTCGATTTTAACAGGGTTTTCAGTAAAGAATTATATTGTTTGTAGGGTGTTTTAGACAATGTCATAGAGGAAAAAAATTCCATTATTTATGTGAGGTCTTCGTATTGGTCACATTGGTCAAAGAGACCTCCCTATGTGTGGTCAGGGAGAAGCCTTCGTGTGATAATTGGGAGACCTCGTTATTAATCATGGCGACGATTCTCTTCTCAAGACTGTCTAATTCTTTTCGAAATACGGTAGTCTAATATACTGAAAACAATTTTTTTCTGTAATCATGGAGAATTTGTGAATCGACTGAAAGATGGTGACGTGAGTTGCTGAGTAGAATAAACTGTATGTCCTGCTGAAACTTGAAGTATTGAAGCAGACCACTATAGGTTGTATGAATTGGGGCTAATTTGATGAAGTGTGCTGCAGGGATGTGGTACTTCCAATAATTCATTGTTTTTCTCTGGAAGTGTTGTTGGGAGCGATTTCCTGGTTCCCTGCAAAGGCTCCAAGACTAGTATGACTTTGACATCGAATCGAGAGGCAGTGAAGTCGTCCAGAACTGGTCAGAATCAGACTGTTCGAGTTGGCGTGCTAGGAGCCAGTGGGTACACTGGATCAGAGGTACTAAAATACAAACTCAGCAATGGTTTTAATTATGTTTTCATTGAAGGAAGTTTGAGGTCTGCCACGTGAAGTATTCTTTTTCTCATGCTAATAATGATTGTTTTGTAATCACAGTAGGGGTTTTCGATTGGGGTGTTTTTGATGCAGATTATTCGCCTACTAGCGACACATCCAGTTTTCAAAGTGACCGTGGTGACTGCTGATCGAAAGGCAGGACAGTCCCTAGGATCCGTCTTTCCCCATTTGATTACACAGGTTTGTTATGCGACACTTTTTCATCATTATAGAGCACATTTGGATTTGGTCTAGACTGCTGAGCATCGAAGCATTTTCAATGATACGATTTATTTCATTTTAGAGGGCTTTAGACCGTTATATATCAATGACTTGAGTCCCCACCTTGACATAGATGGTTTCATTCTCAGGACTTGCCGAATATGGTTGCAGTCAAGGATGCTGATTTCTCGAAGGTGGATGCGGTGTTCTGTTGCCTTCCTCATGGGACCACACAGGTGGGTTTGAGACTCACGCAGCTTTTATCAGTGTTTTTGTGAATGTCAAATTTTTTTGAACTATGTAGGATGGAATGGGACTTTTTCCCGCATTGACACTCACTAATGCGAGAATTTTCTAAAGCCTTTTTTTATTCATGTTTAGATGATGAATTTGTTTGACGGTATCGCAGGAGATAATTGCAGCTCTTCCAAGGGATTTAAAGGTGGTAGATCTATCAGCGGTAAGCTCTGACTGAAAACATGTTAGCTTGTAAGTAAGAATATTTGAGCATGTTGTCCGTGGTGAGAATGCTTTTATATGAATCGTCTAGCTACGGAGGGGGCCTTCCCCGATCATTTGAAGTGGCAGAAAAGTCGCTTTGATTGTCGCATAGTACCGAAGGTTATTTTCTGTAGCTGTCCGGGAGTGTTCATTCAAGAGTGGTAACCGGAAATGCCCAAGCTAAATTAGAAATTTTACTTTGAAAGCTAACCATGGATTATAATAACTTTCAAATCATCCTATCGTTAAAAAAATATAGAGAATGAATTCTGCCTTTCATTGGTACGTAATGTTACCTTCCTTGAAACCTCGTAAACCATCTAATCATTTCAACATCTTTAGATACAGAAGCGTCCTCTTTTGGCCGTTTGCCTCGTAGGGTTGAATGGAACATGTGGGTTATACGTTTCTGATGAGTAATTGGTACAGGATTTCCGTCTACGGAACACAGATTCGTATGAGGAGTGGTACAACGGACCCCATCGTGCTCCTGAGCTACAGGTTGCCTACTCAAATCTCCAATAGCTTAAGATATTAGAACCTCTCTAATTTGGAGTTGAAGGTTACTCCACTTGATAGTAGTGTGATTCTCGAGTTTGTGCGTTGCTTGCGAACGTCTGCTATTGCTACATGCAAAAAGTCCTTACATGCGTTTGTTTATCACCATGGAATATCACATCAATCATTGCTGCATTTTGAAGAACTGGTGTCCTTTCTGCATTTTACGTCTCAGCTTTATGGTCATATACGCTTGAATGTCGTCTCTTAAAGCAGTGTCAAAATTATGGCATTTAAGTGCACAGAGCAGTAGGAACGATGATCTGTGTATGTCGGAGATTCCAGACGGGCATACGCAAAAGTGGCAGTATCTTGAAATTCACATTGAACATGTTGGTTTTCAAGTCTATGATTCATCGAGTATGTAGCGCTGTAGATCAATCTGCAAAGTTCTTGCTAATACTTGCTCGTACTTTTGGGTGTAAAAATCCTATAGGTCTTCGTTTTTACTGTCTCTGTTGCATGTGCACAGACTGAAGCGGTGTATGGATTGACAGAGATATACAGAGAAGAGGTTCGAGCAGCACGTTTAGTTGCAAATCCAGGGTGTTACCCAACTTCAATTCAACTTCCCTTGATTCCTTTACTGAAGGTGCATTCCTCACTGAAAGTCATGTAGAAATCTCTGTTATCTGTTCTTATGGATTGTAGTTTTTTGTGATATTTGTTGCTGAGGGCAGTGGATTTTTTTTTGATGATTTTTTTCAGGCTGGATTAATCGAGAAGGAGAACATTATCATCAATGCAAACTCTGGTGTCAGTGGTGCAGGTATATCACACGTTTTTACCTCCATTGCTTGTTTCTGAGTTCCCTTACAGAAAGATGTTATCAACAAATTATGTACAGTCACGAACACTTCTTATAGCTTTGGACTTTTGTTATGGTTAGGCCGAGGTGCAAATGAAGCCAATCTTTATACGGAGATTTGTGAGGGCATTCACCCTTACGGAATTACGAGACATCGGCATGGTGAGTTCTTAGTCTGCTTTTACATTTTTCAAGTGACTGTAAATTGCATCGTCACCAGAGTGGTGCCAAGATTGTTTAGTCAGAACTGCTAATGTATGTTGAACTACAGCTTAGGGTCTTAAATCTGACGTGCTTAATGTCTGCCCCATCACAGTGCCTGAAATTGAACAAGGACTCAGTGATGCTGTTGGCTCTGATGTAACAATCAGCTTCACTCCAAACCTCATGCCCATGGTAATGTCTGCTTCTGTTCATTATTTCTTCTTTCGGGCATTAATGATTTATCAGCGTTTAATTGATGCGGGCAGTATGCGTTCTGTAATAGTAGTTCACTTTTCTATCCGTAGATTCAGATGTTTCGATATGAATTCCTAAATGCCGCTTGGGTTTGGATTAAACGAAGATGTGCTATAACATTTAACTTCTGTAGAAATTTTGGAAGTTGCTATCTTAAATGAAGTTGTCAAGCATCATGATTAGAAGTTGTCTACACAATTGAAATTGATCCAGTTGATCTAGTTTTGTGCTCTGCTTGGGATGAAACGGAGCATGCTAAAACTTCTTTTCCGTTGTGTTTGCAGAGCCGAGGAATGATGTCCACCATGTTTGTTCAAATGAAGCAAGGGGTGACAATAGATCAGTTACGCCAACACCTTGTTGATCAATATTTGGTAAGATTTTCGCGTTTGAAACCTCATTCTAGAATTTGATCTTGGTTGACTATATTTTGCTCCAAGACGGTAGTGAATATGGACCTCTCCTTGAGTAACCTGTGATGATCAACAAGAATGCCTGATGTACAGGATGAAGAGTTTGTGGTGGTACTAGAGAAGGGCATTGCACCTCAAACGCGCCATGTCCGAGGCTCAAACTATTGTTTGCTGAATGTATTTGAGGACCGCATTTCCGGCAGAGCCATCATCATCTCTGTGGTACGCTCTCTTCACTCTAATCAGCAATGTGAGCAAGCTTGAAATTCTCATTCAATCAACCTTGTGTTCTGTTAATTTGCCACACTAAATTCATTTATTTCCACAGATCGACAATCTTGTCAAGGGTGCGTCAGGCCAGGCCTTGCAGAACCTTAATCTGATGATGGGCTGCCCTGAGGATTGCGGCCTTCTTCAGCAACCCCTGTTTCCTTGATCTGGTGACCTGAAGTCTGGATGCAACCCGAAGTGAAGTTAATGATTATCAACCACGTTTGGTGGACCGAATATGATTATCATACCTTGCAGTCTTCTTGGTGCGATATGCGTGAAGAGACATCTTCAATAAACATATCATTTTAGTCTCTTAGAATATGCGAAGAGAATAGTTCTCACAACTCCTGGTTTCTGCATATTTACGCGGTACAGGCAAATTCTATGCTTGATAGTAGCGGTTAAGAAATCAGTGTATCTTGTGAGGTTGCGGATGAAATATTGGCATGCCAAAGAACATATCCAGTTTTTTGGGGTTCTGTTATTCCAAGTTTTAAGTAACTGTTCCTGCGTGCACTCAGAGTTTCGAACATGAGTCGACATGATTATCCTCTTAAATGGACAATATGCATTATGCCTTTTAAGAGTCTTGATTTTCGCTAATCAGCACCCTGACATGAATTCTCAAACTCGGCATCCCCATATCTGATGTACAGACAGGATGGAGAGTCCTCTCCAGAGTTAACCCTTGAAAGACCGTAGGGTTTCCTCTATGTGACCCGTATTTAACCTTATAACTCTTCAATCGTGGTTTAATATGCTACAGAGTAATTGTGATACATTGTTAATTATGTATTACCATGATCATTAAATTATTTTATATTGAAGAGTATTTGATCATGGGCTACTTCACCCCAACCCCAAAGGATTATTTGGTCTTTTAGAAAAATGAAGATGTGTTGCTTTGCTACAGTGCTCACGGTAGTAGAAGCAAAGCAAGAGCGATTGGTTGATCCGCAGTGTCCATAGGCAAAACAATCCAATTGTGGCTTGTTAACTATCTTAAAATTTGGCAATCTGTTCCCAAGCATCGTCGAGGAAGTTAGGACCAAGCTTAGATGGGGTAGACTAATCAAAATTAGGGCATTATTAGGGTTAGGGTTATGCTAATAATGAAAAAGTGTAGCACACTTGTGAGGGCAATGAAGCCAGCATTGTATACAGACATCCTTAAAGGTATAGTTGGAACATGTGTATGTATCCTCGGCATGGACAGGGGACGACTCAGGATGTGAATCAGCAAATAAAATTGAACTAAAGCTTGTAACAACAATCACCAACTTGGCTAGAAATGCATCAATCCATCTGCCAAAAACAATAGAAGATGAAAAACTTTTGGATGGTTATATGTACAATTCTGCAGGTTTCTCATTTGCAATACTATTCTTGAAGTTAAAGACAGTAGAGAGAGTGTAAGGAAGGAAATAGAGCACTTGAAGAATCATGCTGTAGTGGCATATTTTGTTGAAGGAAGGTAAGACCTAGCCATTTTTACTCAATGGATTGCAAAAATTCAAGCGCAAACAGGGGAGTGGGTCAGATAGGTGAGACTTAGGCAAGGGCTTTTTCCAAATCTTAATGAGGCAACGTATGACCACTTTAGAACTTCTTACATTCATTCCTCACTAATCTAAGTGGAGAATGTGCATCCTTCAAATCTGGGCCTTAAGCTTCACTACTTGCAGTCCAACAGGACTAAAGGTTCCAACAAGGATCTTCCTCAAAGGAGTATTGGATGAGTTTCTTGGAGTTGCAAGAGAAATCGCAGGTGGACTAGGAGAAGTGTTTGGAAGCGACAAGAAGAACACTACATCAATAGACCAACACTTATGTGTGGCCCTCCAAATACATAAAAGTTGGAAGACTCAAATCATTGTGTACAATGCTAACATCAAATATTGGATACCCATCATAGTAGACTACTATAACTTACCCATTAGATGCAAAATCTACCAATTGACGAACTACCTTGCTCCAAAGTCAAGAAAATCGTAGTTGTAGCGAAACAAAAGGCAACTAAAGTTAGTAATAAGGAAAAAGAAAGAACTTATGTACAAGGAGTTGCCAATAGTAATACAAAGGATCAATGTAGTAGTCTCCCTCCAAACCCCAACATGATCAAATTTGACCATTTTGCAAGATACTGAGAACTCATCAAACAAAATAGGGGAATTCAAGACCTACTAGGTAGTGACCATATATTTAGAGAAAAGAATGACAATAATGAGTGGAAAATAGTACATTGGAATAGACCCAATAGATCAAATACAACCCAGATCAACTTCTTCAAGCCCTCATGAACTTAGAAATTGATCTTAGTCGATGGCAAATAAAGCCAATTTTTAACAAGTACAAGGTAGCCATCAATAGTTGGCCTTTCTAGAGTTCTTAAACACAGTCATAGGAGCACTACCTTTGACATTTCTTTGGAACAAAGGAAATTTATATCTTTCGAGCATTGACTTGTTAGGAGAAAGACTTAATGACTTATTGACATAGTCCTCCAAAAGATTCGCTTCTACTAATTGAAACCAATGAATTTATTACAAGAGAATGCCATTCCAATCAATGAACTATGAGACAACTACAACAAAATTTTCTCAACTCCTACCTCCCCACATAATTAAACAAGCAATACAACAAGAGAATTGATTCTAAATGAAAACATCCTAATGGTTCCCTAGAAATACTTGCTTGTGAAGCCAAGTCAATCACCATACCTCCCTCTATGAAAATAATGCCTTATATACAGAGCTATTTGAGTCCTATAGCCTAATTAGGGTAGCTATTTTTGGTACATCAAGCCCCCCACCACATCCCACTATAGGCAATCTATACACCTACCAACCCATCTTCTAACTAAATTGTTGAGTTGATAGTACTTCACTCTCTTGATTCAAATACATTGGCATCCCTATCAATTCAACCATGTCCTCAATGAATAGAGGCGATATATCTCTAACATACCCACCAATCTAAACTACCATAATTACTATTGACTAAGCTTAGAAGGATCCTTCATTTCCTTGCACTTTAATAACAGCTAGAATTCCACTTGATGTCCAAAGGGAATTCTATGTATGGTGGAGGATGCAACAAGGAAAAGTGAAGGTCATGCCGCAATTGAAGAGCTGGCCAAATCAACATGCATAAAGGAAAGATGCTTCCAAATTTGACAAAAGACTATCTGATTCCATTCTCCTCCATAGCATGGGCATCTTATGAAGGGATGAAAGAATCACCAACATTTGAAGCATCAAGTTATTCCCAACATTCTCCCCTTTCTTATTATAACAATAATCATAGTAATGCAGATCATCCAAGGACTAAATGATCCAACAAAGCAAGACATTGTCAGAATCTACTTCAGACCACTTTTCAAGAACTTAAATCTACTATGCATTCAAGAGGACCATTTGAAAGGAAACAAAATCACTAGACTAGGACATTCATTTTGGTTGCAAGTTACTGAGACACTTGGTTTGAATATAAAGTAGCCATGGGCTTTGAACACAAGTCGAGCAAAGAAAAAGCTGGCACAAGGGCTATCTATATGTGGTTAGCCATTTGTAGTTGGCAAGCCTTGCATTTTGCCTTTCTTTGCAATGGAATTCATTTCATTTGTTTCAAAAATATATATTTGGTCAATGCTAGTGTAATCGAATATCACCAAATTCATAATATACAATAAAGTTGCAAATGGCTTTTGGGTCCTTGTAGGGTTAAAAACACAATTCCATTTGTTTGTAAATTAGTGACACCACTCTAATATTGTCTTTGTATACTTTTTCTACATGGAATTCAATGTGGAGAATTTAGCTACTTTGATTTGTGCTATTAAGGAAAGCAACCCATTTCTAACCACTTAAGCAATTGTATATATTTAGAGTGTGGGTATATTGAAGGGGGAATTTTCTAATGCACTTAAATAGGTTCAAAAAGGATTCCATATTTTTTCAAAATTTTACTTCCCAAAACAAGATTCTTTGTCACCAAATATCATTGTCAACGTGTAAGGATTAAAGCAAGAATGCTTCATTACTATGACTATGATATAACAATCAAGAATAATTCATTGACATTTGCCATCATACAATGTTTCCAATTATAAATGTGTTAGAAATGATTGAAAATAAAACCCTATTAGAATGGGATGTGATCAAGAATAGGTTGCCTTCCATAGTGAGGGTGTAAAATTTTTACACCTAAGAAAATTAGGATCACTACAAAATTTCTCGTGTGGAAATTTGTACAAATGTTATTGAATTTCAACCCACACTCATTTAATATTTTACAAGTATTTGTGGTTGTGCTAAATTAGGACTTCACACAGGAAAGATTGTACATATCAATTGATTATCATTAGCGAAGCAAGCATATGTATGAGTGTTGTGTAAAGTGGGCTTACTCTTCTGCAACACCGGCTGTTTGGGACAACAAAAGCAAGATTGTCCTCAATGGTGGTTCAATGATCCAATTTCAATAATGTTAAACTCAAACTCAACACCAATTTTCGAAAGTAACCAAATGGGCGTTGTGGCAACCAATGAGCGGAGGAGCAGTTTAGGGTTTCAAGAATTGCCAATTTAGGGTAGTGTACCGTCCACAGAGAGGGTTTCTATGACCTCAATTTATAAAATTTCTAGTTCATTCATACCAGTCTCTTGGAAATTTTCAAACCGGCGGCATTCGCTAACATCTAGATGCGATATTGCCTTCAAATTGTATTCAGAGATGTTGCCCTCAAGCAACTGTCTGTTTAATGTGTCTGAGGATGCATCCAGACAAACTGCAAAATGGTTGTAAGCCATAAGCTGGAATTAGTTGGTTTTCTTGCTGGGATTGAATGGCTTTGTCGGAATTGCAGTTGGCTCTAGCTAGCCTGTTTCCCAAGTCACGAGGTGGGTACGGGAGTGATTTGTCGAATGGTGATTCTGGTTCTGTAGGGTGAGGGCAAAATGCGAGCTGACGGGACCGAGGAGAGAGTGTTTTCCTTTTCATTACTTTCCACTGTAATGTTGACTTGTGAACACTCGACGAATTTCTACTTCCGACGAGCACACTCACGAAACTTGCTTTGAGAAATGCAGAGGGAGAAAAGTAAAGGATACGAGGAATTTACCGCACATATGTTCAGTGAAGATACCATTTTCCGTATGTCTCCCTTCCTTGCACGATTTTCCACCATCCTCAAACTTCTCCAGTTTCGTCCGAGTGGAGAAATAGAAACACACATCGTTGGTCCTCGACAGCATTTTGACCCCCAGTCCATCCGAACGCGCGCATCCAGCATCTCCACTTCTAACGTGGATAGGGAAGTGCATTTCGGGGTACATTCGGACGTGCCGACATCACGTCTCACTTGACACTGAAAAGGGCAAAAGTAAGGTACAACACGAGTTTACATAATCAGGAAATGGTATTCATCATGCAAAACAGTAAGCTGAATAGAATATGTGCTCTGAAATCCTGGATTATGGCAGCACGCGAGAGAAGCCACTCCCAACCAGCTTCAATTCCCGCCATGGCCTTCAGAACATTCTATTCAGTCCATATCAGCTCCCCTTGCGACAAGGTTACTCGTCGGAACCAGACTCTCGGGGTCTTTCATTATTGGACCAGGTACTCGCGAACCCCTTCTGCGTGCGCCACCTCGGTTTGCAGCGGAGTCCACCCGAGCTGGAGGTAGGTCTCCAGACCCACTCAGTGGACGCGTCTAGGGCAAAAGGCTTCAAGACCCAATTCAATCCCACTGGAGTGCACACTCGCTCAACCAAAGGGTATATAAAGGCTAACAACTCAAGGCAATTGTAACACACTCTCAGCAACCAACTTTTCCTTGGCAACTCCCAAGCTCAATCACACACACAGGGCTCTCACTTTCTGACTTGGGAAGATTTCGCACAACTCGGCATCCATCTACGTCCAACGCATACACATACATTTACAGTTACGTTTCCAGTGAAGAGCGAGACAACATGGGCATCAAGACACAGCGCATTTGGGCGACCGTGGCGGTGTTCGCGACCATGGCCATGCTGATGCCCATGCTCGCCCTGGCCGCCGACGCCGACCCCCTGCAGGACTTCTGCGTCGCAGACAACTACACACAATTCACCATCAATGGCTTCCCCTGCAAGCCCGCCAACAAGGTGTCCGCCGACGACTTCAAGTCCTATGCCTTGACTAAGCCCGGCGACACATACAACCCCAACTACTCCAAGGTCACACCCGCCTCCGTCGTGGAGTTCCCGGGATTGAACACCCTGGGCATCTCCGCGGCCCGCATCGACTTCGCCAAGGGCGGCATCAACCCCCCGCACACGCACCCACGCGCCACGGAGCTTCTGATCTTGGCCAAGGGCGAGCTGTACGTGGGCTTCGTGGACACCAACAACACTTTGTTCGCCACCACCATCAAGGCGGGCGAGCTGTTCGTGTTCCCGAAGGCCCTGGTGCACTTCCAGCTGAACGTGGGCCCCGGCCCTGCGCTCGCGTTCTCGAGCTTGGACAGCCAGAACCCGGGAGTGCAGCAAATCGCGACGGCTTTGTTCAAGCCGGACATCAAGGACGAGGTGCTGGAGAAGGCGTTCCGCATCAGCGAGGAGACCGTGGACATGATCCAGAAGAACATCCGCATGTAAGCTGTTAGCAGTATGGAAGGAATTGAATCCGCCCTGCCAACAATTGAAAGTAATAGTTGCCATATATTCGGGGTACGAGCTAGCCATTCATTCATTGACCCAGACACGGTGGAATCATCGCAGTTAGACAGCTACAATTAGTTGTAAAATACATTCATTTCGTTCAGTGTCCAGCGACATAGCCTGGCATAGACTGCTCCCATCAGATTCATGGGACGGTTGAAATAATCTCGTGTTGCATGTCGTATTCAACTTATAAAGCCAGTGACGCTCGGAGTTCGTCTCCATTACGTGACTGATTCGGTACACATGGTCACATTATAGTCTGCAAGGTGCAACATTTGATTTGAGAGATTCTGTACCTTTTAGATTGATTTCACACCTCTGGCAAAGATCAGTTCTACCCTGTGAGCATCACTTCTTGGTCTTCTGCAATTTTCTGCTGGACGCTTGGCCAAGTCTGGATGCGAATGACTTTCCCTGCGCAAAGTTTCACTAGCAGTATCTCAGTTACTTTGAGTCTGATTACCAAATGAACACCGCATGCCGGTTTCCAAGCCCTCATAATTGAGCAAATTAAGCATAACTAAGTCACAATACTCAGCGTGCAAGAGCGAAGTCTTTATTGTTTCATGGATCCTCAACGTACTTTGGCTTCGTGCAACAAGTTGTGGAGCGACTTGAAAGCCTATTCTTCAACAAACTCTAGGCATCTGTCGAGCCTTTCCTCCAAATCAATGCGTTGCTTGTTGAGCGATCAAGTTAATAATTTGATCAAAGGTCAGGCCAATCTACCCTTTTAGCCCAATCCACACTTTCGTGGATCTCATGACTCAGGTCCGCGACAAGTGATTACTAGTTTAAAAGAAAAACTGTCAAAATGTCATGTTAAATGAAGATGAATTTTATAGGTCAAATGTAAAGCTAGTAGCAGACTGTACGATAGAGGACCCCGGAAGAGGAAACCAAGCACACTCCAGGACTCAAATTTTTCAAAAAAAACCAAGATGAAGACTCCCGGTCCCAATTTCAAGGTACTCTTCAAAGACACTCATGAAACACAAACCGTACAGAGCAAACTAACTAATATTTGTGATCAGGTCGGAGCAGCCTCAAATCCAAGCAAAGGGTTTAAGGAAAGTATAAGGAACAAATAAATCCCCGAAGGATTGATCTCATTGACGATCGGTTGATACACAAGGGTTCTCTGTACTTCAAAAACGACGTACTCGCAAATGAAGTAGCACAGAACAATGACTCTGCACGTGTGGTCCTCCATACTCCTCCTTGTCCCGTGTTGTCAAGGGAAGCTCATGCATGTGGGCCAATTACCACTCAACCTTTTGATTACCACGACATATCGTCTATCAATTTGCAAGTGTAAAGGAAAGAAAGACTGAAGTTGCTGAAAAGTCACAGGTATACCTTGATAATATCACCAAAATCATCCATGCAAACAAGAAAATTTGGTGCAAAATCAATAAACGGCAATGGGTATCAAATAGATGGAGACAATATATAGAACGATTGGTGGATGCTACAGGCTGAAACTCAAAAAAAGGTGGACGTTGCAGGCTGAAATTGCCTTAAGTACTTTGTGTCTACGCCACCTTCACGTACAAGAGCCACCCGCCCTGTCCTAGCCACCTGCCACCACAAAAGATAACATCAAAAACAGCGTCAAAAATGTTGGAGGGTATGCATCATCTAGCACTTGTTTATAACTTCACGAAAAGCAAGAATCTTTTGATATTACAGCGGAAAAGCTAATACTAAGAATCAGTTGGAGTGCAACTCAGGACACCCGATGATCTCAGACACACAGCATCACGAGGCAGAGAATATAAGGAAAATAGTACTAAAGAAAAAGAAAATTACTGCAGTAGACCCACTTTCAGGTGCCAAACATAGCAACAACGAAGCATAAGAACAAGATCGACTCTGTCATGGAAGTTGAAATGCAAGTTCACACCAAAATCTGGAACAGCTCAGTAATATCACGGAAAGCTAAAAAAACCCGGTCGGCTTGCCCTTCTCACCTCAAGAATGCCAAATGGCTCCAACAGCCCCTGCAATGCTGCCATCTTCTCAAGATCTCCTGTCAACTGCAATATACAATACCATGGACGAGTCAAATTACACGTAAGAGAAGAGAAAAAAATTAGTGTTTGTCCAAATTATGTCCATTTCGACGTCCAGTTGCATATTGCAAAAAATGGAGTAGTACTTCGAGATAATGTTGAGGAACAAACCTCGAGAGTTATAGTCCGGTTGGAAAGATCCACAGGCTTGGCACGGAAAATAGTCGCCACATCCAAGACCTCGCGACGGACAGCAGATGTAGCAGCAACCTTTATGAGCATTAACTCTCTTTCTGAAAAGGGCTGATGTGTAATATCTTG
The DNA here is from genome assembly GCA_947034885.2 of Thuidium tamariscinum. Classification (NCBI taxonomy): domain Eukaryota; kingdom Viridiplantae; phylum Streptophyta; class Bryopsida; order Hypnales; family Thuidiaceae; genus Thuidium; species Thuidium tamariscinum. The sequence continues at coordinate 1,590,661 of OX344749.2, forward strand.
TACCTGAGGACACAAGACAAATGTTAGTGGCGACGCTGAATGATGATTCTGATGTTTTATACTGAATAATAGTTTCTGAACAATCAATAAAAATATCAAGGGTTTCATGCACATTAAAAGGCCATAATCAGATAGAGGATATAAAATAAAAAAGGAAATTCAAGTAATGGATGTGTATCCACTGTCAAACATCTCACCATAATTTATTACAAGAATCAAAACTAAGATTCATTGTTAACAGAGCTGATCGACGAAGAGCCCATAAGTTTACATCCACAACGAAGTTAAAAACGACAAAAGAGAGGTGCTAAGGATAAGAATGGACTGACCGCAAGAACATCCATAAGTTTAGAGAGTTGGCTCAGCAATTTCTTGATAGAATCGTCGGTTCCAGGAACCACTGTCAGAATTCGAGAGGTTCCTAGAGTTTCAGCTGGTCCAACTGCTAGACTCTGTAAAAATCAAGAACATAGTTGTGTGACAAGCCATCCTGCTGAAAATCAACTCAAGTTATTTATAAACCTTCGTTTCCTTCATATCATAGACAGTCAGGCAGCTTCCTCAAAGCCTACCTGAATATTGTACCCTCGCCGTGCAAAGACTCCTGTTACTCTGTTTAGCACCCCCGGTGCATCGTTCACCAATATTGCGAGTGTGTGCGAAATAAAGCCGCTTGGCTGCCAATTTGCAGACGTCAGATAGGAATACCATCCCCTCATCTCAAGAAAATTGATTTTAGCAGAAGCGACGAATTAGATAAATGATAAATATTAACGATTTTCATCTGGTTAATACTGTCCTCAACCAAAAATGGAGTCTTACGATACAAGTAGACTTACATCATCCTCTTCGACACCTCCCCAATGAGCATCCAGAACTTGATGGTACCATACACCATCATTATCTGGCTCCACTGCGTAAACATCACCCTACACCAGCATTCGCAGTTAGTGACTAAAATATACACTAAGGAGTTCCCTCGGGGATACATTCAGTCACAACACGTACTAGCAGAAGCAAATGTTTACTACACTCCCATGGCACGGACGATTGAATGCATGAAAATTAATAGGGTGGCAAGGAGGAGAACAATTTCACATTCACGAGTGCTGCAATTAAATTATTCAACATCATCCAGATTTTGGTAAAATTCTCACATCTGGGGCTGGGTCGTAGTTCTTAGGAACAGCAGACGAAGTGTTGTTGGTTGTGTCACCCACAGACAGGGTGATTTCATCCTCGGCCTCAAAAGATGAATCCGTCTTCGAGACATCTTGAGGAGGGCTTGTAATAGTTCTTCCATTAGGCTTCTCTCGTCTCAATGCTATCTGCCATTGAGTTGATGAGAGGCCTAGTCAACAACCCAAGCGTAACAGAAAGTACAAACAGAGGATCCATTAAAATGGATTGTTGACTCCGACACCGCCAACACTTAATTAGACTTGGGACGCCCTTCTAAAACTTTTGCCACTCTGAATTACGCCAAAGTAAGGGGTTTCATATATATTTCTGATATTGTTTCCATGCTTTTCAGGAGCATCATTCTGACAATATATAGACTTGTTAAGAGAATATTAAGACCCTTCATGACTCAAGCTGGACGGTGCTACTCCAACAAATTCATTGGAAGAGCTAAAACATTACCTTGCCTGTGCGTGCTATCTCCTTGATTCCAAACTTGCTCATAGTAGCTTGGATAGCAGCTATCTTGCCCGGATCACCTGTCACCTGCAATCCAAGAGACACAAAATCAGTGATCATAACTCGACACAAACTCGCTACAATGAGAGAACAAATCAAAGTATCACCAGGTGCCCACACAACTTTGCCAAACTCTAAACCGACAAGTAAACTCAAGACAGCGAAAGGGCAAAGAGAGAGCTGAAAGAACAGCTATACCTCGATGGTAAGCGAATGCTCCGCCACATCTACGATTCGAGCTCGGAAAATCTCAACCAATCCAAGAACCTGCGGCCCAATACACAAGTTCAAGAAATGCCAAAGCGTACATAGGATATTCCTGAATTCTTAGCATTCGGATCGGTCAAATTATCTAATTTCTGTACTAACCCATAAAAGCCCAAATGACCAAAAGAGACCGCCTCCATATCTACATAAGTTGAAATATACAGTATCTATTGAAGGAAGGTGACAAATTGTACAAATAGAAAGAAGATATCAAACCCTACATTTCTTATCAACAGAAATATGTTCTGGAGGGATCTATAATCGACTACCGGTACTAGCTTCCGACTAAACTTCTATTTTTATTATGGTCACTTATGGAACAAGCAAAGAGATTGACAAAGTAGAGTAAAAACTAGCTGACATGCTTTTTAATCCGGCTCATGAATCCTTTTAAGCAGACCGTCATTATGATTATAATTCGAAGATCACCTCGTAAGATATGCAACATGGAGTCCAAGAGAGCTTCATAAACACTTGAAACCCCACATTGGTTGAGAAAGTTCATACAGTACAAACTATGAATGCCGTCCATTTGTAACCGGTTAAATTTGGAAACTAATGAAAACTAGTGAAAACTAGGAATGCCGCTTATCATGAAGGAAAAACATATATAAATACCTCAGCTCGCTGATCAGGACCAACATTCACTTTCAACAGCATGAGCTCGCGCTCCACTCGTGGCTCCTTCGACAAGTCGGCCACCTGCAAAGTAGCAACCATAGGTCAATAAATGATGACCACCAAGAGCAAAAAACAAATTGAAGTGAACAGTTATCATCAATCAACAAGTGAGTAGAAATAAGCGTAAAGCATAACAATTTAGACCCAAATGCAACAGATGAGGTTAAGGTAGCTCATGCCTGCTTGACATTCACAAGCTTATAGAGCTGTTTCATGACTTGTTGCAGTACACGATCGGATCCGGAGACCACGATTGTAAACAGAGCCTTGTCCTTATTTAGACCCACAGCCAACGATTCGATGTTGTATCCACGTCGAGCAATCACCCCGGCAATCCGATTGATCATTCCACTCTCGTCCCCAACGAACACAGAAATTGTGTATCTGCGCACCCTGTTGGACGACACAAGCTATTTTCTGAGTGAATGTATATTAAGTCTAAAACTCTCTTGCCATTCGTATACGAACTTGGTGAAAATTTCTCGAGGGGTGGTGCAGTAGTGAATACATGGATCTAAGAGTCCTCATGGCCAAATGACTAGAAAATTTCTTGTAATGAAACCCTTTCTGATCCTCAAACCAATTCTCCTAAAACAAAGTTACTCAAACTTCACACAGAGATAGAAAACCCTAAACCCAGCATTCTCTCGCCATTCGGATACAAACTCGGTGAAGATTTTTCGAGGGGCTGTGCACTAGTGAATACACGGACCAACGAGTCTTCATGGCCAAATGATTACGAAATTTCTTCAAATGAAGCCCTTCCTGATCCTCAAACCAAATCTCTCAATCCAAAACAACGTAGCTCAAAGTTCACACAGAGAACGAAAACCCTAAATTCGGCATTCTCTCGCCATTCGAAAACAAATCGGGAACCAAAGTTTTGAAAGTGCTCAAAGTCACGCACCATGGCGGGGGCCTGTTGGGAGCCGTATCCGGCACTTTGGTAGGAGCCACAGCTTCCTCAATCGCACACCGAACCTCATGCACTGCTCCACCTGCTGTTCTTCTTTGCTCCACCTTGGTGTGAATTGGATGGAGTCCAAAGCTGGCGGAGGTGGGCGTGCGAGAGGAGGAGAAGAAAGAGCATTGAGATTTGAGGGAGGATGCCCCGGAGGGCGGCACCGCCACCGCGGGGGAGAAAGCAAGCGCCATAGCTTCGCAGAATTGCCCGCACAGCCAGGTCGAGAGAGCCAAGTGTGAGGGAAAGAATTAAGACCATCGTCTTCTTCGTTCTGCGATAACCCCTTTGGCTGCTAGGGATGTGGATTTGGATTGAAAATGTAGATTCTGGAGATAAACCCTGGGGTTGCTAGGTACGTAGATTTGCACTTAAGAAATGTAGATTCTGGGGTGGAACCCTCTCTGGTTTGAATACGGTCAGTGATTCAGAACTTGTGGTCCAAGGCAGGGCTTTCCCTGCATATTTTTGATTGTCGGTAACTTAGCCCGAGTGAGTATTACTAAAGATACTCCCTTTGTGCCCTAAAAACACAGAATTTTTTTTTGGGGATTAATTCTAGTTAGTGACAATGATACATGAATTCAAACCCTATAACCTATCCCCAAATCTATGCAAATCTTCAATTTAAGCTCTATTGTTTAGGCACACAAATTCCATGTAGAAAGTATCATATTTAATCATAGCTTCCAAATGTTGTTGGCAGATATGAATGTCTTCAACTTGGATTTCTATAATAGTATCTAGTCATTGCAACATCAAATCAAATAGAAGACAATAGATGATCTCATCCCTACAATAATCGAGGCATTTAAGGACCTTGTGGTGGAAAAGTTTGAACAATAGCTAAGGTCTCACCTTCTAACATTGCATGGATGAAGTGATCAAGAACAACAAAGCAATAGTTACAAGGTGCCCCATACATGCACGACAAAGCTTGCTAGGAATGCTCTCTTATTTAGTAGTAAACGAACCATTTTTGATGTAGAGTTTTTTCATTAGATGGAGGGAATATTTTTTTGTAGTTGAAAGAAGATGAAAGGTAATGAATTGGATGATGTATCAATCAAAGTAGATGAAATTTTTGGTGATTAAAAATTAATATTTTAATTCAAGTTTAGATTTTTCTACATTGTAATATATCACCAAGTAAAATATCTAAGATAAGCTAGGTAGGTAGGAGGTAAATTAGAAGTGTTTGCTACCATAGTTGTACATTTTGGATATTTTAACATACCAACAATGAAGATATCATGGTGGAGATATCTTTATTGAGTTTTGTGTGATCCAAATTATGAAATTCATAACTGATTTTATATAGTCCCCCAAAATTTAAATCACTTAATTTAATTTGATGTCCTTTTATCTATCCTTGAAGGAGAATTAAGATCACCTATTCTAGAATCACTTAAAACAAAGTTTGTTTTCCAAACTATGCCTTCATAAATCTTTTCAATGACAATAAAGAGATGTTGATTGCTCAAAATTCATTATAGAGAATAAAAAAACTAATAAAACAATTTGAAATAATTTATTACTCTATACCTATAAGATAAGTTGTTTGTTATGTTGAGATCTCTCAAATTGTGCATCATGTGGTCATTTTCTTGGTACCATTAGAAAGCCCTTAGCAAGGAAGGATGCACAAACTTTGTTTCACGGTATTCCAACCTATCATAACACAAGGTTTTTTTAATTCAATTCTTGGTATTAAATTTTCCAATGAGTCTCACTTTTCCTTACATTCTCTTTGAATTATAGAAGCTTAGAATCTTTGCTCAATCATTATGTAGGCTAACATTGTAATTTTGCTCCACATTTCAATTATTCATTTTATTAACAATACCAGAGTATTTCACCCAATTCCAACCACTTAAGCAATTACACATATGTAGAGTGCATCTTTTTTGAATGCAAATTTTTTTTCATGTACAAGAATAGAATTTGGAAGGATGCCATATTTTTTCAGAATTCTAATACACAAATTGTAATTACTATGAATTTTTTAGTAAAAGATTCTCTGCAACCTATAACAATGATATATGATTGCAAAACCAACCAAGGACTAGTTGCATTTATGAGAGCCTTGCAACCAATCATAACATGCCACAATTGCTATGAGAACTACACCATAACTTCATGGAAAGAAAACTGCCTATTGACTGGAAATGGGGGCTGATCAGAAATGGGTTGCCATCTTTTTAGAACTTGTCCTACCATTGCAAAGCACACTTAAAATTCAAGTGTAGAACAAAAGATTTATACAATTGGGTCAAAATTTGTATTCATATTAACAATAGAAATGGAAAACTTAGAATTTTGAATGTACAAGCAGTTACATTAGATTCGACACTATTTTACCGAAAATGCAACTACTGCCAAAGTTAAACTATAAATCATATAAACCAAGGAAATGTTGAAATAAGTGAGGTGGATGATAAATTATGTAAAACAAAACACTTCGTTAGACCCAAAGATCGAACCACCCAAGTTCAATTCAAGGACATATCCTCAGCTTGCTTACATGATTACCGATAAGGTCGACATACACAATTCCATCCAAGACTTCACCAAGGCAATTGGAGCTGATAGGCTCGGGTGAGAGTACCAACCCACTTTCCTTGTCAAATATCAATAGACATTCAGCAGGAGTCATGCTTACAACACTTGCTAATAAGTCCAATCAAGTGTATGAACAGATGAGTTATTGCTGAGAACAGGCGGGGGTCGAAATAGGAAACAGGCCAGGACACAAACGTTTTTTAGTATCCTTACAACTACATTTGTTTCTACCTGGTGCTTCAAGACTCCACAATTCCTCTCCCTCTCGACTCTAGCCTGAATTGAGGCAAATCAGAATCGTCAATACCTCAAAAAAGAAAATAGAGAGACTAATCTGAGATTCTGTACTGCAGTAACCTCCATAATTTGGCAATGAGAGTTCCATTTCTAAACGTAGGTCCATGACCGCTAAAAACTTCTCAACTAGTAGATGATCTGGTGTAGGGCTGCAGTCCTTGATCTGCATAATAAAGAAGTTGGAAAGTCAAGAGCGTCGCCTCTAAACTGATTGGACTCTAAATAAACGACTCTAAACACGAGGGGTATCAGAGAGCGAGTTTCATGCTCCACAATAAGAGGGGATTCTATTGCAACTCGCAAGCTCTCAGGATGAGATTCTGGGGCTCGAAATCATGCAGGATTCAAAATGCAAAGAACAAGTGATAGCTGCAACGAAATCTTGCAGAAGAGATTGCAAAGACCTGATACTCCCTAATCTAAAAGAGCCCAATTGAGCTCTTAATTGATCACATACCTTATGTTACAGCCAGCTGAACCCATGGAAACTCTTCCACATACCCTTCCGAGGACAAATTCGATTTGTTGCAAGAGGCCGCACATGAATACACAGCAATAGTGGCCCAATCCAGCGAATCGTCTTCCGTCTCATTCTGCACTCCTAGAAAGTACAGCAACTGGGGCAGCAATTGAAATTCAAACATGCGAGGACCTCCACAATTGCCACAAGGAGGTATGTCATTTTCCTTGGGTTGGCCATGCAAGGAAGGCCACAATGGCTTGGCTCCCACCGCTCGGCAATATCTCAGCACTTGGTCGGAGGCTTTGGAAAGCCGGGCTTGAAACGTAGCCCAGTGTTGTTGATCAGTAGAGGACTCCTCCACATCTTGCATATCGGTGGCCGAAAATTCTTCCCCGTTGATAACTCTTCGATGCTCGTAATCCTCCAGCAATTGCTGTGCATCTGTAGTGTGCACGCTAGAAGGGGAGCTGTGGTCTTCTTCTTCTCCGACTGTGAGCTCCATCTCCGGCCATAGCTTGTCACTTACTGCAGTGGCAATGCCTGATGCATCCCCAACCCTAACCCTAACCCTAGTGAGCACATCCTGAACCATGGCCTGCACTGCCTCATCGTCATTCCGGGGAGAATTCTCGGATTGTGATGCTCGCTCGGCTTGCGCAGAGCGACAGAACGTGTCATGGCCACCTCGCCAATGCGCAAGCTGATGTGTGCGTGAGCAGTACCTGGCTTGCTTGCATCCCCCGCAGACGCTCGTCGATTTCCATGTTCCGCACCAAGTGCACAACGGCGCGGCTTCTGTCAAGGGCGAGCTCTCCGCACTCGGAGGCTCGTAATCGTAAAATCTGTTGGTACGAGGGAGCTGGGAGCGGAACACCTTGACGCTCCGAAGGGGAGTTTCCGGACTCTTCTTGAGCTGGTGATGCTGGTCTTGCTGCAAACATGCCATGTCGGAGCAAACGAAGAGGAACAAGCTGCGGTGGAAAACTTCTTCCCTGTACGCGGCGTCGTCGACACCAATGGGAGCATAAACTTGCATCAGAAAGCTCAGGCAATTGCCGCAAATGCCACATTTCGCGCTCTCGCCTTCGGGGAGAGTGAGGGGGTCCAACCACGAGGGCGTCCCGCCGACCTTACAAGGGAAATGTTGGCGCGCCATCTTCCACGGCTCTGTGACGGGCTGCACGAAGCCCAGCGTCACCCCTAAATCCTCCTCCTCGTCACTCTCTTCCTCTCCCAGCTCGTAATCCTCCCCGCTGGAATCCTCTTCCAAGCTCATGGCAAGCACCGCAGAGGACAATTGCCCTGCATTGCTATCACCTGCCGCCATCTCTCAAACTCAGGTATCACAACCTCATTCCTCGAAAAATAACCATGAAAACATCCTCACAGTCAGTCAATACAACCTCATGCTGTAATCAGGACAACCCTAAACCCTAAACCCTGCCCCTAGAACCCTGAATTGCCGACGGAGACGAAGCTCCGTCCGACGAACGAAACTTGTCGACGTCATCTTCTCGGTTGATGCTCTCCAACCCGAACAGAGGCGGTGCACCAGCAATTCCGGGCATACCTTGGAGGAGCTTCGTCTTTACGCTTGAAGCTGCCTCGGAGTTTGCAAGCTGGGGGTTCTTGTGTTCTGCTTCTGTGAGATTACAATTCACTCTTCGTGCAAAACCGAGTGACTGTAAAACCAAGGACGATCAAGCAGGTGGGCTCCCTCACTCGTCTTTCAGATTTGTGTGTTTCCTGCTTGCAATGATTTTCAGATTTTACCTTCCCCTGTCTCGCAGAAATCTTTATTCTGGGATCTTCTCGCTGTTCAAATTGTAGTAATGCGAACAGTGTGGTCGCAATGGTTTGAAAGAAATGCTCAGTTTTGAAATGCGACGCCTACACTGTCTCAAGAGAGGCTTTTCCGGTGATGGATTCCCGGAGCTGCATGTAGCTAGACGATTATTGTATCAAACAAATTTAGGACAATGGAGGTAATGGATTCCAGGAGCCAGACATTTAACATTTGCGGAGAATAATTCGCACGACAGATCGTAGGAAGGAAGAATCCAGTTGTAGTTTTTCTGCGCAGCTATATTTTCCACGTTTCAATTTTACGGGAATTTCATCTCAAGCGTATGAGTTTTGTGTTGTGCGAAGTATCTAGCTGGAAGATTAGGCTTTGGTGATGTGATGATAGCAATATTCTGATCTAGGATGTGAATTATTAATGTGGTTTAGCAATTCTACGTGAATAGTTAATAAAATCTTGATGTGGACGAACAGGCTGATTGATGCGGACTCGACGGAGTAATAAAGCTCAGGAAGGAGATTCTGGTGAGCAAAGACGAATGTGTTTTACAGAAATTGTAGTAGCTTTGGAGTGTACTTTGCTTGAGATCACCAAATGGACCTGGTTTGAAAGACTTAGGCTATGTTATGTTTCATGGGTGAACCTATTGCAGCGACTGGGTTGGTACTGAGTGTACGAATTTCTGGACTTTGCTGCAGGCCTAGACAATCTCCTCCGGAGCTTGCATGACAATGACACTCCAACCCTTGGTGGAGATGGCACCGCTGCTCCAGGTTCTTTTTATACAATCCAACCTTCATGTTGCAATAAGTGTGAGGGGTTTGGAAGACATTCGATGTTTTTCTTAATCTGTTCTTCTAGGGTTTACATCTCCAGACATTGCAGAACCTCATGGTCAAAAGTTGGCTTTCTGATTGAAGTTGAACATTGACAGAAACATTGGCGGATGCATCTCGACACACGGTGGGTCAGCTGCTGGATCGGGTTGGATCGAAACGAAAGAAACGACTTGGAGCTTCAATTGGAACCACCATTGTAAGTCCTAGACTCTTATTCTTCATGAAGCAGAGTATTGCAAGTGTTGGGACTACGACGGGCTTGCGGCTAATGTATTTGCCACGTGCCTTGGGAATTGGCTGACAGTGGAACATTTGTACATTCAAGTTCAATGTCCCGATTGGAAACACGAATTGGTGTGTATTGTATTTTTCTCGTGGTCCTTGCTTGCATTTTAAGTATAATTTCCAATTTATAGTATTAAACGGAATTAGACCTAATGAAATGGATGCAAGCGTTTTCCAGGAGGGGTTGTCTGGGGGACGAGCTTCTCAGACAAATACCACAGAGGTAGTGTGTGGCATGCGTGCACGCACAACTCAAGAGCTTGAGCAAACTCAACAAAACGAGGGACCTAGCACATCTCAGCCTGCCAGCGGTAGTGCTTGTCAACCATCCGAGAGACAGGTCCGTCGCTGTTCCATTTTACTATTTACTGCAATTAAAAAATATAATCATGGTTCGTGCTATGATTCGTGAATATGGCTTTTTGGAAACTGGTTACTTGTAGTCTTTTGTGAAATATGTGAATTTTTTATTTGATCAGGAGGATAATGACAGCCATGTTCCAGTCGAGGAGGCGTTGGATTGGGAAGATGGTGATGTCGGGGCCGGAGTTGGACGAGCTGATTATTCTACTCCTCAGAAGGGATGGTCTGGAAAAGTCACCTTCGACGCAGATGGCAGTCCTGCAGAGGAGTTGGACAAGAAATTGAAGAAGTCTCCTCCTCTTCGAAGGGCTAATGCGAATGACAAGGTATTTAAGCTTGCCAAAGTTGGACTTGATTATCTATTATTGATAATTGCTGATATCCGTTTCGAATGATTCTGGTTGAATAAGTCATTTAATAATGGTTGATCTTATTATTTTATTGTACTTTCCTCGGATACGACTCGAGCAATATGGTGACATTATTCGTCAATGATGATGACAGGAATTTTCTGTTCAAGTTCATATGGCACACTTGCTGTGCATGCTGGCTCGAGGAAAGATGGTATCTCAGTCCTGTGATGATTCTTTACTTCAGGTTAGTATTTCAGGTTTTGAGAAATGCATTCTGGATTAATTTGAAATTTCTTGGGATTATCGTGGGATCTGATGATATCAACACTAGCAACATTCAGGAATGTTTCTGATAACAGTAGGCAATTTGATGTATCCAAATTTGGAAGCAAACCCTTTGCATACTAAAGTTATGTCTGTGGATGTGAGTGTTTTAGAACGATTTTAGCTGTCAATTTTAACTGGTCTTCTATGTGATTCCTGTGTAACTTTCTTCTACTGGTTTTGACAGGCTTCACTTGTTTCTGTGTTGCCCCCTCGTCTCCTCCCGTCTGCTCATTCCGACAGAGTGACAATTGGACGTCTAGAGCATTTAGGTAGCTGGGTAAGTGAGTGGATTTAACACACGGAGTTTTAGATTTCCATGAATCTTCAACAGACTCAGTACACAGTGTAACTGATGTGAGATGACTCATCTCTTGTTACATCTTTCCATGATGTTTATGGCATTCAAATTTACGTGTTTTTTTTTTTTTTGCAGTTTCAAAGCCACTTCCGATTGCTGGTGTCTGACGAAGGGTCATCAAGACTCCGTAAAGAGGATGGCGAAGCACTCGAAACTCGTTTACCAGAAGTCCTTCAGAAGCAGTGTGGATCAGCAGAAGAGGTATATCATGCACTGATGCTCTGCATTATGGGTGTTGGAGATGTGTTGTTTTTTCGTCGTTCTTCTGAACAGTGCAATTGATTAATGTCTGGTAGACATTCTTCTAATATCGTGCTTTTGATTTGTGCATCAGCTTGCAGCCCTCTCTGTGGCACTGTTTCGAGGACTAGGTTACGTTTGCAGGTTCGTCTCTTAGTGACTTTTCATGGTCTTTCGCAGTAATTAGTCACAGAGTTTGGAAAATTAGAAATCGTCTACCAAGTTGGGAGTATAGTCGGATCTCTGTGTTGCTACTGAGATGGTAATGCGATGCAACATGGGTGATGTCTACAGGTATGTGACGGTACTGGATGTTGCTTCCATAAAGCCTGATGCTGAAAGTCTTGAAGCGTCAGTAGATTTTGATCCCAGTGCTCCGTTCCACCACTCCCGAATTGGGCCTCTATTTCAATTTGGGCTGAGGCAACAGGTAGCGGAGCTTAGCAGGGTTTTAGCTCGTCGTGGTCCTCAAGTGTTCATAAGTACACCTAGTTCAGTGGATGGGGTTCAGGCCATGACACCTGGAGACATTGGGAGCCCTGCAAGTGGGAGGGGTCCAGGTCCAGGTCGTGGTCGAGGTCGCGGCAAAGGCAAGAATGTTGAAGACAAGTCTCCATCAGGCAATGCTAAAGGGAAGACTGTGGACCAAGCGGGTGCAAGCACACCAAGTAAGAAGGGACGAAGACGCACCACACATGCCGATGAAAATGTGAAGCATGGCGAGGGTTCGAAGACTCCTGTTCTTTCGAAGGGAACTGCTAGTAGTGAGCATGCCGGGAGGAGTAATTCAAAAAGGAAAGGGGATGAAGAATTTGAAGCACAGATAGCTATGGCTCTGGCTGCCACTGCAGCAGCTGCCAAGGCAGAGGGGACACCGACCAGTGAAAAAGAAGAGAACAAGGTGAAGGGACTTCGGAAAGCTGGAACTAGCGGGTCGGTTTGGTCCTGGAAGATGGGCCCACTGCTACATTGGGCCGAGGTCTATTGTGGAGGCGAGGGCAGCAGTGGTAGGTGAGCATGCAAACCTGAAGCTTGAGTATGTACCGTAGTTTGCCATTGTAGCTCAAATTTTCTGATTATGAGGGAGGCGGTTTCATTTCAGACAATTGTTACGAATACTTGCTTGATGCCATTCGGGTTTCTTGAATAGCACAATCCATTGCCACCTTTGTTGTTATGAATGCTAGTCATGGATTGTTGGAATTTAGTGAGGCAAATGTATTAAAGTGAACGTGTAACTTGCCTTTAACCTGAGTAGAGAGATTCTGAGAGATATGCTTGGGTGTCTCTACCCACAGACTCTTTTGGTTAATTGAATTACCATGGAGTAGCTTAATTCCAATGGTATTGTTCGTAAATATTCAGGGGTCTGAATTAGCTGCAGTCACCTTTTTAGCAGGCACTGACTTGTTACTGTAGGTGGGTACACGTGGATGCCAGTAGAGGAATTGTGGATGGAGCTGATCAAGTGGAAGGGGCGACAGCTGCTTGTCGAAACCCATTGCGTTATGTTGTCGCTTTTGCTGGTGCTGGAGCTAAGGATGTGACACGCAGGTAATGTCCAAAGTTTTCGATCTCAGAGGAATGTACTTTCCAGTAGCATGCAGGTCGATATAGTTCCATCACTCTTGCACAAGTCTCTGGTTGGACTTAATGAGATAGTTTGTCAACAGCATGCTTTTCTAAAAAGGTGTTCATGATCTTTGTATGTTATGAAGCAATTACAGATTGGTTAAAATCATTTTATTCTGGATATTGGTTTGCAGGTATGTGAATTTGTGGTCATCTATAGAGCCTTTGCGAGTGGATTCCGAATGGTGGGAGTCCACCATGTGTCCTCTCAAGCAACTGGAGGCAGATGCAACTTCGGGACCTCCAGTACAACCTCCACCCTCAGTACCCTTGCACGCCTCTCTCCATGAAGTGAAACATCCTGATGCGACAGCCAATGGACAGGAAGACGTGCCTCAGTTTACTCCTCGCGCTGATCGAGAAGATATGGAATTGGACACGAAGCTTTATACGGAGCCTCTGCCAACAAACCAGCAGGTCTAATTTTGCATAGGCATCAGTTGTTTTCACTGCAGCTTTTGCTTTTCGTCCTTGCATCGCTTCCTCTCTTGCGAAATCGTTAGCTGTGCAAGGGTGAGATAAGCTAATATGTAAATTGTTAGTGAACCCTGTTATTCACGCGTGTGACCGTTTTGTTATGGGCAGGCTTACAGAACTCACCACCTTTATGTGCTAGAGAGGTGGCTCAAGAAGTACGAAACAGTGTATCCAAAAGGTCCAGTGCTTGGATACTGCTCTGGTCAACCAGTCTATCGCAGAAATTCTGTGCAGACGTTGCATACCAGTGATCGTTGGCTTCGAGAAGGCCGCAAAGTGAAACCTGGGGAGTTGCCTGCCAAGGTTTGGGACACCTGTATTTTTGAGATTATCAATTTTTGTTTTGCTGCAGCTTCACTTGCTTAGGTTTAGGGTGGAGGGTACTATCCGCATGATTTAAGGCATTTCTACAAATGTAAGATTGAGTTTGGGGAGATTTGTGGAGAGCAGTGGGGAGATCACCTTGGGTGCAAGAGCCAATTCTTTTGGGATCAATTTGATCTTTTTTCATCACCTTGTGTGAATTTCTTATCTGATGACAAAATGGGAGTTTGTAGACCAATATGAGTGACAATAGACAATTCCTTTCCATTCAAAGATCAGTGGCCATAGACAATTAGCCAAGTCATGCTTACACCTCTTGCGAATAAGTCTAACCAAGTGACTGAATAGATGAGTTGCTTTTGGTAACATGGTCAGTATAGTTGACGGGATCAGATCTTACTGGTTTTCGAATACTCCACCTTATATTATTCCTTCTTGATTCGGTAAAGTTCTCAATTTCTCATTCTTGTCTGGGCGACAGATAGTGAAATCTCGAGCAATACCGAAACAGAGTGCTGTTGAGGCAGAGGACTCAATAAGAGAGGAAAGCAAGAAGGAAGTCATCATGGCCGAGTTGTTTGGGGAGTGGCAGACCGAAGAATATCAACCTCCACGAGCAGTTGGTGGGATCGTACCCAGAGTGAGTGACATTTGTTAAAATAGAAGTTTGACCTGATACTTTTGGCTTCATCTAACGTACCTCGTTGATTTCTTTCTCTACTGATAATTTCTTACTGAATGTATTGAAAATGAACGTCTCAAGGACAGCTTCAGCGGGCAATATAAATTTCTATTTTAGCAGTGTCACTGGTCTTTCTCGTTGATTTTCTGCATGACTAAAGAACTCGTCCTGTTTCAGAATGAACGTGGTCAGGTGGATGTCTGGTCCGAGAAATGCCTGCCACCCGGAACTGTCCATCTGCGGTTTCCTCGCCTGGTTCCTGTGTGCGAACGTTTAGGAGTCGACTATGCGCCTGCTATGGTTGGGTTTGAAATTCGTAGAGGACACTCGGTACCAGTGTTCGAAGGTCTGGTGATATGTGAAGAGTTCAAAGACGCAATTATGGAGGTACGCTATGAGACTACAATTTTGAAATTTGCTGAAGAATGGGGGCCATGTTCTCTGTACTGTTCGAGCCAACGGTAGAGGATACTTTTTGCTTCACTTGATGCACATGTTGGAGATTTGTAGGGTGTGGAAATCTCTCTGCGCACAAGAGAACACTCTGTTGAGATCAGATTTTTGTCACTATTGTGAATTCCTTATTCAATTCAGAGTGGGAGTTTGGAGACCACTATACTCCACAGTAGGCAACCCAATTTTCATTCAAAGATCTTTATCCATTAATGTCTAGCCAAGTCGTGCTTCTACCTCTTGCTTGAGGATTCAACCTGCTTTATGAATAGATGAGTTGCTGCTGGCAATAAGAGTCAGTATAGGAGACCAGATCAGGTCTTTTACAGTAATAGTATCCCCTACCTTATCTGGATGGAAATCTCCAATTTTTCGTTAATTGAAGTCTTCATTTTTCTTGTCTATCATTCACCACTGTTAGTAACCTAATCGTTGTCAAACCTAATCGTTGTCAAACCGGCTTTCGATGTGAAACAGGCATACCATGAGTATGAGGACCAACGGGCTGCCCAATTGTTAAAGAAGAGAGAGGAGCAAGCAGCTACTCGGTGGCGCCAGCTCCTCCTCTCAGTTGCTACTCGTAAACGGCTCCGAGATACATACCAAGGAGACCCTGCAGAAGCTGCAACCTTTACATCAAACAAAAGACTTTCTGTTGAAGCTGTAGCAGAAACGAACGGTGAGAGTGCCATGGATAGCACAACCCAATCTGTGAGAGAAAATACTCATTCTCAACCAAACGCCGCTGCTGCTGCTGCTGCAGCAGATCCTGCACATGTGCACCACTATGTGGAAACTAATGAAAGCTACGATGCAGAGACGGGCATCACAACGAAGTGGTGCCAATGTGGGTCTATGATTCAAGTAGAGGAAATGTAGGCACTAGACTTCTTCTAATTGATTCTTCATTGATATCTGAAGGATTCTTTGTAGAAGTTTCAGCCTTCCTTGCATTCAAGGGAGAAAAAACGCTACGTAGTTGTGCACGATCTGTACAATATTGCCGTCACAACGTTTTTAGTGACAGTGGTTGGAGCATGAAATGGCCTAAGTTAGATATGCGGATCTTTTTTATGTATTCATTTGACGATCTCAGAAAGATGGGCACGTTTCAACGAATTGTTGAAGAGGTTCGCATGAAAGGATCAATCTTCCTGCTCAAACTCTCCACTTTCTTGCTGCCTGTTATAGTGCTTGTGACCAAATGGAACTTGCATGTGCAGCCTTCCTTGCATTCAAGGGAAGCAATCGCTACGTACTTGTGCTCGGAGTGTTTTTAATTTTAGTTTTGCTCTCTGCAATTATCATTAGTATGGTGTTCTTGAGGAACTGGCTTGACTACCTGTGGAATCACTTCGAGAAGAAAGAAGCCAGATTTCTTATGTGCTCAATCCTAGCGTGCACAATCCTTGAGTTTATCTGGTCCTTGCAGAATTGAGAATTCAGTGACAAGGAATCGTTTAGGATGTGTTAGTTCGATGTGATACAGTGGCATGGAATTATTAAGGATTTCTTAGCTCTTCTGTGTGATAGCTCTGTAACTTAACTTGTTCTAAAATCTATCTCTATTGGTTCTTGCCTAAAATGTACAAGTTGGGTACTGTAATCTTACAACCAACCAATTTGAAGATTTTGGTATGGCATACAAACAAAATTGGAATTTTTCATCTTGCATAATGAACAGTCAATCCTCATGCAATCCCAATCAAGCATACCAAATTTCAATTTAAAAACATTTTTGGTTAATTTTTAAAGATAAGTTTTATGGTTTTACATAATATTGTATTGAAAACAATTGGTGATGAGTTTTTTTCATTCCATTGCATAGATATGTAGGGAACATCCATATGCACATCTTTCATTTAAAAAAACACTTGTGCAAATTTTTTTGTACATGAAAGATGAGCATTTGTAAAATAAATGTAACAAAAATATACTTTAGACATCCATATGCACATCTTTCATTTAAGAAAACACCTATTTCACAAAAATCTGAACATCTATTTTACAAGGCCTTTTGGAGGTTAAAAACATCATTGCTTTTGAAGTGTTATAGGTCTACATGTCATTAAGGTATGGAAATCTCAACCATACAATCCTAGAGTGAGTCTCTAGTGGAGATGAAATGAATCAAATTTGGAGTCATTTGGCCACATACATCTAGAGACTCTAATGTTTTAGTGTTAAAAAAGGATGCTAAAATTTTCCTTAAAACACATGAGGTCAAATTTGATTTCTAAACCTATTCAAATGAAAACACATTAAACTATAAAGTGCTTCAAAACCAACATACAAATACATTGGTGAAAGAAAATATCATTCAATTGACTCAATGTGTTTGCAAAATGGCTTTGAAATTTCAAAAAATAGTTGCAAAAACACATCTAGAGTTGAACTTCCCCTTCTTCTAAAATGATTTTTACTAACTCATTTATAGAGTTTGGTCATATACCACATCATAGTGATTTCTTCCTAGATTATATTTTTGTTATATAATGGGGTGATTTTTTAATAAAAGATGTACATTTTTGAAAATTTGTGTCATTGTCAATTAACTACTTTTGAACACTTCATATGCTTTACATTTGAATTACTAAATAGATGTTCCCTACATATCTATGCAATCAATTTTTAAAAATTCATGAGACACTAGTTATTTTCAATAAAAATATTATATAAATCCATAAAAATTGGCTTCAAAAATTCACCAGAAATGGAATTTTAGTTTTTTGAAATTGAAGTTTGGTACGCTTAATTGGAATTGTATAAAGATGCAATTATAATTATGTTGATCCAAGTATACCAATTACATTGCACACTATAAAAAAAAGGTAAATGGCTCAAATCACCTGATTGTAAGATTTTAATACCCAGTCTATACAACCTCTATTCATGAGAGTCTAGGGTTGATTTGGATATACCTATTAGTAGCACATTATAGAACATTCATATTATGTCCCAAATCTTTATTTGAATAGAATCCATTAGATGTTTTTTGGACATTTAGAAGACTGTGGATTCTCAGCTTGTGAGAACCCAAGGAACCTTGCCACATAATGATGTGGTCAAGATATTGCCACGTCAAATTAATTTATTTAAAAAAAAATTTAAGTTAATTATCAAATATTTTTTAATTAATTTTTAATTTCAACTTTTAGTTCTCTTATACTTTCTAAAAATTTTGAAATTTAAAAAAAAAAATTTTAATCAAAATTTTTTCAAAAATTTAGTAACTAGTACAATGCACAAGGAACAATTTTTAAGAACAACCTTGAAATAATCTTTTGTAGGGCTAAAACACATTTAATGCAGAATCCCTTTTTAACTAAAATAGAAGCTTTATCAACCATATTGAACAACTAAAGCTCTATTGACCAAACAAGTGATCTTAGATTTGTTCAATATGCAAAAACAATCAAGTTGTTGACATTTAATATTTTGTAATTGATTTTTTGTGCAATACAACATAAAATGTGAAAATTTTAGATCCTTACATGGTCAATGTAGGAAAAGGCTCAAAGTTCACTTTCTTTGTATATAAAAATTCTTCTTTCATATATGTTGGATGGAGACTTTATGACATTACTAACAAGACCCAACAAAAAATTTATAATTCAACAATTATATTAAACCATGTTTCAATCCCTACTCAAATAATATTGGATGTTGTTACTTTGAATATTTTGGAAGTCAATGATTGCAAGTCTTCATTAATTAACTGGGTCCTATGTAGATCACAATATTATATAATTAATTGGATCCTAGATAGGTCACAATGTTACAATGTTATGTAATTAATTGGGTCCTATGTAGATCACAATATTATATAATTAATTGGATCCTAGATAGGTCACAATGTTACAATGTTATGTAATTAATTGGGTCCTATGTAGATCAATTAATTCAT
Organism: Thuidium tamariscinum; assembly: GCA_947034885.2. Classification (NCBI taxonomy): domain Eukaryota; kingdom Viridiplantae; phylum Streptophyta; class Bryopsida; order Hypnales; family Thuidiaceae; genus Thuidium; species Thuidium tamariscinum. Next base: position 1,609,637 of record OX344749.2, read on the forward strand.
TATTTTTTTTCTTTAATTAATTGGGTCCTATTCATAGACCCTCTCATGATTAAAATATTTTTCAATTTGCAAAATGCAATGAGACGATTTTAGGTGTAAGTTAGTTCCTATAATTTTCACAAAAGAAAGCATAAAAACATCATTAATTAGTTTACGAATGAACCCAGCTTATGAAAAGACTCCAGTCAATGAAGTCAATGAAGTGACCAGGGGACCGAACGGACACCGACACTTCGATCGAGACCTGGACCTGGTTCGAGACCTGGAATTAAGTCTCTTCACTTTCCCTCGCCTTCTTGTTCTCCGAGTTAATGTTCGTCTTCGACATAATGCTGTGCAAGCAACATCGCTTGCACACAACAACACCAATCCCGTGCCCTCGTCCTCATTACACTCTCATCTTTGTGTGTTGGAGAGCATTTTAGCGCTCCAATGCGTCATTCTTGCGAGAACTTTTGTTTCCTTTTTATTTTAGGGGCGAATTGTTTCAGGTTTTTGAATTTTGGTCTGTGTTTTGGAGAGTGAGCGTCTGTGTGCGAGAGAGATTCGGAGGAATTAGGTTTGAGAGGGAGATGGCAGCGAGCACAGGTGCGGGAGCGACAGGCGGGGGCGGGGGAACCGGCGGAGGAGCCACGACCACCACGCGCAAGTACAAGCTGCAGAAGGAGAATGAGCTGCGCGTGGAGGTGGGCATGGATTCGCCGCTGAAGCTGCAGCTCGTGCTTGGCACAGCAGAGATTTTCGGCACGGAGTTGCCGCCCATGTTTTGGATGACTTTTCCGGCTGCGCACAAGTTTGCGGTGAGTGACGCTTCTCGTTTCTATTCTCTCACTGAGAATGTTGTATCTATTATTCATGGTTCCAAGACGTTTCTCTTGCCACAGCTCAATATCTCTGTAATTTGTGTGTTGGTGATGGCCACGGGTTGAAAATCATGACCAAGGTTTAATTATTTCCCGGCTTAGAAACTTTCATGCCAATCATCGTCTCCTTTAAAAGAATATTATTCATCACTGCTCCGTGGTCTTTTAGTAATCGTTTTGAACGCTAGGGTGCTAGAAAACCTGAGATTTGACGCGCTAGAGGTTCATCAAGGTTTAGGGTTTAAACGTCTTCGGCTCGTAAATATTGGGTCATAGAAAAGCCGATTTGAGAATTTTTTAAACCGTTAACACTCTGTCGAACTTGAGCTGCAGTCCTTTGTTTGGGAGCACGGTTTTGCGATGCTTGTTCATTGCTCAGATTTTGCTCATTTTCTGCTTGTTTGAACAGTCTTTATCTTTAATTAACTGGGTTTTTTGGGGTGGGTGGGGGTGGGTTATATTCTGATTTGCAGGTCTTCACTTGGCATGGATGTACAATTGAGTTAGATGGCGTCTCTGAAGTTGCCTATGTTGCCGATGAGGTAAATTCATTTTCCACCTCGATTATATCAGTAATGTCATGAGAGAACACGTCTTCAATTCATGATGGTTGACTGATTTGTTACTCCTCACCTCTGGAAATTTTGATATGAGCGTAAATAGGTCATCGTTTGTCTATCGGATTCCTAAGCATGATTCTATCGATTGTTTAGCTCCTCTAAACACTCTATTTTCTGAAATAATATAGAAGAATTGGTATGTTGAAGTTATGGTTTTGGTTATTTGATTAGCGTTTCACTCTTGTGAGTGTTGAGCTTGGACATGCATATTTGTAGTCGCGAACTAGTATCTTGCTTCTTTGTTTTCAGGAATGGTCAACTGTACTGCTATGATGGACTGCAGACTACCGATGTTGATCTTGAAAGTACACAATTCTTGGATAGATTTGTTTTTGGACTAGTAATGAGAATTACAATCGGTGGTGGTTAAGAAGACTGTTTTTGTGGTTCATTGAGCATTCCTCTCGATATTCCTCTGGAATTTATGAGAGCCCATTATCTGTTAGTAATTTCCGAGGGCTGTTGGTTTTAACATTTAATGTAAAGATCGTAGTAAAGATGAGGCTTTGACTCTATCAAGACAGGCATTCTTTGGTGTGCGGGTGTTGGGCGCAGACTCCAATGGTCAGCTATGTCAATGTGCATGCAGTGCTTGAACGAAGGCGCAGAAAAGCCAAGGATGCGATTGTTTCATCTGATGCTCCCAATCCTCAACGACTGGAGGCTAATTCTCCTGCTGTATGTTTTTCTCCCATCTTACTTTCTGCTTCTCAAGTTATTTGAGACTTGGGGAACCCGTTTTGGTGCACTCCTTAAACCTATTCTAAAATTAGAAGATTCACTTCGGGATCAATGGATGCACAATTGTATCTCTTAAAACATATTTCTGTCGTTTAAGAATGTAGGGTACGATTTCTTCTTTCTGTTGCTACATTTTGTTACCTTGAAGCTTATTTGGTGATTTATTTCAATTCCTAGAAGACGTGAAATCAAAAAATTTGGTTATTTGGGCACTTAGAGGTTACTACTTTATCATCCGACCTATGCTTCATGGAAAATTCGTATTGGGGTTGCGCCGTTATGTGTAGGTGACAGAGGTAGAGGTACCCATTCGCGTGAGGAGAGAATCGTCTTCTTACAGTGGTTTGTTCTATGTTTATTATGATTGTGACAGGGTCCTAGATGTATAGTGGTAGGGCCAACGGATTGTGGAAAGAGCTGCTTGGTGCGGATGTTGCTTGGTTGGGCTGCAAGAGAAGGTTGGAAGCCAACGTATGCAGATCTGGATATAGGTCAGGGTTCAATCACTATTCCCGGTACAATTTCTGCAACGCCTGTTGAGATGCCTGTACATCCTATTGAGGGAGTTCCACTCGATCTGCCCCTAGTTTACTTCTATGGACACACTACGCCAAGGTGGGTCTCCTTTGGATGTCCGACTGTTTTGTTCATTGAAATTTGAAGCATAGATAGCCCTGTTACTCTCTTGCATTAATGGCGATCGTAAGCATCGTTGTTTTAAAAGAGGAGATATTTGCATGGAGATCGGTTAATTACATCTGGAACTGTATGACGTTATATACATTGATGTCTTTTCCAAAAGAATCTAGTTTATAATTTTGCTTGTCAGTTTAGGGATTTTCTTTGATAATTTTGAGGTGGTTGTGCAGTGTGAATTTAGACTTATATAAAGTGTTGGTGAAAGAGTTAGCGCGTACTTTGGATATACAGTGTGCATCCAATCCCGAAGTCCAAGCCGCTGGCATGGTGATCAATACTATGGGTTGGGTAGATGGAGCTGGTTATGAGGTTCGCAACTCGTGCCATTTTAACTTCGTTTATATGGTTATTAGTTCTTTGAAATTAGTGCTTTTGCATTTTATAACAATCTGAAACAACTTTTAAGTGGTATAGATGTAAATAAAGCTAGCTGGAAATTAGTGACAGGAGTACTCACTGCAAGTTATAGAATTGATTGGGGTAGTTGTCTTAATAGTGACGGGATTAGTTTTGACTGGGATGGACACTTGTGGGATGAATATGGGTTCAGTTGCTGTTGCATGCCATTGAAACTCTGCGAGCGGATGTTGTATTGGTACTCGGACAGGTATAATTCTGAGCTCTGGCTGTGTTATTTTACATACTCTTCCTTGATTTCATCTGGAACTTGTAATTGTTCGTTTTTAAAATCGGTCCACCCATACTGTATTTTATGTTTTTCTCTTCGTTCATGATATATTTCGTTACAGGAGAAACAATGTGCCTTGTAGTTATTTGTACTTTCCTGTGTCTGTCAAACATATATTGTGTTCGTTTTTGAAAAAGCTTATATAGTTCTAATTTTTTTTAAATGAACTTGTTCTATTGTTGCACAGGAGAAATTGTATAGCATGCTTCAGGAAGTTTTGAAAGTAAGACCTGGTGTAGACATTGTAAAACTGCACAAGTCTGGTGGTGTTGTGAATCGCAACTCAAAATATCGACAGCGGTCACGTGTTCAGAAAACCAAGGTGCCAAGCAGAACCTGTTTTGACTCTTGATACTTTGATTGCGTTGTGGAAAGTATTTTGCAGAGTCACCAACCAACATGCACTGCAGAATTGGCGTTCTTTTTGTTCATGTGCGTGCCTTGCTGATGTATGTGCAGGAGTACTTCTACGGACTATCAAATGATCTATCTCCCCACTCCTCAGTTGCCAATTTCAGTGACCTGCAAGTGTTCCGCATTGGTGGTGGTCCCCAAGCCCCCCGGTCAGCTTTACCAATTGGTGCCGAACCCACAGCAGATCCGACGCGTGTTGTACCTGTGAGCTTCAGTCGCGACTTGCTACACGTTGTACTGGCTGTCTCTTTTGCCACAGACCCTGAACATCTCCTGTCGAGGTATTACATCTAGTACACTCTGTTGCCGAGCGCATGTATATGAATGTTCTCATAGTAATTTTGTTTCAAATGTAGTCTATGCTTACGAAAAAATCCTATTTATCTTATTATCCATACCTGTAAGATACATATATGGTATTAAGCACTTTGTTGTTTCTTATTCTTCTTCTTTTTCAATTGAATTGATCAGGCTAGAGCTTGTGTGTGTGTGCAGTAATGTTGCTGGATTCATCTACATCAACGAGATTGACATGCAAAGGTTAGAATCTCAACTCTCAGTTATTTGGGTACTATTCTTAACTGGTTTTTGGAGGGAACTTTAGGATCTGCTAAGTTTGTGAAATCGGTACCGAATACTGTGCACTTGCTGATCCCTAATTTCACATGGAAGCTGACTAACTCGGTCCGCCACTCTGGGCTATACATTGCAGGAAAAAGGTGACATATATGGCTCCATGCCCTGGACCTCTGCCAAGTCAATTGCTTTTAGCTGGTTCCCTTGCTTGGACTGAGTAAACACAGTATGGAGATATTTGCCTGCCGGATTGCTCCACCTTCCGCCGGCAATTTGTTTGTATCATGATTTAAATTATATACTCACCAGTGCGTTTGTTACTCTGTCTCTGAAAGTGATTGTCCAAAGCGGGTTTCTGCTTTTGCATGTCTGGTGCTTCATTGGTACTTTTTACTGGATGCTCCTCCTTTTCAAATGTTGCAGCCTGGAGTCTATTGTTTTCGTGCATTCATCAAAATGCATTTCAGGCACTGATTTGTCCAAAAACATTTCATTTTATGATATTAAGATTCGCATTCCAATGCACCAAGTCAATTTTTTTTATCAGTTGGTAATGGATGCATGCATGTCCCACACCTGCTATTAATCCTTTAGGCCCCATGACCAGGGTTTTTTTAACTGCAGTTTTCAGTACGTTACTTGTTTCTAAAGCTCTGGTGTTGATGTTGGAAACATGGAAGCCTGTATATAGTTTCCAACTGTAGAAATTGCTGGTGGAGTTACTATATGTTAAAGTAGGCACACATCCAGCAAATATTGTGTATTGTGAGGCAAACAGTTTGAATGTTTGTGCATTACACGAGGATCTAATTTTCTTATGAATTGTTATGGATCACTGTTAGCAATTGCTTACAATTCCTTCAGACCTGATGTAGGAATCAAAGATGTTTGCAAGGCATCTCAAACAACACATAGATACACTTTGATTTTGATTTTTGTTGAATTTTAGAGTTATACTATTAACCCTTGAAGGATGGAGCGGTGGCCGCGGAAACCATGCATTTTGATAGCGTGTGACATCACCTACTTTGAAGAAGCCAAATATATGCATTGGAAGTCAAAGTATTGTAGAAGATCTTCCTTGTCCACCCCTAATACCAAGGATGAAAAGTTGCATTTCTATCCTGGAAGGAAAGATTCTTTGTCATTCAACGGATGCCAAACGTCTGTGGTGTCGTTAAGGGTTAACCCCTAAATGACATTAGAGCTGTCTTATGGTTGATGAATAGGAGAACCTTTTGTAGTACAAGATAGAATTACAAGCATTCATCCTCGGAATTAGGGGTGGAAAAGGAAGATCTTCTACAATTCTTTGACTTCAAATGTATACTTTTAAATTTTTTTAATACCAATGATTCCCATGGTTTTAGAAAAGACCATTTCTTGGGTGACCCCTAGATCATTTAAGGGTTAAGGGTGAAGACTTCAATACTTGCCAAATTTCAACACTTGTGTCTAGCACTCCCTCACTTACTACAAGGGCAAAATAGGCAACCTAATCATCAAGTTCACAATCTCTCAAAACTAAGCAAACTAATTCAATTGCATAGAGTATAAATACCTAAATATGTATTGTTATATATTAGCATACATTGTAGAATCTTAGGGGATTATTAGTACATTTCAAATATGCATTGTGAGATTTAGAGATATTCCACAATCTCAAAAAAATATACTATTATATATACATTGCAAAATCTTAAGGGATTATTAGTATATTTCAAATGTACATTGTAGGATTTAGGGACATTGTATAGTCTCAAATGCAACAATATAATTCTAATCCCATTGACCCCAATACATTCAAAACATCAAACATACATTCCATATGCACAAAATTTTAGTGCATTCCAGGTGTACATTATGGGATTTAGGGACATTGTATAGTCTCAAATGCAACAATATAATTCTAATCCCATTGACCCCAATACATTCAAAACATCAAACATACATTCCATATGCACAAAATTTTAGTGCATTCCAAGTGTACATTATGGTATTTAGGGATGTTCCACAAGCTTGAACACAACAATCTTCACTCCTACTGGCCCCCAATACATCAAAAGCATCCAACAGCCACTCCCGTTTGCACAAAGATTTTAGATATATATTTACACTTAGTGATAAAAGAATGTTATAATGAAGGATCTTATGAATGAATCTAGACCTACTTCTAGACTAGATTCGTAGTGCAAACATTGCCCCTAACACCAAGTGCAAACATACCTTTAGCCAAATTCATGGCTATCAAAATAAGATCACATGCTTGGAGTCATAAAACTTTAGAAAACTGAAGGGCCCCCAGAGTCCCAGCCATAACTTAGATGGAGCGTCGGTCCACAAGGTGATTGGGGTTGCGGCCGTTCTCTGTAATGTAATTGGAGAAGAAACAATTGGCTCGTCTAGAATCCCGCCAAGTGGTCTCCTTTGCTGCATTCTTCTTTCTTATCCTTTTCCTTCTGCGCTGCCTCGGTTTGGCTTTGCGTTTGGTCTCGCTGTTGCAGGAATTGGAGCTTCAGGATCGCCATAGCCACCCCAGTCAATAACGAACTCATCATACATTTGTTAATTTGCTTCAGTTTGCATTTTGAGTAACTTAGCGATGGCGTGCGTGGCTGGCGCTGTGGCAGTGAATGTCTCCACGTTCAATCAAGGCGCTCTTGCTTCTTCTTCTTCTTCTGCCGTAGGTGCGTCGACCGTGTTGGTTTTAATTATGTTTTTTTGGTGATCTCAGTCGAGAATTCGATCTGCTCGGGTGAAAGTGTCTTGCAATTGATGCACGTCGCTCGTTCTTAGAATATGTTTACTTCATCTGCGGAGGTGCGATTTGAATTCGCCGTTTGAAATTTGTGGAGTTTTGAATTTGAATGCTGATTAGAAGCGCTGTCTGATCGTCGTGTAGAAATATGAAACTATTTGGAAGAACTAATTTGAGCTCTCAATTTTGATTTGATCTTTTCGATTGAAAAGTTTTTGTAATGTGAGTCTTTTCTTGGAATATGTAGGCTTCGCGTTGCGTGAGGCGACTGTGAATGCGCGATTTGAGAGAAATTTGTTGAGTCTGAATTTGAATCATGATGATTAGGAACGGAGGGAGAGGATTTGAGTTTACTCGAACGTCACGATTGTGTTTTTGAACTTTTCGGAGACTTTTGAATTTTCTGGATAACAATGTCAACATGCATGCACCTCGTTGATTGAAATTCCGTGCATCTTATGCGGTTCAGTGTGCTGCAGGCTCGGATAAGGGAAGAGTGCCAGGAGCAACATCGGTTAAAAGGAGCAGTAGAAATTTCAGGTCTTCGTGTTTCGGAGTGCAGTTGCCAATGTCGCGGAAATTTAGGCATTCGACGAGAAAGAGCTCTGCAGTAGGAGGAAGTGTACGAGCTGAGATTTACATCGACAATGAGATCTATGTAGAGGAAGGACAGGCGAAGGCTGTGCCGACCACGCAAAAGGGATGGACGTACAGCGAGTATGGAGCGAAAGAAGTGCTGAAATTTGAGGACATTCCCGTGCCGGAGGTGAAGCCGAATGAAGTTTTAGTGAAGGTGCAAGCTGCAGCGCTAAACCCCGTGGATTCCAAGCGAAGGCTTGGGAAATTCAAGGATACGGATTCCGAGCTGCCTGTAGGTTCAATTCTCCTTCAGAATTCTTAGAATTCTTTTCTCTGTCTGGCAGGTCTTTTGCTGTAATCAGGAATAGCAGAACCCCTAATTGCCCAAGTTATTCTAAAATTCATTACATAATTTTCAACACTTCTCATGTTCGAAGATGATTATTTCTAAAGTTCAAAAATGTAGAGTATGATTACTGCTTTGCTTACTGCTGAGTTTCTTTGCAACAGATTGTGCCAGGGTACGATGTAGCGGGAATAGTAGTGAAAGTAGGCTCCGACGTGACGAAGTTCAAGGAAGGTGATGAAGTCTATGCCGACGTCTCCGAAGCTGCATTGAATAAGCCACAGCAGTTTGGATCATTGGCGCAATTGACTGCAGTGCAGGAGAAGCTTCTGGCTCTTAAACCCGCTTCGTTGAGTTTTGAGGAAGCAGCGAGCTTGCCTCTCGCAATTCTGACTGCCCAAGAAGCTTTAGACAGGGCGAATCTGAAGGAGGGACAGACTGTACTTATTACAGGAGGAGCTGGAGGAGTTGGCAGTTTAGCCATTCAGGTTAGAGCACTTTGTTCCTTGCATGCAAATCGTTCTTCTTTTCTCTAAATCTGAATCAGGCCTTGTAATCTACATTTGGCAGGCAGATATTCGTGATCTGGCTAGTTATAAGCCATAACTCCATAAGCACTCCCTTCTTTCCGGTTCCTCTTTTGACAGTCAGTTTCCTAAGACTGTCTTTCTCCACTATTGGTTCAGCCAGGATTGTAGTTGAGAGTATGGTGGGCACCTCAAATGTAGAGCTTGCACGCCGAAATAGGACTTCCTCTGCAGCAATATCTCTTTTCAACAAACAGGCTTCAGATTTGAGTTTCTGGGTACAGTTCTTCATAAATTGATTCGAGAAGACACACAACTGAAACGGGGCGTTACACACGCTCAATTGTGATGCAACTTATGTAACTTCGAATGATTAGGATTAGTGAGGTGTGGTCAACGCCTAGAATTTCGACTACCTGATTGACATGAATTACCTGAATCATTTGAGGATGTTTTCAGTTGGCTAAGAATGTATATGGAGCATCACATGTGGCGACAACAGCGAGCACCGGAAAGTTAGATTTTGTGAAGAGTCTCGGAGCAGACAAAGTGATTGATTATAAGAATGAAAAGTTTGAGGAACTTCCAGAGAAATACGATGTTGTTTTTGATACTGTTGGTAAGCCTCTTATTCGCCAATTCTCTCCCTGGTGGTGAAGTTATTAGTACTTACCAAGTTTTTGTCTTAAAAAACTGAACTCTTTATTTTCTCTCATTAGATTTGACTGAGCTGCTACAAGTCTGTTGTTTTCAGAAAATCTAATCGGTTAAAGAATGATGGCATTTTACAGGAGAGTGCAGCAAATGCGTGAAGGTTGTGAAAGATGGAGGTGCCCTTATCGTCTTGACAGGAGCTGTTGAGCCCCCCGGTGTTCGATTCGTGGTCACATCGAATGGCGAAAGTCTCGCAAAGCTAACCCCTCACCTTGAAAGTGGGAAGGTGAAAGCCGTTGTTGATTCTAAGGGACCTTTCAAATTCTCAGAGGTGGTGGAAGCATTTGAGTATCTTGAGACCGGACGAGCCTCTGGAAAGATAGTGGTAGCTCCAATTGAGTAACGCTGCGCTGGAAAGTGTGGAATGTACTGTACAGTACTAATTGAACTAGTGATTCTAACCAGGCCAATGACTTCTCCCTCAACTCTTGCACGCTGAGCATCTTGCACAAGTTTTTGAAAATAATGCACAAGTTCGTTCTTGCAGAAATTGGTGACTACGTTCTTGTGGAACAATTAGAGTTCACTCAATCCAATAACAGTGGTTTGAAAATTTAATGACTGCCAAATCGATCTTCAAGACTGCAAATTGAGAATTATAATGCAGGTGAAAACTATACCACAGAAGCGAATTTATCTCTTCAACACACTTCACTTCGCAAGACCGGATGCGGCGGACCCTTTAAAGGAAATTAACTATGTTCAAACTGCTGCCCATGGCATTGAGGTCTTGACAAGAGTTCATTATCTCACACTCCAGGTACCTTCTGGACTAGATAACTGGCACTCCGGTAGAGAGTCCTGAAACTTGAGATTCTGGTCAGAGTCGTGATGCTTTTGATTCTGTTTAGAGCTCGACAACACGTGGTCAGGGGGAAAGATCAATACTAGCATTAATACAGGCGGTAAGCCGGTAACTCCAGCGCTGTAGTGGCCACGGCAGGTGAGTGTAGTCCAGTATGCAGCAAATGTTGATCGGTGCCTTTGATTTGAATGATCTTTGCCAAAGGGCAGCTTCCAGAATTCCTGCAGACAAAAAGAGCTACAGCTGTGGCTTGCTATCGCGCGTGGGAATTTCGGAGGCTTTAGCCCGGGGTTAAAGGCGGCGCTAATCCCGTGACGCCGACTGTGCGCGTGACTCAGGTGGTGGACTGGAGGGATGCCAAAGCGATAAATTTTACTGCTGGGGAGTTGTCTGTTGCCTGTGAGCTGGTTATGGAATGGCCGGTGGTGAGCATTTATCCGAATCGTGGCTAAATTTAGCCATATTAACAGATATTTCGTTAAAATGGCGGTATTCCTACATTTTTCCGTTCATTTTCTAGGACGGGGATAGATTTCAGACTTCGGGATCCTGAAATCTAGGACAGGTATACAGTTGAGACCGCACGATCTAAACCTGAAAATGCCAAGTTTGTGGCATACTGCCATTTTAACGAAATATCCGTTTATTTCGATTAATTTTCCTGGCTTTACTGCTACGTAAATGTACGAATAGGATCATTCCTTCGCTTGACAGCTGTAATTGAACTCCTGTTTGCAGTGAATATGGAGCATTTTACTTTTGTCATAATAAGTGTATGTATATGAATAACACAGTTTTAAATTTGAATTTCTAGCACATTTAGTAGTGGTGTTGGCAACTTAAGCTAAATATGAAAATCACGTATGGGTCTACAGTTTTGCCCCTTACCTCTTGCCGTAGTGCTAAATAAAAGCCGGCCTCGCTAACCCGAGGTTAGCCTGAGCTTCCACTTATAACTATTTAAGCTCCTAATTAAAGTTAAAGCTCCCAGCTAACTATTAAAAACGATCATCCATTTGCATAGGAGACTGTGCTATTCTAACAGGATATGTGATTGCAGTCACTCCACCCCGCCATTTTGTCAACAAACTGCACGTCAAAGGTCGGCATTTCAGATTTCAGAATGAAGATTCGTCCACGACCCCTCTCGGCGTACCTGATCCGATCCTGATAAGCTAGTCGATTGTTCCAGAAACATGATCATCTTGCTTACTGAAGAAGTTCCTCTCATGGAAAAAGTTCTGCAGCATTGACAGTTTTAGAGATGACGACGAGGGTCAACTGGTCAAGTGCATGTATCTTCGCCATAGCTCGAATTGAAGAGAAAAGCCCCGCCGATTCTCATAATATTTGACAGAGAGGCAATCCTATTAATACGTACTACAGTCCCCCACAACCAGCTGAGCACTTCCTCATGCGCATTTCCATGGGCGACTTCGGAGCAGGTTCCGCCCGTGGTCGATATATAAGAGCTCTCTCCTGTTTCATTGTCACTCCCACCAGAACTCTGGAGCCTGCAGCCCATTCGGAGTTGAGGGGCTCGCAAGAGCCTTTTAAGTTACAGCATTGTATCTGTTGGTACATTGCAATTGCAGCTCGCCATGAGTCCCTCCGCGATGAGTCCCGAAGTTCATGGAGTCCGAGGCTCCTTGGCGTTGCGTTCGCTGGTAGTGCTGTTGTTTGCCGCGCTAGCTTTCTCTCCCGCTGAGGCTGGGTGGTTTGGCAAGGGTGGATTTGGCTGGGGTAACAAGCCCAAGTCTCCTCCACCTAGGTATGGGTATGGACACAAGTCTCCCCCTCCCCGAGTCTACAAGTCTCCCCCTCCTCCCGTTTACAAATCTCCTCCTCCTCCCGTTTACAAGTCTCCTCCTCCTCCCGTTTACAAGTCTCCTCCTCCTCCTGTTTACAAATCTCCTCCTCCTCCTGTTTACAAGTCTCCTCCTCCTCCCGTGCACAAGTCTCCCCCTCCTCCAGTCTACGTCTACAAGTCTCCCCCTCCTCCCGTGTACAAGTCTCCCCCTCCTCCTGTCCACAAGTCCCCTCCTCCTCCCGTTCACAAGTCTCCCCCTCCTCCAGTCTACGCCTACAAGTCTCCCCCTCCTCCTGTTCACAAGTCTCCTCCTCCTCCCGTTTACAAGTCTCCCCCTCCTCCCGTTTACAAGTCTCCCCCTCCTCCCTACGTGCACAAGTCGCCACCCCCACCGGCCGGGTATTATTGATGACTTGGGGTGCTCCACGCTCGGCATTCTTGGTTACGTGGTCTGCGAGGGTGACCTGAAGCATTGGACGACACAGCGACGGGTGATCTGCATCGAATTTGATCTTTCTGCAGGTTCCTGGGCTACATTGAAATAGTTTTGGTAACGTTACAGGATTGTTTTGTAATGGGAAGTTCCATGATCTCATTTAGAGATAGAAAAGGCATTATTATTTGTGGGCGGGATTCCAGCTTCATTCACATGATTTTGCTAGTTTGAAACACACCTGCAAGAGAATGCATTGCAGTCTCTGTTAGTTTTCAAGCAGTAATGTTGGTGAATGAGACCCAAAGTTCTCGAGAAGTGAACTGATCTGAGAATCAGGGTGAATAAACTTTATTTGTTCCTTGTTTTCTGAAATCTCGTGGAATAAGCTTGTTTGAATTGCGAAGATTCATTGGTACAAACGGACATGTCATTTGTATTCGTTTCTCTATATTGCAACTGCAAGCCTTGGATTCTAGAGATAGTTGTATTTCAGAACTGTACTTCTCACGTCCTGGCTCTTATATTACTGTGAATGACTGTTACTGAATTCAACTCTTTGTTTACTATTTTGTCACTGAAGTACAGCGAATCGAAACCAGATCAGTCTTGGAAAATTTGACTTGCTTACATTTCAAGAAATAAGAAGATTGTAGACTAGTTTCCGAGGCAGGATGGAATATCCCAACAAGTCGAAGTGTTGGCTAACCACTCGCCTCTGATAATATTTCACATGCGATTTATATAACAGAACCTGTTTGGGGGATTTTTGATGGAATCCAGATACTGTTAGTGCGAATTCATTTTTGAAGCGATCATACATGTCTTAATTCACACAGGCGATGAAACTGATGGTCTTCAGAAGCACTCGTTTTTCAAGCACTCGTTTCTTCGGTAAAACTCTCGACTGATTTTTCCCGTTGTGCGAGTTGTGAATTTCTAACGTGACAGTTGTTTGTACCGGCACATGTATTATCAGGCAGAACCTGCGTGATCAGGAAAATGGGCTGCTTTCGAACTATTTGAGGACGCGAAGCAGCCCCACTCGAAGGCTCATCAGTTTTGGTGTGCTCTCCGTCCCCTGTCCCGTCTGGGGAGAATCTTCGAATCGAAGTAGACACTTGAATTCTAGAGTACCCGCTTTTGTGTGCTATGCGGCATTTTGGACTCTGGAGGAATCAATCTTTCTCTCAAACGTAGGATACGTAACTTCCTCTGCATTGGCGAGCATGCCTCGTGGGCCGGGACGAAGTGAACTGTTTCAGCTTTCTAGAATTGCTTCAGAGTCATACCTCTCAATAGCGATTGGTTTCTTTCAGTGCATGACGGCATGTTGAAGACTAACCAAGATGTCAAAACATTTCAGTTACGGAGTGCAGATACAGGCCGTTCCAGAGATATTGGAAATGAGGGCTAACGACAATTAAAGAGGATGGCATAAGGTGGGTACACCTAAAAGTGCCACTTTTTGGTACTGTGCCTAGCAACTATTACTGGTGTGATCAAATTTTCATATACTCTTCTTGGCAAGTGAAATCACATTCCAATGCACCAAAAAACGTAGCATTTGGATATAGTATGCAAAAGTTATTAAGGTTCAAAGTTTGTTTTTAAAAGCGCTCCAGCCAAATAGGTACATAATGAAATTCAGAAATGTACAGCGACTATAGATGGCACTTTTAGGTGAGGTGCAATTTTAGGTGTATCCACCTTAAACATTTGGCAAAATCTCAACATTGTTGGCACAACCATTCTCATGTCAAACTGAAGTGATGGTGAAGCTCTCCTTATAATAGTCTCTTTTATTAACCCCTAAATGCCCAAGGCACCTTAATTTGGTGTTTGGGAAACATTGAAGTTAAATAAAACCTAATCAAGTTGCTATTTTCAATAGTTTATATTTTTGAAATCTTCTTTTTGTAGTCTAGTTTAAGCGCCAGAAAATGGATCTTGAAAATGATTGATCCATTAGAAAAATTTTGAACTCTCAAAGAGGCCCTTAGAAATTGACATGCAAAGCTATTTATTGAAGGCTAGAGATGATAGCCTTAGTACACAATATGTATCACTACCTTGTGTGAATATTCATCAAGTACTTATGAATTTGTTAAATAAAGAATTCACTTATTGTACCAAGGACTTGAATGACAAAATGTACCTATTGTTCTATTGTCCAATAAGAGGTATTTTATGGTACAAACATCATGAGTATGAAGTACCAATGATCTTATTAATAAAAAAAGTTTCACTCATTGTACTAAAAACACATGAGCCATTAGTACTTAATTGCACCAAATTTGTCCTTCTCCAAATAAAATAATCCCTCAATGTACTTAAAATTTGAATGACACGAAGTACCTAATGTCCCATTATCCAATAAAAAGACATGTACCTCTATAAACATCATAATGTCAAAATGGGTGGAAATAGGGGAAAAAATTTGTCTTTTCTTTGACAAGTAAGCATTTAAATCCAATTGAGGACCCCAATTGAGGCCATTTTAGAAGCCCCTTTGAGAGTTCAAAATTTCTCTAATGATGATTTTTCTATTCAAGATTTTATACAAGGGTGGCCATTGCAATCTTCACTTTTTGTACTGTATATGTAGGTTGATTTTGTAAATAACTAGGCAAATTTTAGATTGTGTCTAAAATCTTAAAAAATTCTACAACTATTTTCAAAAATTTGAAAAAAATTTCAAGAGAAGTTCTAAGAAATTTTCAAGGGAAAATTTGAGAAAATTTTCAACTATTTTTGAAAATAAGAGAAAACCAACTACACATGTTGGGAGATTTTTGAATATCTTTTTTTGGGTAAGTTTGTTGAACTTGAAATTTGGAACACATGTTATCAACATAGAGACGACAACATTAAAGAAAATTCATGGTAAGAAACCAATTTTTCAGCCCTTGAGAGGGTGTTAAAGTTGGCATTTGTGAAAATTTTCTCAAAACTACACATGTTGGGAGATTTCGAATATCTTTTTTCAAATTAATCTTTTGACCTTGAAATTTTCCATACATATTAAAAATTTAGATTTTATTTCATGCCAAGAACTTCATAGCAAAAAGGTAAAATTCAATCCTTGGGAAGGTGTCAAAGTTGAAAGTAGTGAAATGTTTTTCACCGCTACACATGTTGGTAGATTTTGAATTTCTTTTCCTGTGTAAATCTTTTGGCATTGAAATTTGGCATGCATGTCAATGGCTTACAAATGATGTTGTAAGAAAATTTCATAGTAAAATATCAATTTTTGAGGTCTCAGAAGGTTGTCAAAGTGGACAGAGATGATATTGTTTTTACTATAAACCCCAAAACACCATTTTGATTGGGACCCCAATATACAATCCAAAAATCATACCTATAGAGTTAATTCCACTACTATTCTAAATCTTTAACCTATAAGATTCTATGAAATACAAAATTGAAGATTGAAAATTCTTTTAGAAATTGATTACACATTGAAAATTTGTAATTATCACACTAATTGTCTTTGAATTCACATTGTTGAGTTTTAATAATGGTAATCTTTCTATTACTTATTCAATCAAGTCATTTTTAAAAGGTCTCTTTTAAATAGAAAATTTTTGTTTTTGAAGTTACACATACTATTATTACTTAAACTATAGAAAATCAACAAAAATAAATTATGAAGATGTACATTTTACATATGTATGAATAACAAGTAAAAAAAACTACATTGTGTTGTTTATTGTAGTCAAAAAAATTGTAAGTTCTCAACCAAACTCCACTAATTCCACAATTAAGTTGCCATAATGCCAACCTTTTACAATGCTTACTATATTAGAATGCATGAGGGTGCAATTGAGTTGAAGGCAATTTTGAATCTATATTCTTTGCTTCGTGCAATAAGTTCACTCATACACAAAAAAATGTCATTAATCAAATACAAGTGCAAACATCAAATTAGTCAAATTCAAGGTCTTGACTATAAAATAGTAATTTTAATTAGTTTTCTAGGATTATAACTTTTGTTGCACATATAGAAGTTTAACTAACTATGAAATTCTCTAACTACTAAATTTCAACCTTCTTTCATTACTTCTTTTTATCTTTGTGATTGTTACATAATGCAATGTTTGCATTTGGAAAGAAATTTGCATTCTTTGAAAGAGCCGTAAATTTCTAAGATTTGAAATTTTTGTTTTGTATAGAAAGTTATATTTGACAACTAGCTAGAGTGAATCTAATTATTGTTTCTTTTCATTTTCAAATTTATAACTAAACATTCAAAAGAATTCCTTTGTGATTGGCCAATTAAATGTAATTTAATTTAATTTATGCAACCTAAATGTACAATGAAAGACTTTACTTTATAAGAATTTGATAAATGGATAAACATTAATTTCATTCATTTTATACATAATACTTTATATAATACTTGATTTAAAACTGATTATACAATCAACTATATAAAAAACATCTATCTAGTTATTTTCATTGTCCTTTCAAACAAATCACATTATAAACAAGGGATTTTACACTACACATTATTCAATATGGAATGTCAAGTATCAAAAGTTTGTAAAGTTTATATATCCAAAATTGATCAAATTAATCAAATTGATATTATCAAAATTAGATTAAGATTTTGATAGTATTATAATTTTAGATAGTTGCTAAATTAGTCACAATAGATGAGGGTCAACTATTAAAAAACTGCTATCAATTTAGAAAAATTTATGCAAGCACCACTTGCAAACCAAATTTATTTAGCTACAATTGAAAGTGAGCTTCTAACTATTTAATATGCTCATTTATAAAAAGATGTTCAAATCACAATTTCCTACAAATTCACACTATAAAATTAAAATTAATTTGTCAGCAATAATTTCACTCAGACAATCAGACTCTAAACTGATAGGAAAAAAAATGAAATAATTCACTGAATTAAAATAAAAGATTATAATTTTTTGAAAGTAAATCATAGTAAGCTTACACAATGGTCAATCACTTGTACATTTCAATGCTAGGTGTGATACAAAGGATATTTTTGGTCACCCTATAAAATAAAATATAATTTTTAATATGTTCTAAAGTAGGCATGTCATGGATTACTTATGAAAAGAAAATACAACAATATTACTTTTGCATTGACAAATTATTAAATTAAATAAAAAGGTTGTTGAAATTGTAAAAGTAATTTGAAGTCTTTCAATCCTATTTAAATATGTCAAATCTAAAATTGAAGACATAGCTTGCATAATTATAATTGATTTAGAACTTCCTAAAGTATACATTACAATTTTATTAAATAAATTTTTAATGTGACTCCCTCCATCTATTGTACTTAAAGTTAATTTTCAAGAATGGATTTAACATAGGTGTATAATATTTTAGACTCATATGCTCATGATTCTAGGTTTGCATAGTAGCAACTACATGTCTCACATTTAGGGATTAATCTAATTAATTCAATTTTGATGTTATATTATTCAAATTTAAAAAATAGTTTTATACAATTGAATTTAAAAGATAAATCTAAATTCAAGTCAAATGGTGATATGAAACTACAACTTTGATTATTCATGTACCTATATATATATATATGTATATATATAATTTATAGGTATTAAATAATATAATATTGATGATTTAAGATGAGGAAAAAAATTCAAAATCCAAAATTTCCAAGATTATTTACATTTCTATAATTCTTTCATTTAAAATGTGGCATTTGAAATTTAATACTTCAAATCAATTTACAAATTGAAGTCCACATTAATATTGTTTGGGCTAAAGGAAAACGAACCCTTATTGATCTAGCTATAGATATAAATGTTAAAATTTATCCCCTATTGTTAAATTGTAGTATTTAAATTTTAAATTTTTTAACTTCACCTTCCCAAATATATTTTTTTGATTCTGCATTAGAATTTGGACTTTCTAAATTTGACCATATGGGGCCAAGAATGCCAACATGCTATATATATTAAAAATAAATTGTAGCATATATTAAAATTATAAAATGAAATGTACTTTGAAATTAAAATCTCCATTTCAAAAGTCAAACTTGTTAAATTTTAGAAGACAAGAAATTGTGATTATGTACACATACACACACATATTTTTATCATACCATTGATATATTTTTTCACATTAATTTATTCTACTATTTTCAATTTTATTGTAAAGTACGAGCTGTGCTTTTGCTATATGCAACCTAGAATACGATTGAATATGAAAATATGGTTATAAGATTGTAAATAGAAAGTAGAAAAAAAATGAGAAAATCTAAATCACTTTATTCAACTAGATATATGAATTTTATTTGAAGTAGAAAAGGTTAATATACTTTTGGAAAAGATTTCAATGAATTTGATTAACTTATTTTGGCACTTCAATGCCTTGTTTGGTTGTTAATTTGTTAATACAATTTTTGTTTTAAAAAAATGTAGGGACATTCTATTGTCTTTTATAATAGAATAATGAAAACCTTTCAAGAAATGAAAATTAAAGATAATTAAGGGGAGAAACTGCACCTAAATCCCCTCAAGACATTATAAATTAAAGAAAACTATTAAGGTACTTCAAAAGCCATACAGCTCAATACATATAATATATATAAGATATATTAAAGAACTTTATGGATCATTTTGGGAACTCTGTGACTGTATATCCTGAGGATAATTCTTATCCAAATTGCATTCATAAAATAAAATAAAAGATTCTTTTAATATCTTCTTGCATGGAATATACCAAAGAGACAGTTTCTATGACACTTCACCTTCCTATTGTTGTTGAAATGTTCCTATCTACGATCTTTTGTTAGCAACATTGAATTTTATTTTTGGTAGGTACAATTCCTAATGTAGTTTGGTGAAAAACTCAAAGAGTTTGAGGATTGTTGGTGTTGCTTCTGAACCAATTTGATCATATTGTTGATCTCGTAAAGCATTCTCATTGAACACACAAAGCCCTATTATTTGCTTGTGGATTTGGAGTCACTTTAGTTTTATATTAAGTGCGTGATGCAGTTGATCTAGTGCATGAGGAATTACAATTGAGAGCACAAAGCGTTTCAATCCTATTGTTGTTGATTTAGAAGAGTTAGATTGTAGTGGAGTCTGAAAGAAGAATTCTACTCTGAACTTTGAAGTGCCCACGGAGTGGAACTACTTTGCATTCAAATACAAGAAAAGAAGTGGTAGACAGAGGTGGTGGATTCCAAGACAAGTACTCTTTCTTAGCAACCTCTCATCCCTTTGTAATGTAGTTTGATCGGAACAATTAACAATATTGACAACTGAATTTGCTCATTTATTGTAGCACCTCTTTTTACTACCGCTTTCTTGGTTTCTTTTTGCAATAGCTTGAGCAGTTGAACTTGATTTTCTAAGGACCCAAAAGCCCATGTTCAAGCTTATGTCTCTTGAAACAAATCTAAAAAGTTTACATAGTAGTTTTCATTTGTTCCAAAAAGCTATTGATATGAATTGAATCAATACAAGCATCTAAAATGATCTAGAGTCTATAATATTTTAATTTGGTGTGTGTTGTTATTTGTATTCATAGGTTGAATCACTGAAATGGAAAATCCAAACCGGATACAAGTATCGCCAATGTTGTTGACAATGGTGTTGCTGGTGGTGGTGGCAAGCTTAAACCCTTTAGCCACAGAAGCCAGTAAAGCGGATGTAAACATTTGGAACAATATCGGGGAAAACCAAGTCCTGCAACTGCAATGCGCGTCTCGAGACAACCACTTGGGGCGACACACCCTTACCTATGGCGACAAGTTTGGGTGGGGATTTTCACCTAACATTTTTGGTACAACTCTCTTCTACTGTGAATTGGTTTGGGGACTTCATTACCTAAGTTTTGTGGCTTGGCGAAATACCTTTCCAGCTCCTTGCCAACATTGTGAGTATCGCGTAGGACCTGATGGCATCTATAGGAATGAGCGTGGGCTTCCGCCTCTTCTTGTTTTCACTTGGCATTGAGAATGGAATGGAATCAATCAAATGTGGCTTTGAATAGAATAGGAAATCATGTAACTATGCAGGTGTGTGTTCGCTGAGGATGTGGTTGAAGACTCATACTTTTTATGTAGAAGTTGATTGAGAGATTAATTCTCTTTTCACCAACTTTGTGTAAGAGCTTTTATGCTTCATCATATAATAAAAGACTAAATATCCTTGAAAGAATTATTTTTATGTATACAAAGAGTCAGCTTTTTTGGCTACCAAATATTTCATGTTTTATGGTTTACATTGGCATTGAAATGAAGTAGAGGAGGCTAAGCAAAATTACTACATGTAAGGGAGTTTGAGCAAGATCTTATACTTGAAAAATAAATTTTTTTATTCCATTGGTATATACAACATCTTGTAATATAGTTGCTTGCTTATTAGCTCTTAGTTGAAATGAAGGAGGAGTTTAGGTATAGGTTTGGATATTGACATGTGAGCTAGTTTGAATTGGACCTAACTTAAAAAGTAAATTGATATCAAATGGACACGACCTCTCATAGCATAGTTGGTAGTTTATTGGCTTTTAGTCTAAGATGAGAAGGTTTACATTGGCAAAAGCTCCATATAGTGTTGCTTGAATACGACTTGACTCATAAAGCAAACTAATGTTACATAGACAAAGTCTCTTGCTCGCATACTAGTTAAGATTTTTGTTTTACATTGATTTACATAAAGTAACTTATAAGGCCAATTAGTTGGAAGAGCATCATATCTCCACAAATCTATAGCAATGATGATAAGAGTTTATTACAACATTTTGAAGGTCCAACGTCACATGTCAAGAAACTACCTCATAGTTAAAGTGTTAAACTGTGAATTTCACTAAATCAACAAGATTTTTGGGTCAAAAATTGCAAAATTTAACTTAACAATAATCAACAAAGTAGCACTTGCATAGATTCATTGTTCAAGACTCAAATGTTTCAAAGTTATTTTATTGAAAAATAAATAAATAAATTTTGTATTTTTATAATGAAAATAGATTGAATTTCCTATTTATAATTCAACGCAATAGTTCAAATTTATAATATTCTAGTAATCTAATCTCCAAAAGTCATTCAATCAATCTTTCTAAACACCTATCATTTAATTTTCAAAATGCCAATTAATTTTATTAAAGAATGAAACTAAGAATAAAAGGTGTTTTTTTCCAAAAGCTTTGTATTAAAGTACCAAAGTCAAGGACAAAAAGACTCCATTTCTCATTGAGATACTCTCTACAAAGTCAATACTTAACTAAATATTACAACTACCTACTTATTTAGAAAGCCAAGGAAGAAAGACAAAATGTATTAGACTCTTAGGCATATCAAACCAAGAGAAATAATGTTTTGAAAATTAGAAATAATAAATTAAAATCAAATTTATAGGGCTCCAAAAGTTGTTATAAATCCACCAACAATCTACTGCAACCAATTTATATTTATCTATTTTCAAACTAGAAGACATTTGCTTGATTTGAGGAACTTCAAGCTCTAATTAAAGAGCAATTTGAAACCTAAATTGTTGAATGTTGATGAGCATGGCACAATCCTGATAAACCATAGGTGAAAAATTGTCCTTGCATGGGTGCTTTATTCACACCCTTGGAATAACATGATTGCAAGAAAGGGCTATCTTTTTTGGTGTCACAATTGAAGTGACTTTCATGCCATTGGTAATAACTTTTGGGGCATGAAGACAATTTACTTGAAATTTTTATTAAAGATGTCCAACTTGATAATAATGAGATTTCTTATTTTTCAAAAATTTCCAAGAAACATTTACTAATTAAATTTTAATTTAACTAATTTATCACACTTTGTGATTTAGGGTTTTTTTAGTACTATGGAGTATCCAAAATTAGTGATGTAGACTTGAAATTTATGCGGTCTACTCCTACACTAGAGATTCATGTGTCCACTAAAAAGAATTTTTAAAAAGCATTATTTTATATCCTCTACATTCATACAAATAGGGACCTCTTGTACAAGCAATTCTGAACATTGAAAATGGTTTCAAAATCATTCTTTTGGTGAAATCTCATCACCATCAATCCTTCCCAAATTTCCAATTTTTACTTTTAAAAAAAAAATCTTTTCATATTTTTTATAAATTATTACAATTTAAAATGTAAAAATGCTCATTTTCATGAGATTTTGCACTTGTCTAGTTCACCTACTTAGAAAATTTTCCTACATTTTTCCTTCTTAGGGTACCTTCTTCTTCAAGAAATATACATTGAATATATTTTTATAAATTTTTTTAAATTTTTTTAAAATTTTTGAAGTACATTAAGAAAATGAGTATGGCAAAACGAGACAAAAAATAGGAGGCCTTTCTTACAATCATCCTTCTAGTGTTGAGAATAATTTTATGGGTGTCTAGCATAAGTCTAAATATACCTTCAAAGCAATGAAACTTTGAGAATGGAAATCCTACCTTGAATTTTCTCATTGAAAAGACTAATTCACTTGTAATTAATTTAGTAAAATGAAATTGAGCTTAGGGTTACTTTTGAAACTAACCGCATTGAAAATAAATCAAGTAAGAGTTCAAAATGGATTAAGTTCATAACATTCAGTAGCCTCACTAAGGGCTGCCTTTGCCCCCTTCTCAATTTCATCCAAAAATGTGTCAATAGTATCCTTGCAAGGCATGAGCTTTTGATGGTGGAAGGCGGGGAGGAGCTCGCTGCCCATCTTGAAAATTTAGCCAGCACGTGTGAGTGTACGAGTTTTGATAGGAAACTCCGAAGGTCTGACAAATGGATGGTATGGTCGGGCCAGCCATGATGTGCACAATGAATTTCTGAACCTGAATACTGACACTGACAGACTGCCCGGCCAATTCAGAGCTCAAATCAATAGTTACTAATTTTGGACGGAATGATGTGGAATATTCCACATCATTCCATCCATTTGGATGAAATGGTGTGGAATATTTCACACCATTCCCTCCAGCAAGAGGACACTCTTTCAACTGCTACAGAATGTTATATTACAAGGCTTCAATTACCTTTTCCAAACCAGTGAAACTTCTCAATCTTGACTTTTCTATGGAAAGATAATGATCGATGAAGTTTGGACTTAAATCTAATGGGAAAAACTTTTTATGTTTTTTTCTTTGAACCAAATTTTTGAAATCAACTTCCAATTTTGGATTAAATTATAGATTAACATTTCTATCTAAATTATTTAATTCCAAAGCAAGTGGTCATTTATCGTAGAATTTCATCTGATTCTGCTTTAATCTTGTTCTAAAATTCATACTACTCTAATTTCTTTGTTATGATTCCAATTTTTGAAGTTAAAATAATTTTGGAAACCTAAAATTATTATTTAAAAGATATTGACCCCAATTTATTCTTAAGATTCTTTAAGAAATTTCTTGATTATTCTATTAATTTTTGTAAGTTTCCTATTTTTTGATCCTAAAGGTTATTTTTAAGTCTAAGTAGTTTATAACCCCTAAAGTTTTTTTGATTATGTTTTCACCAAAAACGCTCTAAAATTGCAATTTATAATACAAGTGCAAAATTTTAGAAAAAAGAAATTTTTTGACACATGAAACCATAGGATCTTATAGTAAGGTGGTTTGAAAAGATGTGGAAAAAGTTTCAAAAATTTCCACCATGTAGATTGCAAGATATTAACATTTATATTGATCAAAATCCTTTTTTTATCCTTGCAAAAATCCGCGCAACCGCACTTCCCAAGGGCACATTTGTATGAAAAAATATTCAAAATTATGGTTATTCTTTGGATTCATCCTTCAATTCAAGTTGGATACATGCTCAAAAAATTTCAAAAAATTTGGAATTGTACAACATATAAGAAAAAAATAGTGAGTACAAAGAAGTAGAAAATGATTCAAAATACTAAATTTTGAACAATTTATTTATGGAAATGTATAATGCCAATTCAAATGGTTGTAATATTATAATAAACAACCTTCACCCAATCTTTTAATTTTTTTTCAAAAATATTAAAAATTGAATTAAATAAAGGACTTCAAACTTTTTTGTAGAATAGAGATTCTATAACTACCCGCAAACCACTCCAAACTAAAACTCCTCATAGTTTTCATTTCATTAATCAAAATGGAATGATTCAAATCTTTTTACATAGATATAAATCTAATAAACTAATTTCAAGTTTTTAGTTTTTAGTGTTTTCAAAAAGTGATTATTAAAGAAAGTTTTTGAATTGCCCAAGCTACCTAAAGATCTAAGAAAACTACATATCATGAAATACCTTTTTAACAATTGAGTTATTTCTAAAGTCCCCTTCGCTTTGGGCATGACTTTTTTTGAAATTGAGAAGGCAACAATAGTTGAAGCATAAAACTTTTTTGCAAGATACTTATGTCATACAACTTCAAAAGTGGAGACCAAACTTTTTTAGGCACCATTTTGATGGAAAAATAAGTTTCATACCCACTTTTTTAACTCAACCGGCTTTTTCGCAAAACTCATGGGTTTAAACCCTGGTTTAGTGTATTTTACAAATAACTCAAATGTAGTAAAAAATTATGAAAATTGTTGGGCCTTAAAGCTATTCCTTGGACACATGTTGTGTGAAAAATTCAAAAAAAATAAAATAAAAACTCCATTTACAATGAGTTGCTCAAAATTGCTATGTTGCCAAAAAATACAGTTTGGTCCTTTAGGAGTTAATTAAAAGTTTGTGAAATTATCTTTCTCAAAAGTTAACCCTTGAGTGCCAGAGCAAAATTCTTGAATTTGAGACCTTTCTCAACTCATTCCAATCAAATTGTCTCCTAAATTGAGATCCACATGCTTCAATTGTATTGATTGGTAGTAGAAACAAGTCTTAAGGTGTGGGGAAAAGGATGTGTTCTTTGACCGTACTATTGAAAAGATTATAATAGTCAAACATGGAATTTTTTTGAAATAGAGAGGCCATATTTGGGGCGCTTGGGCGCTCAGGGGTTAAACTATTTAATTTTTGACTTTGCTATCGTAAGTTATTCGTGGATGAAAATTGACCACCAAATAGTTCATCAACTTTCACCCACCAATTTTTTTTACTTATACTTAAAAAAATTCCACTTTTGATTTCTCATTTTTATTTAGATTCTTAAATTTTCTTTATTGTTCCTTATGGATGAATCCCAAGCTTTTCATCCAAATTTAAAATTATTTTCATCCGATTGTAACTTCTAACTTTCATCCATTTTCTACCTATAATATCTTCTTAGAAAACTATTCCAATTTCCAAAATACTTTTGGATTCTATTTCTTAATTTTTAATCATCCTAATGATTTAATTGTAATCTCCAGCTTCTAAGTTTCCTATCTTAAATTTAATTTAGTATTTTTTTGAAAAAAAAATCTTAAAAAACCCATATATAGAGACTAACCTCAACAATTGTAGCATCTATAGACTTGTGCATTACAATGATGTTCTCATGGTATCCAACCTCAACATCCATTTCAATCATTCTGTATTTGGATGTTGTATTCAATTGCTTATGCATTGACTTCCCGTATTTGTAACCTTCTTTCTTTTGCGGTTTTTTTTCTCCTTGAATTGTCTTTCTTGATTTTTCTATATCTCTCTAATTTTCTATTTGATTTTCAATTTTTTTTTTCAAAGTCAAATCCTTTAAAATCTAATATAATCCAATTTGCCAAATGTTTTCTAAATGGCTCTAAAAGTGAAATTAAGCTTAAATAAGCTTTACCTTTTCTCACTAATAATTAATTCCTAAAACAATAAAAAAGTCAAAGCTTTCCCTATTTGATTTCTTTTTCCTTTTGTCTTTTATTCAAAATCAAAAATGTTGTTATTAAAGTCAACTATTCTCTAATGGTTGGTTCAAACAATTTCAAAGCCTCTACACTTCTAACTATCAAAATACAAGATCTGTGGAGGATGAGAGAACATTTTCATCCCTAGCTTTCTTGAAGTCAAAGTTGAGAGCTTCTTTGGTAGAGAATTTGGAAGTGGCATTTGGGATGTATTCACTCTTCAAACTTTCCCTTATCAGCAGGTCTTTGAAGAATGGTTTAATGCAGGAAAAAAAGGGCGTTATCTATCCCATGCATAGTTACTTGCAATCTATCGTAATTGAATCCTAGCATGGTTCAGCAAGAATGCAGGTTAGCATCTTTGGTGTCCAATTCTCAGGTTTATATATAGTCTTGTAGGTTGTATATTTCATGATTTGGCTTCCTAGCTTAGTAGGACAGGGCTTTAATTGAGGAACCTTATTGTTTGTGCTATGTCTATTATTTGAACTTGTAATGAAACTTTATATTGTGGGGTTGTATTCTTTATTGCAGGATTGGCTCAGCAATATGCAACTGCCTTGCAATGAGTTTATTAATCTTAACTGTTTTTTGGTTGGCACTGAAGAACATGTGTTTTGCTTATAGTTGTTCTTGTGAGTTGTGAGCATGTTGGTTTGCATGTCTATTGGTTTGGCTAAATGTATTTGCACATGGTTAGAATCTCTATTGATGTGATTTTTAGTTCTAACTTTGATGTGTATTCTTTTAATTTAAGCATCATAGCCTCTTTGCTTGTCTGTAGATTTATGTAGCTTGTTGTATTCACATCAGTGCTTAATTGTTTGTATTTACTCTTTCTTATACTTTCATGAGCACATTTTTACTAAGGTATTGGAAAGTGTGTATGTGTGTAGATTAATATTGGATTTTTTTTCTTATAATATGTGATCCTTGTTCTACATTTTTGTGTACATTCTAATTGAGGCATTGGAGTGTGTGTGTGTACAGGTTAATGTTGGTTGTTATTTTATACTAGTATATAATCCTTATTTTACATTTATGTGTACATTCTTATTGAGGCATCGAAGTGTGTGTGTGTGTGTAGGTTAATGTTGGTTGTTATTTTATACTAGTATATGATCCTTACTTTACATTTAAGTGCACATTCATTCAGGCATCGAAGTGTGTGTGTGCGCGTGTCCAATGCAGTAGATAGAGAAGTTATAGTTTCTTTTTAGTGAGTCTTGAAGTGTTCATTTTTTAGCAGAGACTCTTATTTCAAACATATTGCCATGTAATCATATGTAATTTTGATGTTGCTCAAATATATTGCCATTTATGCTGTCATTTTTGCACTAGATTTTGCCATGTTCGCACTAGATGCTCTTAAAATGACGCCATTTGTGCACAATGATAAGGGAGGTTGTCGCCATTTGTACGAGCTACAAAATTTCTGGGTTGCCAGAACTTCTTGCATTCTAAGCCCTAGTGTTGCCAGTAAAAGTAATTGAGTTTCGGGACCTTGTCGCCAAGTGCACTCCTTGAACTCTGACCATTTCACCTTTAAGGCAATCCTTGGAATATGAAATTAAAAGCCATAGTGTCTACAATAATACCTTCATGTTATGGCGGACATTATTACTAACATAAAAATAGTAGTTGTTACATTGAATGTCACCTAAAATTTGTCACCTAAAACATGATTTTCTTATAGTGATGAATGCTCAATTCACCAAGCTCAATAGAAGTAGTTAATTGCAATCATTCATTGATTCTTTTGAATCTTGTTCTTTTTCATAGGTGTTGACTATTGATGTAAGGCTTAAGTTGCACTCTAGGCTCTCATGCTTGTACCTAGCCTAACTTCCAAAAAAACTTGAAGATTTGCAAAAGTAAATTTAAGGGTGAATGCAAGAAACGCTTAAAGCCTTTTGTCACACCCTAGTTTTTTATTTTATTTTTTGCCATAAATTTTGTGTTTTAGCTCCAAATGACTCAGAATTTATAGAAATGCTACTCATAGCTATTATATAACTATATTTAATTTTGGATATTTTTCAAAAATAATTTATTATTTTTAAATTGCCCCAAAATTTTCTTACAATACTCAATTTAGGGGTTTTTAGCACCATTTATCTCCAAAAAAACGAGTTTTGACCTGAAATTTGGAGAGCATGGTTTCTTAGTAGACTTATACCTAATGTCCAATTGAATTCTAAAAATACTTATTTTTAAGTGATGTAGAAGTCCACAAAGAGAGCTTCATTCTACATTTTTTTCCAAAGGTATAAAACAATATTTTGGTGAGTTTTTTAGTCAAATCTCATCACCAAATTTTTTTTTTCAAGTTTTGTATTTTTATATATTTATAAAAAACATAATCCTATTTTTAACAAATTAAAATGTCACAAGTTGTATTTTCTTCACTAGAACTTTGGACATAGAATTCTCATAGAATTCCGGTGAAGAAAATACAACTTGTGACATTTTAATTTGTTAAAAATAGGATTATGTTTTTTATAAATACATAAAAATACAAAACTTGAAAAAAAAAATTTGGTGATGAGATTTGACTGAAAAAATCACCGAAATAATGTTTTGTATTTTTGGAAAAAAATGCAAAATGACGCTCTCTTTGTGGACTCTTACAACACTTAAAAAATAAGTATTTTGAGAATTCCTTTGGACAGTAGGTATAAGTCTACTAAGAGACCATGCTCTCTAAATTTTAGGTCAAAATTCGTTTTTTTGGAGATAATTGTTGCTAAAAACCCCTAAATTGAGTATTGTGAGAAATTTTCAGGGCTATTTAAAATTAATAAATTATTTTTGGAATATTCCCAAAATTCATTATAGATATATAATAGCTATGAGTAGCTTTTCTATAAATTTTGAGTCATTTGGAGCTAAAACACAAAAGTTATGGCTAAAATAAAAATATAAAACTAGAGTGTGACAAAACGCAACAAATAGTACAAGTGTTTCTTGCATTCACCCTTAATGACTTGTTAAAGGCTTACAAAGACAACAGACTAGACGACAACATTTTTAGCAAAACTTGCAACAATTTTAGATTCTATGACTCTATGGACCTTTGGTATCATCAAAATGGATTTGTGTTGAAACACATTTTTGCTTCTTCAATTGATTTGCCCAATGTTGAGGAAAATGAGGAAGAAGCTAGGACAAAGAGGTTGGAACCAACTCAAGAAAGTGCTTTAGAGTTCATCAAATACATGGTAGTGAACAACAAGGAGATGGTATACAACATGAAAGAATCTAATGGGTTCATAAGTGACCTTGACAAACATGTAGAAAGGTTCATTGACAAGCTTTGAATTCTATATTATTTTATGTATATATGCACTTCTTCATTATCTGTATTTCTATGTTTTTTTCTATTTATTTTGATGATTGTATCTTATCAATTGTTGTGTACTCACAATTGATGTATATGTAGAAATTCTATTTTGTTTAAGTTCACTATGGTCAATGAAATTTCATTGTTTGTCGATAATAATGAAAGGAATTCATGCTTCTTGTAATTATTTTCATTTGGAATTGAAGCGTGATTACATCTTGTTCGCAATTGCTAAGAGTTTCTATTAGTAGGTTGTAGCAATTTCTATATGTCATTATTGGCTTTCCAAAGGAGGTTGCAAGATACCAAAGAATGTGTCATTTTGAAACCTTACTAAATTCCTATGAAGTGGAAAACTTTCTTTTTGCACATTTAAGAGGTGATTGCCTTTAAGGGAAAGGTAATCTCTTTAAAACATTATCCAATAAATTTCAAGAAGAACAAAAATGGAATCAACATTTAACCTAATTGTTTTTATACTTTCAAAGCTTTTGTGTAATTAGTTAAAAAAATTTTGAAGCTAAATTGCAATGGTCACTAAAAGTGACCACGTCCTTAAATGTATACTTCATTTTTCTTCCTTTACTATGCCTTTCCATCATGACCACTTACACAATATTACCTTATGAATTCATTGATGTAATGCTTAGCGAGCATTGCGGGGAACATTGTCATCTAATTGAGTATAGTTATAAAGTATCTATGTTTTATCATTGCACAAGTCATTTACAAATCCTAATACCCTATAAGTGACAAAATGAAAAACAATTTGGTGTTAAAAATCATGTGTACTAAAGAATTCACAATTTATATATATACCTACTTATACAATTTCATTCATGTGGAAACCACTTTTATTCATTGAAATTTTATAAGTTCTCAAAAAGAAAAATGATGACTCTATTAGGGAGTCTTTACAAGTATAGGTTGGAAGCCAAAATGAAGAATACAATTGAAAAAAGGTTTAGAGTAGAACTAAGATCTATTAGGAGTCCATGTCCCCTTCAAGTACGTCATTAAAAGTTACAGCATTTTCTTTATCCACATGAAGTTGCCAACAATTTTTAGTCATGAATTCAAGTTGAATAGTAGCTTGTCTTAACATATTCTATATGATTTCTTCTTTCTCTTTTTTGGACTCAACAAACTCTACTTGTTCAATGCCTTTTATAGATTCTCAATCATTGATCTCCATCAACTTTGGTTGTTTTTGTCATGTTGTACTACACAAAACTGAAGTTTCTTTGGGGATTATGAAAAAATAAATTAAATTGTAGTAGTTTGGACTTTGGAGCTTCTTAAGGAAACAATAATATAATTTTCACTTATTTCATGGATTCTTTTGCAATAAAAAGAGTACTAGCATCCTATTCTACATTTTCTAGGTTCCCTAAATTTTGATTTGCAAAATCTTGTAGATCTTGTCATGCCTTTCTTGCCCAACATATGTATATTCAAGCCATTGTCGTGAATGATAATTAAGTTGTATAAACAAATACATGCTTTAACTATATTAGTTACATTTTCCAATGGCACATCAAGTTATTTTAGTAGGAGTCCTCTACCGTCCTTTTAATCATCCAAAAGCTATTTCCACAACCATTTGGGTACATAATTGAATGAAATTTTAATCAATTTTTCCTTGATAGTCCTTGTACCCCTTTGAATGGATGGGGGAAAAAAAGCCTTAGAGCATCTCCACACTTGGCATGGCCAAAAGGCATGGCCAAGGACTACTTGGCATAAGATCAAGTAAGCATGGGTTCAACCACTTAATTTTGTCCTACTCCAATGCAAGCAACAAGCACAAGGAAGCGGATTTTTTTTTCAGATTTTAAGGCGCCATGTAGTAAGTGCTAGCAAGGCCAATTTTTTTTCTATTTATATGTGCTTTGAAACTTATAAATAATCACAAAAAATCATATTGAGTCCGGATGATGACTCTTCATTTGGCTGAGCCTTCATCAAATTTGGCTGGGTGGGGGGTAATTGCAAGAAACACTTGTCCTATTTTGTATCACACGTTGCATGCAGATATGTTTTTTGACCATAATTTTTGTGTTTTAGCTCCGATTGACTCAAGATTTTTAGAAAAGGTACTCATAAATATTATAAGCCTTCCATAATTTTTTCATAATTTTCAAAAATAGTCTACAATCTAAAAATGGACCCCAATTGGATGTCACACTTGGTAGTTTAGGGATTTTTAGTACTGGGGAATACCTTCTTTTAATGATTTTAACATGAAATTTGGATGAAATGGTCTTCTAGTAAATTTAGAGCTTTCCAGAGAAGGGTTTTTAAAAATAGTTAATTTTATGTTGTGTGGAGATCTACAAAGTGAACTCCCTTCTGCTTGTATTTTGAAACACATAAAATATTATTTTGGTGGGTTTTTTGGTGAATGACCATCTCCATAAAGTTGTTGAAAATGTCCACTTTTTCATTTTTTGAAAATATCTATTTTTACTATTTTTCCCTAATTAAAACATGAAAATATGTATTTTTCGGAGGTTTGGCACTTTTCAAGTTCTCCTACTTAGAGAATTTTTCTATCCATTTCCTTTGGTGAAAACCTTCATCTTAGAGGTATACATTATTCATATTTTTTAACTTTCTTCAAATTTAATTTTCTAATTTTAAAGTTCTCCCGAAAAAATCAGCCAAACGCAACAAATAGGATAGGTGTTTCTTGCAATCGCCCTAGGGCAACTTTATTTGTTTTGTTGTACATGTTGTGGGACAATAAAAATAGTTGAGCCGAGCCACTTACCTACTAAGGTAACGATTTTATTGTTCATAATATCTATAGCCAATTGACTTCTTTAAAATACTCACCAATCATGACAACTCCCTGCCCATCCAAAGTTGAAGTCCCAAAATTTGCATTAAACATCAACCATTTTTTGTAAGACAATTGAGTGAAATCCTTTTTACTCGCCTTTTTGACAATAATACTTTAGAGAATGCCTACTAGGAGCCACCATAGGTATGTAGGAACCATTCATGGCTCCTATTATATAAGGTATACCTTATAAGGATTCAAATTCACCAACTCTTCTTTTCATGTTTTTGGAATTTGAGTTCTCTATTACTAGAGGCAATAGATGTTTTCTGATGGCTTTGCAATATCCATTAGGAAAGATTTGAGCCTTTAGAACACTATGAATTCTCAAATACTTGGAATGTTGTAGGAACCTTGGAAATGCTACCCCATCAGGAAATCTAGTATGATTGGATGATTGCCATGTCAAATAATACTATTTAATTAATGAATTAATAATGATTAAATACCAAAAAATGCTTTAAATTTATTTATTTATTTCAAATACATTTTAAAAATTTTGAAAAAAAGTAATCCATTTCTTTTTAATTCAAAAATTTAGATCAACAAAGGTTGGGTTGTAGCATTGGGAATAATTTGAGGTACGACCCTTAAATAGTCTCCATGAGGCCAAAAACTCCTTTAATGGTCATACAATTATAGACATAGTATTTTCAACTATACCATATAAGTCTTCAATACTAGACAATGTATTTCCAATTGCAAGTCTAGCAAGTGTTACTCCAACTCTACTTTAAACATCAATACTTATAGTCAGTTGAATTTTTTTAAATTTGTGTCTCTAGAAATTAGTACAAGAAGAACAAAGTCCACTTGTTTAACCCCTAAAGGACCAAAGTGCTTTTTTGGCAACATAGCGATTTTGGGCATGTACGTGTGACTAGAGATTTCTATATTTTGGAACCAAAATTTAATAGAAGGTGTGGACGAGGAGTATCTTTCAAGCCCGACAATTTTCATGACTTTTGACTACATGGTTGAAAAGTTATTGCATAATATGTTGTTTGTTTCTCAACTCGGGCAGTTCGGGCAGATCAGAAAAAATCACTTTTTTTGGAAACCAAAATTTGAAATTGGTTTTATAGATTTATATATATGTGAAAATCTTTGAATCATTCCATTTGGATTAATGAGTCAAAAGTTATGAAGAATTTTAGTTTGCGGGTAGTTATGGATTCTCTACTCTAAAATAAACTTTGAAGTCCTTTATTTTACTCAATTTTCAATATTTTTGAAAAAAACAAAAAACATTGGGTGTAGAATGTTTATTACAACATTTGAACCATTGAGATTGGCATTTTTCAATTCAATAAATAAATTGTTAAACATTTAGTGTTTTGAATCATTCTCTACTTCTCTCTACTTACTATTTTTTTTGTACATGTTGTACAATTCGAAATGATTTGAAATTTTTTGAGCATGTAGCCAAATTGAATTGAACAATGAATCCAAAGAGTAACAACCATTTTGAATGTTTTTTCATAAAAATGTGGCCTTCTGAAGTGCAGCTGCCCGGATTTCCGCAGTGATAAAAAAGGGATTTTTGTAACTTCAAACACTATTATCTTACAATCTACATGGCAGAATTTTCTGAATTTTTTTGTACATGCTCTCAAACTAGTACACTCTAAGATCCTACGGTTACATTGTTCTAAAAATGTTTTTTTTCTAAAATTTGATAGTTATCCTAAAAATGACAGTTTTGGAGCAATTTTGGTGAAAACATAGTCAAAAACCTTTAGGGGTTAACCTAAACATATCATCAATATAGCTTCCTAGCAACTAATTGTTTATAAACCCTTTTTGTTGACTGTGTCTATGTAATGACCATACCCGTAGTTGCAAATCATCTTCTAGTGAAAAAAACCCATTGAAAGGATTGATAAGTCATTAGAATGAATAGTTGTTTGTATATTCATCAACAAAGAATTGAAAACAAACTTCATAGCAAGGTACAATATTAATGTTACCAAAACATTTTGCCTTCAAGTTGTCACCATGTTACAAAAGAAGAAGAATAGAGAATGTGTCACAATATGTTTTGATAAACAAATAATCAAATAATCAAATATGAAAAAAACAGATAATAAGATATGATGTCTACTTTTGTTCAAATATGAATTTGAAAATATTAAATAAATATTAAATTTGGAGTCAAAAGAAGAAAAGGTTCCAAAATAAATAAATATATCTATCTTTTTATTTTCAAAATAAAAATAAAATAAAATAAAAAATTTAGTGGATAAGTAAAAAATAAAAATAAAAACTCTTTCATATTTTAAAAATGAAATAAATAATAATAATAATAATAAAATAATTAATAACATGAAATAAATTTAGAATAGAAAAGAAAGAAGTAAATAAATAAACATGCATGTTTTTTATATTTTTATTTTTAAATAGAAAAAAAAATATGCATGTTTTTGTATTTTTAAATTGTGAATTGTGAAAATGGAAGAGTATATGAATTGCAAATTAGGCTTTAGAATCAAGCCAAAGAACTTTGCATTAACTAGGTCTTGATGAAAAAACTAAAGTTGTATTGAAGGCTGGGTTGGAGGGAAACCCTGCCTACCTTCTATTTGGCTCAAGGCCCAATATAAAGTTGGTTGGGGGGGTTGGGCCTGTGATTGGAGTGCTTGGTTTTAGAATTAGCTTTTGAAATACAAATTTTGTCACTTCAAGACAAATATTAAAACCATGGTGGATTGAATCCTCCCTTTTCAATGGAATTATTGTTAAAAAAAAGTCCATAAGTACTAAATTGAGCTTTGAGGTAAAGCTTTGCCATCTTAGAAAATAATTAAAAATTAAAAAAGAAAACACCCCACACTTGATTAGTTTTAGACTTGTGAAAAGTTAGGCAAAAGGGTGAAGCTTTGCCATCTGGTTGGTTAGCCCTAAATTCTTTGCCAAAATTTCAATAAGGTATAAGTACTAGACTTTTGAGTAGTTGGTTCTAACCCAAACTTTTCCAATGAAAATTAACTTCACTTCGATGACATATTCTCAACATATAGGTTTTAGAAGGATTTACGACAACAATAGCTATGAGCTCCCACACAAAGCATTTGGTTGAAAATGGGTAGTATTTGTGTCTCTAATTCAAACTAACAATAGACTCCTTTAAATGAGCCTTAGGGGGATTTTCTTCAACTAAAAGTTATAAAAGTCCACTCCAACAATTCAAAAGGAAGGTCAATACTCAAAATATCCCCCAAAAATGCCACCAAACAACAACGTTAGTTCCAAATTGCTCCAAAACATTAAAACAGAAACAAGCTTAGGACAAAGAGACCCCCATGTCCTTTGTAATGAGCTCACAAACGCAAGAAAATAGAGAAAAAAAGAGCAAATAATTGAAGATTGCAAAAGAACAATGGATTTGGCAAATTACCAAAATACTTGCAACAATATGGCCATATGTGGCCAAACAAAAAAAGGGAGAAAATTGTGAGAGGAAAAGAGGCCTTTTTTATGTTTTCAAGTCCTTCCCCCCCTCAAATTACCTAACACACTACCAACAAAAAATAAAAATAAACTATCAAAAATCTATCCTATTGTTGTGATCATTCTAACTATTGAATAAAAGCTCCAATTGCCCAAAAAATTGGCCTACTATCTTTAAAAGACTTAAGTTAGCTTAGAGGACTCTTGTACACTGCTTTTTCATGCCATTTTGCAAGCAAAAGCTAGTGATTTGCAAACCAATGAAAAGAAAGAAAAATCTAAGTATTGGCATTTATTTTTCCTCAAGGTTTTGATTAGCCATGGTTTTGAGGAATGTCCAAGGAATTAAGAAAAGAGCCTAAATTGACTCAAATTAGACATCATATGCTCTTAGTACGCTCGACAATTCGCACAGAATTCTGTAATTTTTTAAAAAGTCATTATTGTTGTTGAACTTGGTACTTGTTAATATTGGAATGTCATGAAATTTTTTGGGGCATTTATTTATACTAAAATGCACTATCCTAATTTTTAGTGGGATTTCACCACTATCGGGGAATTTTCCATGAATTTCCAAATGCCGATAAAACGCATTAACTTTCTATAGGGTCATCTTTTGCAAAGGGAGTTTTCAAGGATCAAGATCACTCCTTGTAATTTTAAGTATACATGTGCATGAACAAGATATTTAACATGGGGTTATTTTCCTTTATTATAGTAATTAAGGTGATCATATTTTTACATATAAAGATACCAAGGGCATATTTTTAATATCCTATGATTTTTTATAAATTCATTCATATTGTTTTTATAGTTGGACTATCTTATATACAAAACTTATATGTCTAATTTTTTCATACCTATATACAATAAACACTATAAAACTAGTGTCACACATGTACACTATCTTTTTTAATATATGCACTACGTGTATTGTAGTACAATTTCAAATGACAAATAAAAGTGTGAAATGCAACATTAGTTTTAAATATTTCTAAATTCTATACCATATATTCTAAACAAATTAATATGGTGAATAAAAAACAACATCATAAAAACATTCAACATAGTTATGATGTTGAAACTAAGAAAAACACCAATACTAGCAATATAACATCAAGATCATGAAAAATTAACACTTTAAAAGCAATGTAGATTAACACCTAAATATGACTTCTACTATAATATAGACTATAGAGACCATGTATTTTCTCTCTCTCTCTCTCTCTCTCTCTATATATATATATAGGCATTTGCAATGGTTTGAATTTAGAATCAATGGTGTGAGACAACAACGCCAATATTCTTAGTAATCCTAGCCACATGGAAGTAATGGTACTCAATCTATATAATAATTTCTTAACAGGTACTTTGTGTTAACACAAATCCCCATTGTACAACCTCATTGTAAATTTATAGCTCAATTCTTTTGTTTTGAAATAGTAGATTCTTACATATTGTCACATAGTTGGCATACTTATGGAAAGCTTTGTATATACAAGCTACAATTATTTGCTAGATTTTGTAGGTTTTATCATTCACTTAAAATAAATTGTCTACATTTATACTCATTGTATTACAAAAAATTTGTATGGACCCTATTTGTAAAGGCTAATTTATTAATAAAAATTCCTACTCAATAATGTTTTTACATAGCCTAATTTATATATAATAAGATATGTGGCATTTCAAGGACCCTATAGTAGTCCTACATATTATAAAAAATTTATCCCCTTTGAATTAAATGGACCTTGTCTTTTAACTCACGTAGTTTTCTAAAAACCACGAGTAATCTCCCTAGGGATCAAGTGCAAAGTTTTACATGTATATTACATTTTAAAAATAAGATATTAAATTAACACCTAACAAATTCATTCTTTCAAGAATGAATCATTCCCATGGTAGGGAATCTTTACAATCTGACTTTGTTGTTATGCTCCCAACATGTTTTAAAGCTAAAAAAACACCTCTTTCGAGCTAGTGATTGCAAATTCTTTATGTTTGTGAGATTTTACTTACAAAGTGTTTGCGAAAGTGTCTTTTCCCATTTTCGCAAAAGGCTTGATTACTTCTGCAAGATCAATTAAATAACTAAGTTTCTAAGACTTTGGGAGACAATTTCAACTTTGACTCCCCAACTCCTATTATCTAAATGTCTAACACTCCCCTTAGAGGTTTTATCCTTTTATTAAAATTTGAATTAGGTATTATAGCTATTAAATCTAAAACCATTGAAAACTCTTATTTGACCTAATCAATGCCTAATTTGGACAATGGAATATGGAAATATAAGTACTTAATGCACTTTGTAGACTTTTAGTGCTAATACACTACAATTGTAAGGACTTCTATAAAATACAATTTAAACACACTTTTAGTATTACTTTCACTCAAAATACTAAAAAAATTGAGTAAAATGCCATAAAAAATTTGAGGCCTAATTGACAACTACAAGGCTTACAATATGGTAGAGGTTAAAAGAATGGTAGCTAGGACAAGTCTACACCTTAAATTTTAATTTACACATTTCTTCCCATTTTTGAACCTTTCAAAATATTGATAGCTGGTAACTAATGAGGTGCAATATTGACTCTATAGGAGAAGTCCAAGCAAGAATGGACTTTTTGGTCACATTCATATATATATACTCTAAACCCTTTTATATGACAACCTCTATTATGATAAATGATATATTCTATATTTAAAAAAAATTGCTTTGAAAAAATGTCCCAAGTAAAGGACTAAATTCAATACTATGGCTATTACATTCACTAATGTGACCTCAAGAGACAAGTAAATGTAAAAATATTGAGAATCAAACAAATTGTCTATCAATAGTCACATTGCCTTCTAGGATTTGTTTTTTAGAAGTACAAGTAGGTACCACATTTTTTAGAAAATAAAAAAAATCATCATCAGAAAAGTGAGGCCATATTGTTTTGGTACCATTTTGACTCCAAAGGCTACATTCATGTTAATATAGGTTATTTTAGTGTTATTTTATCTATATAAGGTTGGTATGGAGGTTGGTACAAATTAACTTTATTGTATATCAAAACACCATCATGGCACCATATTTACATGCCTTGAAGTTCTAAATGATGTGTAGCTATCACCTAAGTGACTCTTACATATGTAAAAGGACCTAGAAAACTCCACATAGACATTCTCCAAGAATTGGAATTGTGTTGAAGAAGGTGTGACAATCCCTATTAAATCTTAGCCTATTGAAATCAAAAGTAATTCTAAAGCCAGATATACACCTCAAAGGTATTATTTTTAAATTTTTTTCCATATTTTATAAATAAAATTTTAGTAAATTGAAGATTGTAGAGAATAAAAACATCACACTAGTCTATAAGATTTCTTTTATTAAGACCATCCAAATTGACTACAAAGAAAATGGGTTTGGTCAACTTATATGCAAAAAATTTCAATATCATTCATTATGTATGGTTTCAATAAATCATAACTCACTTTATTTTTTCACTATTGTAAATAATACTTTATGAAATTTCAAGGCATCATTGATGAGGTTCCTCCATGCTATAGACATTTTCACAATTACATGTTTAAGAAAAGAATTCAACATTAGTAGATATTTCATAGTATGAAAATTAATGTTATCAAATTATTAATTGCAATATGATTGTATAATGTATAGTATATGGTGTATAATTATACTAAATTGTCATCAATAATTTCATCTTACAAACAACAATTAAAACAAAAAAATCATATTTATTTACAATTAAAATAGCGAGTGAAAAATGAAAATGTTATAGTTTTTCTAGTTTAATTTAAAGGAGATGAATCCATTCAACTATTTAAATAAATTCAATTAGTATGTTTTTATAGTAATAACACTAATTTATATAGATTGAAAAACTATGCAAATTTGTGAAAAATGACACTAATATAGAATTCTTGAATAGTTTAAGTAAAATCAACATGATGTGTTTAATATTATTTTTATATTGCTATACTGTGATTATCAACCAATAAAAAATTAAAAAAGTTAATTCCTTAAAGACCTAGTGTTTGTTGAAGGTCTAGTTGAAAATTGAGATAGGTTTTTAAAAAGTCAATTTTAAATGAATCTTCTAAATTTTGACACTAGTCGTAGACATGTACCAATCCTCCTTCTTGAAGACATAGGTTTATTTATTGGATGCATCTATCAAAAAGTTATATTGCTCAAAGTCTTAAAGTAAGGTGAGCAACTTTAAACTACATCTTTAAAACTTTAAGACCTTTGAAATTTGGTAGATATGTAATTAATATTATCATTGGAAGCAATTGTAAGGAAATAAAGCTTGTGTGTGGTATAAAAATTTCAATTTAGGAGGAATTAAAGTTTGTTGAGACTATCAATTGAATAAAACTGACAAAATAAACTTTATCATGAAATTCCAAATGCTATAATCTTTCAATCCCCACGGTTAAAGTTTATGAAATAATTTTAACTAATTCTTGTAGTAGTTTATTATAATCTCGTACAATTGAATTTGTCAATAAAAATTTAGGGTATTGCCATTTTTTCTCATTACCCTAGAAAGTGGCATTTTGACAAATTCTGCCCAAAGTGGACCTCAAATCTGAAGGATTAAATGAATTAAAAAAAATTTAATTGTACTGAAAACGGTTAAAGGGATAAAAACATGTCTACAAGAAAGATGAGATTTCAGTCCAAAATGATTACTTCTACAAATCTCACCACTCGACTTCTAGAATAACGGGAAGCGCACATCAAACATATTCACGCCATGTCACTATAGAACCGGGTATCATCCAAAGCTGGGTACTAATACCCAGTGGGAATCCGGGTATCAGTCGACCAAGTCTGGAAAAAGCGCGGGAAAAGCGCGGGACTTCTGTTCGCGCACTTCTCCAGGCTTCACGCCGGGATCCACACAAAGCACTACAAATGGGCAGCATTCCAAGCGGCGAAAACCATCTTCATTCCTCTCCAGCCTTGCCTTTGATTGCATATACCTCTGCCCCTTCACTTTGCGCCTCACTCGACCATAGAATTGTCTACCAGCGCGCAAGGTTGGAGCTCAGGCTAGCAGTCAGAGTACACCCTAGCTCTCCCCCTGAATTCACAGTTCGATTAGTCTCGCCGGATGGAAGGAACAGGGCAGAACTTCTTCGTGTCTGCTCATCTCGGCACCACGGAACTGCGTTCCAATTGGGGTACTGTCACTTTCGAAAAAAACGACATAACGATCGATCTCGAAGAGTCGAATTGCGATGAATGTCAGGGCTTCGAGCTGTTGCTTGATGAGGAGAGTTCTAATGATCAGAGGAGCACAAACACCCACGATCAGGAGGTCTCATTCGACGATTACGCAATGGATCTGGAGCGAATGATCATGGAGGAGGAGCCGCAAATCATGCCAGAATCCGTTTCCAATGATGAGATCGTTGGAAAGCTAGTAGAATTAGATCGCGGGTGGGACATGAGCGTTTCTGACGACAATTCCACAACAATCGACGCCGAAAACTCAAATTGCGCCGACTTAGGTTTTCAACGCGACCGGCTGTGGCTTGGCGAAGAGAATTCTGATCAAAGTACGAACGCTCAGAGTCAGGACATCACATTCATCGAC
Organism: Thuidium tamariscinum; assembly: GCA_947034885.2. Taxonomy (NCBI): domain Eukaryota; kingdom Viridiplantae; phylum Streptophyta; class Bryopsida; order Hypnales; family Thuidiaceae; genus Thuidium; species Thuidium tamariscinum. The sequence continues at coordinate 1,651,209 of OX344749.2, forward strand.
TTTGTACATGACCTGGAGCGAATGATTGTCCAGGAGCATCGCCCTCGCTTGCCAGAATCAGTTTCAAACCAAATGCAAACGCCCAAGATTGGAGACACCGACCAAGTTGTAGTCCCGCGACCGGTGATACCCCCCACGGAGAGCATCGGTGTGACGTACCACAGGAAGAACAAGCAATGGGAGGCGCACTTATGGTTAAAGAATCAGCAGCTCCGCAACAACCGTAAAAAGAAAGGGGTCCAACTCTTCCTGGGGAATTTCCCAACATCTGACGGAGCGAAGCGGGCTCACGACAGGGCTGCAATTAAACTTGGCATTCTGGAAACGTCGCGAGGGAAGCCGTACCCATTGAACTTTCCGGAGTCTACTTACGCAGACTACATCGCAGAGCATGTTGGTTGGAGCACCCGGGACTTTTTGTGGAAGCTCCGGAGGACTTCGGCCAAGTTCAACAAAGGCAAGAGTCGTATGAAAGGGGTGACCATGAGGAAAGGGAAAAAAGGTTCGGTGCTGTATGAAGCGAAGATCAGCCAGACGTCGAGCGAGGGGGAGAAGATGACGTTCCACTTGGGGATGTTCGAGAGCGAGGACGACGCGGGCAAGTCCTACGACCGAGCTTTATTGTTTCTCAAGGGCGTCGAAGAGTATACGACCGTCACGAATTTTCGGCCCAGTGGCTACTCCGCAGAGGAAATCGAGGAGGCCGGAAGTAGTCTCCTCTCGTCATGAAAGGCATGCAACTGCCATTTACGAGGAATTTTAGTTTGCACGTGCATCCAGTGCGTCCTTACAGAGAAAGGGAGTTTTTGTTTCTCACACATTGAACGAACGTGAATTCGTTCCTTCGGCGGTATTCCACTACTTCGGCACCTTTCAGAACGCGCGGCGTGACTTTACCCAGCAAGTTTTTTTAGTTTCTGAGTTCTGTGAAGATGGACGTCACAATATTTGGCACGGGAATCTCGCCACTTTTACGAATTCCACTACATTGTAAATTGAAATAACCATGAGCTTGTGGATGTACTTTTAGCATACAGTGCAAAGAATAAAGTCTTTATCCGTCACCACATCTGTCGAGTATACAGTTAACCCTAGAAGGCCCACAGCCATTTTGGGTTCAAAAAAATTGTAGCTTTTGAAGTGCTATAAATCTAAATGTGACTAGGTAATACACATCTGAACCATACAATCTTGTAGTGAGCATGTTGTAGGTGGCATGGATCAAATTTGAAGTTATTTGACCACATAGATTGCAAGATTAAAATGTTTTAGTGTTGAAAAAGAATGCTGAAATTTTCCTAAAAACTCATTTAGAGGTGAAATTTGACTTCTAAACTTAAGCAAATGAAAAAACTTTAAACTACAAAGTGATTCAAAATCAGCATACAAACACAATGGTGAAAAAAATATCATTCAATTGACTCAATGCGTTTGCAAAATGGCTTGCAAATGTCAAAAAATAGGTAAGAAAGTTGCAAAAAACACATCTAGGGCTGAACCTCCTTCTACTAGAATGCACCTCAGTCATTGAGAACTTCTTGGATTGATGTGAAATTTTAGCGACACAAACTAGACTAATATGCGCAACTTTTCCAAATTTTTTTATTGGAATTGGACACTCTATGAAGAAGATACAAGCCGCCAAAGTTCACTGAAGTTGCAAAATGGTGGGATTTTGAATTTCGAATTCCTCCCAAGCAATCTAAACAACTTGGATTGACTTGAAAATTTCACCACAATAACTAGACTTCAAGGGGAGTAGAACCCAACAAATTTTATTCAAATCAAACATTGGATGAAGGAGATACAAGCCCCTGAAGTTGCAGCCATGAAGTGCACTTTGGTGAATCACATTGAACCTCTGTGGACTTCGATTGGCTTCCACACAATCATCACCTCTTAGATTGATCTGAAAATTTTACCACACGAACTAGAATAATAGATGCAAATTTCCCAACAAGTTTCATTGAATTTGGACATTCAATGCAAAAGTTACAACACTTTGAATTCTATGAGAGGCCACTTTTTGGCCCCTTGGGCGGTCTAGGGTTAAAGCTGCAAGAAATATGAGCAATGCCTATTTCAGAAATGAAGTCTGTGCATAAGTGGATTGCGAACTGAACACAAGAAAGACATCAAGCTAAGCCTTATCTTACTCACAAGATCGCACAACGTTACTTAGACGGGCTTTCTTCTGACAGAGTAGGATTCTGAAAGAGATCTGAACAGAAGACCGAGACCAATTCGTTTATTTGGTTGGAGCTTTTTCTAAACAATTAGGGCTGCCGTGGATTTTGGGGTCTATGGGTCCTTACTTTTAAAGACCTCTGAATTGATCTACAAGATCCCAAATCCAGAGATTTAGAGAAATTGGGTTTCAAGATAGCCGCTTTGCAAATTGCCCAAGTCCTCCGTCGAGTATCCAGCAATTCATTGTAGTGAATTGATTGGCTTTGTAATGGCAGCGACTGCATCAGAAGAAACCTCAAAGCACTGAATACCGGTATCAGAAACATTGTATGATGCAAAGATTTTCTCCCTCACGAAAGCAGTACGAGTTGTTGATGATGGTAGCATTGCGAACACTTGGCAAAAAAGCCATTCTTTGAACAAAAGACAAATCACATCACATTGCAGTGTTGTATGCTATTCCACTTACAAAACAAGACTAATTCACTCATACTTTTGATTCTAGGAAGTAGAAAGAATGGCCTAGTTCACCTAATCTAATGCATTAGATGTGTTTGGGGATTAGAAGATTGTTTCAAGTCTGTTCCCAATGCTGCAGATAGTGTGAATAAAAAATAATTAATAGATAAATAAAACTATTATTTTTTAAAATTAAAAGTTTTAATACTATTATTTGACGTAGCACTTTCTCGACCATGTCAAATTGCATGTGGTAGCTCCCACAATGTTTCCTCAATCAAGAACTTGCAATCTTTAAAATCGCAAAAAGAACATCTAATGGATTACGCCTGTGACAATCCTTGGTAGGCAAAGGGCTTTTTTTTGTTCTTGAACCTTTCCCTTAGAAAAAATCTAGACTTTCTAGAAGGCTTGCTAGGTTTTGACAAGCCACTCTATATGGAGAGCTGCCCTACTAAGCTAGAAAAACTACAAGATCTCTAATTAAATTGTAATTTACCTTGAGTGAATATCTTCATTGTCAATTAGAATATGTTAGTTTTCTACAACTTTCCTCCAATTGAATACAAGTGCTCATGTACCAACTAAAGGCTATGACATTTGGCTGCACTACTGTACAAATGACACTTGGTGCACCACAACTATGAGGGATATATTCTTGCCCATGCCAGATAAATGTAATCTTAGGCCCTTTTAGCACTTCTTAGCAGCCTTCTGGAGAGTCCAAATTTTTTCTAATGTGTTTACAAAAAATTTGAGTATCCTAGTTTATTTATTTATTTAGGGGGGGACTTCAATTGCCAAGGAGACCAATTTTGAATATGTAATTTTTGTATGCATTTTTTGTATGAGCGAGCTAAGTATCAATGGATGAAATGAGGTTTTGGAAACATTGTAGGTGGATAATGTGTGATCCACCCAAAAGACAAGTTGTATTAAAAAAAGTTCAAATTTCTTAAATTCCCCTTGGACTCCTCCCCCCCTTTTTAAATGAATTACCTCCCCTCCTCCCCTCCTCCCCTCCTTGTAATCATAAGAGGTTTTTTGGTTGTATTGAAAGACCACAAGTTCTCGTGAGTTCCTGAACTGTGGGAATTCACTAAAATCTACCACATAGGCAATCTAATGTAGCCAAGAGACTACCACATCAAATAATAATATTTATTTAATATTTTAATATTTTTTTCAAATTTAAAAAAAAACACTTTAATCATTATTTAATTATTTTTTAATTTGACAAGCAATGACTAGTTTACAAAATGGAGAAGAGGACTGAAACAATCTCTTAGTGCTTCAAAATAACCTCTTATGTTTTGAGAACTAGTTAATTTGACAATCAATATGACACGATCCATATCTTGTATCCCATATTTGCTCATGTATCCATGTTCTCTATTCAATGTTCATACCATATCAAATATCTACATCCATATTTGGTACCATATATGTATTTCATATTCATATAGTATCGTATCTATATTCTAAATTTATATTTGACTGGCTTAGATTGAATCTCATAAAGATCAATATCTTGTGATTTTTTGAGAAATGGATGGCATTTTGGAGGGAGCATTTTAAAAAAACAAACAATGGCTAGTGATTTTTTAGGAGGGAAGGGGGGAAGGGGGGGGGGGGGAACTAACAAGGAAGTGGTGCCATCTTTTCAGTGCACAAGTATAGTGGCACTAGTGTGTAGGATCTTACTAGTACAATTTGACATTTTTTCAAAAATAAAGTTTGAAGGATGCCAAAAATATAGGATTTTTTTTGCCAATACTTTTCTCCATCATACAATTTTTTGTTTTGATAAAATGATTTTCCTAAAATTTTGACATAGACCTAGTTTTAAAAAACATTTTTTTGTTGCCTTGCCCTACATCTAGAGTAGTATCTACTCATTAAGCTAGGTTGTTTATTTTTTTCTTTACTAATTATAAAATCTCTAAAACCATGCATCCCGACCCCGATGCATTCTTGGTATTGACAAAAATCCCTTTTCAAGGAGGGATGTATGGGTTTGGTTTGGTTTTGTGGCGTTTGTACCTACAAATGTGAAAATTATTGAATTCCAAAGGTTTTTATAAACTAAAGAAGAAGAGAAAATTACATTTTACCTTTACTTTGGCATTGGCATATCCAAGACACACTAGTCATTATGGTTCAAGCACCTTGTTTAAATTAAATAAAATCAGGGTCAAGTCGTGCAACCTTGGGACTAGTGGCCGGACATTAAATCATGTAAACAAAAGTGGGCCCAACCTAGTTGGCCAATGTCAGATCCATCCTTGATCATGGGACCTGGCCGATGGCGGAGTGGTGCAAGACAACGGCTCCGTAGGACATCGTTTGTATAATGTTGTAGGTCATCGACCTTGTAATTTTTTAATCTATGAACTAATTTACTTATCCCACATTGTTTGTCTTCCCTTCTATCGCCTATGTGTATATATAGAGTTGTCTTCTCAGTGCATAATACAAATCACAAAACATAAATCACAACAAAGTTTTTATAATTATTTTAAGTTCTAATACAAAAATGGAAAATCTCATTAAAATGACAACATTCCATTACTTTGACACTTTTTACACTTCACCCTATACAATCTGAATTCTAAATTTGTCATAGATTTCTAAAATTTATACATTTTGTAGATGTTTGAAATCTATACATGTCCAAGATGTTTTAGGCAACATAGTTTGAAATCTTTATATGTCATAGATTTCTTTGACACTTTTTACACTTCATCCTATGCAATTTGAAATCTAAATCTATCATAGATTTTTGAAACCTATATGTTGTGGATTGTGGATTTTTAAAATCTATATGTCCAAGCATTTATGAAGACACATTTTAGGTTGGGTGATAAGCTTTACATAATTAAGCTCTCATGATCATGAACAATCCAACCACAACTTATCTACTTAATTTCAGAATTAAGCACATAAAATTTAGCATTTGCAACTAAGTGTAAGATAAGAGGCTCAAAAATCACTCATTTAAAAGGTGATTTGCCTTTTTCATGTATTTCCTTACATGGGAATATTTTTAGCTCATTTTTCAATCAAAGAAAAATAGATGAGAAATCTATTTATGATCCTAAGTCTTCTATAAATCATTCACTTGCAACTTCTAAGAAAAATGGAGAAAAGAAAGAGATTGATTAATAATTTTTTTTTCTTTGATTCATTCAATGATTAGAGAGTTCAATTAAAGAACCATCTCATGTCTATTTCACAACCATCTACAGGGCAATCCTTAATGCTCAAACCATTTTTGAGCCCTCTCCTAAATCCATTGATAGCTTGAACTTTGATGAGTCTTCTGAGCCTAAAGACTTTGATTGGCAATGATCCATATGTGTTCCAAATTTTATGGAGATTTAATAGAATTGAGACATCGTTATTAAATGAAGTTTAAACTCATTGTAGTAATTTTACAGTTGCATCCATTTTAGTTGCACTTCACCAATTTGCTTCTATTTTTTTTGCATTATTCTTGAAACATAAAGAGGCAAGCATTAGAAGAGATTCGAGGGCAACGGGAGACTGTGAGTTCCCAAAGCAGTGAATGCAGGAATGCAAAATTGGCCCCTGTTGACGTGGTCGAGAGTGTGCCACGTCACTAATTTTTTTTTAAATTTTTTTTTGAACTTCTTTTTTGCATTTCCAGACGACCTTTTTTTCTTTTTAAAAAAAAATTAATTAATTACTGACCCGACAATATCGGTAACAATTTTGGGAACAGGGCTTTCGCGGTCTCTTGTGGCCCTTGAATCTCCGCTAATGCTACCATGGTACCAACTTCCACACATTAAAATCGAGCCACAAAAATTAATTTGCACATTGGATTGTCACTGAATCCATACAAGATTAAACTTGAGACAAGTGAGCAGATAGAAAGTCACATCTTGGCCTTGAAGCAACTCTAGTATTCTTAATGTCTAATCTTTTCTTGAGGCATCTCTCTACAACGCTTTGAAAGGTGAAGTGATGATGTTGGCCATGGCAAGTTTTGTTTTTGTCACACTTGACTACGTAGTCAAGAGAATGGGGTCTTTTAAGTAGTGTCCTAAATATCATGTCTTTTAAGTAATGTCTTTTAATGTGTCTTGTAAGTAAAATTTTACTAAAAAGACAATCTTTTCAGTAAAACTTTACTTAAAAGACACATTAAAAAACATTACTTAAAAGACATGATGTCTAGGACACTACTTAAAAGACCCCATTCTGTTGTAGTGTAGATACTTTTCTACCTCCAGATTACAAGCAACAGATTTGATTCAAGCCAAAAGAGTTTATGTGCACATTGCATGTAAATTGCAACAATAAAGCTGACTCAAAGGCACCTCCTACGATCAAAGTAGAGTTGCTACAAGTTTTTTTCTATGCTTTCCTACATCGAGTCAAGGCATCTATTTAAAGCACTCTTCAATGATGACATTAGCCAAACTCCAAACTCGAAACTTTAAACAGACTCTACTTCTATGAAACTCTAGATCCACATTTCACGGAGCTTCAACAAGGGTGAAATAATGCAATACCAAAACAACAAGAGACTTTTCACAACAAAGCATCCATCGTTTTCAAACATTCACAGAGCATAGACATTTGCAGCAGATTCGGTGAGGAGCAGGAGGGGAGCCTCAACATCTGGACCCCAATCTGGAGCAGAAGAAGAGCTTTGACGTTTGCAGCAACTCGCAGGGAGGGAGCGGGAGGGCAAGGAGGCAAGTCGGAGGTCGGAGGGGGAGGTCGGAGCCTCGGAGGGGGAAGGGAGGCGGAGGTCGGGGATGATCAGGGGAATGGCCCCCTCATCCCCATCCATCCACTTCCGGGGCAACGACGGGGTCAATTCACCCTGGCCAATCGTAACAAGTGCTTACTTTTTGGTTCCCGCTGAGCTTTCTAGGTCATCCCCCCTCGGCACTAAGTCCCAAGGACATTCGGGGTTCCGCCTGGCAGCCCGGCAGGTGGAATTTTCACCCTCCTGCCCATTCATACTCATTATTTGAGGAAATCACTGCGGAGTATAATTTTTTCTTGACGATTGGGGTTCTAGTTGTAATGTAATGTGATGTCAATGGTTTTATACTTTTTTTATAAAACCAAAAGGTCCTAGCTAGTAATAGATGTTACCCCTTCATATTTACCCTAAACGGCGCTATGCGCCATGTACTGAAGCTATGCGCCTAACGGCGCTCCGCTTCAGGCCTAGACCCTACTCACTCCGTTCCGTAGGGTTTAGGTGCTACAACTTAAATAAAACATTTCGTTTTTAAAAGACAACCTTGGGGTGGATTGATTTGAATTTGGGCAGGGACGAAAATTCCACCTGCCGGGGCAGCCAGGCGAAACCCCGAAAGCCCTTGGGACTTAGTGCCGCGGGTCATCCCCTGTTTCCCCAGTCATTCAAGTCTGGAAGCCGTGTTAAGCTTACCTCAGAAATAGGTCGAAAACCCTAAATCGCACAGACGACCTCAAAGCCATTTGCATGCGTACTTGCTGATCGTGTAATCCAGCGTTCATCGTCCTCCCTTCGACCTAATACAATTGTGGGATGCTTTCGCGTACAATTCATTCAACAGCGGTAACTGGAGATCGTACCGTGGTTCAGCGTTTGAGCAGTCCATCGTTGCATCGATCTGCAACGACAAGCTTCTTCTAGTGGTTTACTGCTTATTTCATGTTATTTAAGGATGTTCAAATTTGAGCGGCAACTACTGAGTTCGAGAATGGAGGTAATTTGATAATCGTGATTTGATATTTTCACAACGGGGATGAGGTTTCGCAACAAGATTGCCAGCCTAGGATTGCGTTGGCTGGATTTGGAAGTGAACAACAAAATAGCACTGCTAAAATTACATATTTGGACACTCTTGTACAGTACATCCTCAAACTATCACGCCGCTGTAGATGTAATGTAGTTGATGTTAATGTCATGCCTGGTCCAGATAAAATGAAAGCCTCGTGGTGGACTGCATTTCATGATCAATTTTAGCATGCGTATAAAAATATTTATCGTCTACACACCATGACGTGGGAGCGCCACAGGAAGAGCCTTCAAATTGCTGCGAAGTTTATGCGTCTTCAGGTATTTCCAAACAACAGTGGCATGCAGGATTACCGTTCAAATTTAGCTTGGAGCGTACTGATCAATTTCATGGACGCATTTAAGGGTTGATACCTTTTGCGCTACGCACCACTACGCACCAAATTCGAACGTCACTGATAACAATTTAGCATTCACGAGTTGGCTGATTCAAAGTTTGAAAGATACTCTTCAATTATATTCACATTCCTTGGACAGAAACTGCAACACACTTGCCTATCCCTCTAGAAATCGGCGCTGTATACAAAAGAAAATATTAGAGGTGTCCGCTCACTAACATGCTTTGCAGCAATCCTGCTCCTACGCTCATATTCCTCCTAAGCAGCTAAAGACTGTCAAGATTAAGTTGGCGCTTCTTTACAAAGAGCTTGCGGTGAGGGTAATTGAGAGTGTTGACCGACTTTCAATCACAACGGCGATGAGGCTGGCCCTGAAAATCGCATCTGTAAATTTGAAATATTAAATGGCGCTCGGTGAGTGAACTTTGCATTTCCTGCATTGGACGACGATGGTCCTTTCTATGGCTTCCTGCAAGCAAACATTCACCTACCTCACCACGTACATGGCACCGACAGCAACGCGAGCAGTTGGATGTCAACGTACAATGGCGTTGTGATTTCAAGTGGGTTTCGAGGTACCCACTTTGCAAATTGCCCAAGTCCTCCGTCGAGTATCCAACAGTTCAATCGATAGTGAATTGATTGGCTTTGTGATGGCAGCCGGCGACTGCATCAGAAGAAACCTCAAAGCACTGAATAACTTAATAAGTTACCGGTATCAGAAACATAGTATTTCACCAAAGATTTTCTCCCTCACCAAAGCAGTACGAAGTAGTTGATAATGGAAGCATTGCAAACACTTGGATTCAGATTAGAAACATCCGGCAAAAAGTCACTCTTCGAACAAAAGACAATTCAGAGCACATTGCAGTGTTGTGTGCTATTCCACTACCAAACAAGGCTATTTCTCTCATATTTTTTAATCGAGGATGTACTAGAAAGAATGGCCTAGATCACCTAATGTAATGGATTAGGCCTGTGGCAATTCCTGGTAGGCAATGGGCTTTTTTTGGTTCTTGGACCAATGGTTATGTGGCCTTTCCTTCACAAAAAAAGTTTGAGTATCTTAGCTTCTTTATTTTGGGTATTTTGGGTATTTTTGGGTGGACTTCACTTGCCAGGAGACCAATTTTGAATATGCATTTTTTGTATGCATTTGTTATATGTGTAAGCTATGCACAATAGATGAAATGAGGTTTTGGAAACATTATGGCAATGTCTAGTGTGTAGGGTCTTAATTACAACTTGACATGTTTCCAAAAAAGAGGTATGGCGGATGCTAAAAAATAGGAGTTATTTTTGCCAATACTTTTTTTTCATCATACATTGTTTTGTTTTGATAAAAGAATTCCCCTAAAATTTTTGCAACTATTTTTAGAAACATTTTATGTTGCCCTGTCCTACACCTACTATAGTATCCACATACTAAGCTAGGTTGTTTATTTATTTATTTATTTTATTGTAAAATCTCTGAAACCATATCTCTTGGTCCTGTTGCATTCTTAGTATTGAGAAAAAGCCCTCTTCAAGGAGGGATGTATGGGTTTGGTTTTGTGACATTTAGACCTACAAATGTGAAAATTATTGAATTTCAAAGGTTTTCATAAACTAAAAAAGAGAGAAAATTTACATTTTAGCTTCATTTTGGCACCGACATATCCAGGACAAACTAGTCATTGTGGATCTATAACCACTAATTTTAAACCTTGTTGCTCATCATTCAATTTGTTGTCATTTTGAAAATAGATATGTATGAAAAAATTTAATTTAATTTTCAAAGATGAAATTACATGTCTTCTCTACTTCACAAAAAAATTAGAATTTTTAGTGGAGGATTGGTTTTTATAACAATTTTTGAAGAAAAAGTAAAGAAAAATCATATCAAATAGAAAATTATCTGAAAATCTGAAAATTTCACCATATGTGTTTATTATAGTGACAAACATCATGGTGTAAACTAATTTTTCATTTCCTTCAATAATTAGAATGCAATAGACATTTAAAATATATTGAAAGTTCAAATTGGAATAAAACATTTAATATTACAAATTTTTACAAAATTCCAATTGGAGTAGAAAATAGAGTAGAGCATGCTCACTTCATAAGAGGATTTTTGGGCCCCCAGAAAACCGTTTCAAGGGTGTTCCCCGAAATTGTTCCCACTGCTGCAGACCAGGCCCTTGCTAGTCTGAATTTTTGAAATTTGAAAAAAAAAATTTAATTTTTTTTTCAAAAAACTTCAGAATGTATTAAAGAGAAAAAAATGATTTAAAAAAATATTTTAAAAATATTTAATATTTAATTAAAATTAATTAAAAAATTATTATTTTATGACGTGGCAGTCACTCGACCACATCAGCATCGTGTTCCCAATGTTCCCTATGCGTTCCCATCATTTGGGAACTTGCAGTCTTGTACAGCAGCTGAAAATTCTCTTATGGTTATGTGGAGTTTAATCCGAGAAATATCATTTTTGTGGAGTAATTTGAGATTTACTCAATTTTTCAACATACATTAGAATGGCATAATTTGTCATCCTTTTTTTTTACTTATTTATTAAGTACATGATATCAAACATTAGTTAGACTAAAAATTTAGTTGGATACTCTTTATAACTCAATTTGAAAGGTCATAAAAAAAAGTGAATGAAAAAATTACTCCTAATCTCTTCTTATGACCCTAGATTGTCATCCAAACACCACAGAATGGCATTGGTGGTAGTCCAAGGTTGAATTTAATAAAACTAGGGTCAAGTCCTACATCCCTCAAACTGGTGGGTGTCGCGCTACCATTTGATATTGCTTTGTCATACACATATATAACATTGGATTTAAAAAACTTTATTTTCTATTGCCTCCTTATTGTAACAATTGTACGCTAATTCTACACTTTGTGGCACTTCAATATGACTACTATGAGTGTAGTATGACATTTTTACTTTGCCCCTAATTGTATTTATTACTACTACTGCCATTTAAAAGTTTGTTGTAGCTCAAAAAAATTTATAGCTAAAATTGAAATTTGAAGTTATCAATTAGGTTTACATAAAGGACAAAGACATTTAAAAAAAATAGAATATCCATCCCACACTAGTTCTCAAAATATGGGTTCTTTGTAGTAAATTTGGGATTATAGAATTTTCAATTTTTAATATAATTGATTAATTTGGAAAACCTTTCAGTAGAAAAAAAATTTGAAATTTTTTGTTTTTTGTTTTTAATGTTTTACTTTTTCAAAAATTAAAACATCAAAGTATAAATTTCCATAGAATTTTTAATTGACATACTATTTGACTCTTGTTTGCAGGTATCTTTTGAAGATAATAATTATTAGGCTTGACTTTGTCAATATGTCAATTCTTAAAGGACTTCACTGACAATAAAACTTAGTATAATTATACTAATGGATCTGGAAATGCTATAAGTTTTTACATTTGATGAATAGTTCCATCAAGAGCACAAATATTTATACTATTCAAAGAAAGGAATCTTTGCAAACATTGTTGGTAAAAATATTCATTAATAATAAAAGTGAACATATAGCATTTATAAATCAATAAGTGTCATTTCTACTAAATTTCATTTTTAATATAGTTCCATTGTCATAAAACCAAACTTTATTTCTAATGTCAAGTTAGCTTTCTAAATCATACTTTGAGTATCAATGTATTATATTTTATACGGGACTAGGTATAAATCATCAATGTAAAAAATCTCTATTAATTTTGTACATATAATATTAAAATCAATAAGAAAAAATAAATTGGTGAATTTAACAAAAAACAATCCAATTAATTTGAATTTTTTGAAATGATAAAGTAGACATGAATAATATCATATACAGTTTTTAAATACAATTGTTTTCTTTTTGCACTAACACCAACAATGCCAATATGTGAGTATAAAGATGTCATCATTTGAGCCTTCAATTTGTATATAAGTGGATATACAACAACCATTGATGGTGATTATGATATAAACACCTATAATATAGGTATCTATAGCATAGCTGCACTTTAAACTATAAAAGTTTCTACTCTATAGACACTTATACTACAGATATGTAGTCTTTTAAGCTCATAGGCTTTCATAATAACAATCTTGCACCTCACACATCTATGGTGATGGCCTTAACCCCTCAAGGCCTAAAACCTTTTTTGACAATGGAAGTTTTCAAAGAATTGCCCCACTTTGATGGTTTTTGCGCATAGATGTGTATACTTGAGATTTTTAATATTATCCATATAAAAGTAGAAACTACTACTTCTCTATTTGGGAATTAATTGTGGAAAATATTGGTTGCTAGACTTGTAGATTATAACAATTTTGGATGATTGACTTGTTGATAAAATATTTGGGGACTTTAAAGAAGAAAAATGATAAAAAGATGAACTATGATTTTTTATCCCCCTTGCAAAAAATTGGATTGGAATCTAAGGCAAATATTTCTTTTTTTGATTTTAAGGAATGAAAAAAAATTACTTTCAAAATTGTATACATTTTCAAACAAAAGTAAGGAAAAAAAAGAAGCCAAAATTGACCAAATTAGATCCTAGCATACACACACACACACACACACACACTATATATATATATATATCACTACATTTTTTACATAAAAGTTTCAATACTTTTCACAATGAGATTTTGAAAATAAAAATACAGTAAGCATGCAAACTTGACAAGGAGGGATACACAAGCTTAGTTTTGTGACATTCCGACTCACAATGAGAAAGTTATGGAATTTCAAAGTTTTTATGAATTGGAAAATTGGAAAATTACTTTTTACTCTAATTTTGGCTGTGGCAATGGCACAGGACACACTAGTATCATACTATCTACAAGAACAATTTTTCTTCAGTCAGTTCTATCCAATGATCCCAAAAGTGGCTAAATTTTGCTCATTTTCAACTTAATTTTTTCATGCCCTTTTTATAAATTTTTAAAAATCTTCCAAAAATGAACATTTGGCTAAAAACCTTGAATCTGTTTTGAGATCACTGGTTCTATCCCTCAGTCTGAAGTTGAACGCCCATGCCATCTCCCACTGTCGAAGGGGACATCACCCGTTCACAAGACTTGCAATTCAAGATGAGTAATAAGTTCACTTGAATTGCACCGCAACTTCCTGTTGGCCACCATGCCTTCCGCACATTTCGAAGCTGCAGTGAAGTTAATACGGCTATGCTAACAGCTCCCCAACTAATATGAGCCTCGAATTAGTACCTTACTAATCACTCCCACCAAAGGCACCGATATTGGCTGCCTAATGTTGCAGGATCATCGTTCATACAGGTGCAGACATCGGCGGCAATCATTGAACGTGAGATGTGATGAAGGTGGGAAGCCTCCCGTTCCTGACTGTACTTCGGAAGATATTTTAGTTCGGGGGGATTGGCTTCGCTTTTGGAAGGGAGATCTTTTGGGGTGTCGCTATTGCGGTAGGCGTTAAGACGATCCCAGGATGCCGGTGACCTGTGTGGGTGTTGAGGCATGTTCAGCAAGGGAGTAGATGTATTTCAGTTTGAGCTGCCACTTGAAATTTCTTCAAGAACAGAGTGCTGGGGAAGTCTAGTTTTGTCACGGAACAGAGGATTATATTGCTCTGGTGTAGTTTGATAGAGAACGGAGCATTGTAGAGGTACAATTTGACAGTGGAAGAGGAAATTTGGGTATTGATTAGTTGTCATGACGCACTCTACCGGTAGCTCGTCGGAATCGGGAGTGACGGTGGAAATGGGTATGGCGCCGATTGGAGAGGAGGCCGTACGCCAGTGCGGGCATTCGGAAGTCTGGACTTTACCTGGACGTTGTGCGATTCGGAAGGTGCAACCAGAGGTTAGAATGAGCGATCAACAAGTCCCGGTGTACTGGGACCAAACGGTGCCGGTTTGGCCGTCTTGCAAGCGAGCGGATCTTGCCCCTTGTAAAAGAAAGTCTGCGCATACTTCAAGTGGGAGTAGTTATGGCGAGTGCTACCACACCATACACCGAAGCTCTGCAAGAAACAGAGGTAACGAGGATGTGGTAAGGAGGAGTGGCAATGCAACCGAAATTTCTTCCCAGGTTAGTTTTGACGACATCATGTCCATGTACAAGAGCTCTCTGATGTGGAAGAAATCCTCGCTAATGATCCCGGGTAATTGCTAAGTAGTAGACAACGGCAATATGAAAGGCGAAACTGTCTAGTGAAATTTTGCAGTCACTTGGAATCACAACGCCATTGTTGTCATCCAACTGCTCGCGTTGCTGTCGGTGCCATGTGCGTGGTGAGGGAGGTGAATGTTTGCTTGCAGGAAGCCATAGAAAGCAGGAATGCAAAGTTCACTCACCGAGCGCCATTTAATATTTCAAATTTACAGATGCGATTTTCAGGGCCAGCCTCATCGCCGTTGTGATTGAAAGTCGGTCAACACTCTCAATTACGCTCACCGCAAGCTCTTTGTAAAGGAGTGCCAACCCAATCTTGACAGTCTTTAGCTACGAGGAATATGAGCGTAGGAGCAGGATTGCTGTAAGCATGTTAGTGAGCGGACACCTCTAATATTTTCTTTTGTATACAACGCCGATTTCTAGAGGGATAGGCAAGTGTGTTGCAGTTTCTGTCCAAGGAATGTGAATATAATTGAAGAGTATCTTTCAAACTTTGAATCAGCCAACTCGTGAATGCTAAATTGTTATCAGTGACGTTTGAATTTGGTGCATAGCGGACTAAGACAGGGTGCAAAAGGTATCAACCCTTAAATGCATCCATGAAATTGATCAGTACGCTCCTAGCTAAATTTGAACGGTTCAATCCTGCATGGCACTGTTGTTTGAAAATACCTGAAGACGCATAAACTTCCCAGCAATTTGAAGGCTCTTCCTGTGGCGCTCCCACGGCATGGTGTGTAGACGATAAATATTTTTATACGCATGCTCAAATTGATCATGAAATTCAGTCCACTACGAGGCTTTCATTTTATCTGGACCAGGCATGGCATTAACATCAACTACATTACATCTACAGCGGCATGATAGTTTGAGGATGTACTGTGCAACAAATATGTAATTTCAGCAGTGCTATTTTGTTGTTCACTTCCAAATCCAGCCAACGCAATCCTAGGCTGGCAATCTTGTTGCGAAACCTCATCCCCGTTGTGAAAATATCAAATCACAATTATCAAATTACCTCCATTCTCGAACTCAGTAGTTGCCGCTCAATTGAACATCCTTAAATAACATGAAATAAGCAGTAAACCACTAGAAGCTTTTAGTTGCAGATCGATGCACCACAGAACAAAAGGGGGAAAGTCTCTGGAAGCGCAATTGCTCGTTCAATATCATTTCTCTATTCTATTCTGAACTCCAGTGCTTGCAATCCTCCACGATATGGTAGTCTCGACTCCTGGCCTCTGGATCTCCTGACTTTCGATCGCTCGGGCATAAAACCCGTTGACGATGGACTGCTCAAACGCTGAACCACGGTGAGATCTCCAATTACCGCTGCTGAATGAATTGTATGCGAAAGCATCCCACAATTGTATTAGGTCGAAGGGAGGACGATGAACGCTGGCCTTATTTCTGAGGTTAACACGGCTTCCAGACTTGAATGACTGGGGATGACAGGTTTCAAACGGCGGTATCAAACGGTAGCGTCACCGGCTTGACCTTGGTTTTATTAAATTTAAACAAGGTGCTTGAACCACAATGACTAGTGTGCGCTGTGCCGATGCCACAGTCAGAAGTAAAGTAAAAGTAATTTTCTGATTTTTTAGAACCATAAAAGCTTTGAAATTCAATAACTTTCACACCATTTGTTGAAACACCACGAAACCAAGCCTATGCACCCCTCCTCGCTGAGAGCTTTCCAATGGTACCAAATATGCAACCACAGGACACACGGTTTAGGAGATCTCAACATGACAAACAAAACAAATTATTTGTCTTAAGGTATAGATGACTAGAGTGCTCTGGGTGTGCTGATGCCAAATTAAAGGTAAAATTTAATTCTCTTTCCTTTAGTTTATGAAAACCTTTGAAATTCAATAATTTTCATATTTGTAGGTCTAATGTAACAAAGCAAAACCCATATATCCTTTCTTGAAGAGGGCTTTTTGTCAATACCAAGAATACAAAAGGGGCTGGGACGCATGGTTTTAGAGATTTTACAATTAGAAAACAAAACAAATAAACAACCTAGCTTAATGTGTGGATGCTATTGTAGGTGTAGGGCAAGGCAATTGAAAATGTTTCTAAAGATATATGCCAAAGAATTTTAGCATCCACCATACCTTCTTTTGGGAAAAATATCAAAGTGTAATTAAGACCCTATATACTAATACCACAATTTTTCCAAAACCTCATTTCATCCATTGTACATAACTTATATGTATAAGAACTACATACAAAAATTGCATATTCAGAATTGGTCTCCTTGGCAATTGAGGTCCCTCTAATATACCCAAAATAAAGAAACCAAGATAGTCAAATTTTTTGTGAAAAAAAGGCCACTTAACCATTGGTCCAAGAATTTTAAAAAAACCATTGCCTACTTGTGATTGTCACAGGCCTAATCCATTGCATTAGGTGAACTAGGCCATTCTTTCTACATCTTGGAATCAAAATTATAAGGGAATTAGTCTTTTTTTTGTAAGTAGAATAGCAAACAATTGTACAATGTGCTATGAAGTGTCTTTTATTCAAAGAATGACTTTTTGTTTAATGTTTCTAATTTGAATCCAAGTGTTTGCAATGCTACCATTATTAGCCCATAAAATGCCCAATGCACTAAAATCTAGTGTTTGCAAAACTTGAAGTTAAATAAAACCTAACCAAGTTGCTACTTTTGGTGGTTTGTATTTTTGGTGAATTCTTGTCAAATTCTATTTTTAGCATCAAAAATTTGATTTTAAAAATAATTAATTATAAAGTTTTTATTCAAGATTTTGTGCAAGAGGACTCATTGCAATCTTGACTTTCTCTAGTGTTGAGGGTTCTTGGAAATGAACCTCAAATACACTAGATCTTGGAGAAAAAATCACATTCAAAATTCATTCAAAAAATTATAGAGTAAATTTTGAGAAGCCATAAATTGATTATATTTATACTTTGGGGGGGGGGAGACTACCGGTGCAATAGAAAGTATTGTGAGATAAAAAAATAGGGTCAATTTAATTTGTGGAAGGAAAAATTTATACTTTTTGTACATCTACTATAGCATAGGTAAAATATCTTGGTTGTCTTTATATATAAAATAGGGTGGTGAGAAATTCCTACCTTTTTTTGAGCTATAGAAGAAAAAGAATAGGATGGCAAATAAAGGCCCAAAAAGCATTTAGTAGGTTCAATTTGTAAATTAGTTGCTTTAGTGGGTGGTTGCAATAGGTACCTTATATTTCAATTAGGCACTTGGAATTCAATAGGCACTAAGGTAGTTAAATTTCAATTAAGGTCAAGGTTTCTACTGTAGTACCTGTGTATTGTATATATACTTGGATATTGTCTAGTAGCCTCAATGGCTCCTTTGGCGCGCATTTTGGTGATGCAAATGTGGGTTTTTTAGAGTGCATTAGACATGCGGGAATGCTTCTTGCAATTCAACATCTTATATTGATCATCGTTCTTGTTGCCAAGCTTGCACCGAACCAACATTTTGAAATTAGGATTTCTACAGTTCTTGTCAATCTTGCACTCAACAAGCATTTCCAAATTAGGGTTTCAACAATTGCTTCAAATTTTGGGGAATCATTTTCTATCTTTTATCTTGGAAGACACACAAGATTCACAATTTGGTGTTTCAGAGTCCTGTGTTTAGGGTTTGGTGCCTCACTTTGATTTATTGAAGGGTTTGCGGTTTGCGTTTGCCATTACTACCCATTGAGACGGTGATTAGTGTATGAGCCTTGATATCATCACCAATGTCGTAGCACAGGAAAGTCAAGTTGCTTCTCTAAGACCGGAAATGGTCTTAAAGTGACTCGTTTATTGTTCCCACAGAGATTTGGTTGTCAGATGACTAATATTCGGAAATCAAAACAAGGATTACCACAAAAAACCCAAGCACACTTACCTAAACTTACCTTATCGTACTCTAAAACTCTACAGACTCCCCTATTTACAAACTTACAGAATTCAAACCGCAATGGAGAGTGGTTGTTAAGTCCAGTCCTCCTACATCCTAAGATACTTTCCGGTTTTTCCCAGTAACCAGTGTCCGGAATCGAGTTTAACCTCTGAACAAAGAGGGATTTGCGTATTGTGATTAAGGAAGGAAGCTTACAACCTACCCTTTGCGTTTTAAAGTGTCAAGAGTGCCACTTAAATAAAGAAACAATAAAACAACATCAATCCTATTTAACCTAGTTTCCCTCACAACTAAACCGGATAGCTATCTGGCCTAGCAGGTCACGCAAGGAACTTCAGTCAAAATCTAACTTAAACTACAACGACAGCCTACTAGATTAGTCTAAACTCTGGGCAGAATCCAGGACGGACGGATTGAGAAGTTGTCACCTTCCCTACACATTTCCAGTTACTAGAGAATCTGCCAACCGCTTGAACTGGAGTTGTCCGGAATCATCTACGGCTATGGCTCCAAGTGATTGGGACTATCTTCAAATAACGAGAAAACCGGAACCGATCGCACTGAGGGATCAGGAATCCACCATCACATACAGATTGCACTTACTCTCCCAAGAATTCGGATAAACCCAATATCCGGGCACACTCTCTCCCTACCTATTTCTGCAATTCTACAGAACATACACCAACAGAGTCACCCACTAGAATACACACTGCCACCTCAATGTGAACCAGAAAAGCTGATTTGAATTGCACAATGCTAGGAAAACAAGGTATGAAAATGCACACCAACAAACTAAAAACAAACACCTAAATAGTTTACAACCCAAGGGAAATCAAGACTAACCACAAGGGAATGACACATGTCATTTGCTTTATCCAACTCTAAGTTGACTTTTACTAGAATCCAGAGCTGTCCGTAAAAAGTGGATCTCAGATCCGAAAAATCCGGATCCAATGAAGTCAAAATTACCTACTCACCTAAAAGCAACTTGAAAAATGCTTTCTACCAAAAACTTAGATTTTTAGCCGCCTACTTACTGTAATTCCTAACCCTAAACCTATTTCCTTGACTACTTCCCTGGAATCTCTCCCGTCTTAGTGGCGCCCCTTCTTGCTGGCTGTTTCCGAGCAGAACCGGAAGTGTTCTTGCGCTTCCTCGCCTGGGTGGATTTGGCCTTCAGTTGGGCCTTGACCTTCCTTGTCATGGCCAATTTGGCATCCGGATCAGAATCCGGTTCTGACTCCTTGCCTCCAGATCCAGAGGTGGATTCTTCATCTTCCTCTTCGGATTCATCTTCTTCTTCCTCTTCCTTGATCTTGTCCGGAACTGCCTTCTTTTTCTTCTGGCTGTCCGTCACCTTGCTCTTGGATGGGGAAGGCTTGGGGGAAACTGTAGGTTTCTTGCTCTGTGGAATTCCCACACTCCCTTCCCGTTGCTGTGACTAGCTCTTGGTCAAAGAAACCAGTGTATGCTCTGTTCCGGATTCAAGCACAATGCTTGTCTTCGGAGGTGTGGTCATAACCACATCCTCAGATGGCTCTCCGGTTTTCTCCTTCACCACAGGAGTTGTTGGCTTCCCCTTTGGCAAGGGTGGCTTAGAGGGAGTCGCCTCTGTCACTTTCTCCTCTTCCGGTTTAGTTTCCGGTTGGAGGGGCGGACTAACATCTCCCATGACTTCCCTCATTTGTACCAACAACTTCTCCATCTTTACGTTGAAGGAAACTAGGACGTTGATCACCTTATTCCCTAGTTTCCTTGTTCCCTCCAAGACCTTCTCATCAAAGAGTTTGGCCTTGTTCAAGACCTTTGCCGGAACGCTAATGAATTCTTTAATCCGGTCAAGGGTCTCTACTGACTGAGCTGAGAATTTCGAGTTTCTCTCACTATCCTACTTCTGTTCACTCAGCTCTGCCTTAAGGGAAAACAGTTCATCCATCAACTCCTGATACTTAGCTTTTCCGGATTTCTCCTCAACATCCTCTATCAAGTTCCGGACCTACTCTACACACTCAGCCCCGGGAATATCTCCCAACATCTTGCATACCTTTTTCAAGGTTCCTCTCTCTCGCTCATAATCCTCACGGACTTTCGTGAGTTCCCCTATAATCGACCCTAAAGGATCACTGTTCCAGACAGGGTCCTTCTCTTTCTCCTTTTCTACCTTGACCGCTGTCCTCTCTTGCTTTTCCGGTTCCGGTTTCCCAGTTAGACCGAAAGGCTCAGCCTTTCTCTCAGCTTCCTCCATCTCGTCATCTGAATCTAACTTCATTCCGTGAGCTAACTTCACCTCTCTCACTGCATACTCTTGCCTCTCAGATTCCCTCGTGCAGTCTTGTGAATGGTAGAGGTGGTAGAGAAAGGGAGAAATGCTAGAGGGCTTAGTCTTGCCGACTCCCTTGCACAACTTCACGACATAATCCCTCATAACTATGCCCCAGTCTATCTTCCGGTCACCGCTCAGTGCACCAAAGATTGTATTCCCCAGGGTGAGAGTCATCCGGTTTTCCCTATCCGGACTGAGAATTGGCACTATGAACTCTAACACCCGCCTCTCTCTTGCGTTCTTGCAATCACTCACGGTGTACCCATCCTTGGAGTGAGGTCCTGTCCAGAACTTATCCACCACGAATTTGTCAGTCCGTGAGGCACCTCCTTCTCCTTCCTTGGCAAAGCCGTAAACTTCCCGCCAGACTCCAACTGTCCACTTGTCCGGAAGCGCCCTCAATGTCTTCTTCCACTCGTTTGACTGGGGTTGCAGCAACTCCCGTACCATCACGTCATCCTTGAAGCTCCATGGCCGATCGATCAATCCGGCGCAACCCATCTGGTTGAGGTCTTCCAACAGGTCCCCTCGCTCCTCAGCATCCTCTGGAATAAGCGGAATTACGTTTCTCAACGAAACCTTGGTAGTGACCTCTTCCTCGGCCTCGCTCCCAGACATGGCTCCCACTCGTGAAGCTCACACAACTCTCGGAAAACGCATACAAAAACTTCACACACGCACAACTAACTTGCCCGGGTACTCTTACTAAAACTGTAACCGGAAAACAGGAAACCAGCAGCAGGAGTAGCAGCGCGCTACGCGCGCACGCAACCTCCAAAGCTCAGAACTCGCCAAGAAATCACAACAATGAGGTTTGGAACTCCAAATGACAACCTAAAAAGACTTCACTCGGGTTTCCCCTCTCCCCCATTCTCGGCCGCTAGGAACGGAGTTCCCGACATTCCGACTATTAAAATCTTGTGGTCCCTGGCTTCCCACGAGACTGACCGTTGGGTGGTACTTTCTCTAAACTCCCGGTACGATTCCTACTGACTTGATGCGTGTTCTAGCCTGTTCCCGATAGACTCAGTACAATTCTAAGTACCCCTAGTGTCAGGCTCTAACCTAGTTTCTGACTTTCCTAATCCAGGTGGATATTCCGGTTCCGGTTCCGGTAAAAAGACAATCCCTCTTTTAGCACTATTATCTCCTTATGGTTTCTCGACATTCCGGTTTTCCTTACTATACTATAACTTTGGATATAGACTAGGAAAATCAAAAATAAATATGACAAATCAAAAAAATTAAAAGCTATTTTATACTATCTAGACTAAAGAGGGGTTTTAGGGTTGTGACAACCAACTTTGTCATTCTTGCAGTGCTGCATTGGAAATTTTGTGAGTCTTGCCTTAAACTACCTTCAATTTTTTTCCAAGTGAATGCTAACTTGATTCCAAACTTACTGTCCTTGAATTTCTAATGTACATGACTCCATATTGTTATAATGGATATACTAGGCTTAAGGATTCAATTCAAATTGTTGTTCTTGAATTCAAATTTTGCATGCCGCTAAGTTTAGGGTTCACAGTTGCAAGCATTAGTGCCACCATTGTGGATTGATGAAGAAGAATACATTATTTTCTAATTTGAAAAGCATTGTCAGTGGGTTTTTTAGCAAAAGTTGGTGGCTCCAACATTTTTTTTCCAACGACAATTGGTGTACAACTCTTTTTGGCACTCTCATAGTTGATGACTTATCTGGGCTTAGTTCTCCTTTAGAGGAGGATAATAAGGAATGTGTGCAATGGACACATTGTAGTTGCCTACGCCTGCAACTGAATTTGTCACTTATACATGTAGATCATGTTGGACATTGTTGAAGGTTGACTTGTAGTTTTGCTGATTCTTCTCATGTTCTTGCAAGCCTTAGTACGGTAACTCTCACTATAGCTCATAGTAGTACAATAGTCAACATTCACATCTTGTTATTTTTTTTTTACAATTTTGGGGGTTGAGGATTGGCATAAGTGAGTCAACAGGTGTATATAGTGGATGATCTGAGATTAAGAGGCCCTTGGACTACTTCATTTTGGATATTAGAATGGGTTTGCAAGCTTATTGATACTTGTGTTTTTAAACACAATTGGCTTATTAAATTTCCTAAGTTTTTTTTATCATGTAAATGAATGTGAATATACTTTTGTGCCTTGAAATCGATTTTAGATATTGCATTAAGACTGTCTGGTGTAGCTTAACTTTTGTAATGTGTGCTTTGTTTTCTTATGAATGGTGAAATGTACATAGTTGTAACTTTAGTTTTTGATTTTCAAACTCTTTAGTGGCACATAGATAGCATGTGTGAGGTGCATTTCAACATATTCTTAATCCATCATAATCCTTGAAACTGAGATGTTTCCTTGTATACAATGTTTTTAGTCTTCTCAGTACTTTATAATTATGAAATTTAGAAAAAAAATAGGATCTTCAAAATGAATCCCTCAAAGAATTTACAAAAACAAATAGGGTACTCTAAAATATACTCTGGTAGTTGTATTTCTACTAATAGGGAGGGGAAGAGAAATGGGAAGGACATAAATACGCCCCCACATTGCTCTTGTAGTTTTTAACACCCTTATGGTCAAACATTATAATCTTTCACTCTATAAGTGATATAATTGTTGTGTTTTCTTTTCCTATGCGATCCCTAACATGTGTAGTTGGTTACAATTAAAAAAGAATTGATACAACTTATCAAAATGTTGGCATTTTGTTCAATTTAAAGCAAATTCCTAGAAGCTCAGAACAGGCCTTGGACATTTAGGGGTTACCTAGTTCTACTGCTATGGTGAGGGAGAAAATCTTTCCATCACACAATGTTTCTGATACCGGTATTACGTTATTCAGTGCTTTGAGGTTTTTCTGATACAGGCGCTGCCATTACACAGCCAATTAATTCACTATCGATTGAATTGTTGGATACTCGACGGAGGACTTGGGCAATTTGCAAAGCGGCTATCTCGAAACCCAATTTCTCTAAATCTCTGGATTTGGGATCTGTAGATCAAATTCAGAGGTCATCAAAAGTTAGAACCCAGAGACCCCAAAATCCACGGCAGCCCTAATTGTTAAGAAAAATCTCTGAATCCAATCCAATACTGAAACGAATTGGTCTCGGTCTTCTGTTCAGATCTCTTTCAGAATCCTACTCTGTCAGAAGAAAGCCCGTCTAAGTAACGTTGTGCGATCTTGTGAGTAAGTTAAGGCTTAGCTTGATGTCTTTCTTGTGTTCAGTTCGCAATCCACTTATGCACAGACTTCATTTCTGAAATAGGCATTTTGCTTATATTTCTTGCAGCTTTAACTGTGTACTCGACAGATGTGGTGACGGATAAAGACTTTATTCTTGCACTGTATGCTAAAAGTACATCCACAATCTTATGCTTATTTCAATTTACAATGTAGTGGAATTCGTGAAATTGGCGAGATTCCCGTGCCAAATATTGTGACGTCCATCTTCACAGAATTCAGAAACTAACTGGGTAAAGTGTACACGGACGTTTCACGCCGCGCGTTCTGAAAGGTGCCGAAGTAGTGGAATACCGCCGAAGGAACGAATTCACGTTCGTTCAATGTGTGAGAAACAAAAACTCCCTTTCTCTGTAAGGACGCACTGGATGCACGTGCAAACTAAAATTCCTCGTAAATGGCAGTTGCATGCCTTTCATGACGAGAGGAGACTACTTCCGGCCTCCTCGATTTCCTCTGCGGAGTAGCCACTGGGCCGAAAATTCGTGACGGTCGTATACTCTTCGACGCCCTTGAGAAACAATAAAGCTCGGTCGTAGGACTTGCCCGCGTCGTCCTCGCTCTCGAACATCCCCAAGTGGAACGTCATCTTCTCCCCCTCGCTCGACGTCTGGCTGATCTTCGCTTCATACAGCACCGAACCTTTTTTCCCTTTCCTCATGGTCACCCCTTTCATACGACTCTTGCCTTTGTTGAACTTGGCCGAAGTCCTCCGGAGCTTCCACAAAAAGTCCCGGGTGCTCCAACCAACATGCTCTGCGATGTAGTCTGCGTAAGTAGACTCCGGAAAGTTCAATGGGTACGGCTTCCCTCGCGACGTTTCCAGAATGCCAAGTTTAATTGCAGCCCTGTCGTGAGCCCGCTTCGCTCCGTCAGATGTTGGGAAATTCCCAAGGAAGAGTTGGACCCCCTTTTTTCTGAGGTTGTTGCGGAGCTGCTGATTCTTCAGCCACAAGTGCGCCTCCCATTGCTTGTTCTTCCTGTGGTACGTCACACCGATGCTCTCCGTGGGGGGTATCACCGGTCGCGGGACTACAACTTGCTCGGTGTCTCCAACCTTGGGCGTTTGCATTTGGTTTGAAACTGATTCTGGCAAGCGTGGGCGATGCTCCTGGACAATCATTCGCTCCAGGTCATGTACAAAGTCGATGAATGTGATGTCCTGACTCTGAGCGTTCGTACTTTGATCAGAATTCTCTTCGCCAACCCACAGCCGGTCGCGTTGAAAACCTAAGTCGGCGCAATTTGAGTTTTCGGCGTCGGTTGATGTGGAATTGTCGTCAGAAACGCTCATGTCCCACCCGCGGTCTGGTTCGACTAGCTCTCCAACGATCTCATCATTGGAAACGGATTCTGGCATGATTTGCGGCTCCTCCTCCATGATCATTCGCTCCAGATCCATTGCGTAATCGTCGAATGAGACCTCCTGATCGTGGGTGTTTGTGCTCTTCTGATCATTAGAACTCTCCTCATCAAGCAACAGCTCGAAGCCCTGACATTCATCGCAATTCGACTCTTCGAGATCGATCGTTACGTCGTTTTTTTCGAAAGTGAGAGTACCCCAATTGCAACACAGTTCCGTGGTGCCGAGATGAGCAGACAGGAAGAAGTTCTGCCCTGTTCCTTCCATCCAGCGAGACGGATCGAACTGCGAATTCAGGGGGAGAGCTAGGGTGTACTCTGACTGCTAGCCCAAGCTCCAACCTTGAGCGCTGATAGAGAATTCTATGGTCGAGTGAGGCGCAAAGTGAAGGGGCAGAGGTATGTGCAATCAAAGACAAGGCCGGAGAGGAATGAAGATGGGCTTCGCTGCCTGGAATGCTGCCCATTTGTACTGCTTTGTGTGGATCTCGGCGGGAAGCCTGGAAGAAGTGCGCGAACAGCGGCCTCGGTTATTTGCTTTCGCTTCGCGACGCACTTTTTCCATAACATTCAGTAGCCTGACGGGAGGCTGGCTTTCAGTTGCCTCTTCAGACCTCATCCATATTATCCATCCACATTATCTAATACAAGGCCTCAAATCTCATGTTAGACTTGAATACTCGATGACCTGACAACCTAACATTACTACAATTTCAGATTTTAAGACAAGTTCATATTCTACTTCACATTGAATATTGAGGAATTGTTGTATAATATTGATCAATAACTTCAATTCACATGATTATTGGTATAGAAATTGCACTCCCCTTGACAGCTGAATTAAATCACACTCAGACTCAAATTGGTTTTCTAACCTATTTTGACACCTAACCTTATAGCTAAAAATATGATGTGGAATATTTGACATCATGCCATCCTTAGGATGAAATGACGTAAAATATTCTACATCATCCCATTAGAAGAAAGGCAACCTACCTTACTACTATTGAATGTTATGTCTAAACTTCATAGATTGATACCCAAATTCCCATTAATAACCATCTTGAAATGACACCTAGTTCTCATGTGACATGGCGGGAATTTATTTGACCCATTATTCTAGAAGTTGAAATTAGTGGGAGTGGTGAGATTTGTAAAAGTAATAATTTTGGATTGAAATCTCATCTTTCTTATAGCAATGTTTTTGTCCCTTTAACCATTTTTGTACAATTAAAATTTTTTTAATTCATTTAATCCCTCATAACTCAAATCTAGTTTAGGTAGAAATTGTCAAATTGTCACTTTTTAGGGCAATGGGGAAAAATGGGGATACCCTAAATTTTTACCCTTGAATTCAATTGTACTGATTTATAGAAGACTACTACAAGAATTAGTTTAAATTATTTCATAAACCTTAGGGTGATTGCAGAAAACACTTGTACTATTTGTTGCGGGGTTTTTTGACCCCTTTAACAAGGCTCTAACTTTTGAATTATAAACTCAATGCAAAAATAAAAAATAAAATTTTTAGATATGTTGATTGCAATTGATACCCTTATTTGTCAAAAAATTTAAAAAATCATTTCATATTTAAAAGTCAATTTTGTTAATTTGTTACACATTCCAATTTAGGGATTTTTAGTACTCATTTTAATTCAAAAAAAATAATTTTGAGGTGAAATTTTGAGAGGATGGTTTCTTAATATACTTATAGCTAAAAACTAAAGGAAATTTAAAAATAGTTAATTTTATAAGGTGTAGAAGTCCACAAAGAGACCTTTGTGTTGTTTGCTTTTTGAAATGTATGAAACATTATTTTATTCAATAATTTAATCATTTAATGATTATATTAGTAAAAGGTAGGAATTTTATTTTAATTAAAATTAAGAAAACCACCAAAATAATGTTTCATATGTTTCAAAAAGCAAATAGCACAAAGGTCTCTTTGTGGACTTTTACACCTTATAACCTTAAAATTTGTTTTTTAAGGTTCAAAACAGTACTAAAAAATCCTAAAGTGGAATTTGTGACAAAACATTGGAGGCTGATTAAAAATAATAAAATATTTTTGAAAAATCTTCAAAAAATAGAATAGATATATAATAGTTATGAGTACGTTACCTATCAATTTTGAATCATTTAGAACTAGTACACAAAAGTTATAGCCAAAAAACCAGTCACCAAAAATGTATAAGTGAAAATAGTACAAGTGTTTCTTGCATTCACCCCTAATCACTTATTTCAAGGGAAAAAAATCATTTTTTTTTCTAGCACAAATTCATTACATGAACAAATCCACTTTAATCATATTTTATGGAATCTTTTTAATCCTTCAAATATAAAGCATTTAAAGACATTATCTAATAAAATTTTTGTTTTGAATTTATATAAGATCAATTGATAAGTTGATGATTAATATTGAACCAATTCAAGTTTGATCTTGAATATTTGTTAGTATATACAAAAAATCTAATATTCTAGTTGAATGTATTTCAACTAAGTTTATTCAACCTTTAAAAATGTTTTCAAGTTTTTAAAACAAATTGTCAATATTCTAATTCAGCTATCCAAATGCACCAATTCAAGGGCATGGAGAGAATTGATCAATGCCAACTTAGTTAGCAAGGTTGAGGTTAAAAGCCATAATGATGAAATTATTTCATCATCCTTATTCCTTTGAAGGTGATTTTCGAGTAATCAACATCTTCAATAAAAAAATAGACATGAACATCATTTTTAAAAATAAATAATTTTCATCTAATGGAAAATTAGGTAAGAAAATCATCCAATTGAAAGTAATTGTTTCACATATTCAACTTAAAATAAATACTTTTAGGCACTAATATATATAATATGGGCTACAAAGATTTTGATTTTTCATTAAAAAAATAATCAACTCTCTAAAATGAGACATATAAATCATTGGAGCCTACAAATAGTATCCATTCACATTAAACACTATTCATTAGAGGGCCCAAAAACTCAAAAAAATATAAGACAATTTTTTTACATTTTCTTTATGAATTTTTTTTCTCTTAGGCACTATAAAGTCTTACTTGAATTGGAATTGGAACTTGAGACTAAAAAATTCATTAATGAATATTAAATAATTAGAATCTAAAGTAAATTTAAAATAAAATTGCTTGTCCCTCAAAGATGGGAAACTGCCCATATTAACCCCTAAAGGACCATTGTCCCCTTAGACTCTTAGAGGACAAAATGGATTTCGGGTAGGTTCCCATGACTTCAATTTTTGGCTAAACTTTTTGAAACTTTTTCACAAGATAGAAAAACTGATTAGCTTTGTGGGAAAGTAATTTTTATTTCAATTGGTGACCGGGAGCAAAAGTAATACCACAAAAAACCCAAATTTTCATTCAGTGGGCAGAATTTTTTTTCTGTAAAAAGTCAAAATTTGATTTTTCAATTCTTTTCCTGGAATGATACATTTTTGCCTACATGTGAAGCTTTGATTCACTCTATTTGGACTTATAATGAGAAAGTTATGGACAATCTTGTTTTTTGGGCAATTTAAACATCTTCTTGAAAAAATAACTTATAGGATTCATTTCTAAATGCAATTTTTACAAGTTAAAAAAAATTGTTTGACAAGGTTATATTTACTTGCTAGAACAATCTCACCGTTGGAATTATTGTATTTCAATCCCATCTTAGAGTTATTAATGATTTAGTTTTTCTTTCAATCTTGAACCTACATCTATGTAACAATTTTTTAAAGAATGAAAATCATGTGTTTATTGTATGAATTTCTTTTCCTAGACTCTCAACTCAATTTTTCAACAAAAAAAATTATAAATTCAAGTTCTATATTACAAATTTTTTTACAAATGGCGGTCAAAGTCATCTGAAAATGCAGACCAGAGTTCAAAAAAATTTGTATTTCCAACTTTGAATGCTCATATCTTCAAATCTATACAGTCAAACTTCATTAAATTCTTACCACATGATTTCACTCAAGTTAAGTACAAGATCCAATGGTTAGATTCTTTAGAAAATGTATTTTTTGTTTTCTTGGGTGAATGCAATAGAAATGGCAGTTTTGAAAGTTTTTTGATAGAAAAATGGCCTTGGTCTTTTAAGGGTTAAGAAGCTATTTTGGAGCTTGAATACAAAAGTTATAGCCAAAAAAATAGTCACCTAAAACGTGTAAGTGAAAATAGTATAAGTGTTACATGCAATCACCCCTCAAGGATTGAAAGATTATAGCATTTGGAATTTGAAGATTAAATTTTTTAACCAACCTCATTCAATTGATAGTGTCAACAAAATTTAATTCCTCCTAGATTGAGATTTTTGTACCACTTATTGTATAGGTTTTGTTTTTTACAATTACATCCAATAATAATATTAATTACATATCTACTAAATTTCAAAGGTTTAAGAGTTTTAAATATGTTGTCAAAAGATGCTCACTTTGCTTTAAAACTTTGGGCAATTTAACTTCTTGATATATGCATCCAATAAAAAAATCTATATTCTCAGTATGGAGGTATATGTCTACAACTTGTGCCAAAATTTAGAAAGATTCATTCAAAATTGGATTTGTAAGAACCTATCTCAATTTTCAACTAGACCTTCAACAACCAATTGGTCTTTAATGGATTAACTTTTTCAATTCCTTATTGGTTGACAATCATACTATAGCAATACAAAAATAATATTAAACGCATCATATTGATTTTACTTAAAATATTTAAGACTTCTATATTAAATTTATTGTTCACAATTTTTCATGGTTTTACAATTTATAAAATTTTGTATATTACTATAAAATATACAAATTGATTAGTTTACATAGTTTAATGGAATAATTATTTTAAAATAAATCAAAAAAATTATAACTTTTCTATTTTTTTTCTCACTATTTAAATTGTAAATAAATGTGATTTTTGGTTTTAAATGTTGTTTGTAAGATGAAATTATTGATGACAATCTAGTAAAATTATTCACAATAAACTATACAATTATATTGCATTTATTATTTGATAACATTAATTTCCTTACTATAAAATATCTACTATTTTTGAATTCTTTTTTTAATCATGTATTGTGAAAATGTCCATTGCATTTGAAAACTTCATCAATGATGCCTTGAAATTTCATAAAGGATAATTTACAGTAGTGAAAAATATCCATATTAGATTTGACGTCATCCAATGTATCTTTGGCACTTCCATACCTTGCTGCTTCAACCACTTTAGGACTATTTGGTCACTTCTAAGAGTATCATCACTTTGGATTAATTGGATTTTACGCAATAGTTTGGTTTTCTTGTAGCATAGATGGCCCTTAGTTCTTATTCAACAGACTCTTTGGAAAGCCTTACTAGATCATGGTCAAGCTGCGTTCATCAAAGCTCAAATCTCTTCTTGTCATCACTTGTAGCGAGCAAACACTATTTGGAAGAAATTCAATGATGCCTGGTTGCAATCACCAATTCTTGCTTGTAGACAATGTTCTTTAGTGATGTGGAACGAAAAGGGCCCTCAATTGTATTCTTTTTCTTAGGCAATTGGTTCTTTTTATTTTTCTCTTTGCTCATATTCTCTTCATTTGCCAGCCTTTGGGCTTGGTAGTTGTTTTGTATGCCTTTTTTTTAATACAATGGTATTTTCCATTTGTTCAAAAAAAATGAAGTGGATTATGATTTATTGGAACTATGGAGAATGAATGAAATTGAAATTTTTTGTATGTATGTAACAAAAACCATTTTCTTTAATAGTCAAGTTTGGATAGTCTTAATAAAAGAATCTTATAGACAAATGTGGTGCTTTTATGTTCTACATTCTTCAATTTACTAAACTTTTATTTCAAAAGTTTGTAAACAAAAAAATAAAAATAGTACTTTGAAGTGTATGCATTTTCAATTTAGAATTACTTTTATTTTCACTTATTAGGCCAAGATTTAATAAGGATTGTTAGACCTTCTTCAACACAATTGCAAGTCTTAGAGAATGTGTACATGGAAATTTCCTAGTTGGTAGTTTATATGAAGTGTAGCTTGGTTTCCTCAAGAATTGAGAGTGCTATTTCTTTTTCTTTGAAAGCAAAGAAATGTTCATGGTAAAAAAAATTTCAAAGGATTTTTTAATTTTGTTGGTTGAGTGAAAATTGTGAAGCTTCTTTTCAACTTTGTATGTAAGATTGTAAGAAATTCTTTGAAAGTTTCTCCAAATAGCAAAAATGGGGGTCACCCCCCCTTTATATAGAATGGCTTATGATTGATTTTTTTCTCCTACTAGTTTCTTTGATTTAAAAAAAAATTGACTATCTTGAGTAAAAAATAATTTTTCATTTTTAAAAATTTATGTGGAAAAAGAACATGTCATCTAAAGTTTCAACAACATTCTAATATTATTCTATATTAGGATGACTTATAATTATAAATGTGACTTTTTAAAACGAAAAAACGAAAAACTCCATTGAACTCCGAAATGGCCGGGCGCGGGAACGGTCACTCTCGATTGCGAGGTGTGGCGGGAAACCCCGAAACCGGACCTGGTTTAGGCCCTCAATCAGGACCTCTGATACCGAACGCAAGAGTTGGCCGTCGCGGCACTGCGGCAGTGTGTTTTTTCTTCTCCAGTTTCCCATTCTCTCGCACGGAAGCTCAAATCCCCAATTTCGAAGCCCGATTGCCGCTTGCACGCACGCACCTGCAGCGATGGCGAAGGAGGAGGAGGAGTACCGCGACGAGATGGAGGAGCGTCTGGTGAACGAGGAGTACAAGATCTGGAAGAAGAACACGCCGTTCCTGTACGACCTCGTCATCACGCACGCCTTGGAGTGGCCGTCGCTCACAGTGCAATGGCTGCCTTACCGCGACGAGGTCGGGGGGAAAGACTTCTCCCTGCAGCGCCTCATCGTCGGCACGCACACCAGCGACAACGAGCCCAATTATTTGATGATCGCGCAGGTGCAGCTGCCGCTCGAGGACTCCGAGAACAATGCGCGCCAGTACGACGACGAACGCGGGGACCTCGGCGGCTTCGGATGCTCCAGTGGCAAGGTGTTTTCTTTGTGCTTCTGGAGGCCTTGATTTTGGTCGTTTCTTTTTCATTGATGGCGACATGGTTTCTTAGATGTGGAGGTGTTTGAGATTTTTTTGAGGTTTGATTTGTGTGTGGTTTCATTTCCCGCATGATGCGAAGGGTAATTCTTGTGGTAATTTTTACGGCGGTAATAGTGAGGTTTTTGTACGTCTTTACCAGGTTTAGGGTTTTTTGTTAAAGATATTTGAAAGCATTGGTATCGTTTGGTTTTCTCCTATTTTTTAAAAAGTTTTGGCGATTTAATTTATTTTGGATGTGGACGTGTTTTTTTTATGAGAGATTGTTGAGTTAAGATTCGAGTTCTTGTTCTGTTTACCGCATTGAGGGGAATGACTACCAATTGGCAATGTGGTAACTTTGAGGTTCACAGGTGAACGTACTTCTTAAGGTTTAGGGTTTTTGTTGTAGGAACTTAAATATTGTTGTCGTTATGGTGGTTTGGTTCTCTCTTGGGCAATCACTTACATTTTCTTGGTTGTCGGAGTGATGTGGTTTCTCGTAGTTGTTGGGAAAGATTACATGGGCAATGCAAATTTAAGCTTTAATGTCGAGTGGTTGTAAGCATGAGCCAATCCTGTACTTATCCAGAAGTAACAAGTGTTTTCTTCTGTCCCACACTGTTAAAAACGCTGTCATTTTCGAATTTATTTGTGAGTGGTGTTAGTGTTTCTGCGAGTTTTTGTATTAGGCCCCTGAGATATTTGTCAATAGTGACCTATTGAAAAGAGGGTTTATCAACATTTAGAGTCAGGATTGAAAGGGGTTGCTCACTTGTAATTGGTGAGATTAGGGTTTTAATTCCGCAGAGTTAATTGATGGTTTGGGCGAACGAAGGCGACGATGACGAACCTGGGGACATGTGTGGGTTCGACAGGTACAAGTTATTCAACAAATCAACCATGAGGGAGAAGTGAATAGAGCCCGTTACATGCCCCAGAATCCGTTTTTCATCGCTACCAAGACAGTGAGTGCAGAAGTATATGTTTTCGATTACAGTAAGCATCCTTCGAAACCTCCTCAGGATGGGCAATGCAACCCAGATATCAGGCTACGCGGGCACAAAACAGAAGGTTACGGCCTTTCATGGAGTCCCAAAAAAGAGGGACACCTTCTCAGTGGTTCGGATGATGCGCAAATCTGTCTTTGGGACATTCGTGGAACGTCAAAGCCGAATCGTGTCGTTGAAGCGCTGCAGATTTTCCAGGTAAGGATGTCCTTTTCATTGTCCGTTTCTTTTCTTGTTGGTTTACATTTTTCCAAACGAGCCTTGCGGACAAGAATTGAACTATTTGCTAAGAAATCTGTAGACTAAGAAATCAGGCAATGCTATTTTTCTGAACTTGGACAGTTTGTCCAGAGGGTTTTATACTTTTCCCAGATGGCCATGTAGAAAGAGTCTTGACAAGAAATGATAAAATTGCATGGGTGCTTATCTTACAGCACGTTTCATTTAGTGGTCTTGTCTGGTCGCGGATTGCTTCCAATATCATCAGTCTGCCAAATGGTCTCATAACAAAAAATTTAATTGTCTTGCCATCTTTTTCTACGAACTGCAAATAGTTTTGACTTCTCTCGGCCTCGAACTCTTAACTTGTCCTGGGATTTGTAAGTTCTCAGAAATAGCTGCTTGTGACGAAGCATGAAAAGAGCTGGCGTTGACAGTAAATATCCATGCGCAGGGGCATGTTGGTGTTGTGGAGGACGTGGCATGGCATGTCCAGCATGAAGATCTATTTGGTTCAGTTGGCGATGACCGACAGCTTCTCATTTGGGACACACGAGTTTCACCTACTGACAAACCTCTACATGCTGTTGATGCTCACGGGGCAGAGGTGAGATTTGCTCGAGTGTACAGTTTCCGCGGATGTAGCTGTCCTTTTGAAGAGTGGGTCTACGTTACCTGTGATCGAAAGACTTAGCAATCGTACATCTGAGTACGCCTTGCTTTCCAATGCTAAGTGTTTCGGATATCTGATGCAGGTCAATTGCTTAGCATTCAACCCAAAGAACGAATGGGTGCTGGCGACAGGTTCTGCAGATAGAACAGTGGCCTTATTCGACTTACGGAAAATGTCGAGGAGTCTCCATACCTTCATTAATCATACGTACGTTGTTTCGTAAATCTTCATTTTTGACCAGTGTCGTCTCTACGATGGGACCTCTCAACAGTAGTCCGTGGCACTGTCGAGTACGATTATGGAACTGCCCAGGTGTTACAGTTTCTATTATTGTCATGTATGCCTGATCATAGTAGATTTCTTATACGTGATAGTTTCTTGTCTGAACGGCATCAATGTTTGAATCACTTTGGCAGGGAGGAGGTATTTCAAATAGGATGGTCTCCAAATAACGAGACCATCCTCGCTTCTTGCGGTGCAGACCGCAGGCTTATGGTGTGGGATCTTAGCAGGTAATCATCTCTCATCTGATCTTTGTCTCCTGGTTGGTTTTCTTGACCTGGCCGATTAATCTGATGAGTCGTATCTGGTGGTTGTTGTATCTGTTGTAATATCTGTTGTAGTCAATTGTAGGCAGCCCTGAAGGTTTCAGTTTAGTTTTGAAGATAAACAAGAGTACTGTTTTAAGAGAATAATTTTTTTTCTTCTGTGATTGAAGATATTGATATTATGACTCTAGGTATTTATGAACGCATTTGTGAGTTGCAGAATCGGAGAGGAGCAAACACCAGAGGATGCAGAGGATGGTCCACCAGAGCTTTTGTTTATACACGGTGGTCATACTAGCAAAATCTCGGACTTCTCGTGGAATAGGTCTGAAGATTTCCTGATAGCCAGTGTTGCTGAAGACAATATATTACAAATTTGGGAAATGGCTGAGAACATCTACCATGATGAGGATGAGACTCCTGCGGACGATGGGCCTTAGCCGCTTCTTTTCCCCCTCTTTAGATCAACTTATGAGAAAGCTGTACTTACACATTTCTAGTCAAGACGAAGCCTTGCCTCGTGGGCCTTGACTGACTGGCTATGTCGGACATGGTTAAAAATTTTTTTAGAGAAAGCGGTTTCGCTGG
The DNA here is from genome assembly GCA_947034885.2 of Thuidium tamariscinum. Taxonomy (NCBI): domain Eukaryota; kingdom Viridiplantae; phylum Streptophyta; class Bryopsida; order Hypnales; family Thuidiaceae; genus Thuidium; species Thuidium tamariscinum. The sequence continues at coordinate 1,687,129 of OX344749.2, forward strand.
CCTAGAGCTGCAAGTTTTGAAACGATTACGAACGGTATCCTTGTTCTCGTCATCGAACTCGTTAGCTCAGGTGTAGCATCCAAGAGCACTTGAAAATCACCCGAGGCTCCGGGACGATATTTTGTAAAGTTTCAGAATGGTAGAATGGTTATTATTTTTTTTTTCCCGTATCTGAGTTTCTTTCCTTCCTTCTGCACTTGGTTTCATCTTGTCTTGCACAGATTTTTGCCATCCAAGTGGGCCGTGAAGTGAACGAAACTCTTTTGGAACTTCGGGCATTTCCGAACATCATAAACATCAATTCTGAAAATGTACTACGAAGTGCTCTCTTCCTCGGCCCTATCTGTAGCTTGCTTGTGTTTGTGCTCTGTGTTTTGTCCTTGTCATGCCACTTGTGGCTGGGGGTCTTTGTTTTCCTTTCCTTTGCAATAAAACTCCGTTTCATTTGTGTCAAAAAAAAAATTGTACTATGAAGGCTTCCCAATTACAGGGTTTCCGACAATTCATTGCATGTTTTTGGAGGACAGAATGCAAGCTCCTGTACCCACAACACAGGCACCGTCACTTAGCTTACACGGAATGTGGACTTGTAAAAGTGATGATGCCTGTGCTGCAGAGCTCTCAGGTGCACCGACATGGACTTGTAAGAGAAGTGAGCACTTCCTGAGTGTAACAATTCTTCGCTTCTGTGTTTCCTGCAAGCATAAGTATATTTTTTATTCAAGCTGGAAAGCTTCCGCATGGTCCTGTTGTGGCCCACCGCGATAATGCATCATGTTCGATCTCTGGAGGGCGCTTCCCTGCAGAGTACAGTTTCCAGAGGTATGGCTGACAGGTGACAAGGAACTGCCCGTGTGCACTGAATTGAAACGACACAGTCTGTGTTGCATTGCCGGGAACTGAATTCCGTTTCGAATTGAATTTTATTCCGTTGCGCCGAGCATCAATTCGCCGAGGTGAGAAAACCATGTGAGTCTACAGTCGGAGAATGTTTCTACTCTAATTTGCTTTTGCCTCGCGCTAGGGTTTTGTTTTGTTTTGCTGATATGCTCTTTGCGTGCCTAATGCAAAAATGTCAAGGATTGACTATCCACGCTCACACGTCTTCTCATCTGCGCTGAATCTCGTCATGTTCGTGGTACCCATCGCTGTTGTTTCAGCCCTCAACGAAATTGAGGTTCTGCAATTGTAAGCGCTTCGTGCGAACTGAGTATAACTTAGTTAGGGTTTGTCAACTTCTCAATGATTCTTTGTACAAGTGTCCATCCATCGCAAGAAATTGGGTTCACTTTTTTTCTATTACATAGTAAATGAATATTGATGCATCGTCACGTTCTCTCAAGTATTTAATTCAGCTTCCGGGAGGGAAATCTCAATTTTCGAACTGGTGCTCCGTTCTTCTAGCTTTTCTCTCATCCGACTGCTATGATTCTTTGTTTAGTAGATGGACATGAGTCTGTCATCGTGACTTTAGTTTCACACCTACAAATCTGATTTCAATCGAATGCCCTAGCAGAGCAGTGAGAGCGTAAGCAATTGGACATTGGATGCTGGAGTATGAATCCAGGGCTATTAGCGCTGAATGCGCCTCCCCCGAGTAAAGAGAAGGCGGCAGTCACCATCCAAGCGCACTGGCGAGGGTTTAGGGTGCGGCGCACCAAACCTCTCGAGCAGCTCCAAGTCATTTACTACGTGCGGCAAGACCTCAAGGGACACATGACGGTGTTGGCCGACGCTGGCATGTACGAGAAGCTGTGCTCCGATGCCCAGGAGCGCTTGAGGTGGAGCGAGTGTGCCATGGCGTTGCTGCTGCGGTTGGACGCTGTCCAGGGGGCCCATGCTGATGTGCGCGACATTCGGAAGATGGTCACCAAGGAAGTGATCACCTTCCAAGAGATCGTCGACTCCACCTCCAATGACGCCTCCAGTGGTAAGGAAATCGTCGTCAAGAAGGGAAGTCGTCCTGCTTTTCAGAGTTTGTACTTCACCTTGCAGCAAAGAGGTTGGAGTTTCCTCTCTGCCAAGCATCTGTATAGCCATCTCTAAGTCGGGACTTCCTCAGCAGAAGTGCAGGAAAATCTTAGAAGAAATGTTCCTACGGGCATCGAACCTCCGCGATTTGCAGGTCTGTTAACAAATTGGGCAGAGTGCGATCCTTCTTTTCTGAGGGGAGATGTGGGGGAAGATGTTTTCTTTCGGAGTTTGTACTTCACCTTGCAGCACCTGGGTTGGAGTTTCATCTCTGCCAGGCATCTGTACAGCCATCTCTAAGTTAGGACTTCCTCAGCAGAAGTGCAGGAAAATCTTAGAAGAAATGTTCCTAGCAGCATCGAACCTCCGCGATTTGCAGGTCTGTTAGCAAATTGGGCAGAATGCGATCCTTCTTTCCTGATGGAGGATGTGGGGGAAGATGTTGTCTTTCAGAATTTGGACTTCACCTTGCAGCAACTGGGTTGGATTTCCATCTCTGCCAAAGTCCGTCATCTCGAGGACTTCGAGAACAGAATGGGAAGAAATTCGAACTAAAAATCAATTGGGGCACAACGTTTAGTATATGAGTTTATGGTTGAAGTGAGCATGCATGGAGTGCCACAATGTTTTCTTATGTTCCTCTTCTACAGGGTCATGTGTTTAATCATGTCAATGTGCCGTATTGTTTTTGTGATTCAATGTAAATTTCATCTTTGCTCTATGATCCACTATAAAATGAAGTTGCACTATAAAGATTAGAAAGAAAAGAAAGACAATCATCAATCAAGATTCTAGACTACAAGCAAGGTGTGTATTTTGGCTCAATTAGTTGTGTTTAAATTTTAGAGTGTTTATTGTTAAATTGGTGTTATCTAAGATTTTAGAAATGTATTTGGGCATTATTTTGGACTAGATCTACTAATACTCCTACTCTAAGTGCAAACGTATCTTTCACATGCAAATGCAAGAGATGTTGAAATTGTATGGGATATAGATGTAATAAAAATGGCACTAAAATTGATACTTCACATTTCTTTAGATTGGTAGTAAGAGATCAAAGAGGGCTGAACTTCTCCATACTCCTACTTTGTAACAATAGCAAAACAAAAAGTATTTTCTTACTAGGAGGTTTAGGAGCTCCTTTTAGGTTTACCAAAAGTGAAGTTAACCCATAAACAATGTAGTTGACATTTGATATGATGGATGACAAGAGAATCCTTCTATATAGTTTAAAGTGTGACTATTCAACTTCAAGTTCTTTTGTTAAAGGGTGAGGTTCTCTATAATAGATTGACTTCCAATAAGTACTTTACAAATTTTTTTTTAAGTACATGGTTCACACAATAGCAAAAGGGATGTTTTCCATGGTCACCAGCTTGTTCTTTTAAGGGTTAACTCAAACTTCACATTCCTTTGCTGTCCAACCCCTTTTTGCAATCAAATTCCCTTCTATGTCAGCCAACAAAATACAAACACTTCAGTTACATCGGAGGGCTTCTTGTTTCATTTCCGGAATGAATCAATCTTCAAATCTATGAATATTTTTTCAACCTGACTTCGGATGTCCATTCTAGATGTTGGCCTTTCTAAAATAACGTAGGACATTGGATCATCTCGCAGACGTTATCTGTAAGGTGGAGGAACTCATTTCAAATTGTACAGAAACATTGTACACGTCAGTAATACATGACAACCCTTGAACCTGGACGCTTGTTTCAGTCTACACTTCCTGTATTGATGAACATGCAGCATCGATCCCGTGTTGAATTTTTCTGTTTCATAATCTGCAATTTGCTTGAGCTTCTGTAAATGATGAGAAAAGGCCAAGAAATGGGCCCTCCGAGTTTTACAAGCAGTCAGGATGTAAAGAATATTCTACGTGATATTCTCAATTTTCCGGGATAGGAACCCTAACCTTTACTTCTCATGAATCGTGACACCTTTCTCTGTAAACTTTTGAATGCAAGCTCCGCCAAGACGCTCATCTACCACAGGTGCTAGTTGTAAGTTTGTAAGTTTGACAAACAGAACATAAAAACTTGTTCCAAGTCGAATCCAGAAAACAAAAAAACAAGTCATTTACAGACACACGACTTCAATTGCCAAGGAAATGTCTCAATCTCGGAGTCATTGAGATGATTAGAATATAAGTCACAGTGAACAATTACTGTACAATCCCCAAACTTGAGGAAAGTCTATAGAATCGGGCTGTAGGCATGACAGTAACACGAGCAGCCTTGGAAACAATGTCAATGCAGCTACGTCTTTAATGTTGGAGCTAGTGATAAGATCCACACTAGTCCACCATGATTGCAATTGCATTAAAAAATAAATCAATGAATTGAATCAAATCAATCTCTTTAAAAGGGTTCTATTTCCTGCCATATTTCCTAATCGCAACTGCTACCCCCAAGAGTACAAGCGGCACCAGAAATTGGAAGACCTTACTAAAGATGCCCACACTGTTGGCGAGTGTGGTACTATCACTGGCAGTAAGCTTTGAGTCTGTTTCGGCCACCTTCATTTCCAATACTTCGGGACACTCTCCAACGTAGAAGTCTTTCAATTGCTCTATAGCGCTCTTGCTGTGACCTGCGTCATCAAATTCCTCGCTGGCATCTTGTCCTGTTAATAGTCACAAGCCACAAGTCAACAACCAGCTAATTGCAAATGTTCCTACCCCAAATGTAGAATTCTCATACGTCTCTTTCCAGTACAATCGTAGATGTGTAATCCTCATTGATTCAAAATTCCATAAACCCTAATTAACAACCTTAAAAGACCGCTATTCTTACCACCACATACACCACAACAGATGCACCATAACTTTCTAAATTTTTGAACCGTCGCTTAGACGCTCCCCAGCAGAAAATCCTAAATTAAAATTTCACAAAATGAAAGAAAATTTGAGGAACTCCCCTCGGCAATGTTCCATACCACCTGTAGAGAACTCACGCAAATGCTACCAGAAACTCAGCTCAGACATCTGACCTAATTGGAGGTTGATACCGAAAAGAATCGATTGGTAGACCCCTAGGGAGCTACCGGTCTTTATCATACTACGACTGAGCTGAATAACCCTAATTTAGACTCAATAGCAAGAGCACACTAACTCTGGTTGCAAATTAAAGACGGAGACCATTTTTATTCCACTGGTACAACCTAAACCATAGCACTGTCTTGGAGGGTCACGCATCCAGAAAACCCTCCAAGGAATCTTTACCCACAAAAAAGGCAATCTATTCTAAGAATATGGACCTGCAGTCTGCAACAGCACCTCGTCGCCTCCAGGGTGATCATCCATAAAATTCGTTACATCGTACACCTGCATCGGCAAAGACCAAATCTCAGTAAGCCCAAACACACGACCTCCAACAACGCCAAGACCATCTGATTTTCCAAAAATCCAGCTCCGAGGATCTCTTCAAATTCAAACTAGAAACTACAGATTTACCTTCCCATGAATGACCATCCAGCAGTCATCTTGCACAACATGTTGCGACACTTCCTTGAGACTAAACACCTTCGCCTCACCCTCTGACGCCATGGCCACAAGTGCCCCAAACAGGCTCAAAAACGACTCAAGAAAAAGCTCCAGAATCAGAGGGGCAACACCAGCTTGAATCTCTCTCCACAACAGTGCGAAATGCAATAGTGAGTGCAGATCCCTGCGATCATAATCGGAATTTAAGGCAGGCCTCACTACCGTAGTCAATAACCCATCTTCCTGGTGAGCAGCACCCGAGCCGCCGGGACCTATGACCAACCCGCGCTTATTCTGCCTCGAGGACCCAGGAAGGTTCCTAAGAGATTACCCGTCAACTCAATATCAGTGATTTAGGGTCGAGTCTATGGTCGGAGTGAACTGGTCCCCTCGTTCGGCCAGGGAGATCTGACCCCCTTATTGCCCCAGTCAACAGCAGGTTGACTAAATTATCCCATATTTTGTGCCATATATTTCGGATTTTCTTCTCGCATCCCGGCTAATTGAGGGCTCTGATTCCATATATGAATTCAGAATTTGCAAAAAGGATTATTTGCAAAAAATAAAAAAATTCCAGCGTTTTTCCAAGTGGCCAAATGAGGGGTCAGTTCACCCTGGCCAAGTCTATAGTAGTGCAACAAGCCAATTGTGTAGCCCAACCAAGGGTGAAAGTTGAAAAAAAAAAAAAAAATTGTGTTGTGTTAATTTTATTGTTAAGGCCCCCTATTTATATTTAGACTCATTTCCAACTTCTACTCTTTGTTTTTACCCTACTATCCTATTTTTTACCTTTTCTATTTTTTCTTTGATTAGCACTAAAAAGCCTTCTAACTACAATAGTGTTTGTAGTTCAATCTAAAGCACTAACACTTTTGAACTTAAAATTCATGTATACAATATTAAAGGTGAACCAATATGGTGGTTCACACCATCCATCCAACATCAAAGGAATAAGGAAGAAATCAATAAATGAGTGTAGTTAAGGCCAACATCCTTTGCAAAAAATTAAGGTTCCTATTTGATACCTCCCTCATAAAGTGGGTACATCTAAAAGTGCCACTTATTCTTACTGTGCCTAGGTCCTGTTATCATGCTGTTCAAATTTTTATACAGTCTTGTTGGCAAATAAAAGCATGTTCCAATCACTAGTAGAAAACCCTGTTTAATGTGACAAGGCCTAATTTTTCTTGACGGATTTTGCTAGGCATCAAAAGTGACAACCCATGTTTTTATGTCAGCATTGATATTGTGTTGAACGTTTTGACATAAAAACATGGGTTGTTACTTTTAATGCCTAGCAAAATCCATCAAGAAAAATTAAGCCTTGTCACATTAAACGGGGTTTTCTACTAGTGAATGCACCAAAGATCAACGGATTTGGATACCGTATGCAAAAGTTATTAACGGTCAAAGTTTGTTTTTGAAAGTACCATCTATAGACTGGGTACATGACTGATTTTGGAAATGTATGAACGTTGTAGATGGTGCTTTTAGGTCAGGTGCCATTTTGGGAAACTCTACCTTATACCCTTAGGAGTTAGGATATCTATAAGCAAGGCATCCATGTATTGAAAAGGAAGTACACCACTTGTAATGCTCTTATTGCACAAATCAAAGTATTAGATTCTTCATCACTTTTATTAAAGTTATACATTATACATGTCAATTCACTTATTTGTATTTAATAAAATATGGAAAGGGCAAAAATTATTCATGGCTTTCATCTTGGGAGGGAGGGACAAAGTCTAAAGTAGGAGGCTCAAAATTTGCTTAGAGGCATTTAGAATCACCCCTATAATTTGCTCTGAAATAGACATGACATGGTCTTTAACTTAACCTCTACAACCTTTGAATGAACCTAAGCAAAAATAATATTATTTATTGCAAATGCCAATCATTTGTCTTGCTTTCCCCATTTCTCCTTACAAATTGCAAGTAAACAATTTATGGAAGACCTAGGGTCATAAATAGGTACCCACAACACAACTTGGTTGAAAATTCATAAGTAAATCAATAATACTTCAAAAAACATGAAACTGCTTGTATCACATTCTGCATCTATTTCTCTTTGATTGAAAAATGAGCTAAAAATATTCAGCTCAAAAGAAAATAAGGTAAATGGTGAGCGGTTATCAAGCCTCCTACCTTAGAAAAAACTGCCATTTGGAAGGGCTGATTTGTAGCTTGGACTTCAAGGAAGGGCTGGGTGATATTATGCGAAACCTAACTTAGAACCACGACCACTTGGATTCTCCGAGGTACCATCATTGGCTTCGCTCAGGATTTCTTCGCCAACGCCTCCAAATCATCAGGATCCTGTTGGTAAAGACATTTGATGACTTGAGTTGTGATGTAATGTTTGCAGTCTTTGCCAGTAAAATCCTCCAAATTCCATAGTTGGTGGTGAAGTGACTCGGGGTGGTGCTCTTGGTTTTCTCCACAACTGCTGTGCATGTGTGTGTGTGTGCTGTGAGTTGCACGCTATCCCATTAATTGCTGGGTTTTGCAAGGCTTTCTTCCGGTTTACTTGGTGCTACTTGTAGCTAGATTGCCAAGTGGCTATCGTAGGTCATGGGTTGGATTGCGCAGCTGAGCTGTTTTTTGGCCTCGTTGGGGTCAAAAGCTAAGGTAGGTCAGGTCTTGGTATGAAATTAGTGTAGATATCAGTAGCCTCTTGGTGGGTTCGAGGCGTTAGGCTGGTGAACAGGGTAAGTCAGATTGTAGCCCTAGTATGTGGTGTGGTTTGAATTGTGAGGGTAGTGTTGGATGGCTTGGATCCCTTGAGTGGCCAATTCTGAAGGTTCTCCTGATTTGCAACAATTAGGTAGAGCACTGATTTCGAATTGCCCAGAAGTTTGACTCGAGTTGGGGTTCAGTATGTTTGTATGTTAGCAGATAAAGCAGAAGGCGGGAAGTCCGACGTGAATTTTGTTGCAAAATTTTCTTCGGAGAGTGGCTCTCAGGATTGCACTCTTTTCACTCTCAGAAACACTGAATTGATGATTTCTTTTTTCAGAAGTGAAGAGCTGAAGTGAGAAGCCGCTTTGGTACAATCAGGTGGCCTACCATGGAGTATCTACAAGTAAGCTGCTGGCTTTTCTCTTTGATTATTCCTCACGCATCCCTGTATGAATACAATCTCTCTGTCTTGGTATGACGCTTGGGAGCATAATTTAGGGTTTAAGCATGATTCTCGCCCCTGTAGCTAACATGAGATAAAATTATACTATAATCAAGAGGGACCCGATTACATCTTCAATAGTTATGAACAGCAAGTCGTCTCTTCTAATAAACTTGGTTAACCTTGAATTAGCAAATTGGTTGTAAGCATGCACGTCTATTGGTTAAACGTCTATGACCACAGTTCTTTGAAAGGAAATGGGCTCATCGACTGTCATTTACGACCACCGACTTTGAACTTACATAAAAAATCCATACATAGTGATGAACATTACCTCTCAATAAATCTCTCAAAATCTCTCCACAGCTCTACCGTGAACTTCAAAAACTCTTACACAGTGATGAAGATGAGCTCTCACCAGATGTGATTCTTGTTCCCAAAGATCTCCCCAGAGCTCTATAGTGACCTTTAAATGCAATCCTCTTTAAAATGTATCTTCTTCCTTGCATTCCGTTATGGATGATAGGCTTTTGTCTACGTCAACCACTTCGACAACCCAGCAGACAGGTGGTGGAGGCACGATGAGTATCCGGTGTCATGTTACGTGGAGAAAGAGGGGGAGCCCAAGTTCTGGTACGCAGGGCAGTGTGAAATTCTGGAGGAAGGCACTTACAATGGAGAGGAGCAAGGAGAAGGAGGAGGATGGGGTGTGATCACAAGGGACAAAAGCTTTCCTCTCCAGGAAAACCAAGCGGATGACCAAGACCTCCAAATTGCATTGGCTTTGTCTGAAGAGGATGCTCAGATGGACGAAAACCTGGCCAACAGTTGGAGTGATGTCAATGGAGTGCGTCATGAGGATCCTCGCAGTGAAGAAGTGAGAGATTTCAATTTTGCTACAGAAGAGGATCTTCAGAGGGACCAGGATCTTGCAAAACGTTTCCGTGACCTGGATTCTGTACCTGTAAGCCCACTCGCTTCTTAATTCGTGTTCAATTCCTAACTAGAACGAAGTCTGTTGCAAACATCAAGAAGATTTCATTAAGCTGCAAGGTTGCAAGGTTTTATAGAGAAGTTGCTAGGATATCAGTAAGGTTTTGCAAGAACTGAATGAAAAACTGTGTGGTTGAGAACATAAGAAATGGACTTTTGGCTTTAAAGTAACCAGTTGATTTTATTGTGGAAGATAAATTCAAATGATATTGAATTTTGTATCACTGGAATCAGTGAAGAGCGTTGCATTTATTGGTGAGAACAATAAACAGAATTGAATATTAGGAAGTCCCCATCTGACCTACTCAAAATGCTAGAAAAGCATGAGACCTAGGTTGGGGTTCTTGGTCTTTTGGGGGGAAGAACAAAAATTTCGCAGGAGAAGGGTGTCAAGGAACTGCGAGATTTTCGGTCTCTTATCTAATGGAAGACTTTTCCTACAGCTGTCCTTCACCCTAAGTTTCATATGTGCAGCATGTGCCGAGAGTGAATGCGGAGATTCCTTCCTTTGGAGGTTCGGAAGATAAGCAACGCTTATTAGACAGGTGGTTATTAGCAAATATTGGCTTTTGAGTTTCAGAAACACCCCCTCAGAGGTCTTCTAGGAAACCTAGCTGCGTTAAAACCCTGTTGATTGTTATGCAATTGAAGGTGGTATCTAAAGTAAGTAAATCCTGCTAAATGTAATGTGATTAGGTTTTCTAGTACGCCTTTGAGGGGTGGGTTCTCCACTGGAGAAATTTGGTAGTAAATAGTCTATTATCATATGGCTCCGGTTTCTCATTTTACAGAGACAGACTTTCGATTTTGTCTCTTTCATCTGCGAAGAGCACCAGCTGAATCCATGACACTGTTGGGTGCCTGGCTTGTTTCATATTTCAGGTTGAGTTATTACGGATTAGCTGAACGCCACATGGCAGGCGATGGGAATTGCCAGGTTGTTCCTTCCTCCCTTTCAATTGTTTTTACTCTGATGAAATTTTCATGTTGGCAGAACTATTCTAGCTTCAATTCTGATTTTGAAATAGTAACTCAGATTTGGGGACTTGGATGACAGTTTCGAGCATTGTCAGACCAGCTTTATCGAACACCAGATCAGCATATGTTCGTGAGGACGCAAGTGGTTTCGCAGGTTAATAATTCTTCTCATAAATTAATGCCTTTAATAATTTATGTGCTTGACTACACATGAAGTCATATTCTATGAGATAGTGGAATAGGAAGTTCACTTGATCAATTGACGTTGTTTATGATTTTTATGAATACTCTGGTGTTATTCTACTCGATGATATGAATTTCTGGATGGCTGTTACAGTTAGCAGAGTATTCCAACTCTTACTCTAGCTATGTCCCAATGGATTATAACAAGTACCTGGAGAACATGGCCAGGTAGCATGTTTTGATTCCCAGCTTTGGCATTTTCATGCACCTGTACTTAAAAGAAGTCTGTATCGTTTGCAGATCAACCTGATTAAGTGACCTTGCTAGAGACTGATAAGATTATTTGTATGGCAGAGACGGCGAGTGGGGTGATCATGTAACATTGCAAGCTGCTGCTGACTTTGTAAGATCCACACTATTTGAAACGTGTCGTTGAGTAGTCCATGTGCTGCCGTCTAGCATCAGGAATTGGTGTCCCAGAATTTGATTATTTTGTCGACTTGGTGTTAAAAATAGGCAGAGGACAGTAAAACCATGAGGGACCTGATTCCGTTTCCTATACTGTCCCTGTTACCATCTGCAAGTCACCTATTCATACACTTGGTTTGCCTTCAATTACAAGTTGGCTGTGAGCATGACTAGGCTGGATGTCTGTAGCTAGAGATCTTTGAATGGAAATGGGGTTGTCGAATGTCAGTTAGAGTGGTCTACAACCTCTCATTTTGGAATTGCATTAGAAGTTCCTACAATTTGATCTCAAAGGATTTGGTGATCTTTCCACAGCTCTCTATATCTCTCAAAACTCACTCCCCTCTGTACGTCATTGAGTAGTGATGCAAATAGTATGTCTACCTTATTTGTGATGTGGCCTCTTTTGTTTTCTTACGATTGTCTTTGGGAATATGGGTGCAGTATGGAATGAAGATTTCTTTGATAACTTCTTTCAAGGATACCTGTTTCATTGAGATCATACCTGCTGAGCAGAAGTCACAACGAGGTTATTGCGTCGTAATCTCATTGTTTTTGTCATAATTTCGGACTATTCTTGTGTTTCATCCCTTACCTCTTTCTTAAAAGCCTTGCTCTTTGAAATGAAGCTGTTACGTGCTGCATTGTGAGTAGACCTGAGTTAATTTACTCCCGTACACTAGGGATTTTCTTCAAGTATCACCTGTTTGTAATATGCTGCTGTGGACTCCGTTTTGCAGGCCTTTATCTTAGCTTTTGGTCTGAAATTCACTATAATTCAATATCTTTACTTGGAGGTACGTTGTCACTTCTTGTATTTCATAACTTCAGAATTTACCTTGGAGAATGGAAGTCGAACCAATGCCTGCTAGGTTCATTTCTCTAATACTTTGTTTTGTTTTCCTACATTTGTACCAGACGACCCCAATGTCACCAAGGACGAAGAGTGGGCTTCCTTGACTGATTGAAGCAGTTAACATCCCCGACAGACAACCCTAAACCCTAAACCTTATGAACAGATTACTAAAATCGACGAGTGGAATTTTACTACAGTACAAGCAAGATATGGAGGTTTTGCGTTGCGTTCCTGGTGTTTGTCTTCGTCATTCCCTACACGTGGATTTTCTGAACGTGGATTGGGATGGTGGTTAGACATTCTTTCTCCTTTTAAGCCTGCTTCCTGCATTGAAATCGGGCTGTGTCTTGTTGTCAAGTGCTAGCTATCACATATCGATAATTTTCAGGTGTTGAAAATTCATACACTGTAGGTCTTCCAGATTCATTGCAAGTCTGGGAAGTTGGATCCCGCCTTTGATGCTGATGGAAGTCTTAGCTTATTGTTTCCTCTCTGTATGCCTCACCTTTCGACTCTATTAATAAAGCTTGGATCTAGTTGACGTCTAGTGCGCTGAGTCTTGACTGTGTAATGCACGGAGGCCAGTTGCAAAAACTCGGATTCAGAGGCTCAGTAAACCTTTGTAAACATGCAATGCATGACACCGTGTGACAGTTTTGTGGGCGATGCTCTGACCAAGTTGATTGTTGTCATTAGGTGCACAAATGGAAGGCAGAGGATACTCTTTGCATCACTTTTAAGGCATTTAACATGTCTGAAAGTGATTTTGGGGACATTTATTGAGCTCTGTTGAGATTTCTGTGTGCAGGAGCCAAGGCTAGATTACTGTTAGTGACAGTAGATGACCTTATTTCTATTCAACGATTAATAGAAATTGTTGATAAGCAAACTCTTGCTTTCACCTCTTATTGTGATTCTAATCAAGTGTGAACAATGAAAAAGGTAGGCATACCCAACTACCCATTAAGGATTGTCTTCCCCATTTTGTTCCTATCTTCAATCATCCAACATTTCAACTTCAAGAACTCAATTGAGGATGATAATTTGGGGACAATAACATGGAGTTAGCTTAGGGGATAAAAACAAGTTGTTACTTGTTAGTGCTTTTAATATCTTTCACCTTGCTACAATGGTATTGATAGTCACAATGATTTTAATTTGTGCTTTAGATTTGTTTTTTCAATTTGATGATTGTTAATAGGAACAACAACAATTTGAACAATTATTTTTAATTTTCATTCAATGTCTATTTCTGCAAGTGTTGAAAAACATGAAGTAACATTAGAGGTGTCCCAATGAGTTCCTTGAAGTCTTTCTTCTTGGTCATTGCTTCTTGTATTTTCTAGTTTATAGGATTTTTATTGTAGGCAATCTTTAATAAGTAGTAGATATTGTTAGTGCTTTGAAATCAAACACTAGCAATTTGTCCAAAAATTGGGGCCTTTGAAGTTGCTACATTTGATAGATTGGGTTTTTGAATGACATAAATGTTAGCTTGCAAATGTGCATTGAATAACTAAAATGCTTTCTTTAGAAAATGAAATCTTGATGCTCATCATATAATTAATTTGTAGTCCAATAGAGTTTGTTGGGATGACTTATATAATATAATTTCATAATTTTGTTAGTTTATTTCTTCCACTTTACACATTGTATATCAATAGTCTTTATAGAAGGTGAGAAATTTCTTTATTATAAATACCTAACTAATTAGTTATTTTTTCTTGTTCATATAAACCCCAAAAATCCTAAAGTTAGTAAACATAAACCTAACTATGTTCCATTTCTAAATTTGATCCAAATTTATTCTAGTCTAGAATGTTCACATCCTAACAATGAAAGCCTATAGTCGATTTAGGATACATCTATTTTCACCAATTTCGAAATTCAAAGTTTATTCATATAGTTAGTTGTGGAAAAAAAAAGAACAATTTTAAAACTTTATTACTCTTTGAAATAAAAATGGCAAGTTTTAGTGTTTTTAGAAAAAAAAGACAAGACACTAAAAAATTTCAAAGACTTTGAAAATGTAAATTCCAAGATAGTTGTATCTAAAGTGAATGAAAACAAGTTTTTTTACACCTTGCCTAATTAGATTAGAAGACTTTGAATCTTCTTAACTTAAAATTTTTGTCCCAAAGAATTTGAATTTAGAGTTTTTAATATCAAAGAATTGATTTGAGAATTTAGGGAACAAATTTAAAAAGAAAAACTTGATTTCATTCTTTCATTTTATTTCAAGTAGAAGCAAGTGCAAGATAGAAGGAAATATCCACATTAGATGAAATTTGAGGGCATTAGGAGAGTGCGGGTTCCCGGACTGTGGGAACGCAATTTTTGCCTTGTAAACTCGAATCCTATGTGGTTGTGACCTTGCCACATTATTTTATTTTATTTTTTCAAATTTTATTTTTGGACTTATTTTCATATTTTAGTACCCCAAATTTATTTATTTATTTGATTAAAGCTGGCTTAACAGCGACTAGTGGCATTGGGAGCCGTTTCAGGAACAAACCCAAAATAGCCTTGTAATGCCCTCAGATTTCTTCTAATGAATATTGATAGCTTTATGATAGGATTGAAACACACTAATCTCATCAATGAGATTGTTCTAGCAAGTGATTTGAACCTTAAGAAACTTTATTCTCTTGAAAATTATGAAAATTGAGTTAAAAAATGAATCTACTACATTCATTTCTCAAGAAGATGCAATGGTTGCTTGCAAAAAAAGAATCTCTATATATTCACATTACTAATCCAAATAGAATGAATAAAATATTTCCATATAAAAAAATATATATCTTGAGAAAAAATAATAATTTATAAAGTTTAGATTTTTTATAATTTTATATTGTTGCCCAAACATTATTCTTGCATAACTTTTGCTAATAGTCATTGATTGAAACAAAAGAATTTATTCCTATAAAAGCCAATATATTTTTATATCCTTACAAAAAATTTCAAAAAATCATGTTAGAATTGAAGTCATATGAACCTATTGAAAATCCAGTTGGTCTCCTAAGGAAACTTTAGTCTTCGTTAGAGGGGATTTGAGACCATAGAAAAACTATTTCAAGGTTGTTCCAAGCAAGGCTCTTTTTTGGCTTGTATTAGATTGCACCCAAAAAAGTAATTTGGCTAAATCTTTTTTTTTTAAATGCCAAAAAACTTGGATGAAATCACTAGACAACTTATATATATATATATATATATATATATATATATATATATATATATATAAAAGATGAAATTGTCTAATTGTGGATGAAAACCATACTATACACTATACATCCAATAAGTGGATGAATGTTGCAATTTGGAGCACTACTATAACATTTTATATCGCCACTATGGCACTTCTTCAAAAATGGAAAAAAAAGCCTTGGTTCCAAGCTATAAATCAGCCATCACTACTAGTTAGGATATTAAATTATCAACAAAAAAAATTAATTTTAAAAATCAACAAATGTCTTTTAAATTATAATTAAAGTTTCCTAAAAATATATATATATATATTAAATAATCAAATAATTAAATAATATTATCTCATGTGGCATGGCTTAGCTACATTAGATTGCTAATGTGGCAAAGTTGAAATTGTTCCTTGTTGTTCAAGAACTTATAGTCTTCTAATGCCTTTAAATCCCTTCTAATGTTTTGGATTAAAAAATAAAATTTTATTTAAATTCTTAATTGTAAAATTTTATGTGTATAATGGCTATTTCTTTCATGTCATTTTGCATAATATTTACTAGCAAACATGTATTGTAGTTAACGAAAATAGAAAATGTCATGTGTACCACAATTTAAAAGCCAACCAATTTGTTTTGGTATATAAAAATAGCACATATTTTAAACTTCAAAATGTACTCCATTGTTACATAGTGGCTACAAAGTCACACAAATAGTCACAAAATACATTTGTACTTCAAAAAGAAAGGAAAATTTGAATCCATAAGGGATTGGAGTAAATAAAGCGTCTCTTCACACTCTTTGCTCTAAAAGATCATTGTCTATTAGAATGTGATGAAAAGAGGCAACACAACCTATTTGATTAATTTTTCTGACCCCCTCATCAAAAAAATCGACAACCATTGGATTTGAATTTTAAGAAATCCCACCCCCCTCCAAGAAAAATCAACAATCATCAAATACAGATATTGATATCAATACGAATACGAATACTGAATATGGATATTAATATTGAATATATATATATATATACTAGATATTGATATAAATATGGATACTAATACTAAATATAAATATGGTATACAATTATTATACCATTTATTCCATATCTATTATATCCAAGCCTAGCTTGTGAGAATTATAAGAGGGGGTGGGGGGACAGGGGTTTCAAAAGTTAAAAAATTTTAATGTTTAAAATTTATTATTTTAATCATATTGGGAGGGGAGGGGTTCAAAAGTTTAAAATTTTTAATATTTAAATCAGATTGGAAAGGGGGGGTCCGAAATAATTAAATTTTAAATTTTTTTTAGTTTTCAAGCTCATTGTGACATAATTTGTCACAATGACAATGACAATGTCTTAAAAAGTGGCAAAAACTGCCAAATCCATTTTTAACATAATAACAATGATACAATAATACAGAGACAATGAGCTCAAAAGAAGTAGTTATTACCTCACTAGTAAAATTGTTCCAAAGAGTTTAGCTTTCCTCCAAAATGCAAACAACTCTCAAATAGTCTCTTTAAGGGCAAACTACCTTAAATCCGTTATCCATTTAATCATCATTATCTCTGCCTAGAACTCCACGCTAACAAGAGGGGGGTTCTAGCCATTTGTTGTCAATTTGCACCAAATTAATGGACCCAACACTATGCCCTTAGAACATAAATAATAGAATCCTTATAAAATCACAGAAAATTCAAATTAAAAAAAATCTTGGATGACATTGCTAGATTGTGGATAAAAACATAATTAAGGATTTGTGATATGTGCTAATGTGATATTTTCTATCCAATATGTAGATGAATGTTGAAATTTGGAGCACAACTTCAACATTTAATATTGCCACTATGTTACCTCATATAAAGTGAAAAAACAAAAACAAACAATCCAAATCCTTGTAAGAGAATTCCAATGGTGGATACTAAATCCTCCATTCAAACTAGGCCCGCAAGAACATATTTACTCTGGGGAAAATGCAAGAACTTTTTATTTTTTAGAAATAATTTTTTTTGCAAATTCTGAATTCATATTTGCGATCAAGGACTCCAAATAAACTACAGTGGAAACACCCAAAAACATCCAAATAAGGAATTCAGCATAGTTGGAGGCAACATTTTCTAAAAATGATATTATCCTAGTATTAGTGAGTGAAAATCATGAATATTAAAAAAAAATAGATTTTTCGGATACAATATGTAATTTCTACAAATTTTCAAAGTGTTGGCTCCCTAGACCTGTGGAACCGTCTTGTAGGTGCCCCCAAAACTAAACCCTCCGAAAATTAGCACTTAGCCAATCAAATTTCCCTATGTGTCCTTCAGTTGTGTTAGCAAATTACAATCATACATGTGGTGAAGGGAAATCTATTGACACATTTGGGTGAATCTACAATCCGTGTAAGGAACATGTGCGGGAATGGGTGTTTTGAGCATACCTAGACACAATCCTAAAGTAATTTTTTTTATACTTTTATCCCTAGTGAACCCAGAAATTATCCTGTGGGGCCCAGTTCAAATGGGGGATTTAGTGTCCTGCAATTCCAATGAATGCTCCAACAAAAGTAGATTCCAGATCCACTCCCTAAACCTCCAAGAAGATGAGCTCCACTGAACATGGAAATAGTCTGGCCAATGAAATGCAGGCTGGCGGATGGAGTACGGTGGCAGAAGATGTGCGTGGTTGTCGATTACCACAAGCGCTGGTCACGTGGATCATGCTTGTGCCTCAAAGTTCCGGGACTCCGGGAGCTAAGGTAGACAAGCCTATTACCACGTGTGGAGCCTCTTCCCAAAGGGGCACATAGTTTTGAGAGGCGTGCACTTGTTTCACAAATCACACCCAAGTGGAATTATAATTATTTATTTATTTATCAAAATTATAATTTCTATGAATTTTTGAATTGTTTAGCGTGAAATTATGTATGCGCTCATAGACTAGGGTCATAAATGCTCTAATAACAACCCATAACCACCTTCTTGTATACCTATTAGCAACCAAATGGATTGGAGATGGAATTAGGTTGGCCTATTTTACACCTAAAAAGTTGGATTATTGTGTGCTAAATTATACAGTTTTCTACATCTTGCTTTGAGAATTGGTGATGAGTCATTTTTAAATATGTATCAAAGAAAAAACATTAGGAGGGATTTGAGGGCTCTGGGAGCCTGTGAGTTCCCACAGCCCGAAATCGCCAAAACAGTCGTGGGAACGCAGTTCTGCAGGAATCCGACGTGGTCGAGCGACTGCCACGTCATCGACTTCTTTTTTTCCGAATTTTTTTTTGGACTTTTTTTCATATTCCAGGACCCCCAATTTTTTTTTAAATGCTGACCAACGGCCAGCCGTTCCCAGACCTGTTTCGGGAACACTCCCGAAACGGCCCTTTGCAGCCCTCAAATCCCTCCTAATGAACAGTCACATAGTAAAGTAGAGGTACACACAAAATCTCTCTTAGTGCATGGAATATTTGATGAGATATTCTTCCTTTTTTAGTAGACGAAAGTGCTAAATTGCTTTCAAATCTTCAATGAGTTTCACTCTATTTTGGATGAATGTACAGTCTTGTGAATGAATAAATGAATTTTCATTCATATTTTGCAGATTTCATATAAATAGCTTCATCACTCCAACGAAGATTGCTTTTGGCACTGCCCAAAATAAATAGAAAAACACACACCTTGCAGTCAATCCTAAAAGACTGTCAGTGTGCACAAGAATTATAAATGTGAACCCTGTAAGAAAAATGATAAATCTTTCCTCCTAATATGTGTAGAGAGCGTTTTTTTAACACAAATGAATAGGATGCAAGACATTAAATCTGTCCCACAAAATAGGACCAATAGAGTAAAATTTGTGTTACTTGAGGATAAAAATAAAAAGTCCACTATTTTGTGCGGTGTTTTGCAATATGATCTAGACCCCTCTTAGATAATTCAGAGTCTTTTATTGCAAATATGAATTTAGAATTTGCAAAACAAAATTTGTGCAAATTTTTTTTTAAAATTTCAGCATTTACCTTGGGGTAAATCCAGCCTGTTGGTTCCACTTCGATGGCCTCCGAATTAGATACGGTGGAGGCACCTAAAACTGTCCAAATAAGAAATTTAGTATAGTTGGAGACATCTTTTTCTAAAAATGATATTTTTCCAACTATTAGTGAGTGAAAATCTTAAATTAAAAAAATTAAATTTTTTGGATGTTGTATGTAATTTCTCTAATTTTTCAAAATATTGGCTCCCTAGACCATTGAAATTGTGCAATAGGTGCACTCAAAGCTAAACCCTGCTAAAATCAATAGTGAGCCAATTGGATATTTATATGTGTCCTTGAAATGTGTTAGCCAATTAGAATCAAGTATGAGGCAAACACATCAAGGGAATTCTATAAGAGAGGGCTTGAAAACAATTCAAGCATTAAGAATCGCCCCTACAGAGGCATTTAAAATTGTGCACATAGTTCTTAATATAGAATAATCTATAAATGGTGGTAAATGAGGCTTATAAGGTAGGAGGCTTAGAAACCACTCATTTAAGAGTTGGTCCGCCTTTTTCATGTATCTCCTGAGATGAAAATATTTTTAGTTCATTTTTCAATGAAAGAAAAATAGATGAGGAATGTAACACAAGTAGTTTCATTTTTTTTGAAACATTATTGAATTAGTTATGAATTTTTAAACACAATTTGGTGTAGGTCCCTATTTGTGATCATAGGCACTTGGAAACCCATCCATGTATATTTTGAAAAAAATTAGGGCTTGTTCAAAAATTAGCATTGCTACATGCGTAAAGTAATTGAAATGGTTTCTAAAAGTGTCCCTTTCAAAATCTGAAATGAATGCTTGATTTAATCATTATTTCATATTTTTCAATACTTATAAGAAGGTAGTTGAACAATAAATTCTAATTTTGAATTCAATTAGTAGATACCTAGCCACTTAGTTAGGAATGAATCAAGTGTGATTCTTAAACCATCCATTGAAGAAGTAAAAATAAATCTCATCAAGCTCCATTGTAATTCAGAGTTCATTTTTCTAAAGTTCACATATCCATTTTCAGAGCCCCTACTGGATGGTTGCAAAAGCCTGCTCAATTTTAAAACCCTCTCCTATATAAGCATGGTTCAAGGATACTGAGACGGTGAAATATGAGACTGTGACATTCCATCTTATACCTTAAGTAATTTTTGAGTTTTTATAAGACATAATGAATGCGCAAAAAATAATGCATTAAAGTTTTATTAGTAGTGGCCATTGAATGTTCAATTCCATACAACTTTTTTCTGGGAAAATAGTGCTTTTTGTTGGCTAAACTTATGTGCATGGGTTGAATTTGAATTCACATGCATGATCATTCACTATAACTTTATCATTTTTAGCATGTTTGTTAAACAAATCTTGGATTGACTTGGTTGGTTCATAGCTTCATCAAGTCCATTATTGATGCACCCTCTGAGCAACTTTGCTTCCCTAATGTACCTTCACTTCATAAAATCATAAGTAATTGAAACCAGAGTACAAAATTTTGAAAAAAGAAGGCTTCCTACAGTCCGTAATTTGCCTTCCTGTGAAAATTATCCCCATATTTTTCTAGTTCTTACATTTCTGTACAGACCTTCATTTCTTGTTAGATGGTCCATTTCTGAGCCCCTTACCTTAATGACGCAATTGGGTGAGTCTAGGGTGGATACACCTAAAAGCGCCACTTTTGGGTACTGTGCCTAGTAACTGTTACTGGTCTGACCAAATTTTCATATAGTCTTCTTGGCAAGTGAAAGCTCGTTCCAATGCACAAAAAAAACGCAACATTTGGATACAGTATGCAAAAGTTATGAAAGTTCAAAGTCTGTTTCTAAAAGTGTTCCAACCAAATAGGTACATAATGAAATTCAGAAATGTACAACAACTATAGATGACACTTTTAGATGAGGTGCAATTTTGAGTGTACCCACCTTAGAGTCCATTGCAAGGGACACGTTTGGAAATGGGTGTTTCTCTCTTAGAGAGCATTTTGTGATCCGGGACAGATCTTTCCGATTCCATAAATGTGGCCAGCAACTCGGTGCGGCAATCATCACTTGGAAATTAGTGTGGTCGGATGTTCCCAAAAATGGGTGACTGGAGATCTGCACTTTCAGTTGTAGCTTATATTTTACTCTTTTTAATTGGTGTCCTGTCTTACGGAACTACCAAATCGGTGGGAAAGACCATGCAATCCTTGCTTGCATGCCGAATCCTCTCTAATATCACATCCGCAGTGCTCTCACCAGTAGTCGTACTGACCCAGCTCCAAGCTCATTCTGTATTCTCACTATCCAAGTATGTTGCCATGTCTAGGGTATGTTCTAGATTTCCCAAGACTAAGGCAAAACACCCATTTGCGCACATGTTCCTTGCAGTGGACTATAGATTCACCCAAATGCATCAATAGACTTCCCTTAATGTGTTTACCACATGTGTAATCGTAACTTGCTGACACAATTGAAGGCCACATAGGAAAATCTGGTTGGTTGAGTATTGATTTTCGTAGGGTTCAATTTTGGATGCACCTATAAGACAATTTCACAGGTCTAGGGAACCAATACTTTGAAAATTTGTAGAAATTACATATTGTATTCGAAAAATCTAATTTTTTAATAATATTCATGATTTTCACTTGCTAATACTAGAAAAATATCATTTTTAGAAAATGCTGCCTCCAACTATATTGAACTCCTTATTTGGACAGTTTTGGTTGTTTCTATTGTCATCGGCTCTCAAATTACAAGTATAAATTCAGAATTTGCAATAAATAAAAAATTCTTGCATTTTTTGCCAAGGTAAATCCACCCTGCTGGGCCCACTTGAAATGGAGGATTTAGCGTCCTGCATTCCCAAGTCATGATGATCAACAACATGTGATCAAGTTTATAGGGAAATGGCAGGTTTTGTCTAAAGTAGTGCGACGAGCCGTTTGCGGAGCTCCAGTCAAAGGTGAAAGTGAAAAAAAAGTCCCCTAGTTTGTGCCGTATTCTTGCCGATGTAAGTAGCTCCCCAGACTAATTTCAGGTCTCTAATTGCAAATATGAACTCAGAATTTTCAAATTTTAATTTGCGCAACAATTAAAACGTTCCAGCATTTTTCCTAGGATAAAAACAGGGGGGCAAAACGGCCTCCGCAACCGGCTCGTCGCACTACTATAGATGCGACCGAAATGGCACTGCTGCCTTGGTAGCATAGCCACCACACAGGAGTAACTTACTAGTTACTACAGTAGTGTGAAGCGAGTACTGTACAGTGCAGTGACTGCAGTCAGTCCCCGTATGGCCCACTGTAACGTAAATAATTCCATTCCTTCAGATTTTGCCAACCTGGCTGAAGTAGCCCATGTGGCTATTTCGGTACTGGCTACCACTGGTTGTACGGTAACCCCGGATGGACAAGAACTGTAAGATTCTGTCTGGGAAAAAGCTAGTTAGAGCATGGCCACAGGTGATCAATGGTGCAAAACGTTTAGAGTGTTGTTTTAACTAACAGTGCAGCTATGGGCCTGCTTTAACTCTGAAGCGCTCTTATTTTCATATTCTGGACGATGAACAGAGGGTTTCAAGGCACTGTTTCATCCAATTAACTTTCATTTATCAAATGTAATGCTTGAATCTAGAAAAGACAACCTTCTTTAATGACCAAATTCAGTAAATTTTGGTAAATGATATAGCTATACAAAGTTATAAGTGAAAATGTGCAAAAATTCAAAAAAGGATTGAGATGTTTCAAGGTTAAGGAGATTTGTTAAAGTACAGTTCATTCTGTGCAATATTTTTTCCCTTCTCATATTGAAAATGTTCCTTCTAGATGTGAATTTATTCTATATCATTCCCAATACATTTTTGTAGTTTGGCATTACAATAGCAGATTTTACACTTATTTTTATTGCTTGTTTTTCTTTTACAATAACCTGAACAATATGATTGAATATAGTGACAAACACAATTTTAAAATAGAATTACTAATCACATGTTCCCTTTTTGAAGATATTTTTAATATTTTGATCCCTTTGACATTGAAAAGATTGATTTTCCTTTGGGTGTCAATGAGTCAATCCATTTGCAAGATGTTAATTTTGTCCCATGAATTGGAACCCATAGGATAAAATCAATATTTATTGAAGATAAAAGTAGACACCCCCAAGTCCACCCCACCCCCATTTTGTTCCATGTTTTAAGATATATTCATGACCTATTCTAGCTAATTTAGGGTCTATGATTGCAAATATGAAATCCAAATTTGCAAATTTCATCATACATAAAAAAACAAAAAATTTCAATGTTTCACCTTGGGGTTAATCCGACTTGCTTGTCTCACTTCAAAGGACGCATTTAATGCCCTCAAATCTATTTTGCACTACTCCTCATTACATGGTTTTAAATAATTCATCATGATCTCAATGACAATTCCTACACAATTGAATTTAAAAAAAAATAGGAACCTTCATAGAATGATTACCAACTCCTTTTTACTACAATCTCACCGGTAGGATTAATTATTTATGTACATATCAAATTCTAGATGAATCACACTTTCAATGAAAGATGTTAAATCCTACCATCGAAGGTAAACCCGACATGGTAAAACTCGAGTTACCGGGGATAAAAAATTTAAAAAACCTATTTTGTGCCATGTTTTTGGGTATGTTCCTGACCCCTCCTCACCAATTTGAGGTTCTTTGATTGCAAATATGAATTCAGAATTGGGAAAAAAAAGATTGTGCCAAAAAAATAAAAGATTTCAGCGTTTACCCCAGGGGTAAATCCAGCTGCTGGGCCACCTTCGATGGTAGGATTTAACCTCCAAGCCAATGTGCAGCACGGGTATAGCAAGTGTATTGTACACATGCCAATACTAGAAGAGAAAAGGACAAATGGAAAACCAGAGAGCGACTGAATCCCCGCCTCCCGGCAGTCACAACCGTGTTCTTCCCCTCAATTCCTCCGCCCGTCCATGATCTGTTGTTTCCGGAGGTGAAGTCTCAGTTGCAGGAGTTGCAGCAAAAGCAATGCACGCGACGCCATAGCCAGCGCTAGTCTGAGTTAGTTCCATAGCAGCCACAAAAGCTCACCACACTCTCTTCACTTACACAGCTTCTGAAGAGGTCTCTTTCTAATGTGAGCGTTGGTGTTGCTCGTCGACTTGGTACCGTTTTGGGAGGAGTGCTAGTGAGGATCGAACTTCGAGGGAGAGGATCGGGAGAGAATCGAAGCCAGGGGTCGCCATGGGGGTGGGCGGAGCAATTGCTATGCTAGAGCACAGTGCTGCAGGGGCAGCCGTTTTGTCGTTGCCTTCGTCTTCTTTGATGCGAAGTGTGGGCTGGGCGACTCTTCCTATGCAGAGGAGGAAGCTGGGAATGAGAAGGAGCAGGAATGGGACGCAATGTGAGCAGGGGCAGAAGCAACGGAAAGGTATCGCGGTGACGAGAAATTTGGATGAGCAAGGGCCGGCCACGGGGAAGGACAGGACAGTGGCGCTCAAGGACAGCAAGAAGCTGCTGGCTATGCAGAAGGAGTTACTGGATCAGGTACGGAGTTTCGGCTCTCATGCCTATTGCAACCTTTCGAGTCCCAAACCTTGGAATGTCCGTCAATTTTGGCTCGGGATGCTCAGGAGTCACTGTCAATTTTGAATGTAGCCCGAGGGTCAAGCTTTACGCTATCATTTACTTCGGGAGATGGCCGGGTAATTGGCTATGCGAGTTAGGCCGTATTTGCAACTGGTGTTGTTCTTGCAATCCGATGAGTAGCCTTGCGCAGATGGAGTGTGGATTCTGCAGATGGAGTGCGGGATATTGCGCTGGGCACTCGGGCGAAGTGCACTGCCAAATGCACCGCTTACAGTACAATTTGCCTTGTTCCCCTCATACTGGGATTTTGCCTCCAATTCGATGACATTGTGTCAACTTACCGTTTCTTAGGGTAGAATCGCCTCACTCTGGAGTCCGAACATAGTACCGACACTTGACGTGAGTGTGGAATGGTCTATCACAGCTTCATGGGGTGATCGCTTTGTAGTAAGCCGCTGGAGGGCAAGTTAGACTGCATTTTTTTTTTGTTGAAACGACTGCAGGTTTTTCGAATTCACCTCATGTTTGGCTGAGAATCCGAAGAAGTAAGATAGCTTGTTGAGTTAGAGTTCGCAACCACCGCAGGATTTGATTATGTTCAGGTTTTGGATTTCTGCAGTTTTTATGTTCCATTTGAGTATCGAGCTGGTATGAGCGTTTTTCACGAAAAGTGCGCCGAATTCAATGGTGAAAATGAATAATATTGGTGGTGGATTAGTTCAGTTGACAGATGTTACATTCGCGGCCCAGGTAGTTGAATCAATTGAGGTGACCTATTTTTATAAGAAATGGACTGCGGTTACTGATTCGCTGCGCTCTTAACAACGAGCAGTTTGTTGAGCATTGGTGCAGATTGAGGAAAGGCAGAAATTGTTCTCGTCTACGTCCTCCAGCACGGGCCAATCGAGCTTTTCTGAGGAGGATATTGCTGAAGCTTCTCCATCTAGAAGGCCACATTCAACAGCTGCATCCAAACGTAGTGCACGGTCTGACCGTGCACCTGCGTCTCCCCCATTGTCAATACGTCCAGCTGGCTACCCGGACCCTTCAGTTGAAGCCGAAGAAAGCAAGCGAGAGTTTCACAGCGACCATAGTCGTGAAGGCACGGGGCGTGCGGCCTCGCAGGTGTCAGAGCCAACTCTCACCGATGCTGATGCCCCGAAGGCAGAGGAAAAGCCTCCGCCGTTGGCTGGAGCTAACGTGATGAACATCGTGGTTGTTGCTGCCGAATGTGCACCTTGGTCGAAAACAGGTACTACGCTCAGATCTCTTTAATATGACCTTTCTCGCAGACGATAGTGTGGAATATACTGCAGATTTTTGAGTGTAATACACTTCTTAAACATCCAAACTATCATGTCATAGTTTGGGGTGGGGGGGACACCAGGCAGCTTAAGGAGGTCAGGGTGCAGGATCTTTTGTTTGAACTAATGAGTCGGTCTC
This sequence comes from Thuidium tamariscinum, assembly GCA_947034885.2. NCBI lineage: Eukaryota > Viridiplantae > Streptophyta > Bryopsida > Hypnales > Thuidiaceae > Thuidium > Thuidium tamariscinum. The sequence goes on from OX344749.2 coordinate 1,713,413, forward strand.
TTGCATTTGTTGCTTGTAGCACTGAGCTACTTTGAGCATCCAAGGTATAACTGTATCGGCATTCTAGAGAACGGTTCCTTTCTTTATTCTTGTGGTTACATAAGTAGTGTGACCTGTGAACACGGTTATTAGAGTAGAAGTTTAGTTAGATTTCGGGGTCTTTAAATATCAATTGGACTGATCATTTCTGAAAAATATAATGCAGCGAGGCTTATGTTTTGTATCGCCATTACCAATGAAAAACATTGCGTGCGTTGCTCAAAATCTTTACATGTAGTCGAACAGAAGAAAGTCTCCATATGTCACTCAGAAAGTGCTAAGAAAAACATGACCCGTGTCGCTTAGGTTTAGGTTGTAGCTTTGCACTCCATTTCTTGCTCGTCTTTGAGAAGTTCATCGATATTGATTTCATTGCTTTCATTTTGTGAAGGGGGTTTGGGAGACGTTGTAGGAGCACTTCCGAAGGCATTGGCTCGGAGAGGTCACCGTGTGATGGTAATTTTCTCTTCTAATATCGACCGTTATTAAAGTTGTGGATGAGTTTTGGTCTTCATGCTCTTTTTTGGTAGTTCCATGTTGTGAAGGTAAAAATGGATCAATGATTACTCCGTAGGAGAGTTTTCTAATCTACTAGGGAATCAAGCTTCGCTTACAGCTTTTGGTGCGTCCTGTCTGCAGGTTGTGGCCCCTCGATACAGTAATTATGCAGAGGCCTGGGAAACAGGTGTACGCAGGATTTACAATGTGGCCGGACAGGTTGCCCACCACCTTCTTGTGTGTATATTGTGAGGGTCAAATAATATAATAGAACTTACGCTTAGATGAGCCTTGATAACCTTTTACGAATTCTAAATCTTTACTGGGAATGGATAGTGCTAATTTTAAATGACGATAGTGGAAGTCTGCCAATTTTTTTCGGAACCTCTTTCCCATTTCATGCTGAATCTTTCAGCTCCTGCCAAGTGGTTCGTCAGTCTTTGAATGTTGGACATTGCAGGACATGGAGGTTGGATATTTCCACGGTTTTATTGATGGTGTTGATTTTGTTTTTATCGACAATCCTATCTTTCATTCAGTTGCAAACAACATTTATGGCGGATCTCGGGAGGTATTTTTTAAACCGAATTGAGCTACAGAATTGAACATTTGAAGTCAGGTTAACAATGCAACGATCTTCATGTACGGTTGATGATCGATCAATTAGTCAAGAATTTTTATTTTCTCTAGAACCCATTTTTGTATTGCAGATGCAGGAGTTTTGCCTAGAAATTTTATTTTTCAGGGCACCAGTTGCACTTGGTCACTGATGACAAGTGAATTTTTTTCGTGTAATACAGGATGTGCTCCGTCGGATGATTCTTCTTAGCAAAGCTGCTGTCGAGGTTAGTTTCTCTTGAATGTGTCGTGAAGTTATGCATAAAACTTGGAAGATACTCTCTCGATCGACTTGCTGACGTTATTGCCTGCGTATGTAATCTCAAGCTGAGTAACTTAAATGATTTCCTATAGAAACCCTAGTGTCCCCTAGAGAGTATTCGTTGTTTTCATATATTGCAAATTTAAGGCATAGTACTGGGTCTACAATGTTGACGGGACAGTCAGAGTTTGACGCTTCTTTGAACATTCGTGCAGACCCCATGGCATGTTCCTTGCGGTGGCGTGTGCTACGGCGACGGAAATCTAGTGTTTATTGCAAATGACTGGCACACAGCATTGGTGCCAGTTTATCTGCAGGCATATTATCGGGACAACGGCTTCATGGAGTATGCTCGATCGGTGCTAGTCATTCATAACATGGCTCATCAGGTAGCGTGTTTTTCCTCGTTAATCGCTCAGCCAATTGGCCAAACCTTGGTCTAGAAGTTTAACTCTTTAATACCTAACCCGATTTTTAAGATTTTACTTCTTGATGCAAAAAATTAATCTATCAATCACTCTGTTGATCACCCACAAAATGGACTTCGAGGGGCTCGGGGGTAAAGAGCATGATGTTACCAGCTAACTCCCACTTGCCCAGCCTTGAATTCCGGAGTTCGGGCTCTTACATCCCAGCACTAGTCTCTGGATCCTCTCTGCGACCAGAATAGATAATTTCAGTGGACTAGAAGTGGCATGAAATGATTCTAGTATAGGCTTTATGACCCCTACCATTTCCCATGCAGGGCCGGGGACCACTGACCGACTATGCTAAACTCGGCCTTCCCGATCATTACATCAACAAGTTTCGCTTTAACAACCCCCGTGGAGGGAACCATTGCAACATCTTTATGGCAGGCCTCATAACAGCCCACCGCATTGTGACTGTAAGCCATGGCTACGCATGGGAAGTGCAAACAGGAGAGGGAGGTTGGGGTTTGGATGGAACCATCAGGGAGCACAACTGGAAGCTGAGGGGTGTAGTGAATGGTATTGATGACAAAGAATGGAACCCGGAGGTGGATGTGCATCTTCAGAGTGACGGCTACGCCAACTACACCTCTGAAACCCTAGACACCGGCAAAACGGCTTGCAAGGCTGCGTTACAGAAAGAACTGGGTTTGCCATTGCGACCAGACGTGCCGTTACTGGGATTCATTGGGCGGCTGGATCATCAGAAGGGGATTGATATAATAGAACAGGCTATGCCATGGCTGATGAGCCAAGACATTCAATTGATCATGCTCGGCACAGGCCGCCAGGACTACGAAAACATGCTGAAGAAGTTCGAGGGTTCACATCGGGACAAAGTACGTGGCTGGGTTGGATTCTCTGTGCAGACGGCGCATCGAATCACTGCAAGTGTGGACATTTTGTTGATGCCCTCCCGATTCGAGCCCTGTGGGCTCAACCAGCTGTACGCCATGCGATACGGTACAGTGCCTGTTGTGCATGCCGTGGGTGGACTGAAGGATACTGTGCAATCGTTCAATCCCTTCAACGAGTCCGGCTTGGGGTGGACATTTAATGGACTGCACGTGGACGCTTTCATTCATACTCTTGGGAATGCTATGTGGACCTACCGTGATTTCAAGAGTAGCTGGAAAGGTATTCAGCAACGAGGCATGTCGCAGGACTTGAGCTGGGACCATGCAGCGCAGCAGTATGAGGATGTGCTTCTTGCAGCGAAGTACACTTGGTAACCATCTTGAAGTGTGAGTTTCTTTTTTTGTGTGTATTATATTCTTTCGGATTTCCGCAGCGCCTCTCTCCAAGCTTCTGCTTCCCCATCACCAGATCATATCTTTCATGGACCTGTAGAAAAAGCTACGTTGCAAATGTTGATGATCTGCACCTGGACCAGGCATTACGATTTTAGAGCTGGATTCGAATGTGTGTAGAGTAGCAGTGGGAGGTTGTACATCATTTTACCCTCGAGGTGCTTGTGCATCTAGCTAGTAGAGGTCCTTAAAAGACGATCTTTGGTTTGGCAAATATCGTTCTATCTCCAGCTCCATTGCTGAAGGTTATTGGTTCAAGATTATACTGGCTTCGTCTGGCATTTTCAGTACGTTATTCTCAGTACGCGAAAGCTTTGCACCACGCTCCAGCAAGATCAAAGCTAGCTCCATCACCCCAGTGGCCATGAATTGTGTTGCCTTGCCTTCCATTACGAACAGCAGCAATTACTCAGTGTGGACAATGTTTTAATTTGATCTGCAATTGAGCCTGCTTATGGACAGTCTTTATAAGCTAGTGCTGAGCTTTGTAAAGCTTGTCAGTATGCTCGTTCTTCACTTCGATCAGACGTACGACGGGGATCAACTTTGCAAGAGTCTTCCTCAAGTTCACCACTTGACCGAGTGTGGAAACTGGAAACCATTCTTGAAGGATTCAGTCATTCTATGGTAGTAGAATATTAATTTAGACGCAAGGACAAGATTTTACATAACTTGCAGGTTAACTTAGAAGCTTGATGTACACGCCGTGCGGATAGCGTCAGTGTTGTGGGGTTTGCGAAATTTTATTTTGAATGGCAGTAGAACGGAATGGATGAATTGAATGACTTTGGGACGTTACTGAGAGGGGATGGGAGGTGAGAAATCCTAGATTTGTGGTGAGCGAGCTTGTGGGTCAGTGGGTGACATGTAATTTGCATTAAAAAAATTTTGAGTCTATGAGCATAACAAGCTAATGTAAATGTGAAAATGGAGCATGGAATACCGGTTTGCCAATCAATCAAAATTTACATTTGATTGAGTTGTAGTGATTGAGCACAATGCAGAAATTGAAAGGATGATCAAATGTGCATTATCTTTGTTGCAATCGATGGCATATGCAATGAACTTCGATTGTTTATTAAGATTTTGCATCAATTTTGGTAATGATATTCAGTTGGTGGATTTTCATGCAATTGGATTATATTTGTCCAATAAAGTATGAATTTGCACAAATTTTTTGAAGTGTACTCTACCTAAATAGTGTAAAGTGTCATCATATGACCTTTACCCCCTTACCTACCCCACCCTACAAAATGAACCTAAACTGCATATATTATGGACATCTTATAACCTAAAATAGTCATGAATAGGATAAAATTGCCTCAACAACAAGTGCTTGCTAGCTCTAGAAAGCCAACTCTTTAGTAAATTTTGTAAGAATTTTTAATTAGTATTTAACAAAAAATTTGTATCAAACACTATTTAGAAAGTCCTCCAAAATTTGAGCAAAGGGTGGAGCCGAAAGGCCGTAAGGTCATCATTTTTTTTCCATGATAGAAAAGAGATTGAAGCTAGGAGACAAAAATTATTGAGTTTGTGGCAAATCACACTTACCAAATTGAAATGTTGTTGTCTTGTTTTAGTTTGATTTGCCATAGCTCATCTAATTTTTTTGTCTTTTAGCTTCCTTTCAAAAGGTTCTATTTTACTTCTCCAATTTTTAATTCCAAATTTTGTTGAGTCTACTTAACCCATCAAGACCCATCAACTTATTTACAATGAAGGTTTTCAATTAATTGTCCCATTTAGATATTCTTTGCACATGTATGTGTATGAATTTTTGTAAAGTAATCTTAATCATACAAAAATAAAGACTAGTTTGTTTACCATGCATGAAATTAATTGTAGAAAATATTGACCATTGGATGTTTAGATTATAACAATTTTGGATGATCAATATTATAGGCAAGGAATGTAGTTTTGGGGGAAGAAAAGTTATAAGAAGATGAATAGTGCTTCTTTATCCCTTAAAAATAATGTATTGGAATCTAAGGCAAAGGTAGTATTTTTTATTTTTAAAATGAAGATTAAAAACTCTCTCAAATTTGTACACATTTCCAAACAAAAAGAGTAGAAAGCCAAAAATCAAAATTATTGACCAAATTCAATCTTGCAAATTTTTTGAAAATTTATGTATGCATTAATTTTTGAAATTTAATATTTTCTATTATTAGCATATTGTTTGAAACATCTTCAAAAATCTTGAAATTATTCTAATCATTTTGTGTTCTTTATCATATCAAATTGAACCTTGTATTGAACTTCATATTTTTTAAATTGCTCAAAATACAAATTTAAGAAAATTTTCCAAATTCAATGTTTTGGTACAGATTAAAGACTAAAAATGTCAAAAGAAAGTTGGTTTTTTTCCATCCTTGCTATTCCTTTTGTTGGAAAAAAATGGTGTCAATTGGTCCCTTTCTTATTAGACTACATGATTTTTTAAATAAAATTTTATTCTTTGCACATTGAAGTTATTAAATCCAAAAAATGCAACAAGTATGTAAGCTTGTTATTGTACAAGATCCTACATTACAAGATATTGTGATTTGTCCCACCCTACCTAGAATTTGCCATTGAAAAGACAAAAGGGACACATTGTGTCTTCTTGGTCTTTGACAGGGTTCATGAGGTTTTTGATCAATGCACTTCCAAACATTTGTAATAATCACAAGTTCTAATTTTATACCAAACAAAAGGTAGTAAGATAATATTGTGAGTTGTTTATAGAGTTGGATTGATGATGCTCACTGGACGGATTTGGCAATTATTGCCACTTTTTATTACATTGTGTGAAACAATGTACTGAAATAAAATTGAATCAATTAAATTAAATTTCATCAAGGGGAGGTGTACACGTGGCATGTCCTCACATGCCTAAAAATTTAAAATTTAAAAATTAATTTTTTCTTGGGTGTACAACCATAGTGCACCCAAAATTTAAATTTTTTTTCATTCCCTTCCTCCTCTCCCTTCTTGTAATTTTTAGAAACCAATTTAATTGACAAACAATATGGGAGAATTCATCCCATATTCAATATCCATATCCAATAGTGTTCCTGTATCTATATCCATATTCATATCCAATATCCATATCCAATATCCACACCTATATCCATTATGTATTTGTATATGGTACTATATCCATATCTAGTAATCATTTCGTATTTGTATCTTTGTTCATATTTGAATGGCTTACATTAAATCTCACAAGATCAATAGCTTGTGATTTTTGGAGAAATAAACAGTGATTTCAAGGGTAAGCATTTTTTTTAAAAGCAATTAATGGCTTGTAAATTTTTTGAGGGAGGGGCTAATTAATTGACCAGGGGTGTGCAATACATTGTTACTACAACCACCCACTTATAGGAGGAGGTTCTTGAATGGAGCAGGTTCTAAAATGGTGCCCTATCTTAAATGTACAGTACTTGTACATGTTGCATTTTCATAGCCTTCAGCAGTGTACTGACAGTGTACATTTTAGCTAGGGCACCATTTTAGAGCCCTATGCCCTTTCAACTTCAGAATTTGATAACTAATTCTAGAGAGCTCCAAAAAATATGAAACGACTTGGGTTAGATGCCTATTCAAGCTGTCTTTCAAGGAAAATTCTCAAAAAAATATTTAAAGATGTTTGACCTGCCCAAAATTCTGTTCCAGCCCTTAGATGGTCGGTTTATGGACCTCCTCCCTTATAATGCTGGCTAGTCCAAGATTGATTTGCGGAGGTACTAACTAACTTAGTAGCTGGTACTTCTAATAATTCTGCTGGCACTTGAACAGGATAAACAAGAATAATGAACAATCAACAGAAATTGTAAATGATGAATACAATAGAACCTCTCTTATTAAACTCTCTCTAGGTTGGTAAACCTTTGTAACTCAATGTGTCAGACCGGTCCCAGACTGAGCCAAATTACAAAGGATGTGAGTAAATCTAACCCTCTCTAATTGAATAAACCTCTCTAACTCAATATGTCAAACTGGGCTAGGACCAATTGAGATAGAGAGGTTCTACTGTATATAAATCCAAGTTTCAGCTGAACTGAACAACAACAATAATAGAATTTTGTTGAATAATTATCCTCATAGGAAGCAAAATTGTGACTCAAATCTTCACGAAATTAAGGTGGGTACACCTAAAAGCGCCACTTATTCATATTGTGCCTAGTAACTGTAATTATGATGTTCAGATTTTTATACAATCTTGTTGGTGAGTGAAAGCATGTTCCAACACACCAAAGAACATAGGATTTGAATACCGCATGCAAAACTTACTAATGATCAAAGTCTGCTTCTGAAAACGCCATCTATAGTCTAGGTACATGACTGATTTTGGAAGTGTATGCATATTGTACATGGCACTTTTAGGTCAGGTGCCATTTTGGCTGTACCTACCTTAATTCTAAAAACTAGTGCCGTTATAAATCAAAGTTTCAATCCTTGCCTACGTGAACTTAGGGGTGTTTCACACTAAGGGAGAAACACCCATTTCCGTCCCTGTACCTATTCCAGGTCCCTAGAGTGTCAGTAAATCTGTCCATGAGCGTCCATTAAAGTGTCTGACAAGTGTTTAACTCTAATTTGCTGACACAATTTGAAGACACATGTATAATTTTCATTCACTGACAACTGATTTCAGTAGAGTTCAGTTTAGGGTACACCTATAGGACGGTTCCAGTGGTCTAGGGAGCCAACTCTTTGAAAATTTGTAGAAATTACATACTGATTCCGAAAAATTTAGTTTTTTTTTAATATTCATGATTTTCTCTTGCTAATACTAGAAAAATATCAGTTTTAGAAAAAGATGCCTCCAACCATGCTGAATTCCTTATTCGGACAGTTTTGGGTGTTTCCACTATATAGCCGTCCAAGTCGAGAGGCCATGGTTTTCTCAAATCTGATTGGTAAAAATCATGGTTTCTAAAATCTCATTGCTGGAATCGACGACCTCTTGACTTGGATGGCCGTAGTGTGAAACACCCCATAGTACTGAGAGCTGAAGTCATGGGATCCCAGCAATTGAAGGAATTCTATTGATGTCTGACAGCTTGCAAAGCTGCTTGTTCCATACCATGATCAAAAGGATCGTCCCTTGTTTGAGGTGGAGCTTGCTACTGTTTCAGTTTTCACTGGCATCAACAAGTGTGATCAAGCTTTTTATGTGATAATTAACCCTTAAACGACGACGAAGCCATTTTGTGGTCAATGAACATGAGAGAATCTTTTTATGCAGGACATAATAGCAATCATTCATCCTCAGAATTAAGAGTGGAAAAGGAAGATCTTCTACAGTACTTTGACTTCCAACGAGTGCTTTTAGAAATTTTTGAACCAATGATTCCCACGATATCAAAATTCCTCATTTCCACGGCCACTGGCTCGTCGTTTAGGGGTTAATATTGCAGCAACCGTTTTGTGTTAGTATCTAATAAGGGAGAAACACCCAATACCGCACTTGTACCTTGTACTGGACCTTAAACTCATCCAAAATTGTCCCTAGACTGCGGTGAATGTGTTTGCCAAATGTTTGACTGTAATTTGCAAACGCAATTAAAGGACATATACCAAAACCTGTTGATTGGCTCATTGCTGATTTTAGCAGAGTCTAGATTTGATTGAACAATTTCATTGGTCTAGGGAAGCAATATTTTGAAAAATTATAGAAATTACATACAACATCTGAAAAATCGTTTTTTTTTAATATTCATGATTTTCACTTGTTAATACTAGAAAAATATCATTTTTAGAGAAAAACTACCTCCAACTATCTTGAATTCCTTATTTGGACGAATTTGGGTGCTCCCACCAAAAGTGATACAAAAAAATTCTACTCCGCTCCATCTATATAGCAATGAATGTTAGGGCAATTTGAAATTAAGTTTTTATACAAGGTAGAAACACCCATTCCAGTACTTGTTTTTACTTTTTGTCTCTAGACTCACTCCATTAACCTCTACATGTCCAAGGCACCAAAATTTGGTGTTTGCAAAACTTTGTAGTTAATCTTTACTTTCTGTAGTATTGAGAGCTCTCAAAAACAAGCCTCAAATACACTAGATCTTGAAGAAAAAATCACATTCAAAATTCAGATACAAAAATAATAGAGTAGATTTTGAAAATTTATAAATTGATTGGAGTTATGCATGTTAGGTTCTTTAACCTCTTATTTTTTTGTTGCCAACTTTTTAGATTTGACTTGTAAAAAGAGGATAAAAGGACTCTACATCACTTTTGTTGTTTTAACACCCTCATAGGCAAACGTTATAATCTTTCACATCATAAGTAATATTGTTGTATTTTCTTTTCCTATGTGCTCTTTAACATGTCAAGTTTGAATTTGTACAGTTACAATTCAAAAAAATTGATACAACTTATCAAAATGATGGCATTTTGTTCAATTTAGAGCAAATTCTAAGAAGCTCAAAAGAAGCCTTGGGCATTTTAGGTGTTAATATGTCCCTAGATTTTGATGAATGTATCCTCCAAATGCTTAACATTGATTTGTTGACTCATTTGAAGAACACATATATACTTAACTATGATTCACTAACAATTGATTTTCACAAAGTTTAGATTTGGATGCATCTATATGACAGTTTTAGTGGTCTAGCTAACCAATACTTTGAAAAATCACACAAATTACGTAAGACATCCAAAAAAATCTATTTTTTTAATATTCATGATTTTCACTTGCAAATACTACAAAAATATTATTTTTAGGAAAAGATGCCTCCAACTATGTTGAATCACTTAAATTGACGGATTTTGGTGCTCCCACCTTATTGCAAAGCTGTAAGTACTCCCAAGGGGAATCAAGCTATCAATGTCCTTCATACTAATACTGTATGTGTAAGTCAATTTTAGCAATTCATGCTGAAATAGTTTACTTTTTGCAATTCAAGAATTCAGCACACAAATAGGAATTTTTTTGGTTTTTTGCTCTTTTTGAGGATACTTCTAATTTTGGCCATTGATTCTGCATAAATGTGTTCTTTTTTTCTATTTTTCTTCAAGAATAATTTTTCAAATTTTTAGAAATAGTTGTAAATAATTTTCTAAATTTTGACATTTTTCCAAAATTTTCCAAGTTATTTATGAAACTAACCTATATGTATAGTATTTTGCACTTCATTATTGGAATATTGTCCTTTGTATAGTACAAAGCTTCACATCATTTCATTTTGATTAGCGAGGTAAAAGGTATGAAATTTTGAATTTGCAAGCAATTCTAGGCAGTGTTTATTTTTAAAATTTTAAAGGAATCTAGATTTGGGCTCAAGGTGAGAAGTAAGAGGTTGAGGTTAGGCAACATTCAAATTTACTTTAGGTGCAAAATTTGGCTCCAAGTTAGGAATTAGTACAAGATGTATAGCTTCAGAACAAAAACAAAACAAAACATCTTTGCCAACTATAGCTTTGGATTGGTGCAAAATAGGGCAACCAAGTTTTGAAGAGTGGTGAAAAATGGCATGCACATGAATTATGAAAACTACAACTTACAAGTTTAAGCACATGAACTATAGGTCATTCATGAATGTACTTGGGCTTCAATGTCTAATATCTTCAAAATTCAAGTTCATGAAGTTTTAAATGGTTTTTACAATACAAAAGTAACCTCAAAGATTGCAATTGGTAGGAATTGAATAAAATTGAGAGCAAGAAAATTGTAGCTTCAAAAGACATGATAAAACCTAGTGATAGGACAAAGGGTGCCCTTATACATGTGGCTATAGTCTATACCTGTATCTCAAATTTTGATATATTTTAGATGACTACAAATGTGAAGTTGTTGAATCAACATCTAGATAGGTGGCAACATGGTGGCAAATCCTAGTAGTCGTGGTCAAGGTAGTGGCTACTAGGGTGTGATTGAAGACAAATTTTTTTGAGGGCTTGGTGTGGAAGATTTTTTTTGGTGCTTTTTGTCTTTTTATCACCTAAAAAGAAACCTTGATTCTAGAGAGTCTCTACACTAAAATAAACTTTAAAGTCCATCATTGAACTTAATTTTCAATGTTTTTGGAAAACTATAGAAATCATTCAATATAAATTTCTTACTGGAACAATGACAATGACAATGAATCCAAAAGAGGCATCACAACCCTATAACAAGCCCCCCAACTCTCAAATGACAAGAGCCATTGGATTGTTGAAGAATAAGATACTCCCCCCTTCTACACCGTTGATCAAACTTTGAAAATTGCCACATATAGTGCTAATCATGGGTTGTTGATTGTACTTGAAAAATAAAGGAGGCTCTTTAGAGCCGTTGATGGAGCATCATCCAATGAAAAAAATGAGGTTTGTGGATCTGGGTCGCTGGCACCCACTTGTATTCCTTTTATTTGGATAAATTTTACTTGGGTTTCACTTGTATTCCAATGTGAATTTAGTGCATGTGCATGCTTACGTGAGTTTAGTGCCTATGTTCGAATGAGTTCAACACTAGTTGGATGTGTTCATGAGCTTTCTCAATTCCATGAGTTCCATTTCCATTTGCTCAAGCCCGTGTCTTTATTGTTATTTGGGTGATTTCAAGTGCATGCAGGTGCACATCATCAACTAAGTTTGTGTGATCTTGAGGTTTCTTCCAATGGCAATCCTATTTGACCTTGCTCTCAAGTACCAATGTCATTAGTTTTTTATTCAATAAATTTGATTAGTTCTATTTGTTTCATTAGTAAGCTCTTAGTGCTTCCTGATTAGGATTGTTGAGCAATTAGGGTTGGAAGAAACATTTCACCCATATGGTATCTTGTTGTTCATATTTAATATTTGCTGGACAAAGTTTTCTTGTTCTTTTATCAAAATCCATGTGTACTTTGTGCTTTGTGATAATATGGTTGATATTTTCTTGATGATGTGGTTTTTAGCAAGGTTTAGAATGGCACCACCTATATCTCAACGACATTGCAGTGAGAGCACATGGCAATGTGTTGGAATGTAGATTTTGAACTTTTCGGCTTCTCCAACAACCACTTTTAAGTGTTTTTCTCTAACAATTTAGCAATCTAATATTTTGCCTTGTGCACCCCTTTTGAAAAGATTAACTACAAATGGGATGTTGTTATCTAGACCCCCTTTGAAATTTCCTTTATTTTTGGTTGAGAATTCTCATTTCATCACACAATGTGACAACATGACATATAGTGTGATCAAAAGAGGTAGAAATTGCCATTTCCATTGGAACTAGGATTACAATTTTTCAAGTCCATGACAAAATTCTTCACTATTTTGTATATTTGTACTTTTTTTTAATTACTATTTTTTTAATGTATGAATAAAGATAGTCCAAACTTATTTCTTCAACATATAATCGATAGTTGCAAGTTGTTGAATCTTCACATTAATAAGTAAATATGAGAGATGAAATATTAAACATTTAGAAAGAGTTGAAGCTACTTTTGAATTATGATCAAATTATAGTATTATATAGCTCAAATACAACCATATTAAAATCTTTAGTATGATCCACATCTATACCTTAATTAGTTTTATTGCTTTTTGGTGCTAGATTTCACTAGAAAAAAATAATCTGGCTAAAGAAATGGCAAAAAACTATGAGGTTTATTGCCAGAAAATTTGAAAATATAAAAAATTTGTGGATAAAATTGCCAAACTGTAGATGAAAACATAATTATAAATATGTGATATGTATATATGTGATATTTTCTATCCAATATGTAGATGAATGTTGAAATTTGGAGTACCACCATAGCATTTTATATTGCTACTTTGGCACTTTATAAAAAATGAACAAACTCTTGTGGTGATATGGATTTCTTTGTAGTCTTGTAACAAGTTGTATTTTTCTTCTTCTTTTCCTATAACAATCCACAAGAGGATTTTTGGTTGTTTTAGAAGTCTACAAGTTCCTCAATGTTGTAAGCATTGCTACATTAGCATGTTGATGTGGTCAAGAGGCTGCCATATCAGATATTAAGAATTAGTTCATTAATTAAATTAATTATTAATTATTTTTAAATCATTGATTTTCTTTTTAATACTATCTAAAATTTTTGGAATAAAAAAAAATTTTGAAATTAAAAAATTGAGACCAACATGGGCCGGTTTGCAGCAATAGGAACAATTCCAGGGAACTACCTTGAAAGAGTCTTCCATGGGCCCAAAAATCCTCTTATGCTAGGTTTTATATTTTTTTCCTTTTTCTAAAACAAGGCGTTGTCTTTGGTTGTCCATTCTATTTTTTTATTATTATTTTTAAAAAGGATTAAAACTAGGTTATGCATTCTTTCCTTTATGTGAACTAGAATGGAGAAAAGGAAAGAATGTCGTAAGGAAGAAAGTCAAACATTATGAAGAATGTCAAAAGGGAGGAAGTCAAATAATGAGAAGAAAGTCAAATAATGGGACAAAGATGTTTGTACCAGTTGCTTTTAAGGACGGACTCGCGATGATTGAGCTCCGGACAGTGCAATGGACAAGCAAGCGCTGACCCCGCTATGGATAGCAGTTGAACTACCTCGCCTGGTCCTCTTCCGGCGATGGCGCTGATCGAGGATCTACAAACTACCCGTCGACGTCCACATTGTTAATTGTTGACTAATTGACCGGTAGTAATCGAATCTGCTATACCCACAATTAATTTAGAGCACTCGAATGATCCCGGAGCTTACATATATTCAACATTAATTCGATCACTTCATCGATAGCTAGCGACGTACGTCTTAATTACTTTGATGATCTCGTACATTGAATCGAATCGATCTTTCCATTACCGCACCGTGTTCCATCACCAGCAGCAAAAAAAAATCTCGGTACGTACAGCGTCAATTCAGGTGGGAAAGGTGGACTGATCTTCTAGAAAAGGATTGACGATGAAACCTCACCTTTGACCGGCATGAAAATGTTTCTTCAGTTTTGACCTCAAAAGATCATCTAAAAAGGCACGCTAGATTGACGACGGAATCTCACCTTTGATCACGAGAACATTTTTTCAGTTTTGACCTCGATCACAGGGTTGCACTGACATGACAGTTCAATAAAGCAAGATGCAGACCCCTGATAGCGCTACCCGAAGGTTCAATGTAGAGAGTACTATATAACGATTTCTTCCGAGGTGGGAAAGAAGAACTAGACATTCTACAGACGGTTCGAGTCTTAGTGATCGAGGTAGTGTCCAGCGTCCAGTGTCCAGTGTCCAAAGACCTGATTGTGGAGGGGGAGTTTGTGAGATGCTCCTGCTGGAAGCGTAGGCGACGCAACAGAAATCATGGCGACGGAGTCTCTTGTAGGATCGTGGGGCAATGCCCCGGTGGCATGGTGGCTGGTGGCGGTGGTGGTGACGACGCTTGCGGCTCTGGCGTCGTATGTGGTGAAAAATAACAGAGGGAAGTTGCCGCCAGGGCCGAAGATGCTGCCTGTGATTGGAAACATACACCAAATGAGCGCGCTTCCTCATCAATCTTTCTATCGCATGCATCAGGAATGGGGGCCCATCATTTACGTGAAAATGGGCGTGAACCCGGTGGTGGTCGCTGGCACGGCCGATGCGGCCCGGGAGTTTTTGAAGAACCACGACAAGTCGTGGGCGAGTCGCCCGACCAATGGCATGGTGACGAAAATTTTCTCCGAAAACTATCTCGGGATCGGGGGTGCGCCCTTGGGCCCGGCTTGGCGTCACATGCGGAAGATCTCCATGTTGGAGCTTTTCTCGCAGAAGCGGTTGGAGATGTTTCGGACGCCCCGCGTTGAGGAGTTTGGTCTGTTTATAAGGTGGATTTACGAAGAGTCCTTGGCAGGGAACAAAGAGATACCGCTGGGATTGAAGCTGGCTCACCTTGCTAGCAACAACATCACGCGCATGCTGCTCGGCAAAAGGTGAGCTAGCTAGCGTTTGGGAATCGTTCCCTCGATCGAATGGGCATTCTCTGCATTCATTCAATTCTTCTTGAAAACATATTTCTGGGAAACATTCTCACGGGAATTCTCGGGGTGCATTCAATTCGTTCCACATACAGTCATGTCTGTCTGTGCAATTCACTCGAATTTTTTGCATCAATGGGTAGAAACGTTTTGTGCCGTGAACTGATAAGCAACTTGTGTGCTGTGAAATCATCGATTCTGGGCACAGATTCTTTGGGCAGGACAGCGAAGGTGAATATCAGACTAAACGCTTCAGGAAACTCGTCGTGGAGTTGTTCACCGCTGGCAGCGGTGTAACCGTCGGCGACAGCCTCCCCTGGTTGAGATGGACCAACTACGCCAGCGGCTACATGCGCTACGTCCACAAACTGAAAGCCGAGATGGACGCCTTTCTTCAGGAGTATCTCGACGTGAAGAAGAACGACGCTCCCACGGACGCCAACCGCGGCGAAGATCTAGTGGACATCCTCCTTCGTCAGCCCTCCGAGACCGGCGAGGGCCACCTGGAAGCCAACGCCATCAAGATTGTCGTCCAGGACTTACTCCTGGCCGGTACGGATACCTCCGCGAACTCCGTCGAATGGGCAGCCGCGGTGCTCCTGCGCTACCCTCACATCCATCGCAAGCTCCAAGCCGAGCTAGACTCCGTGGTCGGCCTCGAGCGGGTAGTCACGGAAGCCGACATTCCCAATTTGCCGTATCTCCAGGCCGTCGTGAAGGAGGTGTTGCGCCTCTACCCGCCGACGCCGATGAGCATCCCTCACGAATCTGTTGAGCCGACCACCATCTGGGGATACGAGATTCCCGCGAAGACTGCTCTGTTTGTGAACTTTTATGCCATTCATCGTGATCCCAACCTGTGGGAGCGGCCGCTGGAGTTTGATCCGGAGAGGTTTATCAAGCACCCGGAGATTGACGTGAAAGGGAACTTCTTCCAGCTCATTCCGTTCGGAGCGGGACGCAGGATGTGCCCGGCGTTGATGATGGGTCTTACGTTTGTGCAAACGGCGGTTGCGAAGCTGGTGCAGGCATTTGATTTAGAATTGCCGAATGGGATGCTCCCGGAGGAGCTAGACATGTCGGAAGGGTTCATGGCCACCCTCCCACGGGTGGTGAAGCTGGTGGTGGTGGCCAAGCCGCGGTTGCCCGAGCATTTGTATTGAATCAGAGCTTCCGTGGTTGGAACCCTCCAGTCATTCCAGTGGCAGGGACGCCAGGGACATACTGATGAGCGTAGAATTCTAGTGCTCAGTAAGTAGGGTAACTTGTAAGACCAAGAGGTTAAGAATCTCATGATCTCATTGCCTAATGATAAGGGGAATTAAGTTGGTAGCAAAGTTACTCCGAGTGAGAACAGGGAGAATAGCTCAAGAAATAAAGCTTGGTGAAGGGGGATAAAAGGGGAGGTCAAGGCTCAGTCCCCCGTCTTTCTTTCGCTTCAAGCCAAGGTGTAATTTACAGCCATGACCTAAACCATTTTTCTAGGAATAAGACTTCCTACTTTGGTGATTCTTGTTTGGTGTCTTGTGTTTCTTGGGAGTTGTGAGTGATGAGAGAGAGTAAGTTATTGGCGAGTTATGGAGTTTTTTCAAATGTTAGCATTGGCATTTGGTTGTGAGAGGTGAGGGTATATACTAGTAACTCGACAACTGTAGCTGTGTCAGTGTCTCGCATCGATTGTCATCTGGTTCCGTTGGTTCCTTGTGAGGTCATTGATCAGGACTGCCTGCTTGCTACTTAGAGGGCAATCATCGAGTTGATTGTACTTCGGATGAGAGTGTTCAAGAATCGTTCGTGAGTGAACTATTTGAGATGGATTGGTGCACAAGTGTACGCTGACTGTTGACAGGATCCGTTGGCGGAATTGGCAACTGCGCGAGGGGAGGCTGCGAACAGGATTCTGAGGAAATGGGCAAATTGCCTTGCTAGCGAGTTTTAGTTGAATTTCACATTCTAATCTGCATACTATGAACAGTGTTCCATGAAAACTGAGCTAACCCTAATCCATGTCTGACAGGTGCTTCACAGCCAGGGCTTCCTCAAGCACCTGGAGATCGGAGGCATCCCCATCTTGAGCAGTTCAAAGCAACTTGAGATGAGGGGGCCATCTCCAAGCACTTACAGATTGGTCTCTACTTCTTCAATTTGGATTTAAACTTTTCATTCAGTTTTGATTCAAAACTATAGATTAAGTTCATATTCAGTCAAAACTATATTCATTGGCATCAATTCAGTTTGGTTGAAGGCTTTCTGCAAGAGATCATTTTGACAAAATGCAGCAGCAAAACAAGAAAATTGATGAATGATGCGAAGGAAGTCGACAAACTCAGGATTAAAAAATGAATGCTTACGTCGTCGGGAAGGGTAACGTGTTTCCTTCTTGTCACGTTATCCATGACAACGTTGTTCTTCAGTTTCACCTGATGCATACACTGGAGCTCGATCAACATATCCTGCAACCTCTTGCCAAATTAATTACTTCACGAATCTGTTGATCATGAGGAACCTTCTATTCCTCGTAGAACCAGAAGTAGTCCCTAAGTATCCGCCCAGACAGTCAGGCGCAAATCACCAATACTTGCATCAACACGGGTTCACATAAGTTTCTGAAACGTATCCCTACGTAGTACTTCGTACTTGCATTTCGTATCTGTATTTCATATACATATATACCACACCCCATATTCATACGTAAGTGGCACAGGGACAAGGGGACATTGGGGTTGGTAATTTTGGGAACGTAGTCTACACGTGAAAGATATGATACAGAGGCAGCTCACCTAACTAAAGGTGCGTCTGGGGGTTGCCACTCCCATAGGCCATGGCCTCCTCTCCCATCTGTAGAATAGGGCCTACGTTCGATCTCTAGTTTCACCGTATGACCAATGACTGCACCTACGTGAATCTCGAAGGAAGTGAAGTTAGAGCCGTTGACAAAGAACATACAAAGAGAATTAAGAAATCGTATAATTAAGTTAGTTCTCGAAACATTATTTGAAGCAGTTACGATCAAGTTAAGAGCGAGGGTAACAGCGCTTCATTCGAGATAGAATTTTTCGAACTGAGCTCACATGTGAACATGACTGTATTCTTTCAAACTAAATTGATAAACAATAGTCGTGAATTGAAGATACATATATACCAGGTTTGCAAGCGAAATGAAGCCAAGGAGGACTCAAATATCCGACTGGGCCATCGTGATACACTGGAGGCTGTTCCATTGCAACATTAGGGCTTGGTTGATACACCTGGCACAACTCGTATAAAAAATTAGAACTAATTTGGACCTTGTATGGATGGCTATGTGGAGATTGAGGTTTGACCCCGAAAGATCCCCAGTATTCTATTGACCCAAATATTTGTAGTGATGTATAATGCAATGCAACTTTGACAGTACGATTCTGCAGATTCGAATTTCGCATTACATCTGCATACTGGGATTATTGCAATTTCTGAGTGTCACAAGGCAGAAGCGACAAGCACAACGGACTCATGTTCAAATAGTCTCGGATAAAATTGCAAAGAAACAATCGTTAACTTCTGCTCCTTGCAGAGAAAAGATTGATCTCAGTTTGGACTTTGGCACGGACACGGTCTCCAAAGACCTGCAGCTCAACAATAAAAGCTACGTTACCGTTATTATAATATTTGAAGATCATAGCTGAAACGAAACAAACTTTCTCTTTTTCTTTTTGACACAACGAAAGGCGATACCTTTAGTGCAAGAGGAAAGTAAAATTCAAACCCCCACCAGCAAGCGGCCTGGGGTCGGGAGCCTAAAATGAACTTTAGAACTCCACCTTGGACGCTCTTTGAAGTAAGGAGACTAGTAAAGGAGAGGAGAGACTCCCTAAACCAAACAGTGCACTGTACAGTGCACTGTACAGTGCCCTCACAGAAATTTTTGCGGGCGTGGTTCAAGGTGGGTGTCAGAGTAGCCGCATAATTTTTTGTGAGGGCACTGTACAGTACTGTTCATTAGGTGCTCCACTGACCTTATAGGAGAATTTTGATTTGCGGTGAACGGAAGATCCTCTCCCTTGCTGTCAATGTGGTGAATGGATACTTTTCATTATCTTCAAATATAGAAACTTGGGATAGTGAGGCTCTTCATTCTTCAGCCGTTCGGCTACACTGGCACAATACTAAATCAGTCTTCCAAATGGGCATCTGAGTGTTCAAGAAACGAATGACGACGAGGCCCTTGATACGCATAACCAATTCGTTCCACGACCTTTCGATCGGGGATAAATTTATCAAGAGAATGCACAAGAATATCCCTCCATTTCACACACAAATCGTCTCGGCTTTGGTATTGTTTCGCAGGAGCCGCGCAAGTTAGACTCCCACCAACTGCGGAATGAGGGGTCAATGTCAGAAACCTGGAGTCTGTAAGTTGAATGCTTCCTGTTTAGGCTCTACTTTGGGACATTCGAAACCAGATTCATTTGGTTGGAGAGGCTCCATGTCCTAAGCTCTAGCGAGTTTTAGTTGAATTTCACACACTAATCTGCATACTATGAACAGTGTTCCACCAAAACTGAGCTAACCCTAATCCATGTTTCACATATGCTTCACAGCCAGGGCTTCCTCAAGCACCTGGAGATCAGGAGGCACCCCCATCTTGAGCAGTTCAAAGTAACTTGAGATGAGGAGCAGACGCTTCGGGGAGGCCATCTCCAAGCACTTACAGATTGGTCTCTACTTCTTCAATTTGGATTTAAACTTTTCATTCAGTTTTGATTCAAAACTATATATTAAGTTCATATTCAGTCAAAGCTATATTCATTGGCATCAATTCAGTTTGGTTGAAACAGTCCAAAGGCTTTCTGCAAGTGATCATTTTGACAAAATGCAGCAGCAAAACAAGAAAACTAATGAATGATGTAGACGGAAGTTGACAAACCCAGGATTAAGAAAAGAATGCTTACGTCGTCGGGAAGGATCGATAACGTGTTCCCTTCTCTTCACGTTATCCATGACAACCTTGTTCTCCAGTGTCACCGGATACATTCCCTGAAGCTCGATCAATATTACCTGCAGCTTCTTTGCCAAATTTCTTCACGAATCGGTTGTTGATGAGGGTTTAAGCATAAAATAAGCATCAATACTGACATTCACAATGTGTCTCACTGCACCTGTCTCTACAGTGATTTCCATCTGCTTCACCTTGAACAAGCATGTAAGAAACTTCTTCGTTGGAAGAAGATGCAACAGAGGTGATCCTTTCTCTCAACACGCAGACGAAATCCCACAAGTAGCGTCTCTTCGTTCCAGCTCTTGGGTACCTGCAAGAAACACTCGTATTATTTCTTGTCACCTGTTGCAAGGCAATATGTTTAGTGGGCATAATTTTGTCTTGATTCTTGAACCCGACTCTAACCTTGTAGTTAAGGAACAAATAATTATTACATATTTATTGGAGGAGAATTTGTTCATATTTATCAAAAATAAATGGGATGTCACACTAATAGTTTTGAAGGGTTTTAGTAATAGTATTGTGCACCTTGAAAAGTAAATATGAAGTTAGAAACTAAAATCTAAGCCATGTCATCTACAATGATAATATAAATTGATAAAATGTTTAAGAAAAAAACAGTATTTCTCCATCTTGCATATGCATTCAAAGTGTGCTACATTTGTATTAAAACAAGGATGTATTTGTAGAATTCTTTTTCTATCAAGATGTAAATAGTTGATTAGAAGATTGAAAAGATTGACAAAGAAGATGTTCATATTTTATTTTATTTTTTTGAAATTTTTTCTATTTAAGAAAAATTTAATATGAAAATATCTATTATCTTGAGATTTCTAGTTTCTCTATTTTGTACATAATTTTTAAAGATCATTTAAGGGAAGTGGGGTAGAATTTTAAGGAGTACAACATCTGACACATTTTCCTACTTATCTATAATTTTATTGGTATTTATTTTTTTATTTTTTCAAAATTAATCAATAAATAGTCTTCTTATTTAAGTGTGCTCGAGATTTTTGAAGCAAAACTAGGCCAAGGACTATAAAGGTGTGTTAATCAAGTCTTTTATATACTTGTACACAAGGCTAGTGATTGAGATTATCATAGAACTAAGATTATTGGATTGTTTTATTTGCACTAGGCTCATTTGTATAACTTTCTTTCAAATTGTAAGAAAAGTTTAGAACATTAGCCACTTTTTAAAATCTAGTGATTTGTTGAAGCTAGTAAGATGTGTCTTCTAAAAAAGAAATGGAATTTATCATTCATGTAATGTACCTTGAGGTGTACTACATCCTGTACTTGCTTCATTAGAGAAAATTTTAGACCTTTAATTTAAAGACCATTTGACTACATGCAAATATGCAAATGGAAAAAAAATTAGACAAATTATTATTACAAAGAATCTTGCTAGTTTGTATTATCTTGTGTAACCTATCAAATTGGTAATTAAAATAAAATTATATATATATATATATATTTTTTTTTAATTTTTTAAATTTAAATCATTTTGTTGTATTTGTGCATTGGTCGAAAGTCTAATCAAAGGGTCCAAATTTTCTCTAATGCTAGATACAACTCCTACAACACTTAACATGTACAAACCTATAGGTTGGAGTTTTAAAATTGCAACTTATACAGTGCCATATAAGAAAGGTTGATACCTTCCATTTGGACCCTTCCGCTTTTTTGGTATAATTTAAAATATAGCTAACACTTCTTATTTTCTTCAATCAACATTTGTACCTAACACAATTTCCCTCAAGCATATCAAATTTTTGGTTTCCAAAAACCAAAACTCTATTTTTAGTGAATTTTTTTAATTTCTTTTTTGCGTTTTCACATGAAAATTCACAAAAATCCATTGGGGATGAATTTTTTGAATTTGATTGTGGAGATGTGTAGAAAACCTCTATACCTACATCTTTCCTTCAATGAGCATCATCAAAAAAAAATTCACAATTCCCTTTTCTAGAGGTTTGAATGGGTATACAAATAGTGCCCAAATTTTTGAAAATTAAAATCTCCTTATTGTTATTATATTTTATTATTTCTCTTTACGTAGTACCTAATTTTGTATATTTGAGTGTCATGGTACAATTACTTTAGCAAAGTCCAATAATAATAAAGAGATATTGATTATCAAAAATTTGGATACTATTCACATACCCATTCAAACCTCTAGAAAAGGAAATTGTGAATTTCTTTTGAAGATGTTCAAAGAATAAAAGATGTATGTATTGAGGTTTCCTACACATCTCCACAATCAAATTCAAAAAATTCATCCCCAATTATTTTTTGTGAATTTTCATATAAAACTGCAAAAAAATAAAATAAAATAAATCACTAAAAATAAAGTTTTGATTTTTGGAAACCAAAAATTTGATATGCTTGAGGGGAATTGTGTTAGGTACAAATGTTGATTGAAGAAAATAAGAAATGTAAACTACATTTTAAATTATACCAAAAAAGTGAAAGGGCCCAAATGGGGGGCATCAACTTTTCTTGTAGGGCACTGTACAATCAAATCCTAACGAGCTCATGGGGGTTGTCAAACTCTTAGGATCTTACCAAGTCTCCTTCATCAATGCGAATGCCTTGGTGCCAACATTGAGGCATGAATGTGGCTTCTCTAACTTCCTTGTAGTCTTCATTGCAACTTCAAAATTGGAGCCCATGTCACCACCTTTTGCATTTTCAGTACAATCTATCCAATCTCTTATATATGTTGATCTTCCTACACAATGCAAGTCCCAATAAATTCATTGTTTGCTACATTCCAAGGCTATAATGTCTGCTTGGTGTTACAAAACCAACCTTGTCCTTGAGGATGCCTTCCATATTGAGGGACATTCCAACTCACTCTATGAAAGTATCAATCATAAGTTCTCTAAATCTTGCGAATGAGTGAGGATGGTCAATCAATTATGAATTTGGCTTGTAAGTTTGGCAACATTTTCAAGATAAGGAACTTTATCAATGAAGTTGCCCTACTTGTCTATATATAAAGATTTACTAGAAAGATTCATTGTTGCATGCATGTGTGTAAAAAGTTTGATAAGAAAATTAAAAAAAACTCATGAACATATCTATAGATGAAAGAGGTTTTATAGAATTGGGATATACACTTATCTTGAAGCTTTTAAGGCATTGCAAAAAATATAGACTCTCCAAAAGACTATCAACATGTTTTTAAGGAGACATCAAGATTGACATTTTATTTTGTACTTTCATAAAATATAGACTATCTAGAGGAGTGTTAGAATGTTCTCAAGGGGACATAAAGATTACATTTTATTTTGTACTTCTATAAATTTCATCCCCTATTGTTGCTTATTTTTTTTAAAGGTAGATGAGATGATTGTTAGTATTTGGTGGGTGGTTCAAAACCCAATTAATTGAAATATACCTTGTTGAAGTTGTTTAATTCTATGTATGCACTTTAATTGGTCCATGTCATTCAAATGGACTAACATATGCCATGCTAGAAACTAGATGGATTGAATTGAATTCAAATTTAGTTAGAGAGATCAATTATATGATTCCATAAGATTAAATGACATTCCATGACTTGTCCCTAATTTGGACACCTACTATATTCTTTGACTTGTCCACTTGATTTGAATCTATTTTTGAATTCCCTAACTAGTTCATTTGATATTCTTGTTTCAAAGATTTTGATTGAAATATACCTTCACCCTTACAAAAATTAGATAAGGTGAGGACATATTTGAGTCAAAATTTATAGGTCTAGTGGTAATATAGAAGTAATTAAGACAGGAATTAAGAGTGTCATTGCCTAGTAGCCCTCTAGAGGCCGCATTTTTTTCTATTGTAATCTAAAGGCAAATTGAAAAGTGAACATACAAATAGAGGTTGTTATAAAATGTGTGCTTTAGAAATTTGACTCTATAAAGTAGAACCACCCATAACTAATGAGCACCTCATTGTTAATCTATAGACTACATTTATTTCCAGTAAGGCTAGAACAAATTTCCAACCAAGCTTAGAGTGTTTTTTTTTCTTTTTTAAGGTTGGGACTAATAAGTTCATAACAAATGTCCCAAACTAGTGAGCAAGAAAGTAGGACTGCCAAATTCGATGAATGCGCGGCCAAATGGTGTGAAGTTGGCCGGGCTTGTTGTGCATTAAAAATTATTTAAACTCTCCTTTCGAGGTACTAGTATTGACTAACGACTTGTTTTCTTGAAATCCTCAATAAAGTGCCTCAAAGTCCGAAATTATTTGTTCCCCGTGCTTGTTTGGCGTGTTGGGGTGGGGGAAATTTCCTTCGCCGGGCCCGGGCTCCTTGAATGACTCTCTAAGCATCCCTTGGCCGTGTCTTGCTTTTACACAACCACTGGGGATGCTCTTACATACATGGTGGAAATGGGTGGGAGACTAGAACGAATGGGAGTATCCTGTATCTATGGCAGAAGTGAGTGACTAATGGCATTGGGTGACTGACATCACTGGGATGCTCTACCTTCCCTAGAAATATATTATGACATGAAAAATGAAAAATAGATACCAGCATGTAACTTATCAAGATCTGCACATGGAATTCAGCTATTAAGTAAATCTGTAAAGATTTAGAATTGGCACCATACTTACAAGTAATAGTCGGTAAATGTAAACGCCACATTCTTTGAAACTGGTCAATTTAGCTCTGTATGCTCCACGTTTCAATCGATGGATAGCTGGTTCCCCTGTGATCCACCTAGTGCCCTACCATCTTGAACAGAAAGCAACTCACATACAACCAAAGGAATATAAAATTCAACCATGATCCAATAACGCTATTCTAAAATTCATCGAGTCTTCAGCACTACTTTGTAGACAAAGAAAGGCCAAATTACAAAGCATTCCAGCATTCACGAATGTAATCAGGGCTAAGTTTAGATCAATACCTACTTTTTTTTTGTAACACAGGATTTGCATTCCATTTTGACTGGGCAATCTTCTGTGTGAGCAAACTGTGCCAGTATGCCAAGGCATGCAAGAGTTGTGACTAGCTATGAGATTTTCAAGGCCTCTATACAAAACTTCAAAATAGGGGATACCTTTTGCACTGTATAGGATGTGCAGAGCCTACATCTCCTCAACACAAATTAAAGAACTCTATTGCGAGTAATCTTTGGACTTGAAGCATCTTTACATCCACAAATAGAGAGTTAGATATTTTTCTCACATATGATTTGTAAGAAAAAAATTTCCAATACTTAGCATCGCTAATACTTGATTTAAACCTACAGATCACTTGCAATTGGCGAGAGGAAGTGAGTATATTCAAATGAAAGTGATCTTGGTTAATATTGAACTCAGTTATTACTGTACATTTGCAAAGTAGATTTGAAGCAGTAGCTGCTCTACGAGATGACAGTTCTATGAAGAGTGCATGGTCAAATAGACTCACAAATACTGATGCACAATATAATTAGGAGGCTTACATCAATAGGTCATTGGATTGGATAATATGCTTTGTTCTTTGATAAGTTCCGTCTTTTGTCGCTCAAGTGAGAAAATGTTCCAACATTTCATTTCATCATCAGCATAATTCTCTGCAATTCTTTGAGCCATGCAAGCAATAACTGCGGCTTGTTCCCGCTCTACATCATCTTGGTAGAAATTGAACCCCTCAGGCATAGCACATCGGAGCTCAATCATGATTTCAATCCACTTGAAGCAGTATGTTAGCATCTCATGGTTCTCAACAGGGCTCGCCACGTCCACCTCCCGTTTCAATTCAGTCTCCCACATTTCCACAAGATCCGATTTGTCCTGAGGCCAGAAAGATGAAGTCGATCAGTTGCGTCATAGGCATAAAGCCTCATCATGATACTAAGCCGTAAGTACTACCTATAGAAGAAGATTTTGTATACTGGTCGTTGAGCTCCATTCTGTTACCAATTCATTTTCAGAGTCCTTGCTAGCAGGGTACTATGTTTTTATTGCGTATTACATTAGTGCAAAACCAAAATTCTCAAAAAATTTACAATGGTGAATATGTAGGACTAAAAGTCGTGGAGGCTAAACGACAACTGTGGACGTTCTTCTATGATACAAATTGTAAAGGAGTTTAAGGCCTCAAATTTCTTGTAAGGGTTCAAACAACTTAAAGATTTCACCCATCTATATTTACGAATTCCAACCACTCTTTCATAAAACAATGCAATTTTGTATAGTGATAATTGTGAATAAATACTTTCATAGACTTGTGTCAAAGTCTACACTTTTTCAAAAGACCCAATGTGAATGTCCCATTACAGGGGTGGAACCAACTCAAAAAATATGTTTGATTAGCAAGAAAACCACATAATTATAAAAGGAACAGTAAGTATACCTTCACACTTCCGAACTCTTTGATACTTTTTGCTTCCATCAGGTCCTGTTGCTCCTTCTCAACTCCTTCCCGCAAGTAATTCACATAGAAGCTTTGTACTAGCCATTCCGTTGTTTGACGGATGGATTCATCCTCGTTTACTTTCTCAAAAATCTCCTCCACAGCATCCGCCAAGTTATGCAGAGTGCGATACATTTGGAAATGAAGCAACGCAGTCTGATGGGGCGGAATTTGAGCCAACCCTAGCAATTCATAAAACCTCTGCTGCAATTGCTCTTTAATGTCCTCATCCTGAATCATTTCAATGCCTTGCAATATCGGCTTGACAGCACCATCCCAACGATTCTCACCTGATGGTAGCTTTGAATCCCGACACATAATTTCATCCATAGAAGAGGCTATTGATGGCGCTTCTGTTGCTTCAGTTCTTGCCATAGTGGTATTCACTGAGCCTAGACATAGAAGAGCTGCCAAGGTCTTATCATATATTGTTGAGGAGGCATCACTGGAGTGATGCTCAAGCTGATTTGTTTTGCTTGCGTTGATTTGCACCCAAGAGGGTAAGGGTGAGGTCAAATCAGTACCAGATGACACAATGGAATCCGCATCGATGTCTCCGCTAGACTCAGTTTTCACATGATTAGATTCACCACCAATTCCTTCCTCACCAGGTGGTTGCTGTGATAGAATCTCCCTCACCACTCGTACCATAACGTCGAACGCACTATAAACAGAGGATATAAAGTAAATGGGTGGTTCCATTGACAAGTTTTGCTTGATGAAATTGAAAGCCTCAGGTGAGAACATGTACTCGGCATTCCAAAATTCTTCCGTCGACCTCGACAATTTGAGTGCTCGTTCTTGGATACTTTCTAAATTTTTGCCAATGCTACGTATGAACACCCGGTGGTTCAAGACTTGGGTCATCTTGTTGAACAATCTCCTACAAATTTGTAACATCCACGTCATCCTTTGTGAACCTCTCATGCAACCTCAAAGAGCCTAATGTATTGTATCAAGTTCACCGTGTATCAAAGACATAATAATAAGTTGAGTTAATTAGATGTTTCAAGTACTTTAGGTAATATCAATGACGTCCAAATATCATTCACTAAAACCCCTCTAAAATCTACCCAGAAGTATTGAGCAAACGGCAAGACACTGATAATTATGAGAATTTGTCTAAACAATTGAATAAAAGAAACAAGACAAAAATCATAGAAGTGTTTCGCATAACATAATTCGCCTTATGTCCATGAATTTGAGCACAACTAATGACCGCATCCATACATGATGGAGAAAAGTAACCATAATTCCATACCTGTTGATCTTCTTCAAGGTAGCCATTCCCTTGAGGTAGAGAGGCTTAAACGGTTGACGCATCCTTGGAGCTACACGCAACACCCAGCTCTCCATGAAAAAACCTTCAGCATCTGAGCTGAACTTGAATACAAATTCCCGAGCCTCTCCAGGGAATACACTTCCGGTTCCATTCATGACTGTAAAATTTCTGCAATTTGTGATATGGGCTCTTGTGTTCCATCATTCAAAACAGGGTGATTGCAAGAAACACTTGTCCTATTTGTTATGTTTTACTACAATACTTGTGACTTTTTCTGGAGTGCTTTAGAATCAGAAAATCAATTTGAAAAAAGTTTGAAAAGTATGAATAATTTATAAACCTCTAAGATGAAGGTTTTCATCAAAGGAAATTGATAGAAAAATTCTCTAAGTAGGAGAAATTATAAAGCGCCAAACCTCAAGAAAATACATACCTTCATGTTTTAATTTGAGAAAATTATTAAAAATAAATAAATACAAAAAATAAAAGTGAACATTTGCAACAACTCTATGGAGATGATCATTCATCAAAAAAATCACTAAAATAATACTTTATATGTTTAAAAATGCAACCAAAAGGAAGCTCACTTTGTGGACTTCTACATGACATAAAAACAACTTTTTTCAAAATCCCTCACGTGAAGAAATGTAAGTCTACTAGAAGACCATCTCATCTAAATTTCATCTCAAAATCATTAAAAAAGGTTACTCCTAAGTAGTGACTAAAAACCCCTAAACTGCCAAGTGTGACATTCAATCACTAGTACTATTTTGAAATCAAACTATTTTTTAAAATTATGAAAAAATTAGAGAATGTGTATGTTGCCTATGACTATCTTCTTTATAAATCTTGAATCATTTGGAGCCAAAACATAGAAGTTATGGCCAAAAAACAAATCAGCACACTAGGTGTGACAGAAAATAGGACAATTGTTTCTTGCAATTGCCCAACAATCCAAAATACTTGATTAGGACAATAATACAAAAGATCTCAGTACTTATTTTCACAAATCTGATAATTGACACATTACTTTGCACACTCGAATTCCTGAACTCCAATTATTGATGTTTTGAACTTGAAAGGAGTCTAGTACCCGGTACGTCAATGTCAGAATTATTTTGAGCCTCTAAAACATGCTAAATATGACCATTAGTATAAGTGTGACACATTTACCAGAGAATAGTGAAGATTTAGAGAAACCCTGAGTTAACCCATTAGCGCTTTGACGTCCCAAATCTGGACGATGAACAGAGAAATTCTAGGGGCTTTTTTGACCACAAAACTTCTCACTCATTCAAACCTATGCTCGACTTTAACAAAAACTAAACTTTCCATATGGTAAATTTGATGAATTTAGGAAGTAATATATGTTTATAAAAGTATGCAAAAATTCAAGACTTCCCACCTTCCACTTCCCACCTCCAACACTCTCTTAATTTTTTTCTTACAAAGGGGACAAGGGGACATTGGGCGGGGGTAGTGGTGTAATTTTGGATACATAGTCTATAGGTGAAAGGGCACGGTCCTATTATGCAGGGCTCGTGATTCAGATGAGGTATGCTCAACCTGTGATTAGCAATGGAAACCCAATTAATTATTCTCGAGCCTCTCCCTGTTTGAAGTCTCACTAATTTGTTTTTTTAGTTCCTTACTACCCGATTATTTTTGGTGAAGGGTCCACAATCTAAATCAGGAAGGCCCCCATACTAGAGGCCGGTGAAAGACATGATCCGACCAGAGGCAACCCACCTAAGGTGCGTCTTGGGGTTGTCACTCCCATGGTCTCCAATGGCCTCCTCTCCCATCTGTAGAATAGGGCCATGGAACCTATGTTCTCCAATTTCACCGTATGACCAATGACTGCACCTATTGCCAAGTACATGAAACTTGAAGGAAGTTAAGTTACTAGAGCACTTGACAAAGAACACACACAGAGAATGAAGAGATCATATCATTAGTTCTCCAAGCTCACTAGCAAATTATTCAATGCAGTTCGTATCAAGGTAAGAGCAAGGGTAACAACACTTAATGGACTGAGCTCACAAATGAACATGACTGTATTCTTTCAAACTAAATTTATAAACAATAGTCGTGAATTGAAGATACATACCAGGTTTGCAAGTGAAATGAAGCCAAGGAGGACTCAAATATCCCATTGGGCCATCGTGATACACTGGACATTATTCCTCTGCAACATTAGGGCTTGGTTGATACACCTGCACAACTCAAATAAAATTAGCTAGAACTTGTATATATGGTTCCGTAGAGATTGACATTCAATCTGTTGAATGATTCAAATCTTTGTAATGATGTATAGTGCAATGTGATTTGAAGGCATGATTTGCTACTGACGTTTAAATAAAAGAATTGAAGATTTGAATTTTGCATTACATTTGCATACTTGAATCATTGCAATTCTTGAGTGTCACAAGGCAGAAATGACAATCACTAACGACTCATCTTCAAATAGTCTCGGATAAAATTGCAAAAAAACAATCGACACCTTCTGCTCTTCTTTGCAAACAAAAGAGTGATCTTTTGGACTTCGGGCACGGACACGGTTTCCAAAGACCTGCAACTCAACAAAAAAAGCTACGCTATTATAACATGAGGTAGTGCTCAAGATCATAGCTAAAATGAACTTTCGAACCCAACTTGGTTACTCTTTGGTGAAAGGAGACTAGTAAAGGAAAGGCTCCCTAAATCAAACAGTACAGTACAGTACATAAGGTGCTCTATGGACGGAACTTTGATTTGTAGTTCACTTTGATAAAGGTGAATGGAAGGTCCTCTCTCGTGTTGTCTGGTGAATGGATACTTTCTATTACCTGTAAGTATGGAAACTCAGGATAGTGAGGCTCTTCATTCAAAAGCCTTTCGGCCATACTGGCACAGTACTTTTTCCTCCTTTTCTACACTAGTAGAAAATTTGTCTGGTTTTGTTGTTTTGGTTGCGTTGATGATCAACAAATTTCTGTTAATCCACAAAAATTTGTTGATCATCAACGCGACCAAAACAACAAAATCAGGCAAATTTTCTACTTGTGCTAGTCTTCCTTTCTTGTCTTCAAATGGGCATCTGAGTGTTCGAAAAACGAATGAGGGCGAGGCTTCTGATCTGCATAACCAATTTGTTGCACAACCTTCCGATCGGAGTTAAGTTTAGGAAGTGAAGACACAATAATATCCTTCCATTCCACTCGTGGTCCCGGCTTAGGTACTGTGCCACAGGAGCCGCGCAAATTAGACTCCCACTGCGGAATGAGGGGTCAATGTCAGAATCCTTTTCTCTGTAAGCTGCATACTTCTTGTTTAGGCTCTACTTTAGGACATCCTACATCAAATTCCTGGGGTTAATATCAGAGAAGCTCCATGTCCTAAACTCTAGCGAGTTTTAATTGAATCTCACATACTAATCTACATACTTAGATGCTTTGATGCAAAACTATATTAAGTTCATATTTATTTAGAACTATATTAACTTCAAATCAAGTTTAGGTGAAATAGTCTAAAGTCTCTCTGTAAGAGATCATTAGGACAGACTGCAGCAACACAAAAAAGAAAATTAAAGAATGATGAGATGGAAGTTGGCAAGCTCAGGATAAAAAAGGAATGCTTACATCGCCGGAAAGGATAATGTGTTCCCTTTTCCTTACGTTATCCATGACAATCTTGTTCTCTAGCTTCACCTGATGCATACTTTGAAGCTCGATCAATACATCCTGAAGCTTCTTGCCAAATTTCTTCACGAATCTATTGTTGATGAGGTTCCATTCCTCGTAGAACCAGAAGTAGTCTCTGTCCCCAGCAGGCATAAATTATCAATATTGACATTCATAATGTCTATGCACCTTCTTCATAGAAAGAAGATACAATAGAGGTGATCCCAGCTAAGCGTCAAGTGTACACTGAAAACATTCAAAATGTATAAGGAAACGTTGGACAAGCATTAGAACACCTCCTCTTTATCAACAACGAATCTTGTACCATGTATAGAATGTACTTGTTTCTATTTCAAAAGAAATTAGTGGATTAATGTTACATTGCAACACTCACTCAAGAGCATGGTATTCCTTGGTTTTGCTTATACGCTGAATAGCATGTGGCCATTTATCTTTCTTTTCCACTGGAAGTGGCGTATCTGGGTCCATCTTTTTCTTCATCTCCAAAGTTCTCAAGGACCCCCTGGACATTCTTGGCATCATCGGACCAAGCAGCTGGTGTGGACCATATAAGAACGAGAGCACCATGGTGATGAGCTTTTGAAAGTAATTGCTCTTTTTTCACCCAAAGTCTGCTTTACTTAAACCACAGAAAGCACAACAGAGCAAAAGGAAAATAGTTCAATATAATCTTGAATGTCGTCCAAACCTATGTATGTAATGAAGCGTATGATAAAGACCAGAGGATGGCATTGCTCATGTTGCCCGTTTAGTCTACACCCATTTTCCAGCGACGTCCTACCACTGAACCAAAACTGACTCTTCTATTTGCAAAATTTCTTCTCAATGGAAGTCTACTTTCATAAAATTCCTGAATTCGGAGGTAGATTACCCTTTCCTTCCAATGAATCAAGGCTCCTTCCACTATTTCAAATCTTGAATGAAAACTTGGTCATTCAAGATTTGTTACATTGAGACGAAAATTATTCTTGTTACATTGTAGGACTTAGTCCTCAGCCCAAGAATATAATGTGACTGACATGACATTCAGCGAAATAGAGTAACAGGAAAACAATTCAAAACAAACTCACATGCTGTGATAGAGACCATGCGACTAAAAGATGAAATTCCAAGTAGCACAAACACACAACCTATTCTTCACACAGATTACCCAAGTTCCATTTCCATCTACTGAACCAATCTGAGTGTCGCAAATGCAAAATTATCACTACGGGAAATGCTGGAGTGTCCGATTGTCGGCATCGGACCGAGAGCCTGAGGCGCCGGATCAGGGAAAGTTATGAGCAGCATATCAGGAGCAGTGAATTTATTAGTGGCGAATTGTTGCCAAAAACTACCTGGTTTGGGGGGTTGGCTACTCTTACATTATTAAAAATGGGCAAAATGTGGATGAAATCGCCAAACTTCTCTTAACAAAATACTAGTGGTCGCCAATTTTTGGATGAAAGTACCTTATAATAGATAAATTTTGGATGAAAAAATTGACTTGGATGATTCTATCCATTTTTTCCTTACTTGGCTATATCCTAGGGTGCCAGTCGTACTACCGAGGGAAAAACTTAAAATATACACTGATCAGGAGACCAGGAGATGCAAGAGCGGAAGATCATGCAGCAGGCTTTTCGTTTGCTAACTGTACACTGAAGGAGAAGTCCAATGAACGGACTGGAGGCCATCTGCGACTCGATCGGATGCGAACTTTCATCCCAAGTTACTGTAGTCCCACTTCGTCTGATTCCTGTGAAAGTCCTCGTGTGCCACTTGTTGCCGTGCAGCTGTGCACTGCGGTTTTCATTCAGTTGTGCCCATCTAAGGTGGGTACACCTAGAAGTGCCACTTTTTGGTATTGTGCCTAGTAAATATTACTGGTCTGATCAAATTTTCATATAGTCTTCTTGGCAAGTGAAAGCACATTTCAATGCACCAAAAAACGCAGCATTTGGATACAGTATGCAAAAGTTATTAAGGTTGTTTCTAAAAGTTTGTTTCTAAAAGCGCTCCAATTCAGAAATGTACAGCAACTATAGATGGCACTTTTAGGTGAGGTGCAATTTTAGGAGTACCCACCTTAAGAGCTGAAACGGAATTTTAAGGAAGTGAAGCTTCTTGAAATATTTTTCAGTAAATTTTTCTTGGAAGACAAGTGGAATTGGCATTTAACCCAAGTCGTTTCATGTTGTTTGGAGCTTAAGTTTGTGGAATTAGTGATGGATTTTTGGAGTCAAAATGGCATAGGGCTCTAAAACTACCCTCCTCTTCAAGTGTACAATGTTTGTACATTCTTGTAAAGATGAAAAAGCGACATGTACAAACAATGTACTGTACAATTGAGGAGGTGGGTGGTATTAGAGCTTGAGTGGATTTTGAGCCTCTTACCTTATTGTATGGCATTTCTTGGATTACTATTTGAGTACTCTGTACTAGTGGCTCAAAAAAAAAGTAAAAAATATTTCCAATGTTTTAAATTATAAAAACTTCAAACTTCAATATCTTTTACACCATGGATCCCAACACCACCAAACAAACAACCAAAGCGTATATGGTCAATTTCGTTAAATTGGCGGTATTCCAAGTGCCATTTTGACAAATTCTAGTGCCATTTTGACATATTCCAGTGCCATTTTGACATATTCCATGTGCCACTTTGACAAATTTCAAGTGCCATTTTGACATTTTTTTTGTACCATTTTGACATAGAGGCTTAATGGTAGAAAAAAAAATGTGCCATTTTAATGGAATGTGGTGCCATTTTAACGGAATATCATGCCATTTTAATGGAATGTAATGCCATTTTATTAGGGTATCGCCATTTTAACGAAATTGACCATGTATGTACCCCTCTCATGGAGAGCATTTTGACTATACTAAGAACATGACTAGGAGAAACAAGGTTCTAGAGATTTTCAATGTAACAAAACAAAACAACCTACTTTTAGGTAAATCCATGTTAGATTTTTTTTCCCTTCATGGAAAATCAATTGTGTTGACTACATTGGGTGGATAAATTAGATTGATGGACATGTAAGCAATTTGCTAGGTATGCATAATAACGCTATTCGGCTATTCAAAACAAAGTTTGTGCACTTGTCCTAGTAAAAAAAATTTTGACTGTACCAAGAATGCAATTGGAGAACATACAATTTAAAAGATCCATAGTTTAGGATAATTTAATATAAAAAATGTATTCAAAGATCAATCATTTCTACACAAAGTATCCAAATAAATACCATAAAACAAAGTTTGTGCCCCTTGCTCGTAGTGAACTTTCCGACAATATCAAGAATACAACAAACCGATACACAATTCCAAAGATCTCAATCTAACAAACAAAAAATATGAATATGTCTACCATTACTTCCTAACATGTATCATCAAAACCCCTCTAGAATCATGGTTATTGCAAAACATTACTAACTAAATGTTGTATTGTCAATCCAAACCTCAAATGGGCATATTTGCATCTATACAATAATTATAAGAAATCTACATTTTAGGTGACAAATTTTAGGTTACCTCCAATATAACAACTTGTGTTTTTATAGCAAAATTAATGTGTGCCATAACATCTTGATGTTACAGTGGACATTAGTGTTGATATAAAAATACTAGGTGTTACATTGGGTGTAATCTAAAATACATCATTCCTAAAACATGGGTTTTTAATAGTAAGTTGATTACAAGACACAATACACATGATTTTACATTGCATATACAGAGAATTGATCCACATTGAGATAGCATGTTGCACTTGTGAAATAAAGAGAACTAATTTGAATGTATTCATGTATACCTCTATGTTTAAAATGTTGTTGATTCGATCATCTTTGAAACAAAGCATTTTGTTATACAATGAAACCAACATCCAATAGTCAAAGGTACAACATTCAAAATTATAATTAATGACAAGTAATAGTGATTTAAACATGACTGGAATAGGTTTAATTCTAAATTTTGGCACTATAGGATTGGCTACTTTAGCTACAAGTATGGCAACTTGACATAATACTAGACATTTCATAGAAAACAATCATTGCTAAGAAGAAAGAAAGAAAATTTGATTCATAATGTGCAAGAAGTAGAATGCATGGTTAAATCTATAGCAAAAGGTTTCACAATAGTAGATGTGAAGTTTGTCCAGCAACCAATGGTAAGAAAATAGCATGTAACTCGTACCTAGGCTGGTTTGCTTCTAATAAATTAGATTGTCTTGTTGAGCTTTTCTTCCTAGGATGATTGTAAGAAACGCTTCACGTTTTTAGCTCAAAAACACAGTTTTTGACCACAAGACTGGCAATGTTGTGCAATACTAGCAATACAACATGTCAACACTACACAAGCTAATCTTAACCGTCAATTTCTGGTATATATAGATCTAGACTGTCAATCAGTACTATGCAGTCCTATAGACTGCTACAAAGTACTACTAAGGCTACTCGTGGCAAAAAATAGTAGAAAAGGGGGCTGTGGACACTTTCATTTTTAGTAATTCAAAAAAATTTCAAGAATTTTTTTAAAAACATTCCATTTTTTTAGACAAGATTGTGCTCACATTACAATAAAAAATTCCTCTAAGAATTTTTTTCCTTCTTGATAGTCTTTGTGCAAAAGAAGGTCACTTTGCCCCCATGTGTGCAACAAACATGTTGCTATTTTCATAAAAACTCATATTCAATCCTTGTAATGTTAGTAGACCTCAAACTTGTCCAATTTGTGGCTTCAAATTCGAATTTTTGGGTCAAAAATAGGACTAAAATCTCCCAAAATGGCCAAGGTAGACACCCAATTGGGGGCATTTTAAAAATAGTAAACAAATTTTTTTTAAATTGAAAAAAACTATTAAATATCTGGAACTTTTGTGTGCACCTTCATTCTAAATTTCAAGCCTATAAGACAAAGATGCAAAAGTTATAAGCAAAAACTACCTTTTGGAGGTCAAGGGGACAAAAAAAAGGACAAGTGTTTCTTGCAATCACCTCCTAGTACTATTATTTTGTTTTTAATTGTCCATTTAGAACACTATAGAAAATCTACCCGATTTTGTTGTTTTGGTCATGTTGATGATCAACAGATTTCCACCAGTGGAATTTGCAAATTTACTTGTATTGTGTCTCATAATCAAGTCAATATAAGAAACTTATATATTCGATGAGAGATTTTAAATGATATCCAATTCAATAACCTGTGTATTATGTCAATAATAACATCAACCATAATATCTTGATGTTACATACGACAAACATTATTGTTGACATAAAAACACAAGTTGTTACATTGGATATCAAACACCTAAAATCCATTACTTAATGCATAAGTTTTTTATAATAGTAAATGCATTTGAAGAAGTCAATTTATATTTTTTAAATTGTTCAAAAATAAGAATTCAATTTATAGACTCACATAAAAATAAATAAATAGCAATGAATAAATCTTCCTATAGTGGGCCAAGTTGCAAGGTTTCTATAGGTCATCCAAGTAACATATGTGGCCAAAAGAGAATGTATAGACATCATGAATACACAAGGAACAACCCTCATGCATTAGAAGAATGTTTTATAAGATCACAAAGGTTCTGTGATTCTTAAATTGTTACAATATTTGAGTACTAGCTTCTAAATTGAATTAACTCTTAGATTTATCATTTGTTCCCTCACTCTCTAAATTTAATGAGCTAGTTGCTTCTTGTTTAGTTAATTTAACCCTAAAGTACCATGGCTTTTTCCATCAAAAAACATTCAAAATTGCCATTTTTATTTCAAAGTGAAAAACTCTAAAAAGTTTCTTTTCTTGCATAACTAACTATAGGATCTTCCACTAAAGTAATATAAAATTGTGTAGAAGAATTTTCAAAGACTTTCACAATGTAGATTGCAAGGTATAAGGTAACTATACCTAAAATAATGTATTGAAATAAATGGCAATTGAGCATGGTTCCCTCTAACATATTATAAAATTTCATATTTCTACTCTAGGATTATGTTTTTCAATTTTCAAAGAGACTTCAAGCTCCATTTACTTTGAAGTTGTTTCAGGATTTAAAGCTCATTATGGAATTCAGTTTCTTACTTATCTCAATTGCACGGGATGCGAATTGCTTTTCCACCAATTGTCTAATTATACTCGTGCTGTATGGTGAATGGTCATATTCGTTAATCCAGGCAAATTTCACAATTTTGGAAGAGGGTTCTCAACTTGCAACTGGACCAGTTCATCTGGAGTCTCAGATATATCCAGATTTTAGAGTTCGGAGGCTCCTAAAGTTAACCCATTTGAGCACTTGAGAGTCTTGATTTTTAGTATTTGTACTGAAATTTATGAAAACAACGAAAATGAGAAGCTTGCTAATGCTTTTGCGGTGCAGCTCTTAACGATGCTCGCTGCTCATCTATTACTAGAAAATTTCCTTGTTGCCGGTTGATCATGGGAACTTAAAGGATGAACAGTGAACCAGGTGCCAAAAAATTCGTCAGCAGCATCCTCACTGACTAATCTTTCTGATTCTCAGATCACACGCGTAAGATAATGCATGATGGCTTACAAATGGCATAACTTGATCAATACTTGGATCAAACACACAACAAAATACACGTTGCAAGAAATCGAGCAAAGAAGTGAGCACTCTGATAAAATAAACAAAAGAGTTGATACGATTGGGGAGGAAAATAAAAATTCAGTCCATGTGTCCATGCTTTGTGATAACAAATTCAGGAAATCAAAGTTCGATAAGTGTGGCACTTTCATTTCGTCGGATGACTCGATCTACAGCATCATAATTCGAATGCATAATGGAATACAAGTGGCGTATTTCTTGGGTCATACACAGAACTACACTCTTTCACGAAAACTTGCAGGAATCGAGCAAGATGTGACGGTGGTTATACAATTAATTAGTGGAATTAATAAATACATAAATTCAATAGGGGAGGGAAATATAAAGTTCAGCTGCAACTGTTTAATCGTACTTTCGGAAACAAGCTCATAAATTAAACCCGATTAATCAAATTTCTATGATGTCATTATCATTTTGTTGCATGACCCGGATCGACTTACTGTCTGCAGCAGCGACGATGCACGAGTACCAAGGCTCATGGACTCGGCATGTCACTTCGGCGATGACCTCCAGAGCGTCCGCGGTAGCGATCACCTTGTCGATCAGATCCACTCCGCCAATCCTCTTCAGAGCAGCCCGAGCAGCCGCCATGCCCTCCGAGCTCTTGCCCAGCATCAGGAACGCGCGCAAGCTGGCCTCCACGGCCGCCGAGACCCGGGCGAACACTGGATCCTCTGGTGACAGGCTCTTGCGAAGCACGCTCGTCAGAAGCTCGGCGTTGAGGGGAGGGGCTTCACTGCTTTCCACTTCATTGGCAATCTCCGCCAGCACCGTTCCAATTTGGGGTAGAGACGACGTCGGTTCGTTTAAGAGAATCTCGAGCTTCTGCTTGCCCTTCTCCATTATGGCTTCCAATTGCATGCTCGCTGTGCCTTGGCTGATCAGACCTTGCCTCGCCACCAGCAAGCTGCCGGTTGCAACAAACGTTTTCAAATTTCCAAGTCGATTACCTTAGACAGTGTATCAAGACAACTGTGCCACTCTCTCTCCAATCTCACATTGGGCGGTCAAAGGAAGGCTATAACTATATATTAACTCCATCGTACTCAAATGTGGAGCACTTCGATCATCCTAAATGAACCGCAATTTCGTTAAATTGGCGCGACTCTGGCGTCAAAAATTGTGACATATATCTTCACAAAGGTCTAATTTGAGGCCACCAACTAGGACAGGTATGGATTTATGTTCCGGGCCACGCGTCCTGAAACTTGCCAAAGTATTGGAGTACCGACAATTTCACGAAATTGACGTCAAAGTACAGATCTGGGCATTTGGGATGCAACGAAACATCTTGGCAATATATCTGACCCTCCTGGTTCTCAAAGTTTATATCTACCCTACAATATTCGACTGTTTTCAGGCAGAGTATTCCTCTGCGTACGA
Organism: Thuidium tamariscinum; assembly: GCA_947034885.2. Taxonomy (NCBI): domain Eukaryota; kingdom Viridiplantae; phylum Streptophyta; class Bryopsida; order Hypnales; family Thuidiaceae; genus Thuidium; species Thuidium tamariscinum. The sequence continues at coordinate 1,752,832 of OX344749.2, forward strand.
CGCCAAGCTAGAATGTTACTTTCACGAAACGATTAACAGGAACCCGTCTGTCACACGAGCATATCCTTGAAATATACTCCAAATATTATGAAATCTTTAAGAGAATTTCAAAACTATTCTACGATATTTGAGACTATTATAAGAATCCAACTCCCATGTCCGACACTCGAGAGACAGACACCAGATGTATAACAGGCCCTGCCCTTTTAATAAGACAACTCTATTCCCAAGATTGCAGTCAAAGGGGCAAGTTCAGAAAAGTGCTTAAAGGAAGCAGTGGCTACAAATCGAGAATTTTTCCATGTCAACAGACACTATATGCACCCCATGTTCGCAGTTGTGTATAATTGCAGAAGAATGATAACAATCAAGGTGAAGAATGGGGAACTCCAATGTGGTTGATTCAATTTGCAGTTTAATTTTATTAACCCAGTGAGGCAAGAGGATTGGAGTTGTAAAGAACACTAACCCAGTAGCTATCACGAGGATTCGTTGAAAGGCGTTCTGGCAATCACGTAATCGTGTTGTATTGAGAGCAAGAGTCTCGGGCACCCATGGTTCAGTTGCTGGCTCACTACGGCGCAGAATTCGTAGAAGGCCCAAGTGCACTAAGGTCGAAGAGCTCTTCCATTCCACTTCATGTAGCCTCTTCCCACCTGTATTATTTGTCCCTCGTTATAATTATCAGTCCTCATGCCTAAGTCAGGGCCACTTTAGATTGCACAGTTCGAAGCAACAAGATTGAGATAACCTAAAATCTTACATTGGTGCAAAATACTGAAAACGGTGAAATCCTTCAAAGACGCAAACAACATTTTCATTCATTAACTTCGCCTAGTTTTCCTCAAAGTTGAGTTTACACTAGTCCAAGTAACTAAAAGAAACATCAAGAAGGGGTCCTTGTGTGGCTCCTATATTTGAGACAACCAGATTTTTAGCGAACTCTTTGAGGTGGATTAGACACCTGTTACCTCAAATGCATCACAAGGTACCAATCAGTAAGGAAACCGAGACAATCTACCAATGCAAGTAAATACATTGCGTAGTTGGTCATTGTGAATCAACCTGGAGGGTGAAGCCCTGACCCAGCTGCAGGTACAGCCGCTGCCAGACCGCTTGTGACCCCAATTCTCCCACCAGTACGCATTGATGACGGAGGTGGCAACCCAGTGGCAACAGCAGGCGCTGTGGGCAATGTTCCCTGCACAGGTGCTAGTGAGGCTTCCAATTCTGTTTTCTCCTGCTCAATGCTCTGAAGACCTTCAGTGAACCAATTCAGAGTGTTTGGTAGGCGTTGCGTGATTTCTGCAAATTTATGAACCCCAGTTTCCAGTTGGTATCTCGTGGAGAAAGCTTTGCGCATGTATTCAACACCAGCAGTTCCGCTAATCAGAGGAGCCAGTGCGCGTAAACGAGTTGCACTAATGTCCTGTTTCAGCACCTGCAATCGATGCAATGGTATTCAAATGAGCCATGTTCCAGTTAATCATCGAGGGTAGGGAAACAGGTTCAATAATATGTAGAATGCACTCCGATCTAAGATCAAGTTAAGCCTCACCTGAAGCTGTTCAAAGATGAAACGGAGGCCTTTAACAATTGTGATAAAGAATGCATCTTCTGGGTCCTTGCTACCGGAAGACACAGTAGCTGATAACTCTTTAACCAACGACTCATGAGCAGCTTTGGCTGTGCTATCACGAGCTGGAGAACCAAGCTTCAATATCAATCCGGAAGCGTAGTCCAAAAGCCGTTGCAAGTGCTCAACATCGTTGCTTCCGGACTCCAGAATCTGCAGCGAGTACCGCTCAGTTAGAGCTTGGCTACGCAATATTTAGAAATTGCTGTACTTTGGAGCAATTTTAGAATTAAAAGTCTTTTCTAGTGAGCGATTGTGGATGACCTGAGAAATCAATTCCAAGTCCATGCACTCCCGAAGCTCATCCCTCCATCCCTCCGGTACAAGGGCTTCAAGTTCCTCTCGCACTTCTCCTATCAAGCTGACGAAACGTTTATAATCAGTTGGCTTTTGAGCCAAGCCAGCGGCAATACTATCCCAGAACGCATTCTCCATTGTTGTGCGCACCTGTGTCTGCAAAGTACGCAAAGTATGCACGACGCACATGCAAAGATATTCGTGACAAATCTTCGATACAAATGCATGTTTTAAATATCTAATCAGACAGGTTTAACATGTTTTCAGAGTAGACGCAAATTACACCTCTTTACATACGCAGCAGCATTTTATATGTTTCTACCCTAACGAGATACAGATGCCTTCAGACAGTCGACAGCCTCATATTTGGTATCTTGGCAAATTTCAGTGTGCCAAAGAGGGGTGTTTAAGACCTGGAAATTAGGATTATAAACGAGCTCAGAAGATTTTTGAGTTTTCCTACAGAAATCTCAGGGGTCTAAATCACGCTAATGTAATGAACATATTTACCTGAATCTCGATCAACCGTTTTGAAGCAGAGGACAGTTCTGGCCCTGTTGGCGAAGTTCCTCCATTCTTCAGCTGCCATTTCGCATCATGAAGCATCTCATTCACAATATGCTCGTTTGTGAGGTCCGAGCCTTGATGAGTTGGTAAAAACTCCGGTGTCTCCGGTAACACATCCTGACTCAGCAAACTCACAGGCACTCTTCGAATTGGAGGCGGGAAATTCAATTGGGGCTTCACAGCTTTGGGTTTCTCTTTGTCATCAGTGCCTTGAGTGGCACCTTCAGAGGGCGGATTTGCAGGACCATTTGCGTTAGAAGATATTGACCCAGTTCCGGTCAGGGTCACAAAAGGAGAAATTATCGGGGTACCCTCTGCGACGGCCTCTGCGTGTTTGGTACGAGCCTCTTTCAAGGCCTCTTCCAGTCGCTTTATCCCAGCCTTGCCAGTAAGATGTATGATTCTGTCTTGCAATAGTTTTTGATCTTGAAGAACCTGCAACAAAATGTCGATAATCACCCTCAGAACAGATTTCTCAATGAAATATTCAGGAGAATTACACTCCTAAAAGATGTTTTTGACATCAGAAAGAGAATCTTCCCCATGCCTCATAGCAACCCTGACACCCATGATACATTGAGAAGACTCGCATTATGATGTTGACTATAAATGCCCGAAACAATTTCATAGAATATCAAAAGCAATATAAATGCTACAACAAGGCAACCTAGATAATAACAGAGAAATTAACCCCTTTACCTGAGTACGAATGGCCTGAAAGTCAGGGCTTAGAACAGAGACATCTCCATTGCTAGGAAATTTGCACTTCTGAAGCATAGAAATCTCCAATTGACACGCCATGCGAGTCATCTCTTCCTCCAGGACCCGGGCATCCTTCACTTTCCACGCTACGAAGTGGTACAAGTAAGAACACCAAGCTGCATCAAATGCAGCGAGTTGCGCAGCAAAGGGTCGAATTGAAGGAACCTGAGTTGTGGTTTCAGAGGGCCACTCTGATCTGGATCGTTTCTGTGGCGAACCATTTGGAGACGAAGGTCCAGCTGGGGTCGACCTGCTGCCATCCAGAATGATGCCCATCAAAGCTTCAAATTCGGGTATGAGCCCTGCCGCTGCTTTGGACAGTGCTAACTCCCGTTGCCCTGATCCGGTGCTGAACACCCCCTCCGGTTGGCCTAGAATCATATAAGCACACAGGAAGACACGAGCAGGGTATCGGTCTTGCTCTTTCTCAGCTGGCTTGAAACTCTCTTTTCCTTTTAAGGCCACAGTCTGCGCAACTTCTGGAGCGCTGCTTTTAGGAGGAAGGCCCTTGCTCACACGGAACTTGTCCTTGTCCCTTCGTATCATCATTGCAGTAGCTGAGGGACGAGATTTGCGAGTACTCGGTACCTGGGAAACATGCTTCAGCAGGTGGTCGATGCTAGTGACGGTGCTGGACTGACCTTCAAGGTAAAGTTTCAGGCGGCTCTCAATTCGGGATAAAAGTGCCTTGACACTTCGAAGAGTCGTGGGAGAGGTGATACGAGATGCCAGCTCCTCGAAGGAGACGGATGTAGCTGATTTTCCGTCCAAACCGCATTCTGAATACTGTTGAGCCAGGTCATGTGTCGTGCTCCTGGACTCTCGGAACTGACGCCAGCAGCTGCACATATGGAACTTCTACATTTTAGAAAATTCAAAGATTTCTGTCAACGATAATCACGCTCTCCATAACCTCTTATGATTCTGACGGTTAGTGCTCTCTATCAAGCAATCTCGACAATTCAGATCAGAGTGAGTAGCGCACACACTTTCAACATCATGCAGTAGCGATATTATGGCCATGTTTGTTACAATGGCATGTTTAAGCGCCTAAATTGTGATATTCAGGTACATAGAGCTTAAAAAACGTAGATCGGCGGTTCCAGTTGAAGGATTGAAACTGTGCCAATTTGCCCTGAGAACTACCATTCGAAAGAAGGTGAGGTAAAGAGGTTCGTTCTTACCGAGTAAGTTTACGGCACAGGCGATCCCCCTGTTTCAGTTTCTGCTGGCAGGAATTTCTACAACCCCCACGTTGTCTCAGAAACTCGGCACGCTGCCTCCTTGCCTGGTTGACCAAACACATTCAAAACTAAAAAGCTCAAACAGGCGGATGATCGACGACTGAGGATGGTAAGAGAGATGCAGACTGATAGCAAACATGCATCTCGTTCCCCGTGACACCATCAGTTTGAGTTTCAGGGGGTGGAAATTTACACGCTGCAAGCGTGCTTCCAGTTTCTCCCTCTTATTCCGTCTTTCTAATTCTCGTTCACGTACAACCTCTTCAGCAACGCGCCGAGCCTGGAGGACAGTGGCCTGGGCTCGGCACTTCCCAGCTTCAATGAGACAGGCACGCTTCTCCTCGGCAGCTGCTATTTTCTGGCATATGGCCAGCCGAAGAGCTTCAATGCGCTCCCGGTCCTTGCCTTCTTGGTTTGTTCGCACCACTGCGGAATGCACCGATCTTTCATGGGCGGCAGCTCTGCGCTGCTTTTCAAGCTCCAGAAGAGCCAGACGATTGGTTTCGGCTTGATGCACTCGCGACTCCACTTTGCAACCTAGCTCCTCGCGCTCTCTTTCCATGCGAAGTTGCGTCTCTGTTTTGGCTGCCAAACGCAGCTCATGAATTCGGGTCAATCTTAGATGCTCTTGAGCTTGAAGCTCCGCCCTGATCACCAGCAAAAACATATAATTGTAGGCAAATAAAATCAATATATAGGTTCAAAATACTTCAAAGAGTTGACTCACATCTTGAAAGAATAAGGTGGAGGACACGAAAAGGATTTCCTATACTGACCCCGTTTACCAACAGCAACACATCATTTTATTCATTTACCCGGTTGGACTTATTAATTATTGGTGTAAGCATGACTTGGCTAGATGTTTATGGCCACGAGTCATCTCCAAAATGGGATTGCCGACTGTTACTTATAGTGGCCTACAACCTCCACTGGAAAATCGCATAAGAAATCATACATAGCAACAATAATTGATCTCAACAGAATTGGTCCTCAGACCCAAAGATTTTTCACAGCTCTTAAATCTCTAAAATATCAAACTCCTACACTTACCATACTTTAAACGAAGCAAATACTACCTCACAACAGCCAGAGCAAGTCACAAATTGCAATACATAGCAAGGATCTTACGGAATCATATTATCAAAAAACTGAGAGAGCAATTCCTCCAAGTGCTACCTCTTATGCTCAGCAGCAGAGAGTTTAGCTTCCAGGCGCTGAGCCAAATCTTCGGAGCCAGAGTGCGGAGGGCTAATTCTCCGCTTCGGGCGCGCTTTGTTTGCAAGCCATTCATGAAATTGCTGCCAAACAAACAAAAGATGTTGTTAGATACGAATGTCCCTCTGTTCCCTCCGCAGCTTAATACTGATCTCCCAAAAACCTTCATATTCATTAGGTTAAAATGCTTGACGTGACGCAAGTAGTATCCTCTACCTTGATTCTGATACGAAAGAAGAATACATTCATAACAACAACATTTTGGAATATCCTGCACACTATCACGCACTCTATCATGCAAACTTGCCACATTAATTCATTCTATGTCAACGTCATTTGGGGCATTTGAAATTGTACATTTGAAAAGACTGTTGACTTACTTGGCGTCTCAATTCGGCTTCCTTGAGCCTTGTCTCGATGTCGTCAAGACTCTTGGTCTTGCTTTCAAGGCTATCTTCCAGACGTTGCCGCAGCCATTTGGGCACGGGAGAGTTGGAGATGACGCATTCGGAGATTTCAATATCAAAGGCGACGCAAGTGCCAGGGTTTGCCATCATGTTCCCCTCCCCTCCTCCAGCCAAGAGGTCTCTGTGAACTGACGTTGCCATGGTTCATTCAGAGTGCACCTACTCAGACACGAGAGCAGCAGATGCCTACCGTTAAATGCGTAACCATATTGATAGACAGAACCTTAAATCTTAACGCTCTCAGATTGTCCATTTGAAATCATTGACAATTTTATTTCAGGTAACGCCCTCTATACGAACAATTAAATTCCTCCCATTTGCAATCACTAGAGATCGTATGAATATTCAATCATCTGGTAATATTCAAGCATACCAAAGCAAGAACCTCAGCAACAGAAATTGCTGAATGTAGGGTTAACCACAGAAGATTACATGAGAAAGATGAGTAGCCGTCTATGCAAATGGAAGGAATCACTTCGATCTTCAGAACAATGAAGATCTCATAGATCGCAGTACATGGACATCCTCTCCTTATACAAGCAGACACAATCGCTGGAAAAAGCAGATTTGGAAAGGCAAAACGGCTCTCCTGGACTGAGAAACCCTCAGACAGTTGCACCTAATCCGTTATGCAATTCTTCTGATCACATTGATTACAATCATAAGAGTCGTAACATGGGCTATGGCAGAAATTTTTTAAGCCACCCAGGAAGGAGAATTCACAAACGAAAATCTGAAGGACCTAAAGCAGAGCAAATCCGCCGTCAAAGTCGAATGGGAAAATTGCGCAGCAGTGATTGAACAATGCAATGTAACTTCTAACGCCTTCTCAAAGCTTTCGCACACCGAAGACACCACCTCCAACTGAAGTATCAATCACCTGCTTTACATCAGAAAGACAAAATCAAAAAATTGGGAATACGATGTTTGAGAAACTGAAAAAGTGCATTCTCCTTGGAATTTAGAAAGCAGGATGTGAAATCAGCGACTGTGGAAGTGAAGGTCGTGAAAAGGTGTTATGTTGGTGGTGTTCAAGGGAATGGAAAATCGAGGAACCGGTAGCAGAGAGACAGGGTGATGAGAAACATGGAAAGAAGGTTTGGTAACGGCTCCAACTACATAGCAGCTCGGTTTGGTTCCAACCCTGCTTGCCTAACCTCCTTCACCTTCCCCCGCAGCAACAAACTACAGTGTTTTAAGGATATAACGAAGTTTTTTTCAGTAAATTTTTTATAAATCAGTAAGATAAAATTGATTCAAGAACTTTTGGGCAACATCATGGGTAGATTGTTTTCTATAATTCAAATCCCGCCGTCTCCAATGGTCGAAACGAAAACATGAAAGCCTTTCAGTATATCATGGAATAGCCTCCACATGATCACTCTAATGTTAATGAGACCTCCTCCATAATGGCAAAGGATCTTTTTGACGATGAACCCTGCTCCAGGAACCCTAATTTTCTGAAACATTATTATAATTAGGCGTAGTTTATCTGTAAGTGGTTCAGAATCTAACTCTTTTCAATCGTGGGCATCTTCGAATCTTCGAATAAATCTACAAATCACGCAGAAGCCACTCTGAAGAGAATTTTTGTCTCTACCATTCCCAGGTTCATGACAAGGCAAACATGGTGAAATCAAGGATTAATTTCAAGAGGTAACATCACAGTTGTAAAAGTTAGCAACCACATGAGTGCTTTGAGAGGTGAGTGACTAGTGCGCACACAGATCTTTCGCTTTGGCAACAGTTGCAAACTGCAGAGGAGATAACACAATTGGCAGATAAAGTCTTTATTGTTTGTAAGGATAGGATCCAATTCTGCCTGTGAATAGCGATACCCGAATGCAATAACGCCATGGTTTTGAACCTGGGCAATAATTATGAACAATAACTACTGGACGCTGTGTCCGTACTGTACATAGAGCAATACTTATATGACTGTTTACAATTCAGCTAAGACCAGCTATTCACAGATTCACGTTTGCCTGTATTAGCTGTCGCCATTTCCCTCACAAGTTGCCCAACCTTGCTCTCTTGCACAAACTCAAATGAGTGGCAGAACACTTAGCAAGGCCGAACTATGCAATTGAACATAGACTTCTATGGTACATGATACACCTAAATTCACTCTGGTACAAAACCTCTTCCACCAGAGTATGATGACACAGGACAGAGTGCGAGCAGGACTATCATTGCTGTGCCCGCACTCCATCCAGAATGCAAGAGTACCACGGCTGGTGGATTCTGCATGTCACCTCCGCAACCACTTCCACGGCATCAGCGGTGGACACCACCTTGTCCATCAAGTATAAACCGCCAATCCTCTTCAGAGCTGCCTGCGCAATAGCCAAGCCCTCTGAGCCTTTGCCCAGGATGACCAGTGCCCGTAAGCTGGCGCCAACGGCACCCGAGACCCGTGCAAACACGGGATCATCTTGGGACAGGCTCTTGCCTAATACCCTCGTCATGAGCTCCATGCTCATACGAGGAGGGCCACTAGTTTCGGCTTCATCGGTCCTGTTGGCAATGTCCGCAAGAACAGCTCCAATTTGGGTCAGTGAGGCTGTTGGATCGTTCAGCAGGGTTTCGAGTTTCTGTTTCCCTCTCTCCATGAGATTCTCCAACTGCAGGCCCGAAATGCCTTGGCTAACCAGCCCTTGCCTCGCAATTAACAAGCTGCCAGTTCAGCAATTACGTGTTAGCATAGTACATGAAATAGCAAAAACAATCATCAATTGCTCCAATTCACAATGTTACACAATCAGCAATGCCCCATACAGAAAGTTCAACTTCTTCATAAAGCTAAGGATTATTAAGACAGAAAATCGTCTATAAAGGTCAATTTGGGTCAGTGAGGCTGTTGGATCGTTCAGCAGGGTCTATAGAGGAATGAAATACTGACCCAGTTGCTATGACGAGAATCTGTTGAAAAGAATTCTGGTAATCATGGAGCCTGGCGGTGTTCAGTGCAAGAGTCTCTGCTATGGACTGCATATTGGCTGCCTCATTACTGCGAAGGATTTGCAGCAGTCCCAATCGTACCAATGTCTCATTGCATTTCCACTGAACCTCACTGAACCTCTTCTCACCTGGACAAGCAGGTTCCCAAACGCACATTGTAAGTCTCACAGTTTTCTGACATGAAATATCATCAATATTTCTGTACAAAGAAACAAAACGAACAAATCTCAAACCTGAAGAAGAAGCAGGCCCAACTGAAGGAACAGCGGTTGAAAGTCCTGTTGAAACACCAAGACGACCTCCAGTACGCATCACTGACGGTGGAGGTATGCCTTTGCTAGTCGGCTTTAAAGGTAGAATTTGCAGTGATTCCTGCACAGGACCTAATGAGGTTTCCAGTTCTCGTTTCTCCTGCTCCAATCCTTTCAGAGCTTCGGTAAACCAAATGACAGTTTTGGGGAGTTGGTCTGTAGCTTCCACAAAAGACGGAGCAGTGGTAAGCTGATATCGGGTTGCAAATGCACTGCGCATGTAATCGACTCCAACCGTCCCACCGATGAGGGGGGCAATTGCTCGTATACGAGATGCGCTAATGTCTTGCTTAAGTACCTGAGTTTCCCACAAAAAGAATGTAAAATTCTACACCGCAAAATACTTGCAGAGCACCTACTAAAGTAAACCAAAAGCTTAAGTGCGAGAGAAATACTACAAGCATGGCAGAAAGCACAACTCGATACCTGGTCTGTAACATTATAACATCTGTAGTTAAAGCAAGTCTTTTGCTGCAATAATGAACTACAAACTGTGAGACGATTATAGATCTCACCTGCAATTGCTCAAAAATGAACCGAAGACCTTTCACAAGAGTTGTAAAGAATGCAGTCTGCGTATCTTTGCTGTCAGAAGATACTGTGGCAGACAATTCCTTGACTAAGGAATCATGGGCAGCTTTTGCAGGGCTATCGCGTGCAGGGGAACCCAGTTTCAGAATTAACCCTGATGCGTAATCTAATAACCGGTGTAAGTACTCCACGTCGTTGCTTCCAGAGTCCAAAATCTACGGTCACACACAAAAAGAAAATGAGAATGGAAATTAAATGAGATATCAACAAAAGCGATAAAGATATCAGGAAAATGAGTAAAGAAAGAAAACTGACCTGAGTAATCAGTTCCAAGTCCATACTTTCCCGAAGCTCATCTTTCCAATTCTCAGGAACAAGTGCTTCGAGTTCCTCTCGCACTTCTCCAACTAAATCAACCACGCGCTTATAATCCGTTGGCTCTTGAGCCAACCCACTCGCAATGTTATCCCAGAAAGCATTCTCCATTGCGAAGCGCACCTGAGCCTGCATAACAAAGGTGGATCAGAACTAAAGCAATGAGACACGTCGTCAACAAATTATTGCCCCTGAAAATAGAGAGACCTGCAAGTTGGCTCAGCAAGTTCGTGGAGTTATAGGATGAAAAAGAATTAGTACCTGCATGTCATTCATCTTCTTTGTGGTCGGATTAATAGGAGACGAATATCCCACACTAGTTGATAACGTCTCTGTTTCCTGCAGGTGCCACTTGGCATCATGGAACATCTCATTAAGAATGTTCTCGTTGGTGAGCTCAGTCCCTGAATGATTTGCACTAGAGCTGTGCGAGTCTTGTTTAGCCAGGTTCTGAGTAGCACTTGGTACAGGAGTTGGAAACTTGAACAAAGATCGTACAACTTTCCGTTTTCCTGTGCTACTGGTTTCTCGACTGCTGCTCTCTGATGGAGGAACGGAGACACTATCTGAGCCAGATGATAAAGATGACGATACAGATGATAGTTCAGAACCGATTGGAGTTTTGACAGGCGCTGACGGTGAAGACCCACTTTCGGCAACCTCGGCATGCTTAGTTCGTGCAGCTTGCAGAGCTTCTTCCATACGAGTCACGCCAGGGCTACCTGTGAGATGCAAAATCCGATCTCGAAATAATTTATGATCCTCAAGTACCTGTAGTTTACAAGAAATAAGACGTCAGAAGGGTCATGAGTTCCTGAAACACAAATTTCCCAGATTACCACTTGTGATGTAACATTGCTCACAGATCTATAAACTCTATACTAAAATCCACCCGCAAGAAAGGAAGCAGAATAATTCTGCAGCAGAAGTTTAGAAGACGATTTGAGTGCACACCTGAGTGTGAATAGCCTGTGCGTCATGACTAAGATCAGAGAGACTCCCACCATTGGGAATCCTGCACTTTTGCAGCATAGAAACTTCTAATTGGCAAGCCATCCGAATCATATCCTCCTCCAGGACTTTGGCGTCCTTGACTTTCCATGCAACGAACTGGTATAAATAAGCACACCAAGCGGCATCGAACGCAGAAAGCTGAGCAGCAAACGGACGTGGGGAAGGCAATGCCAATGTAGTGGACACATCCGAGGGCCAGTCATACTTCGACCTCTTGGAAGAAGGGCTAGTTGGAGACGATGGACCAGGCGAAGAGGGTGAAGGTCCATCAAGGATAAGTCCCGTTAGCGCTTCAAACTCGGGTAACAGCTTCGCTGCTGCCTTCGCAAGGGCCAACTCCGGCTCCCCTCGGCTGCTAAACACTGCGTCCGGCTGGCCCAATATCATGTAGGCACACAAGAACACACGCACCGGATATCGCTCCAACTCTACAGATTTTTGGCCACTTTTCGCTTTTGAAACTATGGAAGCTTTTGATGCCTGGGAACCTGCCTTAGAATTAATATTATTGTTTACACTTGAAGAGGGCTGCTTCTTGCCTTGAGCACCACCAACGGTAGCACGCGGTTTGCGAACAGGTGGTGATAATCGCTTGAGCAAGTGATCATTGCAAGTCATTTTGCTTGACTGACCTTCCAGGGACAGCTTCAGCCGGCTCTCAATTCGAGTCAAGAGGGCCTTCACAGTTCGAAGAGTGATCGGAGAGGTGATCCGGGATGCCAGCTGCTCAAAGGAAATCGATGTTACCGACTTCCCATTGAGTCCACAAGCAGCATAGTCTTTCGCTAATGCGTAAGTCGTGCATCTGGATTGCCGGAACTGCCTCCAGCATCTGCATCGTAGAGAAGATTTCAGTCTACTAAGCAAATAAAGGCCAATAAACACATGCTGAACACTACACCAGAAGTGAATTACATTTTGACATAAAATGGCAACAGCTCTCACCGAGTAAGTTTGCGACACAGTCGATCACCATTCTTGATTTTCTGAGCATGGGTATGCGACGATCCTCTGCATCCCCCTCTCTGTCGCAGAAACTCCGCCCGTTGTCCCCTTGCCTGCATGGAAGTAAAGCAAGCAGAGTTCATTAGCTGCTAATCATTGGTTGTCCTATTTTCATAAAATGTAAATACAAAATCCATATAACTAAGAACACCGGGGTGCTCCGAATTCGTACGATTGAAGGTGTGCCAATGAACAGCTCCAAATTATCTTTCAACTTATGTATCAGAATCTACTCACTCGCTGCAGCCGTGCCTCGAGTTTCTCCCTTTTCTTCATGAGTTCTAACTCACGTTCACGGACAACCTCTTGCGCTACGCGTCGAGCTTGAAGAACAGTGGCTTGAGCCCGATTCTTTTCAGCTTCTAAGAGACAAGCACGTTTCTCCTCAGCAGCAGCAATTTTCTGATAAATGGCCAACCTCAGAGCTTCAGTGCGTTCCCGATCCTTCTCTTCCTGGTTCGTCCTCATAGCTGCTGACTGAGCCAATCTTTCGTGGGCCGCAGCTATACGCTGTTTCTCAAGCTCGAACAGAGCTAGTCTATTAATTTCCGCTTGGTGTACACGTGATTCCACTTTGCAACCCAACTCCTCGCGCTCTCGTTCCATGCGAAGCTGAGTTTCCGTTTTGGCTGCCAGACGAAGTTCATGGATCCTGGCTAGTCTCATCTGCTCTTGAGCTTGAAGCTCCGCCCTGAGAAATTTCAAAAAAAAAAAAGTCAAACAGATGTGATCAGAACTTGAGCAGAAAGTACGCAACTCACAACACGCACAACTTTGAAGACGGAATAAAGGCATCCGTCTACTAATGACCATTCATTAAAGCTTCTTTTGTCTTCTTCAAAGTTGCGCACATAACACTAGAAAAGGAGTCGAGGAACATGATTGAAAGGGAAACTAAGCTACACAGACGTTCAAGGTGGGCCCAAAAGTGAGGTCTAGACTATTGACAATCTTCACCAATCCAGGAACCGTCACGACTAGTGAAGTTAAGAGTACAAATATAACTTGGTATAAACACCACACAATGCTTTCTTATCAGCATTCGACCGGCACAACTTAAAAAGGAAGTTCCCAGCATCCAACCTCTTCTGTTCAGCAGCAGAAAGTTTAGCTTCAAGGCGCTGCGCCAGGCCAATCGCAGATTTGGGCGAATGAGGAGGGCTCACTTTCCGCTTAGGGCGTGCCTTGTTGGCCAGCCATTCATGGAATTGCTACAAATTCAAAACATGGTGGTGAATGTCATGTCAGAGTGACATCCAAAATTGTGCGATGACGGCATAGAACGAATGCTCATAAAGCCCTACAAACTCTCCTATAAACTTCTATTTTCTGCTAAGGAATTATGGTAGCAGTAAACGTCATCTTCAACACAAGCAACTCACCCGAAACTTCCATCAACTCTGTTTTTGAATAAGCAAGTCAGAACTTCCAAAATTGTCCGAGAGCCGAACTACCCTCGGTCTAAAATTCGATAGCCAAAAGGCATGACATTACCTGACGTCTCAAATCCGCTTCCTTGAGCCTTGCCTCAATGTCTTCGAGGCTCTTGGCCTTGCATTCCAGGTTTTCCTCCAAACGTTGTCGAAGCCACTTGGGTACCGGAGAATTGGAACTGATGCATTCCGAAATTTCAATATCGAAGGCAATGCCTGTCCCCGGATTGAGGATACTTGCATCTCCTCTGCTCAGGTGGTCACTATGAACTGTCGTTGCCATGCTTCATCCACTTTGCCAGCCCTGAAAGAAAATCAGTTAACAAATTTTCATAAGAATCACAACGTAAGATCAACGCCAAGTCAATTTGCTCCATAATCTTGACGCACATGTCACCCTCCTTCAATCCTCGGTTCAAAAATACTAAAACCAGCAGCATGCAGCATACCACAATTCTCCTAAATAGTAAGTCACTCCTTTTACGCTCTATTCAACTAGCCTGAGAATCAAACGACCAAATAACAAGGCGGTAATCATCTCACACCAAATTTAAACATGCACGATAAGCATGCAGTTTTAGAGACACGACTGGTACAGTGAAGAGATAAGAAGTGTACAACAATTAGGATCCAGTCATGATGAAACGAAATCGGGCAACATGGTCTAATACACAAAGATCACTGTGTTAGAACTTTACAAACGAGATTCATAGATCATACAACAAAAGCCTCGACCAAAAAAAAGAATATACTTTTCCGAACCACTGAAAGAGAATTATGAGTCACTCCAGTCCGCTACTTACGCAATGAGCAATATATACACCACTGAATTGAACTACAAAACATCAATTCCCGAGAATCAAACACTCCAGACGACTTGCACAAGTGCCCAATCAAAGCAATTGATGATTAACGTGGTGGAAACCGTAAATTAGCAATTGAAGAAGTACCGCACGAGCTGGACAAGGAGTCCCGCAACACTAAAGACCATAGCAACGTCTCAAAGACAGATGACACGCTATGGTCGAAAACAAAGCACATTCCAGCTCAAGTTCCGTGACAATTGCAAACAGGGCATAAAAAAGGGGGAAAGTGAGGCATCAGAGAGTACAAGAAACTCCGAATAGACTACATTTACCCATACCCCTCTCGAGAAAAGCAAAATTCAACGTGAGCAGTTAGCGAGAGCCGAAAACGCCGAGGGTCAAAAGACCACAGAAGAAAAGAAAAGCGTATATAGCTTTTTGACTTCAATTGCCCCAGACGTCTCCTCCGAACGGCCAAGATCGCAACGAGACAACCGAAAGAGCCAAGAACCAACAATTCACCACCCCCTAAGAAATGGCCGTCGTCCAGAACAATCCTTCACAACCCGAAGAAAACGACGAATTCGACACTCCGGGTCACGTCAAGAGAGTCCCAAAAAGCAAACTAAATTGGCGTGCACTTGTAAGCTTCTAGGTTACGACGAAAGTACGGCTCCACACGACTCGTAACTCACAAGTTCCCCGTAAAAAACTTCCTTCCTCCCTTCCCAGTCACGACTCCGCCCGAAGTCACACACACACACACGCATAACAACACAGAACACCTCCCACAACGAACCAAGAAAACACAACGGGAAGAAACCAAAACAGAGCATCTCCCCAAACCGCCCGAAACGAAACCTCTTCGCTACCTTCAAGTGTGTACACCCGTGGATTCCTCTCTGCAAACCAAATTGCACTCGGTTGCACTTCCCCCAACCCCGATCGTGGCAATTCTTCACCAAAACACCACAACAAGACCGTTGCGACCGTAACGTCCCTTCACCCCTCTCACCCCACCCCAACACTCCACGAACCGTTTTCTTCCCCCTACTCCACCTCCCGAATCAGGGATCCCTAACCACTGACACACCCCTTGAGTTGCCCAATTCAGGGATCCTCACACACCCAGACCTCCAAATTCACACCACGAGCGCTCCTCCCGAGGAGCCCAACCCCAATTCTGGTCCTCCTCCTTTTAGCCAGAGCAAATATGGAGTACTACTTTGATCGCCAACAACCAAGAAGTGGACTGAAACGGAGTCAAAGCCAGTGACTAGAATACAATACTACGACTACTACTGATGATGATGAGGCCTGGCATTGGAAGGGGCGTCCCGTCCGTCGTGAGGTTGCGTGTGAATTGATGAGACGATCGGGACTCGGGAGGTCGGGAGCTGTGGGGCTGCGCTGACCTCGGGAAACACGCTACGCTTTCAAGACGACGAGGCGAAGCCAGGAGGGAACGACGGGAGAAAGGGAAGGAAAATGAAAGGGTTGAGAAAACCCGACAGATTGGATGAGTCCAACCATCGATCGATGGAAACGGGAATCGTTCATCCGGGAACTGTTCATCCGGGAATTGTTACTGCGATGCAACTATTCATCTGTTCCCTTTCCTACTGTACTTGAATAATTATTATTTTGGGTGTCTCTAAAAGTCAGATGCTTTCCTTCTTTAGTTGTCCTCCCTGATTGGTTTTTAAATGATTTTCTCAAAAATAATTTCTGTAGTGGAGACAGAAGAAAATTATATAGTGTTCTTATTTTTGGCATGTATTGAACCTTTTTTCATATAAATATTTTTTTCCTACATACAATCATTTTCCGTAAATAACTATTTCTTATAAATATTCATTCGACATTAAATCACATTCTAAACCAATGAAGCATTAGTCTAGGAAACACTGTTGAAGCACCCAATAATATAGGTTTTTAAAAGAATTGTTCTTATAATGTAATCCCCTCATTCTTTTGAAAAATATATTTTTCAAAATAATTGAGGTTTAATTCCTTAATGTCAAGAGCAAGGCTTGGTTAAGGGTCTAATTGACTAAATTCACTTATTTGTCCTCCTAAAATAGTGTAGTCATTGATATAGCATATGTCACTTACCACAATCTCCCAAGATGTACTAAATCCTTGGCTATATATCTACACCTTGAATAATTTTCATACATAAAAAATAGTGATTTAAAAACAAAAAAAATTGTCAAATTTGATATTAAGGAATTAAGGTTCAACTCATGTAAATATTTACACAATCCCATCTTCAAGGTTTTTTTTAATTATACAATTAATATACCTATCTACTTGCTTACTTTGTATAGAATCTCACATTTTTGCTATCTATTTAATTATTGTTATTGTAGATTATGATAGCTGTTTGAAATTTTAATTCCTTTATTCTATGATTTAAATTATTTCAAACTTTTTTACAAAGACACTTTTTCTTGGAAGCCTTTTCAACAATGTCCAAAATACTAAGAAGATTGTAAGTTGTGTATATAGTATCAAAGATTTAAATTTAGATTACAATTTGAACACATACAAACCAACATGCCTTTTGTCAATATTACAACTATGTAAATGTAAATTATGCTCTAAATCATTTTTTGACAAATTTTTCTATTGTTCCAATTTTTAATATAAGAAGTAATCCCATTGTATACTTCACATATTTTAGATTCAAAATGCTTATGAAACAAAAAATATGAATGACTTTCCTTTTGTAATTTTATTCATGATATTAATAATAATCTTGTATATGCTACAAGGTTTTGTTATATAAAAGTTCAACTTTTGCTAATTTTTCTACATAACATTGTAAACCAAGCATACGCGGTACTTTTTGCTTCCACAAAAAGTAGGTGCCCTTATTGCTAAAAGTTTGCATAACTTTTGCAAAAATCTACATGGGGGGAAGTGATTGACTAGGATTAACACTCCAACATGCAGACTCTTTTGCTTAGCCAATCAAAATTTATATATTAGAATTAAATTCCCCTCCAAGTATCTCGGAGAAATTACACCTCTAGTAGGTACATGTTAAATTAGTTTAACAATGTTTGTATAGTATCTTAAAGAATGTCTTGGCAAATCCATTTCTTTTGGAGGGAAACTATAACAAAAATATTATTTTTATTATTTTTACTTCACTTTTAGATTAAAAAAATACAATAAAATAAAAATTCCTTACCCAAGGTTCTTTCATACATGAAAAAATAACTACACCACTTTTAGAAAGGATTTCAAATTGTACTCAAAATCCCTTATGATGTAACCTTTGTTGAAGCATTTGGAGGAGAGGATTTTACCTACTTTTTGTTGAAAATTGCCTTAAAAGTCATTACTAATAATCTTATATCTAGGACTATACTTTAAAAACTCACTTAAAACACCCATTAGAAGTGACTTGAGGCAAAGGAGGGTCATTTAGGCCTATTCTCCTCATTGTTCCCGAAATAGATTAAAAAAAGTTTGGCTATTGTCGGATCAAGAATTAAAAATAAATAATTAAATAATTAAATAAATTTTGGGTCCTGAAATTTGAAAACAAGTCTTTAAAAAATTTCTAAAAATGGAAAAAATGACCTGGACAGTTCTTGGCCACATTACATTGCTGCCATTGTACAATTCTTTCATAGTTTAGGAACTCGCAGTCTTCTTTAAAATTGAATTTCACTCTAACGCCTTTCTCTTATAGTGATATAAAACTAGTAAATTGTTTTAGTCTTATAAAATGAATTATCTTAATAGAATTTTAAGACTTCCACAATTAGTAGATTTCTACATTTTATAGAATTTAAAATATCTAAATCCAAAAAATTTGAAATCTATTTATCATTGAGATTGAAATTTTAAAATCTAAACTCTACAGGTGGCAAATGAGTTGTAGACCAGTTGCAGATGAATTACAAGCGAGTGGTAGATGAGTTGCAAACTAGTTGCCAATAAATTGTAGAATTTATCAATTGAGTTGTGGAGGCATATATCACATCAACAACCACATTAGAAAAGCTCATCAATGAAATTCCAAGTAAATTGTTGCATGAGAAACAACCCCATTTTGCTTACAACTACGATTTGACATGCAACATGTCCACAATGATCATGGACCTTTACATTATCACCAACCTATGCAACCCAAAAACTAATTGTTCTTTGTAGTCACAAAAACCCTTGTTTTCTTCTACTAAAATATGAAAATTGGTCAAAGTTCTAAATACTTTAGTAGGAGGGTCACAACATTGTGTACATCACAAAAAATATGTTGGAATGACCCAATCCACTTAAGATAACCCTTCATGAACAAACCAAACAAGAAAGGTACGATAACAAATAAAATCTAAATTTTACATAGTTTGTGATTTAAAAAACACTTCAAGCTTGACTAGGAAAATGTGATTTCATTAATATAACTTTCATTCTGATAAAAATTTGGAAAAAACTACTTAAATTATAATTTTTGTGACACTTTTAATGTCTAAGCATCTAGAAAGCTTAAAATACAACTTTTTGACATTTCCTACCAAATTTTTCTTAATTAGTATCAACACAATGATTGAGTGCAACAACTATACCATCATGTGCATCATTATTATCTTCATTTTTATTAAAGATTACATACTATTAAAAATACTTTGTAATTTATTATATTTAAATTTCATTTTCACGTTTTACTATGAAAATATTAAGTTAAATTTTGTATATATATATATATATATATATATATATATGTATATATGAAAAAACTAATGAAGTTTGACCCAACAAAAACAAAGTGCATCCTTCCTTGGAACATCTTGGGTATGCAACTCCCATATTATATGGCCTTGATTATAATCACTTTTAATGCATCTTAATCTATTCTCAAAGTATATAATTTGCTTTGATGTAGGAAATTCTTCTAGCCCTTTTAACAAGGAATCCAAAAATATAATTATATATATGAAATGAATATTTTTTGAGGACAATAATAGCATTAAAAATCTAATTATATGAATTTTTTTAATACATGTATCATAGGCCAAGCTATCCAACTTTTGGGGCTTTTTAATAAAAATTTAGTTTTAATTGGAGATAATTTCTTGTACAATTTTTTTAAAACTATAAAAAGGTGTTTCAATTTTTCATATATATTGTGAATTTTTTTCTAAAATGTATGTAATGCAACATTTTCTACATATAATTTTCTTTTAATTTGGCCTTCACCTAACTTTTGGTCTTTTTAATTTCATATAATTTTAACAAAGGCCATCTTTCAAGTTGTTTTAATGCCAATGACTTGTGCATATAATACAAGAGTTGCATACCTAGGTCCAAGATTAACAACACTTAATTTTAGTCCTTCTCTAAAACCAATCTTCATATGTTTTTGCTCTAAATGTATTGCCTCTATACATGAAAGCCCAAAAGTGCTATTAAATGCACCTATTTTTAGTAATTTGAAACTTTTGAATTCATTTTTACTATATCTAAAACATGCATAAGAAAGAAATAGAGAGTAGTTTTTGACTTCCAATACAATCTATAAAGAAATGAGGCAATTTAATAATAAGAACTACAATGAACTGTTTTTTTAGATGCATTCAATCCCAAAGAACCAAATTGAGTTTTTTGGCAACATAGGAATTTTAGGCAACTTAGTGCAAATGGATTTTATACTTTATATTTTTTGAATTTTTCACACAACATGTAGGCAAGGAGTATCTTTAAGGTGCAACATTTTTTTTTATGACTTTTGACTACATGGTTAAAATGTTGTTGTATAATGTGTAGTTTTTTTCCTTAGCTAGGTAGTATGAGCAAATTGGAAAAAAGTTATTTTCTCATAAATGAAGACTTGAAATTGGTTTTGTAGATTTGTACATACTTAGAAAGCTCTAAATCATTATATTTTAATTAATGAGATGAAGGTTATGAAGAATTTTAGTTTGTAGGCAATTATGGATTGTATACTTTAAAATAAACTTTGAAGTCCTGTACTTAACTCAATTTTCAATATGTTTTGAAAAAATTAATTGTAGGATTTAGAATGTTTGTTGTAGCAATACAACAATTGGAATTGGCATTTTTTAATTTCATAACTAAATGATCTACAATTTAGTATTTTGAATCATTCTCTACTTCTTTCTACTTATCATTTTTTTCCTATATATTGTACAATTCTAAATGATCTAAAATTTTTCAAGCATGTAGCCAAATTGTCTTGAAATACAAATACAAAGTGGCACCATCAACACACGCATTTTTTCATGCAAATGTGACCTTATGAAGTGCAATTGCACTATTTTTTGTAGGGCCAAATTAGAAAATTTTGTCAATTCAAACACTAATACTAGTACTTATTTTTGCAATCCATGCTGTAGAAATTCTTGAAAATTTTTCTACATCTTTTCAATCTAGCATACTACAAGATCTTACTTTCAAATATGTCCAAAAATGTTTTTTTCCAAAAATTTGGTGCTTTCACTAGAAATTGCAAGTTGGGAGCTTGAAAGCATAATTAACCCCTAAAGGACCATTGTCCCCTCAGGGGACAATTTGGAGTTCGGGCAGGTACCGTAGGCTTCAATTTTTGGTGAAACCTTTTGAAACTTTCTCACAAGATAGAAAAACTGATTAGCTTGGTGGGAATGTAATTTTTATTTCAATTGGTGACCGGGAGCAAAAGTTATACCACAAAAAGCCCAAATTTTAGTTTGGCGGGCAGAATTTTTTTTTTTCAAAAATTCAATTTTTAATTTTTAAATTTTTTTTTCTGAAACAATATATTTTTGCCTACATGTGAAGCTTTGATTCATTCTATTTGGACTTATAATGAGAAAGTTATGGACAATCTTATTTCTCGGGCAATCTAAACAATTTCTCAAAAAAATAACCTATAGGATTCATTTCTGAATGCAATTTTCACATTTTTTCAAAAAAAATTGTTGGACAAGGTTATGTTCACTTGCTAGAACAATCTCACCATTGGGATTATTGTATTTTAATCCCACCTTAGAGTTATTAACCATTTAGTTTTTCTTTAAATCTTGGACCTACATCTACTTAACAATTTTTTAAAGAATGAAAATCAAGTGTTTTTTGTATAATTTTTTTTTCTTAGACTGTCAACTCAATTCTTAAACACAAAATTTTTTTAATTCAAAGTCTATAGTGCAAAAAAGTTCAACAAATGGCAATCAAAGTCATCTGAAATTGCAGTTCACAATTCAAAAAAAATTGTATTTCCAACTTTGAATGCTCATATCTTCTAATCTGTACGGTCAAACTTCATGAAATTTTTACCACATGATCTTAATCAAGTTAAGTACGAGATCCTACGGTTAGATTCTTAAAAAATTATTTTTTTTGTTTTCTTGGGTGAATGCAGCAGAAATGGCAGTTTTGAGAGGTTTTTGGCAGAAAAAAGGCCTTGGTCCTTTAGGGGTTAAGGAACTTAAGGTGTGTGTGTGTGAAGTGGGCACTCAAAAAATGAACTACTAACCCAAATCAACCATCATTACTCTATGCACATCTCCAAAATCAATGTGTACTTGTGAGGAAGGAATGATCCACAACCTATATTTCCTTTGATTCTTTATAACTTTTTTGAGTAGAATCTTAAAATGTTGCATTCTTTGGAGCATTGAACCTCCTTTAACTTGCTAACAATCAGGCTAACAATAAAATATGAAACATGAAATATGAAATTTGACTATTCTAATAAGAATAGCTAGAAGTCGTGGTTTTGGAGGTATCTACCTAAGGTCTAGTTATCTCATTCAAATTTGTACACCTATAGGAGATCTTGAGTCATTAGATATAAGGCAATGACTAAAGCAAAGGGAATTGTGGAAAAAAATAGACTAACAATATAAATGAAGCCTAACAAGGAATACCTATTTTTTTGGTCAATATTCCTGACAACAAGGAGATTGACCAACATAAACGTCCACCCACATGGATGAAATATGTAATCAATGAATGGAAAATTCTTTGATCACCACTTGTGCAAACATCACACATCCAGAAAAAAATTGTGGGAAATTATTTGCCTGCTTTTTGAAGGTCACGTGTGAACCAACCTCCTCACAGAGTCACTCCAAGTCATTCTAGGGGTGCAAGTAAAGAAAAAAGCCCCCTACTTTGTACTTAATTATTTACCTTGCTTGCGTCCTAGTTGATTTGGGGCCTCTGATTGCAAATATGAATTCCCAATTTGCAAATTTTCTCTTGCATGGAAAATAAAAAATTTAGCATTGCCCCCAGCTAGTGGCTGAACTAGGGTCAGGGTGAATTGGCCCCCTTGCTCAACCACCCCAAGGAATTTCAAGGGTGCAAGTAAAGCAAATAGCCCCCTATTTTGTGCTTATCTAATTTACCTAGGATACACAACTTAGCAAAATTAGAGCCTTTGATTGCAAATATGAATTCACAATTTGAAAATTTTGTCATGCATGGAAAATAAAAATTTCAGCATTGCCCCAAGCCAGTGGCTAAGCTAAAGTCAAGGTGACCTAGCCCCCTCACTCAACCACCCCAAGGAATTTCAGGGGTGCAAGTAAAGCAAATAGTCCCCTATTTTGTGTTTATCTAATTTACCTAAGACACACAGCCTAGCAAAATTGGAGCCTCTGATTGCAAATATGAATTCACAATTTGCAAAAAAATAAAATTTGCAAAAATAAAAAATTCCAATGTTTTCCCAAGTGACCGAGCGAGGGGTCAGTTCCCCCCGGCCCTGCCGGCGGTAAGTTTCCAACCACTTCCCGTGGTGGGAGTGACGGAGACTTCCGTTCCCGGCAGCTGTAACGGACGGACTCCTCCCGAATGGTGTTCTGTTTGCCGAATGGTGTCCGAGTCTCGCTGTCTACTTATTCTTTTCAGGCGACCTCGGCCCCATCCGCGGATTGGAATCAAATTACAGCTGAAAAGATGAAGACCAATCTGGCTGCAGATAGTATACAGTTGTGCATGCATCCCCAGGCATGTGCACACGCAACCACTCCCTCCGTCCGCTGGCTGCCGCGGGCTCGGCTCGTCCCACGAGAGAATCAGAATCTCCGGCGCCCTCCACCCAAATGTGCCGGCTTCCCGAGCCAGCTTTTGAGGTGACTCAGGTGAGGGAGGCAACTGAAGGTGCGACGGAGGTCCATCAAAGCGTCCAGCCGTCCACGTCCTGAAATGTACATTGTTTATACATTAGAGCATCACCACCTGTCCCGCAAAATGTGGGGTGATTTGGCTAGCAGACATTAGAGGGGATTCAAGGCCAACAAGAGACTGTGAGTTCCCAACGTAGTGAATGCAAGAATCTGCCGCAGAAATGCACAACTGGCCTCTGTTGACGTGGTCAAGAGTGTGCCACGTCGCCGACTTTTTTATGAATTTTTTTTTGGACTTCTTTTTGCATTTCAAGACGATTTTTTTAAATTTATTAATTGCTGACCTGACAGTATCGGGAACAATTTTGGGAACAGGGCTTTCGTAGTCTCTTGTTGGCCTCGAATCCCCTCTAATGATCGGGGGTTGTCACTTTTGATAGCTTGAAGGAGTTGGCCCACTAGTTGTCCCATTAACCCTGAAGCGCTCCGACATTCATATTCTAGATGATGATCAAAGGCCTTCAAGGCACTATTTCATCCAATTTATTTCTAATTTATCAAATGTAACACTTGGATCTAGAGAAGACAACCTTCCTTAATGACCAAATTCATTAAATTCTGGTAAATGATATATCTGTACAAAACTATAAGCGAAATGTGCAAAAATTCAAAAAAGGATTGAAACGTTTCAGGGTTAAGACCACCCACTACGGTAGTGAGAGATTGGAGGTAAAACTGTAGATGTTAAATATTTCAAAATTTCCACATTAAATTTTCAAAATTTCTTGAATTTTTTAAAATTTAGTTTGGATTAGGGCAGGATGGAGTACTAAGCAATATTCAAGGAGTCATTTCAAACAAAATAGCCAATAAATAAGCTTATGTGAAACTTATTCAACCTTCTTCTTAATAATTAATCATTGATTGATACACTAGAAGAAAAGCTTGAAAATCTGCGTTTGTTTCAACATGACGCGTCAAGTGAGTTATGTTGAAACAAACGCAAAAAACGCAGTGAAAAACTGGGAAAACGCAGAAAAATGCATTTTTTTGTGTTTTCCCAGTTTTTCACTGCGTTTTTTGTGTTTGTTTCAACATAACTCACTTGACGCGTTATGTTGAAACAAACGCAGATTTTCAAGCTTTTCTTCTAATGATATGATTTAGCATTGGATGAGATTCGGGGCCTCTGGAAGATTTCTAGTTCCCAAATTGCGTGAACACTGAAATTGCCGTGGGAACGCATTTCACTGTCATGGGAACACAAAAAATGCGGAGTCTAATGTGGTCAAGACCATACCACGTCATTGATTTTATTTTTTGGAATTTTTTTCACATTTCAAGACCCATTTTTTTTTCCTTGGGAACTTTTGGCCGTTATTTCGGGAATATACTTGAAACGGCCCTCTCGAGGCCTTGAATCTCATCTAATGTTAATATCCCTCACATGCATTTTTGTCCAGAGTAATATCATTTTTGAATGCAAAGGTGATTAAGCATCACCATACTCAACTTAAAATCATGATGAATTTTAGCTTAGTTGATGCGGAAATTTTACCTCATCATAAATGCCTCTAGTAGTGGCCACTAAATTTGCAAGAGGTGAAAGACTTTGAACTTAGTATGTTCCAAAAGTCATGGAAAGTGTAAATTGATTGTCTCATGTTGTTATGCAAGCCATTTGCTTAGCGTGCGAAAACACCTTTTTTTACTGACTAACTGTCATTTTGTAGTCCGATTGGTCCAACAAGCTATTATGCAAGACAAGTAGGGTTGTATTGTAGGTTGAAGTAGATAAGTCAACCATCATGCGAGACAAGTGGGCATACTTTAAGGGTAGTTACACACTCACACCTTCTTCACGGGCCCAGACTTATTCAAAGAATAGAAAGGTGTTCTTGGGAAAGAAGAGCTAACAGAGTCTAATATTGGTTGGAGGTGTAACACGCATTTAGAAGGGGATAAGTGTAGAGATTCAATGTGTGGAGAACTAGTTTCATCTTCAGTTGGATGGGATAATTTTGTTGGTTTTGGGGATGCAATTGAATAAAAGCTCCACCAAAGACAATGCTAACACCACTAAAGAGGACACAAGTAACATCCAAGATGACGATGAAATTGGCACCTAATGAGTGAAACTATGGAGTTGGTAGATGAAAACTTTCACTTAGGAATTATTCTTTGTGCTTGTTATTTACCTCCAAAACTAAAGAATAGATGGTGGGAAGACTTCTTGAAGAAGAATATTTTTTTGACAACCTCCAACCAAAACCAACTAGTATTTGACACATGACCATTCTTTAGAGAAGTTTGGGGCTATGAAGAAGGTGCAACTACTAGTATTTTGTTTTCTCAATGTACCAATAGTATACATGTACATTGTACATTTTAGAAGGTGAATGTTTCAATAATCACTCTATTTTGATTGCAAAAATTCATAATTGATTTTGTAGAGCTACAAAAAATATGAAATAGTTTGAATTAGATGTCAATTCCATTTGTCTTTTAATGAGAATTTATTGAAAAAAATATTTCACGAAGTTTGACCTCTCTAAATTCATTTTCAATTCTTGAAAGGGTGTTGTATAGACCTCCTATGTTATTAGCCTATTGGAATTTTTGAAAGAAATTGTACAGAATTTTGAAGAATTTACATGGAAACTTCAGAGAAGTTAGGGTCTTCATATTTGAGAGGATTCCAATAAAATATATTGTTACAAACTTTCAAATTAGTACACAAAGAATGTGTAAAACTATCATGATAGGTTTTGAATCTTGTGATGCATCAATATACTCACTACAAAAATAGTGATACTAGATTGCTTTAATTTACATCAAGAAAGTTATTTTACAAGCCATCAAAGTCAACAAATATTTTTAAAAATATTTTCATTTGTACACATCGAGGTTCATGAGTCCCTATTACAACAACACCTCATACATAAGTAATACATTCTTGTACACTTAAGAGGAGATTTGGCTCCATACAAGATTGTGAGGTCTTACACAATGGGGTACTTTGGGAATTGCTTCATTGTAAAATTTGATGTGGTTGGGCAACAACCATATCAAATATTTAATTTAATATTTTTTTGGAACATATATATCTATATATATCTATATATATCTATATTTCAATTTCCAATTTTTTTAGTATTTATGACAATTGACAACAATCAACGTTTCCTTTTTTTGTTGTGGGAACAACATGGGAAATTGGCTTGAAATGACCCTCTATTTTTCCAAAACTCTTCTAATAAATATTGAAAATATCTATATTATATTAGTGTAGGGCGACCTAATTTTATTGTTTTGTGTAGATTCAATTTTAAAGAAATCTTGATTAGTAATGTTTATTGGCTATGTCCTTTGGGCAAAGGCTTTGCTAAGGAATCTAAGTTTTAAGATTATATCTACATTTGCATTCATATTGCACAATAGGGTTAAGGTTTAGTTGGAGTAGATGGAGTCTTCTAGTCACACCATTTTTATTCCATTATTTTGTCTATTCGTGACCTAAGTTTCTCTTCGTCTATCCATTGTAATGATCTCCTTCAAAAAAGGGTTTCAGTTGCTAGCTACCTTCCTAAAAAGTGAAACAATTGGGTGAAATTGAAAAATTGAAAAATGCAAAATTTGATGACTAGTAGTACAATACCCTACATGAAGATTAGATTCAGAAAAATTTAAGTTGTTTTTTGTGAAAAAGTGCCACATGCCATGTTGTGATCATGGATGTCTAAAGTAATATGACCCCTCTAGCTAGGAATCTGATGTGAAAATTCAATTTTGACACCAAAGTGCCGTGGTGCATCAGATCTTCATGTTCTGTACAACAAACAAAGCCATGCATGGCTGGACTCAACACATGCAGAAATTTCAATTTCAATTTCTTGGAGATGGACAATGGAAATTTGAAATCCAATCATATACTGAATATTCAGTAGACCCTTGCCGTAAATCATGAACTCTCATTGCCAGAGTTACGGACATTTCAATCAGCATAAGTGTGGACAAAGGTGTAAAAAGCTTGACCACTTTCTTGTACATGGCATATCGATGCAAAGGGAACCTTACAAAGATATCTGTCTTGGAGGAGGAGCAAAAGTTAGATGGCCTTTTTGGTAAAGTGGGAGCTTTCAAACTTAATGGGAGTCATAATAAGTCATGTCTTTCTTCAATTTTCATCGAAGAAATGTGAAGGAATTGACTGATATCAACTATAAATACACATTTAGGAAATCTGAATTCTTTTCATAGGTGTTTGTAGTTGTACAAATTAGCGTGGTATAAACCAAATTGATCCATTGATGTATTATTATAATTAGAAAATTGGTAGACCATAGTTGCGGTTCAAAAGTTTGAATTAGATTATAACTAGACCTGACACAATGTTACGAAATGTGGCTGTCACAATTTTTTATTAATTTTCCTACCCCCTCCCTCATTAGAAAAATCAGCAGCCATTGGAATTGAATTAAAAAAAATCCCACCCCCCTCCAAGAAAAATCAACATCCGTCCGATATCGATACGGTAGAGCATACAAATATAGAATACGAGTATAAAATACGATATTGAATACGGGTACTAAATACGGATATGAAATATGGTACCGAATACGGATACGAATACAAGTACGAATACATATACCAAATATGGATATTGATACTAAATGTCATTTATCCCATATTCTTTGTCTCCCAACCCACCCTCTCAAAATTATAAGAGGGTGGGGGAGGGGGGGATTCACAAGGTTAAACAATTTTAAAATTTAAAATTTAATACTTACATCAGATTGGGTGGGGAAGGGGGTTAATTTTTTTTTATAAATTTAATGTTTAAATCAGATGGGGGGTGCATCAATTTTTAAATTTTTAAATTTTTTTAGTTTTTGAGCTCATTGTGACACAATTTTTCACAATGACAATGAGCTCAACAATCACAATAGAGTTCATTTCATTAGTCGAGCTTTCAGAATTACGAATTTTGTGTTTAAAATTCATGTAAAGGGGAAGGAACTGTACTGGTGGATTGGCCACCGAGGTACTGATGAGAACCGGACCTTACTAGGCAGCGGTCGGATATCAGCAACCTTTAAGCTGGCCCGGGCTATCCACTTTTCGTTACCGAACCGGAACCAAACGTTCGCTCGACACGTACCTCCGTCGGAAAAATTCGTCCCCCCGAAAGACGAAGGCTCCTCTTCCTCCTCAACCTCTGGCGTTATCGTCATCGCGTATGCCGCATAGGCGCATACTCGTTGCATCTGCAGCTAACTCCTTCCTTGTAAGAATTAACAGCAATCCTGTTTTCGACTTCAAATTTTTTAAGAATGCTCATGGATTGAAAGCTCGAGTGTAGCTGTATTGTTCCGTTGCAACCCGAAATTGGCAGGGGGATGGACAGTGTGGTAGGAAACGTTTGCACCACCTCCCGGGTTTCGTCTTCGAAGCCGTGGTCCGGATTTTCCCCTGAGAATGTTGGCCCTGTGAGTGTGTGCTCGCTGTCGTGCAATGGGAACAAGGGAGGCGCAGGATTGAAGTTAAAGAATCATAGACTGGGCGTGGTGGAGCAAACAAGAAGCGGGCGACGACGAGGAGCAGGGGTTGGAGTTCGATGCAGCTTGTCCGGGAATAGTATGCAGTTTGTGGCGTTGCATCATCTATCGGAATGGTTGTCAAAGCAAGGCTTTCCCAGCCAGGTTTGGTTAGCGCTTCTCCTGTTTCGTTTCTTTGATCGATTGAGGGCTTTGTGTGGTGTGTCGCAAGTTTGGAGCGATTTGAAATTGCTGAATATTGTAATCTTTGGAAATTTGAAATAGGGATCATGAATTGAAATATCATTGAATTGTACGGGGCATTATTTTGAGGCTCTCAGCTGCACTTAAGATTTTTGAGCCTGGTGCAGTTGCAATTTGTTGCTTTGATTGAGGATTTTGTTTGGAAAGTAAGACTTTTGGAGCGATTCGAAATTGCTTGATGTTAGAATTTTGGAGAGACTTGAAATTGCTGAACATTACACATTGGAGATATGCAATGAGAATCACTAGTTGAAATATCATCTTCCACTCGTTGAATATGACCTAACACTCTTTAGAGGCTCATTGCTGCACCTAAAGTATCCCGAGTCAAGAATTCTGAGCCAGGTGCTGTTGCATTTTGTGGATTTGATTGAAGGTTTTGTGTGGAGGGTAAGACTTTTGGAGCGATTCGAAATTGCTGAATATTAAAATTTCGGGGACTTGAAACGAGAATCGTGTGTTGAAATATCATCTTCCACTTGTTAAATTATACATTACACTCTTTAGGGGCCGCTGCTATACCCTAGAATCCGAATCCATCATTCCAATTTTTCCATTGTTTAGCTAATGCTTGTATGGTGACTTATTGTCTTGTAGTTTATATCATTGCAGTGAGTCAATAGGATCTATATGGGAGTTGTAGAATGCTTACGTTTAGAAAGTCGACCCATTTTGGACCAATCATGTCAAAATTTAAGGGTTTAGGGTTTTCGTCCTCAAAGTGTATGCTGGTTCACTATCTTGAAAGCATACATGGCTAAGAGTCAGTGGAAGTTGCATGAGAAGCAGTAGAATAATTAATTTAATCCATGAATGATCAATCATGTCAGAACTCTTACTCTCAACAAAATGTAAGCAGGCTTACAAGGGCTGAACAGTTTTATGAGAAGAGCTTCTGATGACTGAGAATGTGATCTCCCATTCTTTCTAATTCTTAATGGGAATTGCCCCTGATGCTTAGTATTTATCTCTCTGGCATGTAGGTCGTGGATCCGCAAACTGTTTCAATTTGCTATCCTGGCTGAGGAGATGTTTAGATCATAAAATTCTAATTTTAAGCAATTGGCTTTCCCTTAGGTAACTGCCTGATGGCAATTCACGTTATACCTTAAAGGACCAATGATTCACGATTGAAAATGACCAGTTTAATAGATCATATTATGAAAAATAGAATTCAGATAGGGCCAAATTTTAGGTCACCAGAATCAGTGAAGAACCTTGCATAAGTCGGGTCACAAAATTAATGAAATTGGAAAACACTATCTTCACGCAACCTGCCCAGATATTTCTGAAGAGGAGGCCCAATTTGGGCTTATTGGTCCATTTGGGACCAATAATTGACGGGTTAAGTCAACTGTCTGTCTGGAGATTGAAAGGAAATGATAGCCGGAGAAATTGTTTTTTGGATGGCAGGATGTGAAGCTGACAAGTTTTGGAGAGGAGGGCATTGGTGTTGCAGCGGGGCGGGACTTCAAGGTATGATTGTCAGACTGAACTTTTGTACTTATTTCTTGTTTTTACGGCCTCATCAGATACAGTCTTGTTGCGGTGAAGCAGTTTGCTTCATGGACATTGAGATCGTGCAATATCTGTTCCCTCATAGCATCTTGCGATTGCTTGTCACTGGGCCAGGCCGGGGAGACTGCTTTGAATATTCCTGAGAATTACACAGTGACGGGAGTGGATGTTGTCAACCACCCAGTCATTGCTACCGCTGCCGCAGGTACTCCCAGACCTCATTAATGTCTCAGTCTAGGTCCCAAAATGCATGTAATTATCAATGGATTTTTCTAACGTTTTGGAAATCAATAGTTTGGCATGTAAAAGTGACATTTAACCTTTAAATAGGAGCGGGGTTGCAAGAGTCACATAGTCTACACTACAGGATATTTTTTGCATCACTTTAAGCATTTTATCATGTAAAAGTGTGATTTTTCAAACATTTATGGAAAGATTTTTGGATACAAGAATTAAATGTTCCGTGATCTAATTTTTAATCTTTATGTATAAATTTCTTTTCTTTTTCAATGTGGGACGTTGTAGACCTAAATACGTGGTAGCGTAGGACCCCATTTTCGCTCAAAGATTAGTGGCCGTAGACATTTATCTAAGTCATACTTTCACCACTTTCTGATTAGTCCAACGAGGTATATGCTTGGATGAGTTGTTTTCAGTAACATGGTCAGTGTAGGATATGGGATAAGTCCCTACCATTTTTAGTTAAAGAAGTCCCTGCCTTTCACTCTTGTTAAACTCCGTATTATTACATTTTAAAGTATCTTCTTGTTTCATAATATTGTGTGATTATGAGAGGACAGAGTGAGTTTTGAGCAAGCAAATTAATTCTTGCCGGTTCAGAGCATGCTTCTGAATGTGCAGTCATTGATTTGGAACGGTCTTGTTTCCATCGAGTTTGTCAAAAACCTACTTATGTGTTTCAACTGGCTCGAGGAGTGTTTGAACAGGCAGGGGCGATTTGATAGGCCTTACCCTTTGGCTCATGTACGAGCGTTCACAAGGTGAAAGTTCCGTATGGCACCCTTATCTTCAGATCTTCCCGCTGACCACCCTAAGTCCTCTGTTATGGAGTGTTGAGGAACAGCAAGAACTGCTTAAGGGCTCGCCTGCTCTGGGTAGATTTTCAACACCGAGTCTTTTTGATGTATGTGTGAGCTACAGGTCGTTGTGAAACATGAGACAATTGCCTGTTGTATATCTTTTGACTGCACAAATTCCCTGGTTTTTTCTGACTGAATAAAAACCTGCATGTTCTTGGAGTCTATGGCCATTGTGTGAAAATTCCCTGGTGTAATACTCTGACGTTTGGAAGTTCTACAGTCAGGAAGTTGAATGTGTACTCTTACCACTTTATTGTCACAGTCTAGGTGCCTGAGATGCACTTGTTGTATAGAGTTCTGTAGCATCGGGACAATCAATAGTATTGCATGTAAATGTGACTGCAAAGAAGTACTTGTGGTTACAAGAATCAGGAAGATGGTCTAGAATACTTTTTACTTTTTTTTTGAATTCCTCAGTATTGTATTTGTATGCAACTTCGTGCAATAGAGTGCGACAGTGAGAGTTCAAATTGAGTTTTTTAACTAGATGAATTGTTCTCCAGGGTTTGGTGAGTGAACAAAGGATGTGATGTCGAAGGGGTCTAGGTGTACTTCATTTCTGCACTCAAGCAGTTTTTGCACTGTCCCTCTTGACTAACTTTTTCACCCGCCACTGCATTCTATGTAAGAGTAGCTTACTGACATTGACCTCTTGTTCAGAGGAGGTGCAGCAACGTACTGCAGCACTAGAAGGAGAGTACGAAGATTTACAGTCGTACTTCACCAAAGATCCTCGGGTTTGTGTTCTTTGTATGCATCCTGAATTCCAAGTTGGCATTCACTATTTTGAATTCTGATATTTTCTAGCCTGGTTAATTCAGGGCTTACTTGTTTCTATTGCTTCAATCCATGCAGACATTTCCCCAAGTGCATTTTTCTCTTGAAGCATTCAAGACAGCATTTTCGATTATATTGTCTCGAGCTATCTATTTACCAGCGGCTGATCTTTTTGCTCTGGTAAGCGACACTTTCTGTGAAACACATGACTTTTATTTTGGCCTAATCTGATCAGATGCCGTCCATTCTCTACAGTCTTCGATGTATTCATATCGAGGTGTGGATGGCATCCGGTGCCGTCCAAATTCATTTTCTCTCTTTCTTTTACATGCATGTGCCGTGATGTTTGTGCCTTGCATTAGTGGCGTCTCATAATGCACACTCATGACTGATGTGATGTCCAACGATCTGATGGAGTAGGTACCCTTTGCTGATGCTTTGAACCATCGAGCTGATTGCGAGGCCTACGTAGACTACAGTATGAATGATCAGACGGTAATACTCCGAACATTCTTTCTAGTACTTTCAGATTCAAGAAGGAATTCCACCCAAACCTCTTCAATATCACCTTCTTGAGTATCTCATCCTCCGTTCTCTCACCAAAACCCTAGGGAATAGACTTACCCTGTTGATAACCCACTCTGTTCTCTTGCTATCACACTAAGTTATTATGTCTCAAGAAGTTGTATGCATATATGACATGGAAAGGAGCTTGAGAAGTGTGAAATCGGTTCTAGACCACCTTTCTCACTCCTGCAACCCCAAGCACTCCTATGATGTCACATTTACATGACTCATTGCTGACTTTTATATTGTTACCGGACGCTCGCTATGTATTCACATGCATTCGGGGTGGCATTTTAGATTTCAGGGTGAATATTTTGAAGCACGTCTCCAAGATTCATTGTCAGACTAACTTTGAATGATATTTTTTAGTGCTTCTGATTTACTAGTGACGCATACATTGAAGATATGTTGTGCGTAATTCTAATTCATGTAGGTGATTGATTGGCTTCCAGGTAGTGCTTACAGTTGATCGAAATTATAAGGATGGAGAGCAAGTGTTCACATCATATGGGCGAGATCGCTCCAACGCAGATTTTTTGATTACGTAAGCCTGAATCGTGGGGTATTCTTGTTGTAATTAAAATATATGCTTCTATATCAAATTCTAACTGTCTGAGCGAGAAACAGGTTGCATCCACATTTGCAGAGGCTTACTTATGTATCATTTCCATTGCCGACATTTATTAGGCACTGTATGTCGTGTGTATTAACTGACCAGCGTAATTGGTCACAGCTGTCTTACTAGGAACTTCTTATTCTGTCTGCAGGTATGGCTTTGTTGTTGAGAACAACTCAATGGATTACCTCAATCTTGAGGTGATTAGAAGTCATTTTACCCTTTCATTTTTTCATTTCTCTTTGTTCACAAAATCGTTTTGCAGATAGGTTGCTTGGGCATATTGTTTCTCTGCATATTTTCTCTCTTTCTCACTTGTTTTAACGACTAGCTCTTGGCAGGTTGGTTTAGTCCCTGGTGATCGGTTACAGGTTTTGAAACAGCAGATATTGCAGCAAGCCAACTTCGACTCACCTCAGTCTTTTCCGCTGTATCTGGATCGGTTTCCAACGCAGGTAAGTCTGCCGTATGTACTGGATGGTCATGAATTTAATCATTCTGTAGATCTCTGCTAATGTTTCGGAGGCACTTAGAGATTCATCGATCACATGCACTCTGAACATTTTTTTGCCAAATTGAGGGAAACTGGAGGCAAGTGTGGGATTTTATGCAGCTGTTGACGTATATACGCTTGTCAAGATTACAAGATCCAGCTCTCTTTTCTAAGATTGTTTTTGAGAAAGACATAATGCTTGATCAGGTACCCTTTCATTGCCTCATGTCTTCGACCACATGTTTTGGAATTTTTTATAAGCTCAAAACGCTGAAGTTAGAAAATTTGTACCCGTCACAATATTTTGCATATACAAGGTTTTAGCGAACATTCAAAGCAGGGTTTTCAGTTAAACTAGACGATGTTTATTTGCAGGCCAATGAATACGAATGTTTGATGATTCTGATGGGTGAGTGCCGCACAAGACTGGGAAATTATGAAGGTGGTGTGGACGATGAGATCCGCCTACTTAAGAACAAGGTTGAAATACTCTCTCATCATGTTTATGATTGATGACTACCGTACACATTTACTTCTAAAGTTATGACCTCATTTCATTCAGTGCATTTTCTGTTTAACCCTAAAGTTACGGGATGGCTCTCTTGTGCATGTAAATTAATTCTTTATGTGACTACTTGCAACCTCTACACAGAAAATCACGCCCAGAGAAAGAGTTGCTGCACAGCTACGACTTAGTGAGAAAAAAATCTTAACAAGTACGATGACTGCCCTCCGTACCCGGTTAGCTCCAATCCGTGGCATTCCTACCAAAGGTGGCGGCCTCAAGGTACTGTTGCATATACCCACGTCAGTGAATTTGTGTCAGCTCTTCCTGTTTGAATCCCTAGTTCATAATCTGAAAATAAAAGCCCACTTTAGAAGTTTATTTGCTAATTATAATGACTTTTAAAGCAATTTCTATTGTTATAGAAAAAATATAGCTTCTTTCTATTTGGTATGCACTTGGTTGCTTTGTCTACAGCTTTTGGAATGATTGATTTCAACTTCTATACCTATGGAAGTGACTATATTTAACCATTGAAACTGTTCGGAGAGTGCTCTAGTAAATCCTGATTAAAAACTATGGCGGATTCTTCTATTCCATCTCCCATTTTTGGAGAAAGGCAGAATCAACTTTTGTTTTTTGTATGCTGCAGGACCCGAATGCAGACATAAATGAGATGTTTGACATGGTGGAGCAAGTGGCATCGGCTCCAAAGAAGTTTTTTGATAACATGTTCAAGAAGTAAGGTGCGCCATCGCCCTAGGTTCCGACATATGTAAAATGCATGTACCATAAATGCATGAATAAAAAAAACCCTTCTGTTTTCAGGGTTTCTCAGTGGCATCTTAATCTTATGGGGCTCTGTTTCACAGCTTGTCTGTGATACCTGCAGCGCAACGAATTTTCTACTGCTCGATACCTCTTCTGTTGATTTCTAGCTTGCACGTCGGAAGTAGTTTGTGTGCCGACAGGAGTGTCGTGGCTTGTAAATGTGACCCCGAAGCATGTCTTGGACAAATAATTGAGAAATCGGTGCACTGAGCTCGTGCTTGATTTCAGAGTACGCCTCATGAACTAATCGCTGGTGCATACGATATTGCAATTATTCTGCAAACTCACGCCTCGGTTTGAGAAATCTTACCTCTGAAATCTTCGTCCTCGAGCAAGATTTTCAGATTATAGCATACTGCTCGGTAATGGAGTAGGAACTCAATGTGAGAAGTAATCACTGACCAAGCAAGACCAAGATTGCTCATCCGTAGAGTCATCCTCGCACTCTGCTTGAACATGGGCAGCATTTTCAAAAGTCGATCAGATGTGAATCTCCGAGAGAGAACTCATGTTATTCTCAAAGCGAAGGATTTTCATGCTGAATATTGAACTCGAAGCACTTTTTAGAGTCCACTCGGTAAAATTGCAGGTGACTGTACACTTCCTTAAGAGTCACTAGCTTTTCTAGAGGAAATATGGGTTGCAAGTCCTACACACTGCTAATCTATAAAGAATCCGTCCTAATCACAATCCGAGGAGATTTCCATGGACTAGCGGTTTTTAAAAGAGGAAAAACTCCAATTCAAATGATGTTTGACTCGCCTGATCCTTTGCCTTTGGCAACTTGATCTTCGTCTTCTTCATCTTCAGAAACCATCGAGGTGCACTACCACAAATTGAGTAAGGGGTTGGTCATGTACACCTTCGCCTGTTTCTATTGTGAAAAATCCTTTCATCTCATCGTCACTCAGGCCAAAGTTCAAGCAATCGTGCATCATTGTGAACCCAATTAAAGTGTCACAAAAAATATGCATTCTACTAAAAGAAAACCGGAGGGTTTTTGTGATTGTTGTTTGCAATTGTGTGAAATGTTTGCAATTAGGTGACAATTTCGAGCTTGCAGTTGCAGTGAACAAGTTGTACTAGTTACATAGTAGTTGCAAAAAATTTCAAAATTATTTCTCATCCGATAGCCTATTTGAAAGTTCATCAATGAACTCTTTTGACGTGGTTGTTGATGTGGAAGTTGTTTGTGTACAATTGGTTTCCAACTAATGTGCAACTATTTTACAATGTTGTTTAATTGGTTTGTGATTGATCTGCAATTGTTTTGCAATTAATATGCAATTGATTTGCAACTATTAATAGTACAATTGGTTAACAACTTATTTACAACATGTCTATAGTTCATAGATTTGTAGATTTTAAAATTTTAATCTAAAAAATTTGTAGATTTAGAATTTCAAATCTATTTTTTTAAATCATAAAATTCAAGAACTTTAAATATTTATAGATTTTTGTAAATTATGGAAATCTACAAAGTATAAAAATCTAGAAAATGTAGAAATATTAAAATTTCATTATCAAAATTCATTACACAAGAATGTTATAACTTACAATTTTATGTGTCTAATCTAATGGTATTCTTGACAATTGATATAGAAAAATCAATAAAAGACTTAATAGTAGCCCAAGGAGGACACTTCTTGTATATTTGGGGACCCATGTGCGGCAGTGGGGTATTTTTAGGGGGGCTATCAATTACTTGAAATCATTACTTGGCAACATTAAAAGAGCCCCTATTTTACCATAAAGTGGAAAAATCAGCCATATTATCATCCCTATTTTATTTTAAAAACACTTTGCCTTTTTAATGTCCCCTATTTTATATGTAAATTTCTTATAAATTTTACCTAAGATTATTTAAATGTACCCTATATTCCGCCGCACGTAGGTTATTAAAAAACGGGAAGTGTCCTCCCCTAGAATAGTAGTGCGTTTTACTTATTTCCTAGTTGCACCCTAGTTTTATTTTAGTTAAAATCTACTTGAATTGTGGTTGCATCACAGTTGTAGTTTAATTGCACTATAGTTGCATTGTAGTTGCTTTTTAGTTGAATTGCTATCGAATTTAGAAAATATATGCAACTATAGATACACGTTGGATTTTATAAAATGTACAGTTGTCCACATCCACAATTGTGATGAATATTGGATGTAAAATACCTCACATCAAACTCTTTTGTTACATTCCGGTAACAGGGTGATTGCAAGAAACACTTGTCCTATTTCTTACCCCCTTGGCCTTGGATAGGTGATTTTTTACTCATAACTTTTGCATTATTTGTTCAATTTATACGAAACTTGGAATGAAGGTACATATTGTAGTTATAGACACTATGTAATTTTTGGAAATTTTTAAAAATTATTTTACTATTTTTAAACAGCCCCCAATTGAATGTCTACCTTTGGCCATTTGAAAGATTTTTAGTCCTATTCTTGACTCAAAAATGCAAAATTTTAAGGTGAAAATTGGCTTGCAAAGACTTCTACTAAAGTTACGCAAGACTACAAAGAGATTTTGTAAAAATATCAAATTTTCCAACTTCCACACATGCTCAAAGTGGAGTACCTTTGCGCAAGTGGAGGGAATACAATTTATTTCTCCCAAAGATGAAAATGATTGGAGAGGAGCATCTTTATGTTAGAAAAAATAACCTTTTTTTGAGAGAATTTTTTGAATTTTTTGCTATTTTTTAAAAATCAAACCTTAAGCTGTCTATTTTCATAGTATTTTTCATCACTCTTTGAGTGAGCATAACTTTTAGAGATAAATTTTAGACTTGAATTTTTTAATGCTTTATAAATTATCTATATTTTATTTTATTATTTAAAAAATTAATTCCAAAAGTTACAATACTCGAGTACTAAGGCCATTTTGAGCCAAAACCAATAAGTGTTTCTTGCAACGACCCAACAATTACTTCATTTTGTAACTACTTTACGACAACTATTTGCAACTACAATGTAACTATGTCACATCAAAATGGGTTAACCATATTACCTAATTCTATTGATTCGTATAATTGAATGGATGAAGAGAATGAATATAAAACCACAATAATTTTGAAAAATGACTTTTGGTATGACCTTTTATAAATACAAGAGAACTTCTAAAGTTCTAATAAACATCACTTTCTAAAGTAACAAACCTTTTAAAATGGTAACATTGATTGCTAGTCGTGGACCGAGCCCCATACAAACATCATAAAAATATGGTAGATGGCTCTAAAACTGCCCCTCTCTTTGCAACCACCCCATAGGTGGTTGTAAAATGGATGGGAGTTGATCTTTAAAAGTACCACTGTCGCTATTGAATGAATCAAGAAAATTTATTTTATTTTATTCTGAAAACCAATCATTTCCTTCATAGTTCAGAAATCGTTTTAGTAGTTGCAGGGGGACAAATTATAGGACACCTATGGTCACAAATAGGTACCTACTACAGAAATCTTTGAAAATTCATAACTAATTCAAAAGTGATTCAAAAAATATGAAACTACTTGTGTTACATTCAGCATCCATTTTTCTTTCTTTGAAAAATGAGCTAAAAATATTCCTGTTCATGCAAACGTATGAAAAGGCGGATCAGCCCTTAAAGTGTCGCTTTTAGAGCCATCTCTAAGTGATGGCCTCCCTTGGAGCAATATAATATACTGGATGACACCTGGCCCAACTAATTTTTAGAAATTCTATTGTAAAATTCTAAACACTTTGTGCTATTTTCTCTTATAACTTTTGTTTGATTGCACCAATCTTAGTTTTGAATATAAATGTTGAAAGGCTACCCAATTTTTTCAAAACTGAAAAAAAAAACTTGAAATTTTTTTTTGCTCGAAAATTCTACCTGAAGTTGGGTAGTGACCAAAAAATGGTCGTTTGAGTGCTTAGGGATTTAATTAATTAATTTTGTGGATATTTTTTTGTATAGCAATATGAAATTTGTGTTTAAGATGGTGTAACTATTGCTCTCAAGCCTTGATTGAAATAAAAATTATATTTCTACAATGCTAATAAGTTTTTGTCTCTTATGAAAAGGTTTCAAAGAAAATCACTAAAAATTGAGGTCACAAATACTTGCATAAACTCCCTATAATCTCCTAAGGGGACTCTTGGTTCTTTAGGAGTTAAAGAATTTTTGCATAATGTGGAATGTAATTAGTGTTTTTTTTCATGTGTAATTATCATTATATTCTTACATAATTCTAACTAAGAATACCAAATTTTAATTTTTAAAATAATAATTTTATTTTTGGTGAATTTTTAAGTCAATTCTCATAGTTATATATAATAATTTACTTAAAACAATTGGTGATCAAATTTTTAATTTAATTATGGCTTAGCATAGGAAACATCCATGTGCACATCATTCATTTTTTTTTCACCTAACATCTCTCAATTTTAGAAAAAAAATCCCCTCTATAGACATTTCAATGATGAGTGTGATTGATAATATTCAATTTCGTAAAATAGATATCCCTTTGTTGTAACCAAATTTTGCAACTTTCTACTCAAATAGTAACTCTACTTTTGGAAATTTGAATAGGATGGTACAATTATTTTGTCAAAATTTAGTTCATATATAGAAATATCTACTTTCCAAATTTGGATATCATCATTCCAACATTGAAATCATTATAGAGAAATTTTGAAACTTTTTTGAAGATGCTTGGTGAAGGAAAGAATGATGTGCCGGCCACATGAATGTTTCCTACCCTAAACCACAATCAATATTTGAAAATTCATCACCAATTGTTTTCATTTCCTACCCTAAACCACAGTGCCCTAAACCTTCAGTGCCCTCCTAGAAATTTCTAGGAGGGCACTGTACTGTAAGGTAGGTACACCCAAAAGCGCAGTGTTCCTAAAAGCGCCATCTACAGTGCACATACATTTCCGAAATCAGTCATGTTCACAGACTGTAGATGGCGCTTTCAGAAACAGACTTTGACTGTTAATAACTTTTGCATACGGTATCCAAATCCTGCGTTCTTTCGTGCGTTGGAACATGCTTTCACATGCCAACAAGACTACATAAAAATTTGAACTAATTAGTAGCAGGAACTAGGCTCAGTATGAATAAGTGGCGCTTTTGGGTGTACCTACCTTACTGCACATTCCCCAAGTCTAGGCAAGAAGATGTCTACTCACGCCTGCCTTGCCTTCGCCAGCGTCCAGCCTGGGAATACGATTCTTAATGCCGGATTGCAGTTGTCGATCAATCTCTTGCTCAATCTCTTGCTCAATCTATCGCAATTAGTGAGCAATGCGGGACAAGATTCAACCGGGAGGGAGGCAGGCAGTTTGGAATGAGGCAAGATCGAAAGCGCGTTATGATCCCACCTCCACTGCGGCTGCGGTGGACAGGAATGTGAAGCGCAAGCTTTGCGCTCTTGATTTCGACACTCTCGATTGCCCGATTTGCTTGGAGCCTCTCTTCCCGCCCGTCTATCAGGTGCTCTGATCGTCTGCCCTCTTTCTTCTCAAAAGGGTTTCACAATGGGAGAGTTGTGATGTTGGGAGTGGGATTTGATAACCGTGCTTGGTAGATGTTAATGAATTTCGATCTCACCTGGCGTCGTTTATTTGTATGAATGCGAGTATGAAATTGAGGCAGGAGAAATTTTCGTGTGGGTAGCTGTGAAATGTCTACGGAGCAACGTGTGTTACAGCACTTCATGTGAGCCCTAATTCTGATCGAACCCTAATTGTGATTCAGTGCCAGAATGGTCACACGGCCTGCGCTGGGTGTTGCAAGATGCTTGATAAGGGGTCATGTCCGTCATGCGCTCTGCCGATCGGTACTAATCGATGCATTGTGGTGGAGAAGATTATTGAATCGCTGCACGTGACCTGTAACTATTCTGCATGGGGCTGCAAGGAGATGCTACTATACTCGAGCAAGCCAGGTGAGCATGAAGCTCTCTGCAAGTTTCGGCCCTTCCTGTGCCCAGTTACAGGTTGCAATCACGAAGGTCTCAAGTCAAGTCTTCACCAGCACTTTCAATCGGTCCACGCGCTTGCGGATGTGGAGCAACCGGATCCGAATGATGAGACGAAGTATGACATCAAATTTCTGACGAAATTGAAGGAATTTGACAAATGGTTCGGCCAATATGCGTTGATTCAAGCCTTTGAAGATGACGATGAAGATAAAGATGAATCTGACGATGGAAGCCTGTTCTTCGTTCATCTCCAGTTTCACGAAAAGTCTTGTATGTTCAGCTTTTCCTGTACCTCCTTTGGAGCGACCAAAACATT
Source organism: Thuidium tamariscinum (assembly GCA_947034885.2). Lineage (NCBI taxonomy): Eukaryota > Viridiplantae > Streptophyta > Bryopsida > Hypnales > Thuidiaceae > Thuidium > Thuidium tamariscinum. The sequence goes on from OX344749.2 coordinate 1,795,017, forward strand.
GACACGGTGCCACCTCGCTGTTAATTTTGAAAGATCGGGAGGCTTCAGGGATATGCATTCCACACAAGGTCCGATTCTTGACAATCAAAACCGCCAGGCGTTACTCATCAATAAGGGTGTGCAGCAAGGGTGCCTCCATGTTCCGAAGATGCATTTACCAGCAAAGGACGGTTTCCTTAAAGTGAACCTTTCACTCTTAGAAGGCGAAGATTATGAGTTTTAAGAACAAGCAGCTACACTACGAATGACTCTGGCCTTGTGCATGCTTTTCGAGGACGGGAGCTACTCAAAATTCCTCAGGGTAGCTTCAGCGATGCAAAGCCTCCTCTCCTTCGGTACAGAGCCAATAAACCTGAACCTTTGTTGCGTAATCCTTGCTAGTTGGTGCATGGACAGGTACATGTTCAACGCAGCTCTGAACCTAGCAATGTGTACAGAGTTGGAGCCTATTTGCCATACCTTAGGATTGGGTTACCCTGCGAATCTACTCAAATGTACATGAGCTTTTTGTGGAGATTATCTCAACAGAATGACTGGCAAGAATTCACTGTCTCCATTCCTGGCATATGCCAAAACGAACTCTCGAATGCTTCAGTCAAGACTGCCTATTCTTCCTCTCTTCTTCTAATGCTTGCACAGATCTCGTCTGCTCGGTGCGGTGACTGTTAATTGAGAAGTAGTCTTCTCACCCATTCTGTACGACTTTAACAGGACACAGATCAATTACCAAGATTTTGTCTTGTTGCAGATTCAGCAACGGCCAATCAATTGCAATTCGGGCTTAAGGAGAAGAGTGTAAGACTAACTCTTAAAGCCCCAAATTACTTACTCCGTGAATAAGACAAGATCGACTACCGCCATGTGCAGACATCCCGTGCATGCTTCTGCCGTTCAAGTCCGTCACGCAAAACGAAGGCGACAATGCTATTTATGGCAAGGGGAGTACAGTGGGTAATTCTGCGGAATGAGCTTGAAATTTTGACCATTGCAGTCAGTATTTTGATGCTGCTGTGTGGATAATTCTGATCCATTTCAGATGAGCTGCGACGGTTTTACTGATTAGCTGGAGAATGTGGTTTGCCGTTAGCAGTCAACCCTCCAGTAGTGTTACCTCCGGCACATGTGTTTGAAATCTCATGTGTTGTGGAGATTTGCTCTCCCATAAAATATACACTATCAAGTGTGAAGTATTAAGAGCATCACTAGGCTTGCCTCTCAACCTTGGCAACATTGCTCTAGTGTTGCACCTGTCTAGAAAAAATGGGTCCACACCAGGACCTCTTTAAAGTACAAGTTGTGTCATATCTTTTTATCACTCCCACATTTGCTTAGCAACGGAGGGTCTTTGTAGATGATAGTTTTACATTCATGCTAATATGGTCAATGTAGACTATGGCCTTAGAGCATGTCGAGGAGGGTAGTGCTTGGGGAGTGTGTGAAGATGAAGGGATGCAATTATATTGTTCTTTTTTTGCAGATTTTGTAGGACCCAAAAGAAGGGATAGGATGAATGAGTGAAAATTTTGAGCAACAATATGTAAAAGACAAATTTTTATTTTCATTCTTTAGAAATGAAGTCATATGTTTAACTTGAGCCAAAAATTCATATATTTTTTGAACTTTTTGTAATTATTATGAATTTTTAATGGAAAAAAATAATAAAAATGAAAACAAAAAATTCAATCACAAGTCTTGCTCCAATGTATAACCTTCAAGTAGGAGAGTATGATTTTGAAGCAATTCTCAGTCACAATATATACACCTCATAGTCTTAAAGGATGGAACAAATCTTTTTTAAAAAAAGAATAAAATTCAAAAGGAAAACTTAAATTATGATCCTTGTTCCAATGTATATCTTATAAGTATGAGTGAATGCTTTGGAAGCAATTCTTGACAATGCATACACTTAATAATCTTTTTTTTTTTGGAATATACAATCTTCAAGGGCCATAGCTAAACTAACACAACACAACAATCAAGGCAACTTGGCCCTCAGGGTGATCACTCCCTCATATATTTTGCATACACTTGCAATAATGACCTATTTAATGGGGAGCTATCTATAAAATGACCTGTTTATAACATAAAGGTGTTTTAGGGCACCCTATTTTACATATAATATTATTTCTCAATTTTTAAGTACCCTATAATAGATGTTATTTTTTACAAATTTTACATGGAATGAATATATTGGACCCTATTTTTTTTATCACACGTGGTTTTTAAAACTTTTGCTAGTGCCCTTCCCAAGACTTGGCCACCTTAGGTATCCCCATCAAGAACAAGTGGAGGTACAACAACTTTTTCCTCGTGCATCGGCACAAAGAGCCCCCATGCAAGCAACATCAATATAGGGAATTGAACTGGAGACTACATGGATTCCAATGGATGTTCCTACCACCTATTCCGTCACCCAAGGTAGTTTAATTTAAGGTCATTGTGGACTAACACTTGAAAATCTTGAAGGGTGTAGAAAATCCTAAGCAAAAAATAATGAAAGAATCATCACAAAATTGCCAATTTTATGAATGTCAATGTATTTTTTGGACATTTTAAAATTTTTAATGACACGGACAATGATAGTTGAATTTTTTGGATTTTTATGAATTAATTATATGCATCATGAACTCTAGTCTTTATTTTTTTTAAATTGAACCCAAAAAATGCATTATTTAATTATAAAATATAAATTGTACATATTATCCAATTCAAAAAATATTTCAAATGCAAGGGCATTTACTTATAACAATGGCCCATATTGCAACCTACACTTTTTTTATAATGGCTAATCCAATCCCATGCTCTCAATTCCCCCCAATAATGCAAATATTGTAAAAATCAACATCATTCATATGTTTGTCAAATTGTTGATCTCTTGAATTCTATAAATGTGAATTTCCTTCAATTTTTGTACACAACAATTTGAAATGATATATACCAATATGCCAAGGTACAAAAAAATTTCTTGGAGTTCTAAAAAAAATGGACATTAGAAAGGATTTGAGGTTTGGGAGAGGCTTTGAAAGGGTCTTGTGAGTAGATGTTCTAGGCTTGAATTTTGAGCCAAGCATTCTTTCCACATAGTCCTCACAAAGTCACTTTCATTCCTTGCTAGAAGACCATGATGACCAAATTAGAAGGTAGGGGTGCTTCGAACATCACTCGGGAGGTGCATTCCCTGTTTTTTTAATGTCGATGTGTGAATTAATGAAGAGTAATTTTAATTGCCTTAGATCTAAATTTTATACAATTATTCAAAGTAAATTAGCATTCATATAATGAGCTTTTAGACTTTATAAATAGTGGAGGGTATACAAAAATACTAAATTTTATCAATTTCTTTTTTCTAAAGTAGCCCACCAAAATTCCCGTCTAAAAACTTGAACTTTTCATAATATATTTAATATAGTACAAATTCAATGTATTGTACAAATTTATAGCGGTGTAAGAATTTGTAGTTTAGGGTTGACTGGAATCCCATGTATTTGCTGTACAAATTTAAATTGTAGATGAATGAATTTTCTATGAATATTAGATTATAAGTTGGTGGTGGAGTTTTTTTGAATTTGATTGAGACACTTTGTATTCATGTTCAAATTTGCCAATTTGGTTTAGGATTTGTAAAGATCAGATAGAGAATTTGGATGCTTCACACTAAGCTAGACCAAAATCTTTCTTGGAAATTGAATGGTTTAGCTTAGGGTACCAAATTGAACCACTAGGGTTTGCTCCAACTAAAGGCTATTCTTCTTAGCAAGTGGTAAGTGGAGATTCAAGTGCACAAGGGAGATGGGTAGGTTGATTTGTTCATTGTGTGGGTAACCCCTTAATTTATGTTGATGTGGTATTGAATAATTTGCATGCAATTTTTTTTCTAGTGATTCATATTTGCTACCTTCTTGGATGCATTTTTTTTCTAGTGATTTATGTATACTGGGTCATTGCAAGAAACACCGACCACTTTTGTAGCACTTTGCAAAATTTGTTCTTGTTCAATGCTATAACTTTTGATTGATGAATTCAATGCCCACACCAAAAAAACTATTTTTAGGGTTTTTGATTGCAATCATAATCTATTTTTTAGAATTTAAAAAAATTCATTTTATATTTAAATTAAATTTTTGTTAATTTGTCATACTATGTTTTTATAATAAATAGACATGTTCCTACTAAAGGGAATCCAAAAAAACATAATTATATGACCTCTAGATTAGTGCAAATAGGCCTATTTTTGCATGCAGACTTCAAAACATTAGAAATGGTTTTGAACTCATTTTTTTAATCAAACCTCATTACCAAAAAGCCTTCTCAAGTGAACAATTTTTAATTTTCTTCAAAATTATTTTTCCTACTTTTCACAAATTAAAACGTCAATGTATATATTTTCTTTATTAGAATGTAATGTTTAAGAAGATGTCCTAGGGCAATAAAAATACCTTGCCACTTATTGGTGTTGTGGTCAATTGGACTGCAGCTGGTGGTGATGCTCCAAGTGATACCAAATCTTCAACTCGATGTCCCATGTGTCGATGAATTTGATCTGGCACTTGAGTGCCAAGATTGTATTTGCTCATCAAATTCTTAGGGGGCCAATCAATCCAAACGACTGACAAGATAAGTCCATGTGACACTTTTTTTTCCCAATAACGACTTAATTTTTGCCAAATCTGCCTGACCCTTCACGACGGGTGCAGTTCATTGATATGACTTTTGTCAGTGATAAAATCGGTAAAAAAATTGTGATCAAGTTGGAATAAGTTGTGGGATTCTAAGACGCTGGGAGTCTGGGACGAAGTTTTATATGAGTATTGAGTAAGTTACCAACCACTGACTCCGAATATGCCGGCTTCCACTTTCATCCGTAGCGTGCGGAGCCACCTCATGAGCTTTGAGTTGGTTGGAGAACAGCAACTTTCCGACGTCGGTAAGCTCAACTCGCTCCTGATCGTTTCCATCTTATCTGGTGGAGTTCTCAGGAGACACGCAGTCTTTGTTTAATGGAGAGAATGCATGAGAGGTGTGCCTTGGAGGAATTGGGGACGTCACTGTTTCGAACCCCGTCGCTTTTCGATTCATTCCCTGAACCAAAGCGTGGACCAGTCGTCACAACACTTCAATTTCAGTGAGAAGCGACACAGGTCTGGAGCTCCTGCATGGAAAACGACGGCGGGGGTTCGACGTAGTGCGCGGAATCCCCAACTTGTTTTCTCTTTATTTTTCGTGTGGAGTTTTTTCAGTGCATCTTCGATCGGGAGACTGCATGTATATATGTTCCATGGGCATCCGTTGGAGGGGGTTTGCAGACGTGGAGTCCTTTGCTCGCTCTTGTTTTTTCGGGTAGAGTTCTGCTCAATAGACACCAGTGCCAGAATCCATGTTCTATGCAGAGAATGTGACATTTGCGTACATTGGAGGCGGTGAAGGCGGACGAGGAGTCCCCTGAGCGCAGCGCTCGTACGTCTCGTTTTAATTTTTCGTTCCACATATCCGAGAACTGCATTTGCGAACTGGGATTACTAGTATTGAACAGCAATCCGTGTTCCTCCTTGTCTCGCAGCGAATATTTGAGAGTAGTTGCGATCAATGTGGAAAGTACTTCCAGCTTTGAAACTATCAACGACGTACGATGTGCAAGTTCAGCGATGTCAGTTACTTGTAGGACATAATTGGAGCACTTCCCGTCAGCCTCGTTTTGTAGTGCGTCAGTAACTAAGCCTTGTGTGGTGGCTTGTAATTTCGAGGGGTTTCAATTGGCAGAAGCTTTATGGTTGATTTGGTTCCGAAGCAAAGCATCTGTTCCGTTTTGCGTTGATTGCTGTTATCGTCAGCATGGCGGGGCCTGGTTTTTCAAGTGATTGGCAGGGACCCCCGCAGGAGCCCCGCAAACCCACGAACAGCACATCGTGGGCCGCGAAGCTTTGCGACTGCTTGGAGAAGGCCATGTTGTGGTACTTCGACGATTACAACAGTAAGAAAGACAATTTCTGGTTGACGAACAATTATGCCTCAGCTGAGGAGACTGACCCTGCATCCAGTTTTTCTGTCGTCGGTACCATACCCGTAAGCGTCTCAGTCACCACTTCAATTGGTAGGCATCAATTATTTTATGCATCATGATCGGGGTTTAAGGGTCTTGAGCTTGTTTCGTTTCATGAGGGTGGTAAGGGTGCAAGTTGTTTACGACTCTATTTTGTCATGAATTTGCCATAATGAGGTTATGATGTATTTGTGAGATTTCTGACTCTTCACAAGGGTAACCATTGTGAAATTTTCATGTGCAATATCTGGAAATTACTTCGCAGGAATGTTTAAATGGAGAATTAGTTCGGGTTGGCCCCAATCCCAAATTTCAGCCTGTTGCTTCGTATCAATGGTATATATCTCCATTATTCCTACCTTGCACTTCTAGTCATTTTTCATTTAGTGCAAGAAGTAAGGTGTATCTGGTAATAGGATCATATTGTTATGGTTGTGTAAATCTAGATCAGAGCAGCACATGTGCAATTAGGTATTTCTGTTGTACAGTACAAGGCTTCATGAGTTCTGATCTTGCCTGTTTGAATCCTTTAGTACTTTTGCTCTACTTAGAATGCGCAGACGTTCTAATAGTTTGTTTTTTTCTGGAAATTGTTGGCACTCCAGGTTTGATGGAGATGGGTACGTTATCTCGTGGCACTACTCTTTGTTAGTTTTGAATCATGGATTTGAAAGAAGAATAGTAGCATGTCATCATTTCAAATCAGATGCAGTCAAGGGTGTAGATATTAATCAATCATTTAAGTTCACCTTGCCCTCAAACTTGTAGAAATTAGAATGAAACCTTGCCGAAGTCCAGAAAAACAGGGTCTCGAAGTTCAGAGCGCTACCATTCTTTTTTATAAAATTAAAAGGAATTTTCTAAAATTTGATACTCCCAAGTACTAAAGTACGGTAAATTATGTTTTGGTGTTTGCATCAGAATGATTCATGGCTTAAAGATCAAGGACGGAAACGCCACATATGTTTCTCGGTTTGTAAGGACCAGCCGACTGCAGCAAGAGAAGTAAAGCGCAGCCAAATTTCTTAAGGTAAATTTTTTTTTCTCCACGATAAATTATAACGTGAATTTCAACGATCATAGTACTTTCCCTTATTACATATTTTGGAGGACAAAACCGTAGACTTGATGAACTGGTCACAATCTGTAACTCTGTCGTTTGGTCATTAAAAACTCTCCTTTCTTTAGCTGATTGTTCGCTGCATTAGAGAAAATCTGGACTCTCCAAAGGGCCTCCAGAGGGCGCTAAGAAGTGGCAAAAGGGACCCTCATTACATTTATTTAGTATGAAGCACAATTTTTCCCCTATAGCTGCAACGGACAAGTGTCATGTGCTCAACAGTGCAGCCAAACGTCAGAGCTTCGAAATACGAGCTCTTCACCTTCATTGGACGAAAGCTGTAAAAACTGACATATTTTGCGTGGTGCCAGTGAAGATATTCACACA